>CM040988.1:10227164-10307721 GCA_022985145.1 Pangasius djambal | reverse complement strand
ATCTTTGGGCAATCCTCCAGGAGGCTTGGAGTAATATATCAAGTCAATGTTTGAATAAACTGACTGCTCGGATGCCTAGTGTTGTCCCTTATTATCAATGCAAAATGGTCACTAACTAAAGAGGATTTATGCTGATATTGCCCAAAAACCCTATTTTGTTCAGGCGTTTCCAAACTTTTGGAGGGCAGTGTATATCCAACAGTTATTGACTGGATGACAGAAGAGACCTCTGACAAGTTCATATCAATAATACTCAGGTAATGCATAAATACATTAAAAAGTTCATGTGGTGAAGAAAATTCAGTGTGTTTCAGTATGGATAAATGTGTTTGTTCAGCTTCTCATGGATTAAGGTTAGGGTTATAGGAGCCATTGGATCAGGTTCAACTCCAACCCCTGGACCTTTGGTTCTGCAGCAAGGACAATATCTTAGGTGTGGTTTCTTTTTGGCTAGGTCATACCAGCCCTTTGCAGATGAGAAAGAAGACCCCAGGTCTAAAGAAGTCTAAATACAGAAGTACAAATTGAAAACTGAAGCATCAGGGCAATGTAGCAAGGTCAGAACATCCCAATCACACCATCTTGTGGTTAGTAATAAAAATAGATGGAACACCAGTCCAACACAGGTCACCATCCACACACCCAATCACACCTTGGGGCAATTTAAAAAAATCCACCTACCAGTATTTTTTTTAAAAGTGGGAGGAAACTGGAGAACCCGACTGAAAACACAGACACAGGGAGAACATGTGAAGCTCTGCACCACCATGCTGCCCTGTTTGCACATACGGGCTTAAAACTGGCACAAACAACACTTGCAAAAAGCAGCACCCCTACACTGCATTAAAACATTAGGTACCTGAAATAGAGATTACCTAAAGTACCTAACATAATGTTGATAATAACAGAGTTGTTGTAATTGTATTGTATACAATTTTAAATACACAAAAAAACACAGTTTCAGAAAATACTTTTTGTAGCATGGATGTCAAAGAGTAAACTATCTTAACTGGTTTAGTTTTTAGCTATGATATTCTAACACATTACAACTAAGCATAATATTCTATTGTAAATAGTGAGATGTTAATACACACAGACACAGAAAACATTTCCCCTCACACTCTATGCTGTTCAAATATTACATGCAACCAATATCCTCATAATGCATTGTAAGCATTTCTGCGCTGCATATCTTTGCATTTTAATACCTCACACGCTGAAGTACTTCATGCTCTCCTCTTTCCTTTGATGTGGCAAGAATCAGATACATTCTTGCTGAAGAATATGTCACCAGTGGTTTTTCTTCTTAAATAGATGCAGACGTGGATCCATATACACACAACAGTTCTGCTGAGTTTCATTTCCTTTCTTCTAAAACACTGAAGACCCTTGGATTCTGCTTACAATACATAGGTAAGTTTTACACAGAAACAACTATATATCTATATATACAAGGATGAGTCAAATGAAAACCTTTTTTTTTTTTAGGCACCCTATTTTTTTTTTAGTACAAACTTAGATTATAGATGCTTATATGGATGTTATAGATTTATATATATATATATATATATAAATTTGTACTTTATTTATTTGTTTACACTTTACACAGTCTTAATCTGTTTGTTCAATATAGACAGTATTGCATTACCAGCATAACTCATGTTCAAATGACTTGCATAAATTTATATCCTCATCAGAGATCCCCAGTGAAGACTTGTTTATTCTGCTTTTAGGTCAAAGTTTTGAACCATGCTTACACACTTCACTGTGGCAATGACCATCATTGCAGTGGCTGATGCATGTGTAATGTCTTGTGAGTGTGTAGAGAACACCACTGTCACTTGTTTAAACAAGAATCTGTTGGAATTGCCTCTACCTCTGCAAGGTACCAAGGACCTCTTTGTTAGTAACAACCGGATCCAGTCTCTCCCCAGTGAAGGTTTAGAAGAATTACATATCCTTGATCTTACCAACAACCACCTTAGTGAGTGGCTTACTGGTACCACCAGATTACCAAACATGAGAAGCCTTACTCAGCTGTTTCTAAGAGGAAATGGACTTAGTACTTTTATGACAGGACTATTTCAAGAACTGAAGAATTTGACTTACTTGGACCTCAGTGAAAACCGTGTTAAAATTATCCCACAGAAATTCCTACAAGGTCTGCGCAACCTTCAAACGCTTACTTTGAGCTTAAACCAGATAAATACACTCTCCTGTGGAGCTTTTGAAGAAGCATCTGCACTTAGGGAGCTCCACCTGAACAGTAATAACATTGAGGTGCTAGATACGTGTGTGTTTGAAAACTGTGTCAATCTGAAAAGGCTCTTCCTGTCCAACAACCGTTTGAAAAGTGTAAACCAAGGGACCTTCCGAAGCGCCCCTGGCCTGGTTCACCTTGATCTCAGCAATAACATGCTTACCACTGTTCCTACTGATGCCCTTAAGGACACCTCTAATCTCACCAGCCTCTACCTGCAGAAAAATGCTATCATGGTAGTTCATGAAAATGCTTTCTATAGGCTATCGGCATTAAGAAAACTGTATCTGAACAATAACCACATTGATATTTTAGCTGTGACCTCTTTCAGGGGTCTTTACCAGCTTGGTGAACTAGATTTGAGTTTCAACCAGCTGCAAAATCTCTCTTCACAGGTATTTCAAGCTCTAGACAAACTAGAAAACCTTAATCTATATCACAATGCCTTGGCATTTCTTCCAAACGGCCTGTTTAATAATCTGAAAAAGTTAAATGAACTACAGCTTGACAGAAATAATATTCAGGTCATCCCACCAGATCTATTTCAGCCACTTTCAAAGCTCAGGTATTTACAGCTAGATAATAATCGTATCTCAGAGCTCAACCTATCCTCATTTGCAACAATGAGAAAACTTAAAAACCTTGATCTAAGCAACAATCATTTGACAAAAATTTCAAAGGGAATTTTACACAAGACACCGCTGCCACTTCATGATGTCCAACACCAATCCTCACAAGGGGGTCCTGCCCTTAGTGAAATTAACCTGAGCAGTAACAAAATTCAAGTGATAGACAAGCACGTGTTTGAAAACTACACCAATTTGAACAGACTCTACTTGACCAACAATCATTTGAAAAATTTAGAGGAAGGGACCTTCAGGGGTGCACTGGGCCTGACTCATCTTGATCTTAGTGAAAACCAGCTCACTTCTGTACCCATTGGTGCACTTAAAGATACCCCTAATCTCACAAACCTTTGCTTGCAGAAAAATGCAATCACATTCGTCCCTGAAAATGCTTTCTCCGGACTATCTGCGCTGAAGAAATTAGACTTGAGCAATAATGCCATTTTAAATTTAAATGAGAAGTCCCTGATGCCTCTGTACAATCTTGTGGAGTTAGATCTGAGCTTCAACCAACTGCGAACTCTTACAAGTGTGCTTCAAGACTTGGGTAAACTGAAGATCCTTAAATTGCACCAAAATCGCCTAGTATCACTTCCCAATGGTATGTTCAACAATTTGACTGAATTAACTGAACTACGGCTTGACAGCAATAATCTTTCTGCCATCTCACCGGATCTATTCGATCCACCAACTGATCACCGAGATTTAGACATGGATAGTCATCATATCTCTGGGTTTAACTCATCCTCATGCACAGCACTGACTAACATCCTCCTGACAAAAAATTCCAAGGATCTTTTCAACGTTACACCACCATCCAATGATAACGTAAAATCCCTAGCCTCACTAACAGATGCTGAACTTAGGGAGCTCTTAGTCAGTAATGATGCTGAGATGATAGATATGAACTGCATCACCGCAATCAGGCTCTTTCTGTTGAACAAGCACATAAAAAGTGCAGAGAAAGGAACCTTTAAACACACACTGAGATTGACTGATCTTGATCTCAGCAAAAACAAGCTCACTACCATCCCCAGTGGTGCCTTTAAGTATACTACCAATCTCACCAGCCTCTACTTGCAGAAAAATGCTATCATCTTTGTCCCTGAAAATGCTTTCTCTGGACTATATGAATTGAGAAAATTGGATTTAAGCAAAAATCACCTGGTTATGTTGCATCGGGACTCCCTGATGGGTCTTTTCCAGCTTACTGAACTAGATCTGAGCTTCAACCAATTGCAGAATCTCCCCTCAAATGTGTTCCAACACTTGGGCAACCTGGAGGTTCTTAATTTGTACCACAATGCTCTGGCATCACTTCCCAGTGGCTTGTTCAAAAATCTGAAAAAATTAAGAGAATTAGTGCTTGAAAGAAATAATATATCTGTCATTGTACCAGACCTATTTGACCCACTGACCGAACTCCGAGAATTACAGCTGGATAACAATCACATCCTTGAGCTCAACTCATCTTTATTTAGAACACTGACAAAGCTGCAGCAAATCTATTTAAACAACAACGTAATCATGAAAATTCCCAAGCATTTTCTACAGAAAGCGCAACATCTGAAAGTTCTACATCTGATGAACAATCATATTGACACTGTTTCACGGTTTGCTTTCAAAGGCCTTAACAGACTTCGTTCTCTGAGACTCAGCAACAACAGCATTTCTGTTCTCCATCCTCAGATGCTGACTGGTCTTGATGACCTAAGGGAGCTCGGGCTAAATATTAACCAGATAGAGAGGCTCCCACCTGGGTTTTTCGCAGGGCTTCAAAGCTTGAGGATGCTCGACTTGGCCAACAATGTTTTGAGTTCCCTGTCCACTGATGATCTCAAAGACTTGACAACATTAAGAGAGTTACACCTGAGTTTCAATAAACTCAATAAACTCCCACATAACATTTTTAGGGCTCTGGGCAGGCTGCAGAAGCTCTTCTTGCAAAACAATCTCCTGTCCCACTTACCTCCAACAGTGTTCTCTCCTTTGACCTTTTTGCAAGAGCTTGATCTGGATAACAACAAACTCCAGCATCTTCCCACTGCACAATTCCAAGACCTGAAGAACTTGAGACAACTACATCTCAAATCGAACCAATTACAGTCACTGGATAAAGGGACCCTGGAGGCTCTGACAGCGCTGAAATCCATATATCTCAGTGCTAATCCATGGGACTGCTCTTGTGCGTCTAATATGTATGTCAGTACATGGATCAGTATGAACAGTCAGTTAGTAAAGGATAACTCCACTTGCGCTAGAAATCTTTCTCTTCCTGTCTCAGATTTACAGCATTGTGTCAGTGCTGCATGCAAACCACATATGCACATAATAACCATTATGACAATTTCCACTGTGTATGCTTATATTCTGTGAGATCCCTGTTTTTGTACAAATTCCTTTTGTTTCCCTTTGCTATAGTACAAAAAATATACCTTATACTCAGCCTTAGTATGCAAATATTACGTTGTAAAACAGCTTTTTAAAAATGTGACTATGATTATCAGTGATTTAATAACATCAATGACTTAATAGCATTTTAAAACCACATACACACATAACCATTATGACAATTTTCACTGTGTATGCTTATATTCTGTGAGATCCCTGTTTTTGTACAAATTCCTTTTGCTTCCCTTTGCTATAGTACAAAAAATGTACCTTATACTCAGCCTTAGTATGTAAATGTTACGTTGTAAAACAGCATTTTAAAAATGTGACTATGATGATCAATGATTTAATAACATTTTTTATATTAGCCTCAAAAGTGGCATCTTGTATAACCTTTACAAATTCTTTACAAAGCTGACTTTTCTCTAAAACTGCTTTGTGATAATGTGTATTAAATGCTGTACAAATAAAATGATTCTTTAATAGCTTCCAAAATTTAATATTTTTTTTCTACGCTTGTGTCTTTTCAAATACTACTGTGTGGAAGTCAGATGACTTGGTTGCATGATTAATTAGTACATTTTAGCCTCTAAATTCAGGTCATAACCATCCACCCACCCACACACACACACACACACACACACACACACACACACACACACAAAAACACCCAACCACACACAAATTTTCCTTTTTCAGCTCATTGATGCAGTTTGCTAAAAATCTGACACAGGAGGCATCAATACCCTTTTTATGGTATTTGACATAATTATGAGTAAAATCCAGGCTTTATACTACAGGCTAGATATTCATTCAAATGATAGTTTAATTGTGCTTTATTGATTCAGTAAATTACTAAGAGCTACTTGAATTTAAAGTGAGTGACTTAAGACACACACGGAGTTGTGTTTTACCTCTTGATCTGCATTAGTGGAAGAAAGCCATGGAGCTGTAAAAAATTCTTTACATATAATGTACTTAAGATACTAAACATATGCATTACAAAAACATTTTAATTTAAAATATCTGCAGATTGACATAACTCACAGTATTTCAAATACTTTTATAAATAAGTGCCCATGTTCTGGGCATATCTTAGCTTTCCTAAAGTGTTCATGAAAACTGTAGCATTCCCAGTTTTTCTATTTTCTACATCTGTTTCAGCTAAAGCAGTGATAAGACCAGACACAAATAAAATTTGCCTGTCAGAAAAGCCAATTCCCAAAACCATCAAAGACATAAAAGACACATTTGTTTCTTGTTGCTGTTATTATTATTATTATTATTATTATATCAGACTGGACAAACACTTGCGTTAGGAATTATGTGGTACAATTCTCTGCATGCTAAGAACTTCTTGTTAGCAATGCTGGCACCTCTGCTACTGAAATTCTCATATTTAAGATTAACTACATTTCAGTTGGCACAGTACCTAAGACAGCCTGACCAATGACACGGCATGCTACTTTTTACAGAGGCACACATTTATGATCATTGTAATTCCTAACGTAAGCGTACTTCTTCCCACATTTTTGACAAGTGTATGGTTTAATACCAGTGTGCATCTGCATGTGAGCCTTCACATTGTTTGGCTGGCTAAAGCTTTTCCCACAAACTTCGCAACTAAATGGCTTCTCTCCAGTGTGAACGCGATTATGCCTCCGTAAATTTCCCAATAAGCGAAAAGCCATGCCACATATTTCACACTTGTGTGGTTTTTCGCCAGTGTGAATAAGCATATGCAGCTTAAGTCCATTGGGCAGACTGAATCCTTTTCCACAAAGCAAGCATTTATGGAGTTTTTCTTTGGTGTGCAGAAACTCGTGCACTTTCAGATACGCCTTGTTAACAAAAGTCTTTTTGCATAGCTCACACCTGAAAACGTTCACCCCTGTATGACGTTGCTCATGTGCATACAGGCCAGACATACTGCTAAAAGCCTTCCCACACACCTTACAGTTGAATGGATTGTGCTCAGAGTGAAGCCTCTGATGCATTTTCAAAGCATAAGAGGAGCTGTAGCATTTCCCACAGAATTCGCAGCAGTGAGGGTTCTTTTCAGCCCCATGTGCGTTTCTAATATCCACATGTGTCCACATGTGATTTTTCAGGGCATAATTGTACACAAAGGTCTTTCCACATGTCTCGCACATGAAGGGTTTGACTGTTCCATGCACTGGCATGTGTTCCTTTAGCGAGCGCATCTGACTGTATCGCTTCCCACAGACCTTGCATGCATACGGCTTTATGCCCATGTGATTAAGGACATGTCTTTTCAGATTTTCCCTATGGCCAAACTTCTGGCCACACGTTTCACACGTGTGCGGCTTCTCTCCGGTGTGGACTATATCGTGCTTTTTCAGGCTGGACTGCCTCTTGAAACTCTTGTCACACAGGCTGCACTTCCACGGCTTCGTTTCTGAGTGAACCCTCTTATGAATGTGAAGGGTGCTGGATTGCGTGAAACGTTTCCCACACGTCTCGCACTGATACGGCTTTTCTCCAGTATGGAGTCTCTGGTGTACCAGTAAAACCGACTCTAGAGTGAAGCCTTTTCCACACACGCCACAAAGATACGGCTTCACATTTAAGTGGACGAGTTCGTGCTTGTCCAGATTTACAAAGCTTTTGCCGCATGTTTTGCACGGATTTGCCTCCCTCTTCTTTTTGCCATGAGACAAGAGGTGCTTGTTCAGTGCTCTTAAAAATCTGTATTTATTCCCACACACATTGCAGGTGTGATGGGCTGTTTTGGAGTGTACTTGCTTGTGCCGCATTAGGTAACGCTTCATTGTAAAAGTCCTTTCACACACATCACATTTATAGGACATGTTCGTCTTCAGCTTGTCTGCTTGAACAGTGGTTTGTACAGCTGGGGTATTTACTGCATTTTTCGCTTCAGCAGAAAAAGAGCCTGCATCTGGAGCAAAATCAAACAACAACGGTGGGTAGTTTGCATCTCATACTGATGGAAAGGATCTATGACACCCTTCTACCAGACAGTGTGGCACAGTTCGGCTCAGAATATTATCCAGGATCCCACATTTTTGCACCACCTTCCAATGCCAAGCAAGCTGTTGCTTATCCAAGTACTTAATTTAGTTACCTGTCTTCACCATATACCATGCAAGCTGACTCGGGACATATGAGTGTAGCTAAAATTAGCGCAACTGTTACATTGGTTAAACTCAGAATCCGCAGAATCACCCTGATAATGTCACTTGCTAGAATAACTTCTAATTGTACAGAAATTGTCAGTAGTCAAATCACCTGTAAGGTTTTGGATGTTAGAAGCAGCATCACAATTCTATCACAGTGACCAACAGTGATGTTTTATTCGTTTCTAAATAAGAATCACACAAAATAAGCATTATCTATGCACTTTGTTCACTAAATAGGATAGAACATAAAGATGACGTACACTGTACCTGGTGCTCTACATGCACAGTAAAATACCCTTAGAGATTCAGCCAAAAAAAATGAGTGACTTGCATTTTTTTAAAAAACTGAGAATCTTTTTTTTTTTTTTTTTTTAAGTGCTTTACTACTTTAATACTTGTTCTGATGATCTCCAGTGAAAATCCTACTCCACACGTTTTCGGTCAGGATACAAACAGATTTGTGCCATGCTGCCTGGTAGAAAAGTGCTACATATCAGCAGCTTGATACTGTTCCTTACCAATAACTATTTACATGCAATAGGACAAAGAAAAATACACAAAAGGTAGAGCACAGACCAAACCATTCAGTTCGTATTCAAAACACAAAAGTCCAAAAATGGATTAAAAATATCCATAATTATATAACAGTTCCGGCTGAATGAAATGTGACTTACTCGATATTAATTTCTTGTTTATAGAACTGTTGTATAAAAGCAGTATCAAACAAATTTACTACTGCTTGATGATCCCACCATACTTCCAACCAGGAGACTGAACATTCTGTACAATAGTATTCAGGAAACATATCAAGAAAAGAAATCTGTGAATTTAAGGCCATCACTGTGGAACTAAAAAGTTCAACCCCATGAGTGAATTAATCATACGTTTATTAGCTAGTCAACCAGGTAAGTAAATGCTCCAATGTGCTTGCCTACTTGCATAGTTTGCTCGATGACTTCTGGGGAAAATTCATGTTCGTGGCTTTTTACTTCCTGTACTAACAAAAAAAATCTTCTTGTAAGAGCAGCGGCATCTTGCAAGCTATTTAATACTATGTTAACTATCTAGGAACATTGACTAGGCTAAAGTAAAAATTGGAGCTAACCAAGTTTAATTTAATAATGAACTAAATAAGTGCATTCTTACAGACAGGTGTTAATATACCCTCACCAACCACTTTATTAGGAACACCATACTAATACAGGGTAGGACCTCATTTGTTCTCAGAGCAGCGTTGATGCCTCCACAAGATGTTGGAAACATTTCTCTGAGATTCTGGTCCATATTGACATGATTGTATCACATAATTGATGCAGATTTTTCAGCTGTACATTCATACTACGAATCTCCCCTTCTATCACAGCCCGAATGTGCTCTACCGCATTGAGATCAAATGACTGGGGAGGTCATTGTAACATGGTGCATTATCATGCTGGATGAAGCCGTTATAAGACCGTTATAAATTGTGGCCATAAAGGTATGCACATGGTCAGCAACGATACTGCCATGAAAACATTCCTCACACCATTACACCACCACCAGCCTGAACTGTTGACACAAGGCAGGTTGGGTCCATGGATTCATGCTGTTGACACCATATTCTGACCCCACCATCTGCATATCTCAGCGGAAACTGAGATCAACATCAGACCAGGTGACATTTTTCCAACCATCAACTGAGTTTTGGTGAGCCTTTGCACACTGCAGACTCAGATTCCTGTCCTTGGCTGAGAGGAGTGAAACCTGATGTGGTCTTCTGCTGTTGTAGTCCATCCGCCTCAAGAGTTGTGCTTCCTGAAATGCTTTTCTGCTCACCATGGTTGTAAAGAGTGGTTATTTGAGTTATTATAGCCTTCTTGTCAGACTGAACCAGTCTGTCCAATCTCTTCTAACTTCTCTCATCAACAAGACATTTCTGCCTGCAGAAGTGCCACTCAGTGGATGTTTTTTTTTTTTTTTTTTTTGGGCATCATTCTGTGTGAACTCTAAAGACTGTTGTGTGTGAAAAATCCCAGGAGATCAGCAGATTCTGATACACTCAAACCAGCCCATCTGGTACCAACATCCATGCCATATTCAAAGTCACTGAGTCGTCGAGATCACGTTTTCCCCCATTCTGATGTTTGATGTGAACATTAACTGAACATGTAACTAGATACAGCAACATGTATCTGCATGATTTTAGGCACTGTGCTGCTGTCACATGATTGGCTGGTTATTGCATGAATGAGCATCTGTACAGGTGTTCTTAATAAAAGAGTCAGTGAGTTTAAGTTATCCAACTAATAAAAATAGTTCCTGCCAACAGCCAGAATGTGTTCCCAGTTTTTTTTTTTATATATATAGTTTCAAAAATGGGATTTAGAAATGAGTAGCAAATGTCAGCAAGGTACGTCACCCCACCAAGAAATATACAAACCAATTCTCATACTATTATACATAAAATAATGCATATACTTTTTTTTTTTTCTGTTTGATAGATGGGAGACATTTGGGAAATGGCAAGTAAAAGCTCATAGCCCAGATAGTCTGCTTTTCCCTGGTTAGTGATTTGTCTGCCCCTGAACTCATATTTACTGTAGTTCCTTAATCCAAATTTTTATACTCGTGAAAAATAAATGAACTGATTTAATGTTGCTGAAAGCACTGTTCCCAGACTACAAGAAAATAACACGTTGTGAAGAAATAAAACCATTCACCTTTCATTATCAAGATGGTTTGGATCTTTTTTCCATTTTCTCCCTCCTTCATAGAAGAGCTAATGGCTGTGGTAGATTCAAGCTCCTGAGTAGCAGGACACTAAAAGGAACAAAACAGTAAGGGAAAATATCGATCGCAAAATATCAAACAAAATCAGAATCTTAAAGCTCTTGTTTGAAGAGACCTGATCTTCTCTGATGACATCTTGCTGTGGAGGTGCAGTTGTTGCTGTAGCAGGTGGTTCTTTCCCACTCACTAAGAGATACACAGTTTCTCCTGGAACATTAGAAACAATCTGGTTTCAAAAAAAGAGCAAATTATGCCTGAAATGTGATTCACTACAGCTGCTGTATTACTCACAACATTCACATGTTGCATATGGCTGAGCTAAAAACAAAGAACAAACAAAAAAACACATTCCAAGCTACTTTAGTTAATTATAAAGCATTTCATTCTTTATTAACTGCTGCAAAAGTCTCCTTTAACAGATGCAAAATTAACACACATGGGATTCGCCACATGGAGTAAAGTCCTACCGGATATTGAAGTTTGAGCATATTCGGGGTGGGCAGCTGGTTCCTTCGGCTCGGGCAGACTCTGTGCATTTCCTGATCTTTCGGACGCACTGGGCAAATCCACTTCATTACACTCTTTCTCTACACTGCATAACTTGAACAGAAGGCAGATTTTCCGTACTGCCTCCTTCGCCAAAAACTCCATGACAGCATTAAGCTGTGCCTGTTATTGACAAAATAGTTATTGACAACTGGTCAAAAACACTGCATATATTGTAATGGAGAGATCACTGTATTTCAAAACAGTGTTGTTCTAGAAAATGGCGCTACTTTGCTAAAACAGAATCTTAAATAGAGGAAACGTGAAGTGGGATCATTTACAGAGTCTAATAAAAGGAGCCTTATACTTCAACTACATTGTTTATAGCACATGCAACTAATACGAGTTGCTGAGGTTGGCAAACTTTTAATTTAAATGTCTTTTTTTTTTAAAATACAATCATTGAAATGAAAACAAAGAAATTTAAATCAGCATTGGTTATATTCAGTTGTTTATTTCCACTGCATTCAAATTTAAGTCCATGTTTATTGTCATTTCTCTTCCAGAGTAAAATATTACAAAACCACTGAGAGAGCAGGAAGAATTATTCAAACAATTAGACAATAAATATAACAAATAAAGACAATGCTGGCAAAAATACAAGGTAGAGTAAGAACAATAAGCATCTCAAGTGGTGCTAAGAGTAGGAGTCTATATAAAGCTATGTTATAAAATCCATTTCTGTAACTTGATGACATATTGGTGACCTGACTGGAATGGAGTGGAGTGGACGTATTTTCCTGTAGTGCTAAGCAAATTTTCCCAACACATGCACCCTAGTCGCAACACATCAGGTTATTCTTCTACTTCTTCATTAAAACATGTACTTGCATTTTAAAGAGTTCAACCACAAGCATCAGGATAACCAAAAAAAGCTTAAGTTGTAATTATTTCAAAAATTAAATTAGATTTTTTGCATGGTGATTCTTCCTTGGAGTGAAGTGTTTGTGACTGGCAACAGTGTGTGAGATTGCCATCCGCTCACATGTTCTGACAGCAGGACACACTGTGATAAGCTAAAATTCAGCTTGATGGTAACAGACATGAGCTCCAACATATGTGCATTTACAAGTATGACTAAACACTTGAAAAGGGAGAAATGTCCACGTTCAGTATTCTCCTAACAAATTAAAAAGCAACTGTTGTCTGAATATTGGCTTTCAAAAAATTGTACACTCACTGAGCACGTTATTAGGATCAACTGTACACCTACACATTCATACAATTATCTAATCAGCCAATCATTTGGCAGCAGTGCAATGCATAAAACCATGCAGATATGGGCCAGCAGCTTGGGGTAACATTCACATTAACCATCAAAATAGGGGAAAATGTGATCTCAGTGATTTTCACTGTGGCATGATTGTTGGTGCCAGAGGGGCTGTTGTGAGTATTTCTATAACTGCTGATCTCATGCAAATCCGGATCTTTTTAGTGAGTCAGATTAGTTGGTTCAGCTCACTGTAAAGAGTCGACTCTTCCTGATCTCAAACAACTCTTTTTATGTAGTGACTGTTTTTCTTCCCATATCTATGGATGAAACTGCTGAACTGTTGAACACACTGTTGAACCATGCGATCTTACCCTACCTTCTAATGAATAACTACAAACACAAGTACAGTAATTAATACTGCATACCTGCAATAATACTCTCTGTGTCTGTGCTTCATTAAAATGATTCATTTCCATTTATTCTGATTACGGATCGCTCGCTCTAAACACACTAACAACGTACAGGACATCTTCGACTGCCTCACACACACACACACACACACACACACACACACACACACACACACAGCTGTGAATCAAACACACTCACAAGCTCAGATTTCCATCGAAGCTTTCTGATTCATTCTGAATGTATTGAGTCACATATGCGAGTCGGCTCAAAGAGTCGACACATCATGACTCTGAACTTTTAGCTATAGCTTGAAGGAGGGGAAGCGCACAGACCTCTGAAACACCACTAGCTGATTTAGTTTCTTTAGTCTATTTCCCTGTCAGCTGCACGACATGGCTAATTTAGTTAGCCAACATTTTGACTAGCTTGCCAACATTTCTTCTTCTAAACATTACTCTTGTCTAAACTTACCAGCTTGTGCTCTTTCTGTGTGTCTGTGTTATCATGATAAACCCTGCAGATCTCAGCACGGGCTGTGTCGGCTAACAGCGTCATTATCGACATGCTTTGGCTCTGAAATAGTTCATACTGCGACATTGTGCCTCAACATACGTAAATGCACTTATTTTAAATAGCTACCAATTTATTCTTGACTCAGAAGCTATTATGGCTAACAACAGAGACGTTGCTAACTGTCGCGAATGATACATCTCGGGCGACCAAGATTCAAACGTCACATCCGCCTACGGGCTGCACGAATTTCAAAATAACAGAAGCTCACGCGAAGTTAGTGTAATATGAAATATATATATATTCTTTAAATCCAAACCAAATAATGTTGTTATTATAAAGATGCCCTAAGTGAAAGTTATAAGTAGGCAAAAACTCACGTACACTCTACAAAAGTATTTGGACATCTGACCATCACACTTATACTGTATGTGGTTCTTTTCCAAACTGTTGCCACAAGGTTGGAAGCACACAATTGTATAGGATGTCTTTGTATGCTGTAACATTATAATTTCCCTTCACTGGAACTAAGAGGAACAAACACGTTCCAGCATGACAATGTTCCTGTTCACAAAGCGAGCTCCATGAAGACATGGTATAATAAGGTTGGAGTGGAAGAAGTCGAGTGGCCTGCACAGAGCCCTGACCTCAACTCCACTGAACACTTCGGATCAACTGGAACGTTGACTGCACCCCTGGCCTCCTCATCCAAAATCAGTGCCTGACCTCACTATTGCTCTTGTGGCTGAATGGGCAACATAATCCCAACAGCCACGCTCCAAAATCTAGTGGAAAGCCTTCCCAGAAGAGTGGAGGTTATTATAACAATAAAGGAGGGATTAATCAGGAATGGGATGTTCAAAATGCAGTAAAGGTGTGATGGTCAGGTGTCCACAAAATATTAACCTATATAGTGTATTAGTCCAATAGGAGGTACTCTAATGAAATGTAGACAGAAAGTGGAAGTAACAAAAAAAATTTCTTAAATATTTGTGCTTAAATGTGTTTTTAATGATCTGTGCTTTACTTACGTTTTGCTTTTGACTTAATTACTACATTTCGAAAGAAATTAAATCATTCATTTCGTTAGTAACTGCTTTATCCTTGTCAGGGTCGCAGTGGATCCAGATCCTACCCTGGGAACGCTGGGTGTGAGGAGGGAATACACCCTGGAAGGGACACCACTCCATCACATTCACCATTCACACACAAATTCAGACACTCATTAAACCTAGGAATAATTTAGTGTAGCCAGTCCACTTACCAGCATGTTTTTTGGGAGGTCGGAGGAAACGAGAGAACCCGGCGGAAACCCACACAGACACGGAGAGAACATTCAAACCTCTGTACAGACAGGATATCCAGAGATCCTGGAGCTGTGAGGCAGCAATGCTACCTTCTGCACCACTGTGCTGCCAATTTGAAAGAAATGTAAACTAGAAATGTCTCTGCTTTCTACTCATTACATTTTCAAAACACATCACTACATTTCTGTATAACAATATATCTGTAAAGCCATGAAGTGCCCCCCTTTTTTTTTAATTTTTGGATCAGCTTTAATTTAGTCAGATAACCATAACAGACGTAACAAGTCCTAATACACATTCCTGTAATCTACCTGTTGCTACATAATATTTGTATTTATGAAGGCAGTTTGTACTATGACAGCTAGTTATTAGTATTCAGCTAGATTGTATCATCATAGCTATACTCATGCTAGCTAATATTTGAGAGATTAGGAATAAAGCTGTAGTTAATTAGCCTTAGCCTTAGCTGTTCCTTGGAGAAATTGCATCAATTTACCAATTTGGGTACTTTTACTACCTCTGAATGTATATCACTTGGCTGTTTGCATGTAGCACTGGAACATATCTTTCTTATTGCACACTTAATTCACATTCATCAAGCACAAATAAATATTACTGCAGTTATGACATGGGAACCAAATGAGGGCAGTAGTGTACATGACATCCATTCTTATACTGCGTAATAGTGTTACTTCATTTTTGTATGGAGCATAAAAATGTGTGCTTTTCTTGTCATGTCATTCTTATGTCATCTACTGTAAATGCATGTATTTTTGATACTAACTTTTACTAATTACTTTCTGTAATTTCCAGAAGAGACTAATTTCTCTAGGGCAAGTTCTTTGTTTCTGTTGGTTTGTATATTTTGTTCTGTACTACTCACACTCTTAATAAGAAGATGAAATCTACAAGTGTCACTATATGTGAATATACACTAAGTGAATCTATAAAGATTCTCCATAGATGCCTACAACAGAGAGTTTCCTTATCCAGATAGAAACATTTTAAGAAGCAAGAAACCATTAATTATCTAGAGAACCCTTGTGGAACCCTTTTTCCTAAGACAGCAGTCTTACTAATTCTAGTATTCAGTATCTCTTGTCCATGTTGCCTTTTCCTGTTTGTATAAAAACACATTCCGAGCTTCCTCAATACAGGATGTTTCACTGATGACCTCTTCCACTTCTAGTGTCCAATATCTTGTGTTAGTGGGCTTATATAATAGACGTAGTAAAAGATATATAATTAAGAACTTTATTATTAATTATATACCATAATAGAATAGTCTTGCACTCACTGCCACTTGCAGGAACACCTGCACTCATGCAATCATCTAATCAGGTAATCATGTGGCAGCAGTGCAGTGATAAAATCATGCAGATGTAGGTCAAGAGCTTCAGTTCATGTTCACATCAAACATCAGGATGGAGAAAATCTCAGTGATCTCAGTGACTTTGATCGTGGCATGGTTGTTGATACCAGATGGGCTGATTACAATATATCAGAAATTGCTGAGCTTCTGGGATCTCTAGGGTTTACACAGAATGGTGTGAAAAACATCCAGTGATTGGCAGTTCTGTGGGCCGAAATAAATCATTCAAAGGAGAACGTCCAGACTGGGTTTGAGCTGACAGGAATTTTACCGTAACTCAATTAACCACTCTTTTTGAACATTGTGAGCAGAGAATGCACAATATGCTGAACCTTGAGGCAGACGGACTATAACAACAGAAGATCACTCCTGTCAGCCGAGAACAGGAATCTTTGGCTACAGTTGGCTACAGGCGCAATAAAACTGGACAGATAAAGATTGTTAAAACATCATCTGGAATGAGACACATTTCCCCAGGCGATTGGCTGATTGGATAGCAGGAGCACAGGTGTTCCTATTAAATTGGCTATTGAGTGTATATTAGTTTTTAGTGTTTGTGTTAATCTAAAGCATTTTAGAAGTATGTCAGTATTCCAACCTTACCAGCAGACAAGTTTTCTTTTGTCTTTTTTTTTATAAAAGGTCCCATGCTCATAAACCTTTCAGAAAAACTCAATACTCTACTTTCAGTAAACTCAGTACTCAGTGTACAGATTCCAAAATAGTCCGTAAATGTCTCATAAGTGCAGTGTAAAGAAGTACAAATATATCAATATATCTTATCCTTTATTCTTATATGATTTGACTAATATACAGAAGTTTTCTATGTCCAAAAGAAAAAAAAAGCTTAAATCTTTTAAATATACCGAGTACCCTAAAGCACAATGAAAATTATCTTTGATGCCTTTTACATGCTGTTCTTTTATCAACATATACAGACTTGCCAGAAGCTATAGAAAAAAAAACTGTCTTACTGAAAAGTTAGAAAGTTAAAGACAGCTTCATTAGGCATGGAATGACTAATGAAGGGGAAAGGCAGCAACAACAACAAAAAACAAGACGTCTGTAAAGGAAAAGTGCTATCCTTTGGTCTGTTAAGCACAAAAAGGCATTAAAATGCCAGTCTTTACACTCACAGGTATTTCTACAAAATAAAGTATGTGGGTATTTTTCTTATTGCATTATTGAGTAGGACAAAAACATGACATGCCTTGATACAATAAATAACATATGTCTAACATTTGGAACATAAATAGTAGCCCTTGATTTCTTTCTCCTGGCAGATTTGGATATCATCAGCACTACAATGACTGCAGCATGAAATTACTCATTTAAATACAAGAAAAATATCAGAGATCCTAGATCATTATGTAGTACCTTAGATCAAGTATTAAATCACCATGTACAAATGACAGTCATATCAATACTAGTATGAAAGCCAAGGTATGAGATGATCTCATTCATTAAGACAATTCTATTTGTTTTAAAGTGAGCTGTATTTTGTGCGAGATGTTCTGATTCTTTTAAACACTTTTGGGATCCAAATAATATCAAATTTCAATGCACATGAAAATATTGCAACTAGTAAGCTTCTAAAATGGTCCTAGTTTCACCAATGCTAGCTCAACCCCTCTTACCAGCTATTTATGATACAGAAAATAAGTCCTTTTGTATGACACGAGCTGTGTTTTGAAAGGTTTTAGCTCCAAACACTGCTTATTGCCCAGCTCCAGGTTTCATGCTCCACTGTGGAGTCAGGAAGACTCAACTGAAAACTCATCATCTTTGTTCTATATTGAAATGTATCATATGTTTTTAGATTGATTACAGCATGTCATCGTGGGTCTCCCTGGCTGGGGTTCTCCTGCGCTGACGACTCCGTAAGCTATAGAAACATGAGGAGGCGGTGAGGGCGATGCGGCTCAGGCCCATGTTCAGACAGTGCACCTCAGATGTCACAGGCACTTCGGCGAACAGAGCGCGGTCTCGCGACAGCTGCGAGAGGGTGTCGCTGTTCTCGATGTCTTTCACAATGTTGAGGATCTCCTGTCTCTCAGTCTGCCGAGTCATTCCCCGGATATTCAGGATGGCAGATACATGCTTCTTCCTATAAGGTGAGAACAGTATTTAATATATTATCTTTTTTTTTTGTGGTCACTGTATGTGTATAGTAAGCCTAACTATGCAATAATTAATTTCACAACATTTCAGTTGAAACCTGGTGATCAATAAAGCTATTCTGATAATCTAATAAGCAGGAAATGCTGCTGCATTTTAAACTATTCATCTTCATTATAGTCTATTTGTTCTGAGAGATGTATTCAGATAGTCTGGAAAAATAAAAATGCAGTAAGAGCAGGTCATACGTTATCTTTGGCAAAGTACATACAAAGCTTAACTGGACACCACACAGTGTGGCACAATTCTTACACAATATAACAAGCATCTTATTTGTTTTCTCTGCACACAATGAAATAACTGGCTCTTGTTTTCAGACCCTTCTGTCCCAGAGCAGCTCATCATATTTAACTATCAAATTATATTAGTTTTATTGCATACTTTGCTTAGCTTTATATTTGCTTTCTTGCTTAAATGGCAGTATGAAATACACATGTAATACACACATACATTATCATCAATAAATACGTGAAAAAGGTCTAATTATGGCAAACACAAATAATTTCTGCAGCTGTTGTAGACAGTAAACATGAATTTGAAGTGGAAAATAACTTCTTCAGGAAGTTCTTCTTCTTTCTAGAACTGTATCACGAGTAGAGAACAATATGAAATGTTTTGTGCATTAGAGAGGGTGTGTTAGTGCAAGGAAATAGAGGATGTCTAAAAACTATGGATTTAGGACCTCAGTGTCCTAGGGTCTTACTTTGACAACAAAACAATCCATGTCCATAATATCCACACCTTTTCCTGAATTTATTCCTATAGGTCCATATTTTGCCATGTCTGGGAATGCATGCCTTTAAATTCTATACTCTTCAGACTGGCCAGACCTGCACAAGAACCCTGATAAAACTCATGGAGTGTCTCTGAAAGCTGTCCCAGTTGCATAAAATAAGGCAATGTACCGAATACTGTTGCTTCTTTGCAAGCAGGTCTTCAGAATACTGATGAGACAAACAATGTTTTTCTATTTGGATGGCTTTCCATCCAGATTTTATCCATCAGAAATCCTTTTGGTTGGTATGTAGATTTTACAGAGCCAAAATAATCATTACAGTCCGTATGAAATCAGGCATTTCCGCAATATCCACTGAACAGCAAAACCAGCGACAGCCTCTGGTCATCTACCCAGATGGTAAGCTTTGAGGGACGGCCTACTACTAAATGGTCACTGCAACTTTTTAAAAATTCATCAGTATGCATCCATCTGATTTTGTGCCGTTTCGTGTAAAAATCCGTAATCCTATGCAAACAGTGCTATGACTAGAAATACAAAACCAGCTTCAGCCATGAATCCTGGGAAAATTTAGATGCCAGGAAAAAGGTGGATTGTGCACAAATTCCAGTCCTCTGCAATCCTATGGGACTTTTAAGCAGGTTAAGCCACAGGCCTTGGCAGGATGCCTTTATTTTTGCTTTGTCTTTGTTGCTACTCAGAGATGGACAACTCCTTGGGTTTTATGTGATTCTGGGCTAACCAAACAGACTCTCGTAAAAAAAAAAATCAGGAAGCCACCGAGGACTTGTTTGCTTTCATAAGGCCCTCATTCATCATCAGGTTGAATGGTTATGTTCTGCCAAATGACCTGAGATCCCTGTGAACTGACCTCCATCATATTGAGGTGGTTGCAAGGTATTGCAGTCGTATGACAAGATAGCTCGCTTGACACTTACCGAACGTCAGGGAATTCCTGAACTAGGACGCCAACCTCTATTTGAATCGAGGGTGTGTCTTCCAGCAGGATGATCTCTGATATGTGGGGAATAGCACTGTCCAGCCATGAGGCTGAGGACTCCTGCGGTACAAAAAACAGGACAACATAGAAATCATACCATTCTTAAAATCTCTAAATATAAAATCTTAAAATCTCCAAGCACTAAATAAACCCAAGAACTTCAGTATCTCTACCCAAGAATGTCAACAAAATTTTCAGCAATCTGATCTGTTTTACTCTCACTGAGGGATGGATCAGGAGGTCTGAGCACCAGAGTAATCTACTGTTTATCCATAGTCTGGAAAAACATTACCAGTACTGGAGTACATGCTATTGTAACTAAGGTTAAATATCTATGCCCACTATAAGCTGAGTTTTCACTGACTCTCAGCTTGACCTTAGAGGTCAGCCATCGCTTCAAAGTATGTTGGCAGGACACTCCTCCATAAACAAAGCCATCCTGTTGTCCACATAGGTGACAAATGGATGTTTTGACTACAGCAAGGAAAGGCTATGCAGGAGAAGCAGGGAGTGTGAGGGGGTCATGGAAATTACCTTTAAAAGCTGGACACTTTATGGCTATGCATTGCCATGTCTCAGTGATTTCAGTCTCTCATAAGCTCAGAGGAACTGCAAATCTTACACTGACCTCAGATGAGTCATGAATGACATGTCTCAACTGAACGCCATTATAGTAAATGATGCATGTTTAGAAATGTGTGGATCTCTTGGAAATGTCTCTTCATATTTTATTGAATGGGAGGTTCTTGCGTTTCGTGGGAAGTGCCATCACGTCCGGCAATGTTCACATTTTCCACATGACAAAAAAAAAAAAGCTTTGCGTGCGACTCACCAACTCTTTGAAGAGTGTTTTAAGATTCTTGCCCTCTTCTCGGAGACGGCCGGCCATCCTTTTCCTCATCTTGAGTGAAGTGCAGATAATTCGGCCTCGCATAATGGCACGAAGGTACTCAGTCATCACCCGCCGATGGACTTCTCCCACCAGGATCTGCAATGACAATGTGAATGAAATTAAATTAAATTAATTATTTAATTGTTTCAACGAATTAAACAATCGCTAATCATTTATAACAAAATGATCATAGAAATGATATGGTAAGGTGGACACATGGCATGAAAAATATTTTGTATAATATTTCTTTAATTTCTATAATAAAATACTGTGTTCAAAGCAGTGTAGTACTTTAAATGTGCTGTACAGCTGAATACAGTCCGGGTGGTGTTCTGGTAAAATATTTGGACTATCAAAGGACCTTATTGTATAGCTACTTTAATATTGCTGTATACAGTATCATTAACTTTACTGTAAAACTAACGACTAAAGCAGCAAAGGACCCCCTTCTCTACTTCATATTATTATTATTATTATTATTATCATTATTATTATTATTATTAGGAGTAGTACTAGTAGTAGCAGTAGTAGTATTGCTATTAGTATTCAGTCTTACATTACACTAACTTTTGAGAGAACATGTTTAAATAACCAAATCAGTCACAGTAAGTGCAATAAGTTTAAACCAGGGGTAAATCTTTGCCTAACTAGCTAGCTTTGCCTAGCTTGCTAACCTTTGCTAGCTAGCTACCAAATAGCCTACTAGTTTAAACAGGTATTCCATACAGCTGGTGGTAGCTACTTAAGCTATCAGGTGAGGTAAGATTAGATTAGCTGCCTAATAGCTAGCACCTGCAAACACAAAATATTCTAATACCTAGCTAGCAAATAAATTTATTTTGCTAGATACTCAGAAAAGCTACTGAAATGAAATACCTGAGTTAGGATTTTTGACTCTTTCAAATTTATTCAAGATTTATATTTGGTAATTAAAACAGCAGTATAACTGTAAAACTGCTATATTTATTTATTTATTTATTCCTGTAAATAGTGTTCCTGTAAAATGCATTTTACCAATGCATTGTTCACTCTATTTAAAATTACAGTACAATGTGCCATCATTGTACACAAACATTACAGTATGAACGCTGAATATTAATTAAGGTATCTGCTTGGCAACTTTACTATCATTGAGATACTGTAAATTTATCAAGTTTGTCATTTGGTTTTTATAGTGTGGGTCATTTGGTAGTATTTTACATAAGATTCAAGATAGTGGCACTGGACCTGGTATGGTGGGCCTTCCATCCTTTTAAACTTCTTGAAGTGCTCCCTGATGAGAGATATGATCTGCTCAAATGCCTCCGTGTTGCTCAGCCATTTCCTCTTCACCAGTTTATCAAAGAAAGGCTATAAAACAGAATTTGTGTATCAGCAGTGATGAAACAACCAACAAAAGAACTTTTCACTTTCACTCACTTTCTTGATGGGCGAGTTTTTGTATGTGGAATTCCAGCGAGCAGAAAAGACTTCCTGACAAAACAACAACCCCTAGAAAATTTCCATTCTTAGGCAGTCAGGATGCATGATGAGGCTTTGTAGCCCATGACGCCTGGCAGTGCCCAGCTCTACTGTAGTCTCTGAATATACTATGTGGCGTTCAGCCAAAACCATCTTGTTTGGCTGTGTTTGTCAAAACAAGTTATTTTTATGTTTTATCCCTGACCTGTTTGTGAGCCAACATCCCTGAGAACAAACCACAAAGGAAGCACTGATAAGATATTCTTTATATTCTTGGAACGAGTCGTGCAACTAACATGGAATAAGTTCATAATGTATGTGTGTATGGGTGTGTATGTACTTTTAGTAGAAACAAAAGTGTTCCTCTAAGAAGCAACTAACTGTATACAGCAGTAATAGTATTTATTTTAAATACTCAAAACTCCATCCATCCATCTGTCTATCGTTCTATCTATCGATCTATCTATCTTGTAAAGATCTTGAAATTACATTTCAATAACTAAAGTACCTGTAATCAGCAGATTTTGTATACGTGTGTTTGTTTAGAGAACATGACTATGTGAAGTGTGTGTGTGTGTGTGAGACCTACTCACCCTGATGTGCTCAAATATCCTGTCATTCAGCACTCTCACACTCAGGTTTACGATCTTGTCCAGGGAGGCGTTGGCTCTGCGGCCAGAGTCTTCACTGACAGCAGGGTCACTGTGTACACATCGCTCTACAAAGCTCCTGTTCAAAGTGCACACATACACATTTTCCAATAAATAAATCTGAACATAAATAAATAAACAGCAAAAATTTGCCTCGACTTAAAATCTTGTGTAGATGTACCTGAAAGGCGGACAGCAGTTGGCTAAAGCGATTGTCTTGGCAACATAACCATCTTCATTTTCCCCAAATGCACTAACAAGGCCTTCATGGAACATTTCCACCTTCCTTTGAAAGCTGTGACAACAAAAGATACAAATAGGTTTAGCTATGATGATGGTTACAATGGAATTACAGGGCTAAAACATAATACTTGGTTTTTGAATTGAATACAAATTACGGACATAAACAGAAATCCATGATGTTAAAAGTAAACTGCATGTATCCTGCAACAAGACAACAATCAAAAACATGAAGTAAAATGAACAGAAATATATTTTTATAAGTTTTGTTATGACCCTCTCAGTCTCCAGGTCTGATTAAAGAAATCAGTGAATGACATCTGGCAGAGCTATAACAGATATGTCAAGAAGAATTTTCTCACCTGTACAGAAAATCTGCAAGGCCATTAAGACTGCACTGCGCTACTCGTGAGGCCAGACCTCGGTTAATTGCCGCAGAGCGTTCAAGATCTCCCTGCAGCCTCTGTAAAGAAATACGTAATGGAATAAAAAATTCTGTTCCAGAGTGCTAGAGCTATATGTATTATACAGTATGTTATATGCTAGAGCTACTGTATATGTATCAACACATTCAGGTTTAGCAGAATATGTAAATTCTTCCTGTGAGCATTCATGCAAAATCAAGGTGAAAAAGTGATTCCCACAGATGAAGTTGTGAAGACATTCCTTTATTATCGATTCACCAGTGGACCACTAATTAAAAGCCGGCTCATTCAGTATCTGATTTAAAAAGCATGGTACATTCAAAGAATACACCAATGTGTTCAAATACTATACAAATATACAGACAGGTGACAAATGAAAGGAAAAACCAACATAAAGTATCTTATTTTGAATTTGGGATACCACAAGTTATCAGAAAAGCTTCAATTTGCCTTGACGTACAGCAAATTGTACAAGTCTCAGGAACTTGTAGAATCTATCTCAAGTGATGAACACCATTCTTCAACAAGATATTCCCTATTTGGTGTTTTGATGATGGTGGTGGAGAGCGCTTTCTAACATATCTAATTTTGTCACTGATCTGTACATACTGTATAGAAACCGGCAAAACTGATACAAATATACAAAATGAGTACAGATATATAGACAATGTTAAGGTGACATGTGTACTTCCCAGAGCAATAAAAAAAATCCTCTGTGGCCAATAGAGGCAAGCAAAGAGCCACCAAAAACAATGTAATGGAAACGGGAACACATTGGGAAGTTTTGATTTATTTTGGCAAAAAATACATACTTTGTATATTGCATTGATGGTGCTAACCTGAATAACTGCATTAGAGAGTGGGATCTGATACTCCTCAACATGCAGTGTTTCTGTCCATCTCTTTTCTTCCTCATCCAGCACCTGAGACAGCTCATTGGTTACTTTCCCCTAGAATACAATAGCAAGTTAAATACATTTATATTATTAATGACTGTATAGGTGATAAAGTAGGTAAGTAAATAATTTTTGCCATTAACACAGATTATCTTGAATACACTGCGTGTGTGTGTGTGTGTGTGTGTGTGTGTGTGTGTGTGTGTGATAGTATCTGGGAAGTAAACAATGACTTATAAATAACCTGTCAAGTACACTCACTTATTCCCCTTCTTTCTAGGACATGCCTGTGGAATATTTTGTCTACAGTCTGTGCAGTAGTCATAAACTTCATCACACAGACTGTATCACACCTGCATTAACTCTCATTCAAGTAGCCTAATTAGGAGGAAAAGCCTTGTTGTAACACTGAGTCCTATTGTGTGTTGTTCATTGTGAACAGGAAAAACTTTGACTTGACCCTGAAATGCCGCACTCTAATTGGCCGTGGCAGGTCGCAACGACCAGTCAACCTCTGGACTGAACAGGACGTGCTGTAGATGCACCCTTTTCCGTCCACAGGGATGAGAACTTTGCCCTTGGGGATCTGGGAAGAGGGAAACACATGGGGTGTTTGGGGATTTTCTCTCTTACCCTGACATAGTTGAGGCAGTCCTGCTCAAGCTTGTCCACCATCTCTGTTGGCAGCAGTGGGCTGAGCTGAGAGCGGTTGATGGGTGATGTTATGCTCACTGTTCCAATAACGTCCCTACAGCAACAACCGGAAGAGTTACTCAGAGATTTTGGACAGCACTCGTGAGGACACTTTGAAATTTGACGGGATAGGCGTAGGCACATGTTTCCAGACTCTTATCAACAAGAGCTTATCAATAATGCTATGTACTAAAATTCCTGCTGTAGGATGGGCCTCAACATCAAGTGGCCCAGGAAATATAATTCAACCACCATGACACTTTGACAAACAACAAAAACAGTTGACAAAAAATGGCCATCTACTGGAGCTAACCAAACCTTTTATTTACCTGTCATATATGTTGTAAAGCCAGTCTAGAAGGGAGTATATGTCGGTAATTTGCAGTTCTCCATTAGTGATGGTCTGTAACCGGCATGTGATGGCCTGATGGTAGCTATGTACATACACCTGGAAGGCATCATACTCCGCAGGGTACACAGACACAACATTCCGCCGGGCTGCTCCCAGATCCTCCACCATGCGAATTCGCAGTTTATCCAGGTACGCCGCCAGCTCACCTGCCAAGACCGCTTCACACTTGGGCAAATTCTCATTAGCGGCCTCGGCCACAGCCTCCCTCCAACGCTTTTTCAGCTTCCTGGGCCGTGGTCCACCTGGGACAGCGCCCTCACTTGTGGTCCAATCCTGATCAGCCTGTTCTTCCTGTTGGAGGACCTGCACCACCAGGCCTAGGTTAGGCCCGGCAGTGGGAGAGCGCAGGGATTCCCGGACCACGTCCCACAGCTCCTTTTGCAGGGCCTCGTACAGTAGCTCCACGTCCTTAGCTTTTCGCCGGCTGCTGTCTTTGCTGCTGGGACTGGTGAGCTCTTCCGCACCCCCTGGTGGTGGAGTGGACACCTCCTTACACTCCTGTTCTAGCTCTAGTATGTGGGTGTCTGCCAGGAACAAGTCTCGCTTGGTCACCAGCTGCAGGATCTCCAATACTGAGTCAGAATATCAAGGGACAGAAAACAGGAGATAGATGGAGTGAGGTTTTATTCTTTATAGTACATAAGATCCTGTGGGAAAGTATGAGTAGTTTCAGTAGTAAGAGCCTGGAATATACACACAGTGGGCAACTTCAAAGTGCACCCATACAGAGGTTTAGCTGATGAAATGTACAGATACTGTATATGATTATATTCCTCTGCTTTTATCATCAAGTTTAACCCCTACAATCATTACTTGATCAGACCATGACAGAGCCATGACATGTCCATGTGCTTATCAGCAGCTCTTCTTTTGGGCATCTCAAATTTGATCTTGCACCATAAGACCTCCTGCTTCTGCTTATTAGTCTTTGGCATATTACAAACTCTTCTGCTTTGTCTTTCACTAAAAATGATTTCTTAGCGGCAACACACCCTACCAGACTATTTCTTATGGACTTATTCTCATAGTCAAAGCATTACCTTTGGTGCCAGACGACTTTGCCAGATGCAGAGCAAGCATTTGACTGGATTTCTTTCTGTCCCTTAGGAAATGACCTTTAAGATGTAGACAGGTTTTTGGCTTTTCCAACACATTTTTTTGCCCTCATCCTTTCTTCAAATTTTATTATGACAGTTTGAACATAACATCTTGAAAGTCCAGTTTGGCAGGCTACTGCTTGTTGATACTACAAAGACTTGTCTGTCAATGTGATCTCACTAGTGCCTCTGATGTGGTCAAATGAGAACTTTGTACATTTGTAATAAAATTAGTGATGAAGTAGACCAGTTCTCAGTAAGATCAGTGCTCACACCCATTACATCATCCCTGATCTTCTCATTCGGGACTAGTGAATTTCTTTAATCTAGCTCAAGGAATATGTACTGACTGGTGATGACAGGATCTGACACAGTCATTAAGTTTCTCTTTTGCATTTGACTTGCTTCAAATGGAAGATAAAATGTAGCTGTATGCAATTCATTTACTCTTATTTTGGCCAGTAACAATGTATTTCCCTGATAAAATACATATGTTAATTAATGAAACCAGACATAAAGGTGGAGCAATTAAAATATGTCCAGATATCCATATAAGGCCCATCAGTAACAGCGAATAATCAGAGTAACTTCCAGGATCTAGAGCTAGATGTACACTTGAGATCAGGAGAACTCTATTTCAATATTATTGCAGTCATAGAAGGAGGTAAATGACCTTGAGCAGACCACTAGGGTTTCTGCTATATGTATATGAATGACCTGTGGTATGCCTAATATAATGTGTCATGTATCGGATTTCCCATTGCTCCTGCTGTTCCGCTTATATAAACTCTATTCAGACACATGGGGCTGTCTGATTATTTAACATTGGCTCGCTCCTTGGGGAAACTTTAAACATTATAATTTCACCTTTGCTTCTAAGTTAGTTTCATAGAACCCAGGGATCTTTGCATGGGAAAACAGGATTTCGATGATGGGTTCTTATTCTTAAAAGTCTATCAAATAAGCATTTCTAAACAAATGTGAGTCACATATCAGTTTGGAAAAGTTAGTGCCATACTGTAATTCAGAATTCTCGTTCAGACAGACAGCGGTCTTCTTACAGCTGAGTTGCTGAATTCATTTCCTAAAAAAAACTTTTCTTTTAGAGTAGAGGATGCTGGGGAGCTCAGTTGGCGCCCAGCTTATCCGTCCCTGTCCCATTTGAGGAAACAGTGTCAAACCATTCCACAGCACGCTGTAACCCCTCAAGCACCGCTACTGCAAATCATGACGGCTAGAGCTGATTTGCCAACCCATCGGAAGGAGGTCTAAATATATAAGACAATGCTGACAGTCCTACTGCTATCACACAGGAGGAGGGCAGGGAAAATGAGTGTGCTCCCTGTTCTTGTGTCAGAAAGTAGGAGCCACTTCCTCTGGTAAACCTATCCGGGCTAAAGTCCTCCACCCAAGGACAAAAACGTCACTGAGGGGGTGGAATAGCTTAATGAATGGGCACCACTTTGAACATAAACTTTCTAGAAATACCAATCACCTCTAAGCAGAAACCTGTAAAATATGCCCTTGAAATGACATTGATGCTCAATTTCCAGATGTTGATAGAGTTCTTGGTTTATCATGGAGTCATTAAAATGTGGAAGACTGCCAAAATGAGGAGTGAGGCTGGGTTCTGTATTTCAGAAGAACACTGTGTCTTTGTTTGCAAAGGCACTTGCCCTCTGACCCTGCTGCAAAGAGCATGTATGTATTTTTATGTATTGATATATAACCCTTCTTTAATTAAAAGAACAGCAATAGAAAAGCTATTACATATAGTTCAAATGCAACAGGGAATTGTGGGAAAACTGTGTTTTTGACATTAGTATTACATTTGTGGATTATGACCAAAGTAATGAGGAGGATATCCAGTAACATAGCTCAAGCACCTGCATAATCCATACCACTTACACACCTACTTTATGGCTAAAGATATAGGACATCACCCCATTAATTCCATAAGCCACAAATTATCCATCTTCGCTGCATATTCACTAACTGTTCAGCTGGCATGCCTCAAAGAGGATTTAGAAAAAAAGATATCTGAGACTCCCTCTATTTTTTCAACTCCCACTCTCCACCTCCATCACAGGGGTGTGCAGGGTAGATAAATATTTTTCTTAAGAAGTGAGCAGGGGAGTGTTTTCTCATCGCTCCCCCACTGCCAAAACCCCCACTGGCACAGCTGGATCAGACCTACTTGGCTGTAGTGTCTTGTGTCCCTGGGCAAGACTGAGCCTGTCAGAATACCACTGGAGCTTAAGCTCTTGTGTAGATTCAGCCATTTGGACATGGACTGGCTGTTGGATTAAGTGTACATCAGCCACTCCTGTCACTGGAGAGCTTTCGGCTGGGTGCAGACTTGAACTGCGATCAGGAAACACTGGTCTTGCTCCAAGCTTCGATTACTGGGGACATGCATAGTGTCCAATGGTCTACATCTTGTTATATTCACCAATTATTTAATTTCTGATAAATGGAAGTGATTTAAATGTTTATGAAAGCTTAGCTTAGTAATGTGATTTTTGTCCTCTTAAGCATGAGGTAGGTGACTGCCAGCGGGGTGTAACCAGTCATGCTATCACACACTTAGTTACCAAAATTGTGCTTTGACACTGTTCCCATGGCGGCCACTGATGTATGGCTCAAAGCTGCAGTTATAGTTTTATGGTTGATGGCCATTGGCTGTAATTGGGTGAAGTCTGGAAATCATTTACTACTCTCTGGTGTAACCACCTCAATAAATGGTCTACTTATCAAACGTATTTAACTAGAGCCCATCCCAGTGAACAAGGACAGCTGGGTACTCTAATAAAGACATAGCCTTGCCTTGTATTCACAATAAAACATAACACTGGTGACATGTTTAAACAGAAGAGAGAAAACATACAAATGATCTCCATATAGCTGTCAGCTTATATAACACTTGGAGCCCCTGTTTGTGTGTTGTTGTTTTTTTGCTAATTACTGGTGAGAAGGTAATGTCCTTTCTGTTCTCCTTCATACTACACAGTTCATCAGTTCATGCATAGTTATATTTTTGGGCCAGGAGCAAGGAGATTATTGTCACTGTTTCTCAGGTACATTTTGAGCATATTCGTGAAGTCAGGTGTCTGGTTAGAAACAACTGTACATTGAAAAACCCAAATTTTTAAGTAAAAAGCTCACCATTTTGAAGCTTCACCAGCACGTAAAATTTGGAATAATTTATCGACCCTTATTAACCCCTCAAACACCTGGGAGATGTCAGCAGGTCCAGCTGTCCTCACTCTTGTGACTACAAGTAGTATTGTAATTATTAGTTTACAGTAATTTCTTCGCCAAATAACTCAGCTACATTCCTGTGTACCTGTACATTTGGTGAATAAACTGATTCGAATTCTGAGATTAATTTGATTTCAACACCATTCTTGGTGCTACACGACATTTTTCTATCACTCTTTAATGATCAAACCCATCATTCAGGCCTCAAATAAAAGTGTTTTGCGGCTTCCTATGATTTATTTAAAACACACGAAGAGACTGTTGAAAAAACTTCTTATAATCATAATACTGGCTTACTGTTGTTGATAACATTGATTCTTGCGAGTGGTAGCACATCTGTTAGTTATATTCGGCACAATGTGAAGTAACGTGCAAATATGCTTAATTAGTAAAACATGTCAAGTCTGCATTCCTTATTATAAAAATGCCAGTAATGCTATGAGAATCACTCTCCACTAAGCCACCAAGGAATGTGCTGCCACTTGAGAACAGTTGCCACTTGCCACAAAGTTTTCATTTAACATAAGACTTACATCTGTGAAGTAGGCATTGTAGAGATGTATTATATACTCTCTCAAGCTTTTCAAAGTTACAAATGACTATTAAAATCAGTGGTATATTGAAAAAGTGACTAATTTTCTATTTCCATGTGGTCTGTTTTGCACAGTGTGGTGAACTAAAGAACTCTTAAGAGTGCAGAAACCAGCATGATTGTAAGGTCAGTAGAAGGTTTTCCCATCAACATAATGTGGCTAAACATACAAATAAAAGGGCATTTTGTGCTGTGTCAGCTGGGGAATGGAAAGCAGCAACTTCAGCTTGTCGCCCTCCCCACCCCAACTGAAAGAAATCGGAGACTTGGAGATGAATACCCAGTTCCCCTTTACACAAATTCCTCTTTCCTTTGCTGTGTTCATATTGTACTTAGAGGGAAAATGTGATTTTTCAAAGCTTTTAGTTTTGACAGCCCATATTGTACTTTAGCGATATGGTAAGGTGATATGGACATATTTTTTGTTCAGTGGCTGTCTGAGTGATTAGGCTCTGAAGGATATCATCACAGAAAATGCTTTGATTAAAACTTGGAATGCATGTCACTACTATCTGCTCTCAGTTACCAGCTATTTAAATGCCCTCTTCAGCAAAGAAAACCAAAAAAAAACAGGTGCATATATGTACACTGTACACAACGAACATGTCTGAGAGATGTTTTAAGCTGTCACTCCAAATGTAAAATCCTTATTAAAAGTTGACCATGTTAATAATATTAGTGGTTACATCCTTGTTCTAGTTTAATTACAATTCACAGTTAATTAATATAATAAGGCATTCAGTTGTTGGGCCAAGACCATTTTGCATCTTGCCCAAACAAGCCCGTAATCTGATCTGATCGTGCTAAACTGCACAAATGCCTGCCAACAGTGTACTATAGGTATGCAGGTCCAGCTAAGCAATTAATCTCTGTACTTGTTGCTGACTCCCTCTTCCAGTGAACTTTGTAAATCAAATGCATGTGTGCACAAATGAGTATTTAGATTTTGTTTTGGCCAACAAACCCATGGTCATACAGTCTGACATAGTATTTAAGTCTGACACAGTATTTAGTAATAATAATTAGTAGGATTTTTTTCTTTTATTTCAGTCAGAGTTGTAGTGGATCCAAAGCCTATCCCAGGAATACTAGACATGAGCCAGGAATACACCCTAGATGAGAAGCCATACTTAAAAACTGAGATACCTAATTGGTTCCCATAAGTGTCTTGGAAGCAGCACCTCCACTTACCTGAGAGAGGCTCTCGGGGTTTGACTACTGGCACTTCCTCTACTGGCTCTTCTTCAGGGCCAGGGGATGCTGAGTGGTCAACGAGAGACTCCCTCTTCTTGCCCCTACCCACAATCTTCAAGAGGGACAGTCTGCGACTGGTTGAATCCGCATCACTCTCTGAGCACAAGTCTCCATTGGGCAAACTCTCTTTACGAAGGCTCTCTCTGCATCTCCCTGCCATTCTGTGGAGAAGAAGGAAAAAGATAAGGATGTGAAGCTGGTTGGTTTACCATTTCATAACCTTATGAAAAGCTCTCAACATCAGTGACTGTGCCAACATGTCAAGGACCTATTCAAGCTTTATAAAACAGATTGAAGTGTTCCTGCAGATCATTTGATTACTGGTCAATCTGTACCTTAGAAGACTTCCCTCTGAACTCCGTCGGCCCTTCTTCTTTTTCTCCATGGGTGAGGGCATACCAATGCTGCCCTGCGGAGAAGGGGTGGCGCTGCCCTTACTCTTGCCTGACATGCGCAGGCCCCTGCCTAGCTTGCCCAAGGTCTTGAGTGGTGACACGCCTTTGATGCGGTCAAGCGTCCCTTTTAGAGAACCACCCTTTCCTGAGCCCCCACGCCTCACTTCATTGGCCTCGTTCTCATCCTCCTCATCCTCAAATGGGTTACGGTCCCGTGGAGCACCCCCATCCAGGAGTGAGCCACCATTGTGCCTGGGCCACTCCTCATCTAAGCCATTCTCCTCAAATGGGTTGTGGTTGAGGCTCATCTTGCGGAGGATCAGCTCACTGTGAGTGTTCTCCAACTCTAAATTCCCCTTGGCCCCCTTCAGCCGAGCTGGGAGGTTCTTAAGAACAGGCATGCTTCGGCCTGGAGGATAAACACTGAAGAACAACAAAAGACAATCAGTCGTTAGAAAGACAGGTCTCTGCTCTTACTCAACATAACTGAGCTACAGATATGTCCATCTTATTTAAATGAAACAACTTTTTTCAGTTGTATAAGGCATTTTGAGCAATTAACTATGACCCAAATCCTCTTCCTTAACATTATACATTGGTAATAAATTCTTCAAGATAAGATTGTTCTGTTTTGTCACTATTATCACTATCACACTATGGTGTGATAGGTATTTTAGTCACACCTGTCCTTGATCATACTCTCTCTACTTTATGGCTCTAATATATTAACCAGTTCTGACTGTACTGGGATTAGTGATTAGCCTGTGTAGTCTAGAAGCTGAACAGTGCATGTACTTGAATATGTGTTGAAAATACAGTATGTGTTGAATATGTTGTGAATTAACTATGCATACTGTACATATATCACACGAGCCTTAATCTGTGATATAACTTCTACAGATGTCCTGTTAGACTTCCATAATTGTACTTGTTCAATTATGGCTGGTGAAGAAGGTGAAGGGAACAGTGCTGACTCACTTCCTGCTGGTTAAATTGTATGTTTGTGTGTGAGCATATGGGAGAGGAGGTGATCACTGGCTTGCCTCAGGCAGATGAAACAATTTTTTAAGCTTAATGTAATTTGCAAATTCTTAGTTGTTATTTGTACTCATGGGTGTGTTGTTGAAAATTGGATATACAAGCTTACAAGCTTGGATTAAATTAAATGCCAATAAACTGTTCAGAGTAAAAAGCCACAGTGTGAAATCATTAGCGAGCTATGAATTCCTGAAGAAGGCCCATTGTTAGGAGCTTCCTAAATGTAATAATAATGCACGTATGATTTTTCCATACGACTTCCATGGATAATCTGACAGCAGCACTATGGGAAGAGTTGGAGAATATAAGGCACAGTCAGTGTGACATTTAGTAATCGACTAGTTGCTAACGTTTAGTTAGAGTGACTAATAGTTAACCTTGTGGTCAATGGACTCATCTGTCACGTAATTATCAAACGAGGAATGAAGGCCCACAGAAGGGGAAGTTATGCAACAGCTAAAGTCATGGATAATTCTTGGTACAAATCATTTATAGTGATTAGTAATTTTAAAGTCCCTTCAGTTTCAGTGCACCCAAGCAATTTGTAGCAGTTTGGTGTGATTAGAATGAAGCAAATTCTTTTGCAAGAGTTAAGAGGGAAGTGAGTGCAGCTGCTTTTGTGAAAATAGGGAAATGGAATGGAATGTCTGATTTATCTACAACACCAAAAAACTAAATAGATCAAGGTGGAAAATGTGGTGACCAAAACATTTACATTGCTTGAGTCCAAAAGCTTACTGGTCTTATGGATTAAAGTTGTGAGCTGCGTGCTACACATTTACATTTGGCGCCCTTATCCAGAGCAACTTACATTTATCTCATTTATACAACTGAGCAGTTGAGGGCCTTGCTCAAGAGCCCAGCAGTGGCAGCACTGGGATTTGAACTCATAAACGTCCAATCAGTAGGCCAATGTCTTAACCACTGAGCTACCACTACCCTGTACACATGTACCTGTTCACCTCACTTTCTGCCTTTATTGCAATGCATCAAGTCATCTTCTATAACCTGCCCAGCTGTAATTATAAACTTCATAGCAGAGCTCCTCTGGAATGCTGGGTTAGATTTTTAGGTGAGATATAAAGGCCATACGACCGCCTTCCCCGGCTAAGTCTATTTCCTCTATTGCACAGGTAGCAGATTACATCCTGCATGAAAACTAGAAGCCACTGCATTAGGAAAGGCTAAATGTAAGCCATTTAGATGAAAGCTGTGTGCTTTCAATTGTAAAGTGTTGATAATATTTTTTATGTACTGCAGTTTAATAATGAAGAATTGTCTCTTCACTTACCTACCACCTCACTTTTTGACTTTATGCTTTGAATTAATATCTAAATAGTGTTTTGATTTATTGGTAGGAGTTTATTTCCTGGAGTGTCCTGCTTGACCTTGGTTGAGATTTTCCACTTTGGATGGCTGTACTCATTGTTTTAGTAGGAACTACCCAGACATTTATTGCTAACAGATAATTTTACTAGCATTATATCTCATTTGTGGCTAGCACCTTGTTGTTAGTTCAGATAGGAGCTTTCCTGATAGTCTTACACACGTACTCTTACCAACATGAATTTTTGGTGTATGCAAATTTTATGGACAATCTTTTTTTTTTTTTTTAAATAAAGGTAATATTCATTTAGAAAGATTACTGCTTTGCATTTAATTAGATATTCTTTTGCTTTTGTATTGATGTCTCATTTAGCCTATTGACTTATTGACTTAATAATATTTTGGCATTTCTTTTAAGAAAAAGTGAATATCCAACATGAAATATTGGTAAAAGGGTCAGGGGAGAAATATATGGAGGGATTAGGCAGGGAAAGAGAAGGTCTGGTTTCAAGATGTGCCACAAAAGTGTGCAATAACCAGGGCTCTGGCATTGGACTACAGGACCAGGAAGACCAGGAATGTTGGAGGGATCCCAAGAAAGGCTCTGCATGACTTTCCCTGGGGGGAGGTTTAAATGCACCCAAGCCGCAGATGCATATCACCAGGCACATGTCCAGAACAATGAGTTTAAGTGTTGGCTTTTCAAAGCATTTTAATATTGAACATATTAAAAATTACTTGGATCACATATGCCCTGCCACAACTGACTCCTGTTCAGCTCAGTAAGACCCTATTACAGCACTTCGAACAGCACGTATCTACTTGTTCCCAACCAAGTTTGCATATCACTAATTTCTTTTGAAAAATTTGTTTTAGTGCAGTGGTTTCCAATGTATTACAGACAAATCCTGCAAAGTTTGATTAGCATATGCATGTTGAATAACTGACTTGGACAGGTCTATGAGATAATTTGAGATAACTTTGCTTACAGTCTCAAAACTGGAATATGCCCTGCCATAAATGTGATTTTCCATGACACATTGCAAAATTATTGCAGGAGTAAATCTTTAACCCCTGCAGATCAATGTCTAAATGCCATTATAAAATGCAAGGGAGTAGAACGTTTCTTTTTTTCTGACAAGGGAACAAAAATGTCTGGGTCAGCTCATTTAAATTTCAATTCCCAGAACTATGTTAGTGTCTGTCTCTGGTCACATTTCTCCTTGTTTCTACTACCAACTGTCACAAGAATCCGATCAATAATAATCCAAATAGGAAACTACCAACCTAGGTCATGAGGTTTTCAAAACAAACCTACAGAAAGGTTATAAAGGAAAACTTTCTCTCTTGTTGGTGATTCAGTGTAAACTGTTAAAATGAATCTTCTTAACACAAGCATTAGTGGAGACTAGCAGTGTTAATGGGCGAAAACACTGACCTTGGCTGTACTTGAGAACTGCTGAGTAATCCAATTCTGGTTTCTTTTCTTTCTTTTTTTCTTTTTTTACATGATTGCATTACATACAATTAATCAAACTAGTTTTGGAATAAATTCCCCTACCAATCTACTGAAAATTATATTGATGGCTGGAACTTTTTCCAGATTGAAACAGCTGCACATGAATTAAATTAATTTTTTTTTTTCAGTAATACAGTAATAATAGTGATATATATTAATTATTTATTTATTATTAATTTGTTTTATTTTACCCAAGCTCATTCATCCTTCATTATGCCTACCCTGACTCACATATTAAGAAAATAGCTGATTCTAAATAGTTTTATCTAAAAGAAAACTTGTCATAAAAGCTGTATACTTACACAATCCATCCTGTTTATTTTCCATAACATGAATGTGAAAACACTGCAATCCACAAGTATCATGCGTTGTTTTGTTTTGTTTTTTGGGGGGGATGATGCCGTGCCGCAACTGCTAAGCCTCTCTGTCAAACCTCCGGCTTTTATTTTGGTGGGTTGGCCCTGGCCAAATGATCCGATTCTTTTGAACAACTCTTTTAAACGATTGAAAACTATCGAGTTTTGTTTTGTTTGATTCGCCAAGCGGAAATGGACATCTAGAAATAGCGTGAGAGTAAATGAACGACAAGTAGGGAAGGACAAGGCTTTTTTTTAGTTATCAGAATGAGTAATGTTCGTGTGTTTAATTCGGTTCCTCTCGCGAGTCGATTCACCCCGTTAATGAGTCGTTCAGAGTCACATGTCAGTGCGCTGGCAGGGCGAACAGCTAACTCAATCTTCATATCACTAAGACTGTTTTATTTAGGAATAAACTGGTGTGACTGTACTTCTACAGCTATATTTTAAGTTTATATAAGGTGAATTCAGATGTATAGGGACAGATTTTGAATTTCCACTTTGTCTAAACTTTCTTGCCATTAATGAAACAAATACCAAACACATCATACAGTTCTGAAAAGTGAAGGAAAACTGTGTATCATATTCTGAAGTAGTGTAGCAGTGTAGTAGTGTAGTACCCCTTTGTCAAGACTGAATGAAAACCATTTCAATGACATGTTTGGTCATTTTTTTGACACATCTTCATTGGGTTAGGTTTTTAGTTTCATACTTAATAACAGCTTTAAAACATTATTTATTTGTAACATACTTATTCATGGCATCAAGTCAAATTTCAATAACAGGACTTGAATTCATCCAAATTCATCATCAGCATATTCTAATGTTTTATGAACACAGTAGACCAAATAAAATTGACTATATATAAATTTTTTTTATTTTTATTTTTTTATTTATGACATTCTAGAATTCATTTCTTACAGCAATAACAACAATAAGAAAATATTAAAGGTTTAGAAAATCTTCATTATTTTCCAGATTTATAACCAATCTTTTCTAAAATTCAGTACAAACAAATGAATTAGAAAAACACTACTAAAACATTCCAATGTTCAAAATTTACCAGTCTATCCTACTTCCTAAGATGCTTCAATAAAAACATCACAATTTGAATGATGTTATTAATATTCTTTCTATCAATCATCATGTTATTTCTATCAAGCAGTTCCACTGAAAGGGCTTAGTAACATAACTATCAGATCAGAAAATAAATTCTGCTAAGTCCCAGTTTACCTGATGCCCCAGTATACCTGAATTCACCCTAATGTGAGAATGCTTCACGGCAGGTTTAATTTAGTTACTGTTTATTCTGTGGCTGTTCACGTTCAATCTCATCTTAAATTTGTAGTGTATTATAAAAATAATTTCTGCTATCGGCTCTTGAAGCCATGTCGCATATCGGGAGGCCTCAACATCTGACAACATCTGTCATTTGTTTTGATCCGAGTAAAGCAGAAAGGGATCATGCTGGCACAGCCTGAACCACCCCGCAATGCATTATGGCTGCAGGACAGGACTTAGTGTGATTGTAATTCATTGGAATCTGTGACTCCTCACACCTATTACTGTCTTTCAATGCTTATGGTGTTGTTTTTGCCATGTGACAGTCAGTCTGGACATGTGCCCATAGGAAGTCAAACTGTGCATCAACTGGTCACAAAACACAATAGAGATTACTGTGCAGTGCGTCACAACAGCTACATTTCAATCACATCAGCCTAAAAAATGACATTGTTTTGTGACCACAGTGGAGGAGTATGTGTGTTTCTCCAAACAGTCGCTTCCCCTAGAATCATGGCAGCCAATATGAGTATGAGGAAAATGACTTTTCCTTTTGTGATAGGGTAAACACTTGAGGAAAGCTCAGCTACGGATTTATAAACAATGGATGAACTCACATGGCTGCCTTCTCTGGTCTGACAGCAGACAGAGGTCAAATATTTTCCTAGAAAAAAAAATAGCTTAACTAGTTTGTACAGAGCAAAATCAACAGTGTTAAACACCTACAGTACTAAAGGAACTTTTATAGTGTTCATTGGACTGTAGGTCTTAACTTTTATGTATAGATCCTCGATTTGATCTTTAACTTTTCTCTAAAGGGAAAGACGTAGATTATGTGTTTATGTACTGATTAACTAGTGTTTGCTGAGCTCACACAAGGAAAACCTGTGTGCTCATGCTTCCTGGTTGTATAATGATGTCTCTGCCATATGCCATGCACCTTAAATAGTAATTCCTTTGCATCCATGAGATCATGTATGAAAAGTCACAAGATCCCCTACAATGGCCATTCCCATTTGAATTTTACCAACTCAGGGTTAGAGCACATGATAAAATGCAGTCTCTCTGTCCCATGTCTCTTGCTTGATAATGAGTTACAGACCTTAAACTGCCTCTATCAGGGTGGAAACAGAGCGAGGACATCACACTCTTGTTCCTGTTGCTTGTCATGGGGCGAAAAGAGAGCGCCAGAAAACTCCAACTGGTGTCATATCTAAGACCAGCGGGTGATAAAAATGTGGAATTGCGCAGTAAACCCCTGAAGAAGAGTCTATTATTTCAGGAAATAGCACTGCATAACAATAAGATTTTCATTGTTATGTGCACTCAGGGTCCTTGTGTCCTTTCCTTCTTGCTGGAAGTGAAGGTCACCTTGGCGCTGCCTCCAAATATTTTCCAGCACTTTGCTGAACGGGACAGCATGCTGGTGTGCGTTTGATTTACATAGCTAGATTTCTGTTTGTTCATGCTGATTTATTTCGTAATTTGAGATTTGTCCACACTCTCAGAGTGTTTAGATAGTAGTTGATTTACATCTAAGGAATTTAATCACTGAGGCAGCAGGTTTAGGTCTTGGGTAAAACATTAGTTACAGGCTACAGGCTAGAGTTTGGTATCTGGACGGTTAGAATAAAACACATACAAGGCAAAGTGGTAAGAGAATGAAAATGCTACACTACATTTTACTGCATATTTATTTTATACCCCGCCACCAGTGTTTGTGTATACGTATGTTAGTGTAGTTTACTAGGAACATTATTCTCTGAAGCTCAAGGTGTTGTAGGTGTCATTTTGGCACCTAAATACTGACTGGTTAGCTTCTGCAAGGTCTTTGTTTTGAATTAAAATTAATAGAAAAAAAACATATTAAAATGGAATATAGCACAATATAATATGCTAAAAAATATTTGTAAAATACACTATAATATATTTCTGACATTTCTCTGATTTTAATACAAGTATTTGACCCTCAATAAGGTTAAAACAGATTTCTTTACATCAATACTATTAAGCAATATTTCACTATTCACATGCATTCATTGGCAAGTAAATAACACATTCATAACATGAACTAATTTTTGGCAGAAAAGTCAGATAGAATACATTCCAAGGTCTTTGTCATGTGGTATGTTACATAGTCCTGTGTACTGATTAACATGGAAGATAGAATGAAATTTACCATTCTCTGTCTTTCAAAGCTGTGGAAATGAAACCATGTCCACATTTGATGTTGCAATTATGAAACTACACCTCTGCACCCATGCTTCAATCATAGCCAGGAAAAATCCTTTCTATGAGCCAAAGGAAATGCCCTCCAGTTGTGCCATCACCCCTTGCTGAAATAAGAGCAATATTAAGTGCCCTGAGAGCACAAGGCCTGATAGTGTGTTCTTCCGCTACCCCGCTCGTTCAGCCTAAAGTGATGACCAGCAGCGCAGGAATAAAAGGGTTATCCTTTATTCATGCGGACTAGAGCTGGTAGCAGCCTGGTGCTGTTGGATGCACTAAGAGCATCTGTCATAACTGGAAGGATGAACACTGGTTTGACGTCATAGAGTTGCCCTTTTGCAGTCAGGGGTACAGGTTATAGCTCATTTTTAAAGGCTGTAGTGGAAATTGTCACTCAGTAAGAACTTAATTTGTAGTTTTGAGGAAGGGGATATTATTACACATCCCTCTGCTTCCCCACAATTCTCATTATGCATTTGAAGTTGGAAATTATTTTGCTTAGTGGTATATCTTTCACTTTTGTGTTTTTTTCAACACAATCTTCTGGTAGTTAAATCAATGTTACTGTAAAACTATAAATATATTACTTTCATACCGTCTCCAACAACACCTGTCTCCCTGTGACAAAATTTCCTCAGCTATCAGCTGCACAGCAGATTAATGCCTTCAGTGTCTCAGGTAAATGACTGACGAACTGTATAATATTAGAGATATAATCAGTAATTTAATCATGTTTTTAGATTATGATATTAATTATTTAAGAAGCGTAATCTAATTCATTTTTCCCCACTATTTGTGATCTAAGTGGTTGCATGTCTTCATCTCAGTCATAGTAGGAACTGTTATACAGTTTTTTGCAGTTAGTAAATCGCAAATTAATATACAGTAATTTGTTGACCTTCCAAAATCAAGCATTCCATAAAACAGTACCAATAATCTAATATAATTAATTTTCATATATCCTACACTTTTAAAAACTCTTTTGCAGAGTGTTCTACATAGAATTTTTATTCTACATAGAATTTTTAAGAGTTCGCCCAGAGGGACAACCAACCACTAATAGTGTCCTCTGATTGTGAACAAAGAGCTTGAATTTTGTAATCGGTTTTTGTAATTGTTATGTAATCCAGATACATCGTGTTTGTTACTACCCTTCACTATACAAGGGTTGAAAAAACCCAGACTCTAATGCCTGTAAGTATGAAATGTATAAGTACGATATTTGTGCATATGTGCATGTAACTACCACATTGGCCACGTATGCATCATCATCATACATGTAAGCATGCTCTTGTAAACATATGGAGATTACATAGCTATAAATGGAAGGTTATGACTCACCCAATCATAAGGCAAGTTGACTCAGTAGATGCAGGGCAAGGATTCAGATCTTACAAGTCATCTTTTACATCACAGACCACAACTAAGTCAACTAGCATTCAATGATCATCACTGTCCAGACAGTGTTTCAGATAAAATAGCAGTGTACACAAACATCAGTGTGATAGAAAACGTTCCTGACATGTGTCAGTCGTTGATGTCTTGGTACCTGGAAACAACAGACTATTCTATTTTACACACTAACTAATAAAAATCAAATTCAGCTGAAATACAGACACAAAGCAAAGTTTCAGATTGTTGGTTGTGAAAACCAGTGACAGCACAGTAATAGCACAAAGTTCCCAACATTTTGCTCTTACCTTAATCAATTGGTACAGTGGTTTGTGTCTAATAGTCTCAAAGCTGCAACATTCCGGAGCCTCGTATGTGTCTATCTGAGTGGAGGTCAGTATACCGTATGTGGTGGTTAATACCAGAGTGACGAACTATATGAGTGTGTCTGTCCCAAGTGAAGGCACGGGAGCCTGGGGGTGGCTGTGGTCACTTCCTGAGCTGTTTTGCAGTGCAAAGCTGATGCTTTTTCCTCAGGAAGCCGGCCATCCCCTTTCCTTCTTACCAACCAGCAAGTCCCCCTCCCTCCAGCCTCCCCTCTCCCCAGGGCGCTGACAGCATAGGCATTCTGATAATACTAATTAGTCTGGGAATACAGGGAAAAGTGCATTAAATGGTTGCCCTTTTTAAAGTGCTGCATGTTTTTCTTATTGTGTTTATTTACTGTCTCTCACTAATGACCCTGATGGATAAGGAAAGTTTGCATTAAAGACGACTTACCAACCTAAATGCAATACAGTGGAGGGAAGTAGAGTTGAATGGAGGCAAAGCTGGAGATTGTTTCAGAGTCCTCTGGCCTGTTTCAGACCCCTTTTGTTTGCCCAAGTGTTTGTTGACGCTTGTCCCCAAAGCAAGCCTCCTGTGTCTGAAGGTGCTTTCCCACTGTCCCACTGGCAACATAGGCCTGACATGAGCCACTGGCCTACAGCATGATTGGGTGGTGGGTTAAAAACCGGGGTCACTGGGTGCACCTGCGCTTTCTTTACAGGAGGTCTTTTGTTTGTTTTTCCACAGTAAGACACATTGGTGTATTCGATCCACAGATCTATAGATCCAGTGCTCTGATTGTCAGGGAGTTATTTTTAATTCATGAGCTCATATGAATTAGTATAGCTTTCTGTTTCAAAGATTTAGCAGAATATGCCATTTTAATTATAACCTTGGGCTTGTTCATTATAATGGTTTAATACTGTTACTTTCACAGTGTTAAATACAAATGTGAACTCTAAAAAGGTGAATTTTTACACAGATAAATAATATTAAATAATATAAACAATTTTGCTCCACAATGGTTCAAAATATCCAGAAACCTGCCAGAAACCAGGCTGTGTAAATACTCATCCTATAAAATAGTTCTTTCAGGGTCTATTGGATAGTTAAGGGTTAGCCTCCTAACATGATTTTATTTTAAATGTTACTTTAAATTTTACTTTAAGGGTTCTAGATTAAACCTTAGTGTTATAGAAATACTGGTGGCACAGAGGGCAGCATTGCCTTCTCAAAGATCCAGGGTCCCTGGTTTGATCCTAAGCTTGGGTTACTTGGGTTACTCTGTGGAGCAAAGTCCAGATTTGAAGCCCATAGAACATCTGTGGAGAGACCTGAAGATGGCAGTTTGCAGATGCTCCCCATCAAATCTGATTGAGCTTGAGAGGATTTGCCAGGAAGAATGGGAGAAACAGCCCAAATGTGCAAAGTTTGTAGAGACTTATCCAAGAAGACTTCATGCTGTAATTGCTGCTAAGGATGCTTCTAGGAAGTTCTGAATAAAGGATCTGGATACTTATCTTAAATAATTTCTAAAAACTTTGTCACTTTGTCAGTATGGGTTATTTTGTGGAGAATGATGGCCAAAAAAAGTCTATTTAATCCCTTTCAAATAAAATGTATAACACAGTAATGTATACAAAAACTGAAGGGGTCTGAAAACTTTCCAAAGCCACTGTATATGTAACTGATTCTGTGAATAGTGGATAACTACCAGGGGTGGTGATTAACGCCTGGATACCTTCATGTGCATGCGTGCACACATGTGAAGACATTAAACACTTCAGGAAGTGACCAAATAACATGGATTTGGTCTGGATTGGCATTGGCTCCAAATGGCAGGGAAACCTGGGTTCATAGAATCACAGTTACATACTGACACCGATCAGCCATAACTTTAAAACCGCTGACAGGCGAAGTGAATAACATTGATTATGTCATTACAATGCCTGTCAAAGGGTGGGATATATTAGGCAGCAAGTGAACAGTCAGTTCTCAAAGTTAATGTGTTGGAAGCAGGAAAAATGGGCACGCGTAAGGATCTGAGTGACTTTGACAAGGGCCGAATTGTGATGGCTGGATGACTGGGTCAGAGCATCTCCAAAACGGCAGGTGTTTTGGGGTGTTTCCAGTATGCTGTAGTTAGTACCTACTGAAAGCGCCTACAGTGGGCACATGAGCATCACAACTGGACCATGGAAGAAGGTGGCCTGGTCTGATGAATCGTGTTTTCTTTTACATCATGTGGACGGCTGGGTGCATGTGCGTCACTTACCTAGGGAAGAGATGGCACCAGGATGCACTATGGCAAAAAGGCAAGCTGGCGGAGGCAGTGTGATGCTCTGGGCAATGTTCTGCTGAGAAACCTTGGGTCCTGGCATTCATGTGGATGCTATTTTGACACCTACCTAAAAATTGTTGCAGACCATACATGACAACAGTATTCCCTAATGGCAGTGGCCTCTTTCAGCATGATAATGTGCCCTGCCACATTGCAAAAGTTGTTCAGGAATGGTTTGAGGAACACGACAAAGAGAGACAAAGGGCTTGGCCTTCAAATTCCCCAGATTTCAATCTGATCGAACATGGGATGTGCTGGACAAACAAGTCCGATCCATGGAGGCCCCACCTCACAACTTACAGGAATTAAAGGATCTGCTGCTAATATCTTGGTGCCAGATACCACAGAACACCTTCAGAGGTCTTGTGGAGTCCATGCCTCCACAGGTCAGAGCTGTTTTGGAGGCACAAGAGGGACCTACACAATATTAGGCAGGTGGTTTTAAAGTTATGGCTGATTGGTGTACGTAGCGTTGTACAACAACCCTCCTAACCAACAGGGATTGTGAATATCACCTGGATAAATTATGCCATATGCAACTGGCCCACCTTGGATCTGACTGGAAAGGTAACAGAGATAACAATGCACTCAGCCCATTGTGAAGGGTGATGTTAATCATGTAGAAAAAAGGTGTACAGTGATGCCCATATAGCAGCAAGGTCTCTGCATGTGTGTGCGCACGCATGATAATCACAGTCCCTGGTGATCAGAAGGGGTGAAACAGAACTTCATAAAGGGAAACGTGTCACAGTGTATGCAATACAATAAATAGATGGGAAATCTAATTTCTTAAGAGACATCCTAGGCAATCTGTACCTTTGGTGCCCTCTGTTGATTCTCCAAGAAACTGTATGACAGTAAGAACTGTATTATTATTTGTATTTGTATTGACAGCAACAGTCATATCTTAATAACAAGTGCATACCTTTTTACAGTATAAATAGCTATCTTTGTAAAATCTCACTGATATAATGATTTGCCATAAAGAGAGTATGAAAGAAGACTGTCAAAAAGGATTCATATATTGAAGGCATTTTTTTCTCAGAACATTCTACAAATCATAAACTGAGATTCAAGCTCTTTTATTTAAAACAGAAACCTCTGACAGTTTCAGCAAACAAATACATGTACCAAATTTACATTTAATTTTTATTATCTAAAACAAACCTTTTAAAAGGGACTGATAAAGTGGGTAGAATTCTGAGGATGTTACATCAAACACTGGAATAATGGGCCTGCTATAAGATTGAGGAATGCTACGATACTTAAAACATAAAATAACAAAGCCAGATCTCACGTGAAATTTCCCCCAAAGACCTAAAACTGGTATTATCAATTAGCAGTTAAACATCTGCACAATCAAGAGCTTCATTTAATCTTCACATCAGACATTAGTATGGGGGGAACTGTGATTTCAGTGACTGAACATGGCACAGTTGTTGGTGCCAGACAGGCTAGCCTGAGTATTTCGGAAACTGCTGATCTCCTGGGATTTTCACACACAACAATCTCTAGAGTTCATTCAGAGGGCATTCAGTGAGCAGCAGTTCAGTGGGCGGAAACATCTCGTTGATGAGATAGGTCAAAGCAGAATCTCCAGACTGGTTCGAGCTGACAGGAAGGCCATGGTAACTCAATCACTCTTTACAACCATGGTGTGCAGAAAAGCATCTCAGAATGCAAAGCACACCGAAGACCACATTGGGTTCCTCTCCTGTTAGCCAAGAACAGGAATTTGAGGCTACAGTTAAAATGATTGGAAAAAGACCAGGCAATGTTTTTTTTTTTTTTTTTTTTACAATCATCACATATGTTCCCCATTCTGATGTTTGATGTGAACATTAACTGAATCTGTTGACCTGCACCTGCATGATATTATGCATTGTGCTGCTGCCACACGATTGGGTGATTGGATAATTGCATGAACGAACAGGTATGCAAGTGTACCTAATTAAGTGGCCAGTGAGTGTATATATGTTGATATTAGTGTGATCTCAAGCAGCTTATTTTGTAGAAGCAGCAGCGGCCAATAAATTAATACCTCAGGGCTTCATTAAGAAAGCATGCCTTCATCAGAGCTCTGTGTAAATAGATAGATAAATAAAAACCAGACGTATTGTACATGTTTATGAGAATTAAAATGTAACACTGACATTGATCCCTTTAAAATACATTTTAAAGTGGTTTTCACTGCCTCTTATTAACAAAGTAACAATAATATGGCAACATGTTACACTAGTGGTTAGTACTGCCGGCTCACAGCTCCACTTTACTGTCTGTGTGGAGGATTACATGTTCTCTCCTTCACATGGTTCTCCTCTGGTTTCTCCCGCTTCCTCCCACCTCTGAAAACACATGTTGGAAGGTGGATTGGCTACTCTAAATGCCTCATACTCTGCCTCATGCCTACTGTTCCCAGGAAAGGCTACTGAAGAGGAATGAAATAATAATAATAATAAAACAATCAAGACAAACAAAGTAGTCATAAAGACTTTAAATACACATTAAAATGAAACGTATTAAATACAAATCTTTGGTCCTGCACAGTAAAATCACCATGATCGAACCAGCACTTACAGTTTCCTTTTGAGTCTAGATCTCAGGTGAGAACATAGCATATGCTTCTGGGTTGTAGAGCTTAAAGCAGTAGTGAACTATTTATGACAAGAGCCATTCAAGATCTTGGAATTATAAGGGTCCATGTAACACTTCTATCATTTTAAGATGTTGAGCCATAAAGATTTGATTACCAATAAGGTAATTAGTTAATATTTTTGTGTGAAGCCTTCTCACATGCTGTATATTCATTTGCATATAATTAACATGTATACATTTTACATATTCATAACTCATTTGTGCATTAAAAATAAGACACCTATAATTCCAGGGTCTCACATTATATAGTGTGACATACACATTATATAGTCAAACACGCCATAAAAACTACAGTTGTTACCACAAGAAGCAGAAAAGTCTCACAACTCAGGGGCCACATGAAGTGTGTACAAACCACTTAAACCTTCAGCATTTACTAGAAATCAGCTGAAAACTGATTATAGAAATAAAGGAAATCTCATTCTTATTTACTTGTGAAACTTGGTTTATAGGGCCTGGCATTAATGGTCATGTTAAAAGTCAATTAATAGATTTGTGTGTGTGTGCGTGTGTGTTTGTCTGTTTTGTATGTTGTTTTACAGGCTGAGTGCTGAATTAGTTCCATCTGGATGCTCTGCATGCGGTCTGTGTTAACACTAAAACTAAACAGTGGTGGGTCAGTGGTAGGGCTAAACAGGAAAAGGTCTGTCCATACAAGCAAGGGGCGCTGTCAGTGCATCTTAAAGTATTTCCGAATTGGCAGAGTTTTGGCGATTGGGGAAGATGTGGAGCTGAGGATGCTCAATGCCGTCATTGTGGAGGTCTTCCTGTTTCTGCAGCCCATGAAGCTTCAGCACCAGCTCCTTAATAAACGCCTGAGATGATTAAAAAAAAGAACGAAACACAATGTCATGCTAGGAAACAGTTTAAGGAAGTGGCATGTTTTCAGAATCAGTCAGCAATAATCACTGAGGCACTACTTTTGTATTACCTGTCAACAGAAGGCATTAATTACACTCTTTTTAGTGACCAACGATTTAAAAAAAAAAAATGTTGTTATTTGACAGATATAAGCCAATGTTCCACTGATTTACTCGCCTTTCTAACAGTGTGCTCACTGCCTCATTTTAGCTCCATAGTGGTCAAAAATGAGAACTGCCACAGGTGCTAGGAGAGGCCTATTGGGGCAGGAATCATGCTGCCCCATGCTCACTCTATTAACAGCAGTTAAAATCTATTAGTATTTTTTACGCCAAGTTATAGTAGCTTAAAAATACTCTGCAGCCAAAATTATTTTTATAGCAAATAATCATAATTATATTGAATACATTTCCAAAGGCAAACAAAAGCAAAATGTAAGTGCATGCAATGTGTCTATGATGTATAAAACCATTGCTGTTGTAAGTTATGTTGCAAAGATTGGGGAATGACAAGGGGAGCTTTGCAGTGGATAATACGTTAGAAATATGTGTGCACCACAGTGACCTTGTTTCCCATGTGAAGGATGAGGAAAGAAAATCTGTGTCCCCTTTCCAATGCCTGAATTTTTAGTGTGGTTTTTAAGATAGTTGGGCTGAAATGTTGGTAAAACCTGGCAACCCTGGTTCAGGATATTAGGTCTTCTGTATGTGCTTTACACACTGTGATGGGAAACACACTTGCTGTGTCAAACCCGGATGAAAAAAAGGTAAATCTAAAACCACTCAAAACGAGCTCCTAGACTGTTTTTGACTCTCAACCGCCTATTACTGGGTTACTCTAAAAATGCACTAGTCAGTAGCCTAAAGCATAAATCAAGTCTCATAACCTCTCTCCTTAATTTAGTTTGAGGCTATGTCATTATTAATGTTGTCTTGCCCCACCAAAATCTGTGGTCATGAGCCAATGCTGCAGAAACACCCCCAGCTGAATAAATTTCAACCCTTCATAAGTTTATACTTAAACTGCAGGACATGATTATGGTAATTATTTCATGACTCCCTTCTCCACTCAATGAAGCAGTGACAGGGCCACAGTCTGAACCAGAAATAGAACTGGCATAAGAAAATATATGTCACGGTCTGGGAAAACCCATCGGATATTGCTGTGGCTGAATTCTCCCAAACATCCAAAAATGACAACAAAAATTTGGAGTTTTACCAAAATTGGGATTCTTCTGTCTAATGTGCTTTGACCTCTCAACTTAAAGAAAAACCTATTTAACATATTTAATGTCAATAATGTAGAAATATTTGATTTACTTTATATTTGGTTCTGACTGTAGAAATAACTTGCAGGTAAACAAGGTGCCATTTTAACAAACAAGTCTATCAGAAGTTGCGTTCTGTCTGTCTAAAGAAGGTATTTTAATGGCTAACATGCTAGCTAAGCATGCTTCTCTAACACAGTGAATATCATGCTTTATGTCTTTGGATATGAGCCATAACAAAACAGATATAATCCTAATAGTTTCAGTCTATACATGGTGTAAATATTAAATGTCCAATGATCCACAACACACAGACAGACAAAGTTATAATTTTTGAATGCAAAAAGAGGGAAATGCAATCAACAGAACATATACAAATGAACAGTTTATACTCTATGAATAAATGAGCAGTTTATAATCTTTAGTGCCCCCTGTTGTCTTTGAGACAAATTGCAACAGGCTTTATAATGTGCTGTCATACCAGAGTGACTTGTGGGAAAATTTTATATATAAAATTCATCAATATTTTAGATCACTTTACTGCTGGACTTTGTATCTGTGTGTGTGTGTGTGTGTGTGTGTGTGAGAGAGAGTGTTTAGTGGATTACAGTAGGACATATTGTATACCGGTGGCTCTGTACAGGCAGAACACAGGCCAGTTTTGTTATCCACAGCAGACCATCGTAATGGGACGTGTCTGTTACTGCCAGACTGATAGAAAGAGAAAATTTGTCGCACAGAAAACAGTTACTTACTTCTGTGTTAGTATTACAGGAATTGAGAATATCCTGTAAAAAAAAGAAAAAAAAGAAAATAATTAAAGAATGAGGCATTAGGTGAATTTTTCAATTTTTCAGTTGGGTTTTTCAAACAGTAATGTCACGTGAACAAAGTTGTACCTGGAGCCTTTTGGTCCTCTCCTCATCGCTCTGCAGGTCCAAAAGATCATCAATATTGACCTCCTCTGGCATGTGCTCTTCCTGCAGCGAGAGACAAAGATTCACAGTGACACTTCAGCATCACTCAGTAGTTTTCTGTTGCCACAGGGTGAGTGTGAGTGGCATTTTTCTTTATCGTCACTCATCCACTGACACAGGAAATTAACTGTACTCTTCACTGTTTTAATGTTTTCTGTTTTAAAACCTCAGCTAAACACAATTTCCTCTATTTATATTCTCATGCAGAGGTATGGTCAATGTAAAGTGTACATCAGTGGTGAAAATAATGTAAAGATTTAAACAAATATTCAGCTAGATTAAACAATTAATTTTAGCAATTACTATTAGATTATTTCTAATAATTCAAATTTGATGCAAGATCAACAAATATGGAGTAGCCTGTTTTGAAACACTGAATGCTGTAAATAGTGCATACAGTATGCTCAAGATAACATAGGTCTAATAACTGAATAAATGTATACTATAAATTAAATTAAATGGCCTCATCACTGAGCCTTTTTTAATGTGACCAGTAGCGTATAGTGTGTTCACTAATTTGTAAGTCATTCTCAATGGGGTTTATTAAAACGGTAATCTCATTTTACTGCCCATCACTTGCGTGACTTCTAAAACTGGCTAGGAAGGTTAGCAGGCCTTACTGCATGAGGACAGTTATATAAGCAGGGCACAAGTCTCAAAATACAGTGACTGAGCCTTAAGGAGCCTGCAGAACACCATTACCCTCCTGCTCAATCCCACAGCTGTACCACATTACCACAGCTCTGTAAAATCTCTGTAATGCTAATGGGGATATACTCCACCCTTCTTGAAGGCCTACATAAACACATGGAGCAGTTTTGTAAGCTAAATATTGCACGATTTGCTCAAAGGTCAAATGAGAGACTGACCGATTTTAAGGTTGTTTAGTTTATAAATGATAACAATAGATTAGATTGTTTGGCCTGCATTTCAGCTGAATGCACTTGGGCTTGTGACTGAAACTGTGCACACCTCTGTTTGGTTTTAAAGCTCACTCCTATAATGGCTGCTCCAGGATTGCTCAACTCAGAAGTAGGCCAAGTATGATTTCCATTGGAACCCTTTCAACAGATCATTCATGTGCATCTCTTTTCGTTGGCTCCCAGCAATGTAGCAAGAAAAAACAGTCTCTAGCCAGTTGTAACCCAGTGGGTCAGACTATTTACATCACACGAGTATGTACTTTTCCAACCGAAACTCTTGGTACTGAGGAGAATAAATAACCCTGTATGCACTGCTTGATGCCAAACAAAATTTTGTGAAACTGGAAATTTGAAGATTACTGAGTAACACCAGGGACGGGCGATATCACAAAAACATCATTTGATATTGAACAATTGATATTTTCCAAAAAGTTAGAAAAAGAGCTTACGACACCTGCAGTATCTCAGAACAGTGTATTGTGACATACTTTCTCACAAAATCAATATTACCTATAGCTATATTGCCCAGCCCTAAGTGACACTTTCCAGGAAGTCACTATTCGAAATTATTTTAACTATGCTACTGAAACTGTAGGAATGCATAATTGTCAATTAATCACTAAAATGAGGAGTCATTAGGGAACTTGTGCATACTTGTTACACACATATGTACAGCTCATATGATTAATCTAATGATAACTATGATTCGGTCTGATCATGCTTCAAAGTCGTCATGATAAGCATGCTATTACACTAAGCATTACTCATGCTATTACACTAAGCACTTTAGATCTGTTATACATAGCAAATCAATGATTTGCTCTTTGAGTGCTGATTTTGTAGTATATTAATGTTTTTGTTCGGTAGTTCCTTGATTTGTTAACAAGCAAAGGTTATCTTAGTACTGCCTCTCAGGTTTATAATAAGGTTACTGAGGGCCACGGGGTGCTGAGAGACTACTTAAACTATTTTGAAACTAATGTCACCATTGAAAGGTCAGTCAGAGAAAGATCCAAGCAGCATCCCCTACTGGGGCGTCTGTGACCTTTCTTTTAACTCTAAATGCTACTGAAAATGCTCTGTAAAGAATTTATGGCCACGTCTACACAAATATTGTCATACTTTTAAAGGGTTCAAACTTTTTCTCACTACATTACATATTGTGTACCGTGTATGTCATTTAAGTCACATAAAAGTGACCTAGAGAAAGAGAGCTAAGCTTTGAGCATTAGCATATTTTAGTGATCAGTGTAAAGAAGGGATATTACAGTTCACATAAATTAAAACAAACCCAAATGAAATAATACTCTAAAATAAATATAAAACTAATTAAAAACCAGAAATATAACAAAAATTTTGAAAAGCAGAATTGAATTACCTGAATTTGCATTTTCTATCTTTAGTTCTGTGTGAGAAATGGCTGGCAGGAAGACACTGAATGCTCTGTGGGTATATTTTGAATTTAACACTTCTGCAGGAAAACGTGTGGTTTCTAATAACAACACACACTTCTAAGAAATCAAAAGGCAAAACCTAGAAACTTAAAAGTACACATGGACAACACCTATCAAGGGAATGAAAATTACTAAAACTACAACCAAAACTGAAACTAAAATTAAAATACATATATTAATATGAAAAAGACTCAAATTAAATAAATAATACATATACTGTATATATAAAAACTAGTAGAATCCACTATACTAATAATGAGCTGAAACTAAACTGAATTTCAAATGAAAACTGAAAAACAGAACTAAAATAAAATGAAATTGAAAATCTCTACTAAATATCTACTAAATTGTGACCGCTGCTTCAAAATGTTAGTCTTAATTTGTGTAAATTTCAGTATGTACCAGATCAGACATGTGTGTCTTTACTGAACACCTTGTGGAGGAAATATGCAATGGCACTTCCTGCAAGCATTAGTACTGCATCTATAATACGCCCTCCAGGGCAGTGGTTTAGTCATCATTAATTCCAGGCCAACAGCATGTGTTAATGCCTTCAGGTTTTTTTCTCTCTTCTTCAACTTTGTGAGCTCATTTGAAAATAGATGTGTACCTGCAACAAATAGTCTGCTTATGAAACTAGTTCTGCTTTTCCTGTGCAAATTCATGCATTTGCATAGGACTTAAGTACATTGAGTATAGAAATATTATTCACATACACTACATCACACTCGGACTAACTTGATGACAGAGAATGCTTAAGCATTTCAAAGGCATTCGCCGTAGCCCTGTCCGATCAGAGAGAAATGTCAAGTCCTTTAAACATCATCAGTTGTCATCACCTCAGCATCTGCCTTTGAACAGTGACTCAAACCCCAAGCATTATTAGCAATGCATCATGACTCTGGAAAAAAATCATATACATGTGATAAATCACTATATTCATATTCATACTATATACAATATGTGCTTTGTCCTACTCTGTGGTCATCATACTGTAGTCTCTCCCTGTGCAATATTTTATACCTAGTGTGGAGTCAGTGTTTGAATATTTTAACAGTGAGCTGAATGAAATATTTCCTCTCACTCTCTCTGTATCCTACATTTACTGTCTGTATTCACTTGCTTGTATTCGATCTCTCACCCTAACCATGAACACAGAACACTTTATTACTGTTGCTCTACACAAAGGGCAACATGCTTTAAAAAAGCCATTTTCACTTCTTATACCCAAGGGACTGTCTGAGCCATTTGGTCAGTCAGACAGCTGGCCAGACTGAGGTCATTATTTATCAAAACAACAGATAGTGCACATGCTTTATTCCAATGTAGTATTTAAAAGCTCAATAAAAGCTCAATGTTTGAATTGAATTAGTCCAGTAGTTAGGTGACTGAAAAAATATTTTCATTGACTAGTCAGACTAATTAGTCAAATCTATATTTCCAGTTGATCAAAGCCAATTCAAACCAATTTGAATCAAAGTCCACTGCTTTCCAAGGGGAAAAAAAAACCTTAATCTCCAATCAAGATGCTTGTTTGGGTTTGTGTTAAATCTTCACATCTTTTAAAACACTTCTTTTGTGACTTTTTATGAACATGTACTACAGACGGGGCTCTATTGTGGGATTAAAGTTGAGGGAACACTGCACTGGGAACCAACCTAATAAAACAATCTGGGCTGTTAATCTGGACTCTCAATCTCAGTCTCTGATGGAGCAACAGAAGTCTAATGGCTATAATTAATGGAGCATGTGATGCTCAGTATTTAAGATGAGGGGAAGTGGTGTAGCGAAACGGGGGGTGTGGGGGGGGGGGGGGTTGTTGATACACCAAGGTTTTCTTTGTGTGTTACACTGACATATGGGGTCTTTACATCCCCAGCCCCCAACACTTTACTCATGAGGAACACCCCAGGAGATAGAGATCAATCAATCCCAGAATCATTAGCATTGAGACCAGGCTATCCAGCTCCAGTAGTGTCGAGGTTCTGGTCTTTCCGGAAATGAAGGGGGTTGCAGAGGGGAGTCTGATTACAGCTTCTGTCTGTTCTTTAGCATTACAGGCCAACAGATATGGTCATTTAGACATGGTACATTTTTTTTCACCTGGGTCCTACAATATCAGTTTTTGCAACTAAATGTACAGTGCACAACAACGATCAGATTTCATGCTGTTATTCCAAAGGCATCTGTATAATGAATGTGAGTCTGTATTAAGGTCGCTACAGAGCAGGTGTGGCCCCATGGCCGTTATTGTTTGCTCCAGTGATTAGACTGAAATTGCCAGGGCTCAGTTTCATTACACTGTAATAAATGCTGTGCTTGCAGGGGGTACACATGTGCTCTTTTGTGTTTTTATTGGATCCTTAATAAACAGATGCTGTGGAGGGGGAGCATAATCCTGCTTAGGTGAATGCTGACAATACTGACATTCTCATAGACAAATGACACATGATAGAGTGATACTTTAAGAATGGGAATCTTATACAAATAATTACCCACAGTTACCCATACAGAACACCACTTGAGTTTGCACTGAGTGTTTTTGTGAATGTTCTTTGATCTCACATTAAACCCAGTAACTCACATCCTACACAATTAAAGTAAACACTTGTACTTTTTCTGCACTTTGTCTTTCTTGGGCACTGTGCTCTCTACTCTGTGTGTACCTATGAACATGTGTATCATGTGTAACTAGCTGTATTTTAATGCCCTGTGCTCTTCAGCTACTATACTGCAAGAATTTCCCCTTGGATTTTCCCCTTGGTGACAAATAATCAATCTAAATTCAACTAAAATTTATAGTTGACTCAACACACAATAGAGAGAAATAAGTTAAATGTTTGTGTTATAGCAGTAACTTCCTTTTACATGAAATTCACTTTAACAGGTGATAAAGTACTGCTAGTAGACAGATTTACAGTGGAGAAGATGAGCAGATATTTTATATTCTGCAATGCCAAACATTAGCATTACTGTGCAGTCACTCCACATTTCCAGTAATAACTAAAGAAACACTGTGCTCCACCTTTCTTATGTTATAGGTTTATGTCAGGTTCTTGATCTCGAGCTAAAACTACATTACCCTTCACTGGTGATTGTGGATTTCCTGTTTGTAGGTAGTAAGTGTTTGATTGGAGTAAGGAGGGACATTTGGGAACTGGCCAGTGTTGTCATTCAGACTGAATGAAAAAGACATTCTCATGGGTTTTTTTTTAAAACCATAAATAATTATATGGTAAGCAGTCTAGAAATCAAGCTGCTATGAACAGCCTGTCCAACTGCATTGTTAATATGATCAAGTAAATCAAATCAACACCCAAGCTTACTGTCACTCAGCTTACAAAGTCAACCTGAAAATGAAAGCTAATTTCTATACAAACACTGGCTTCTTACAACCAATGGGTCATGCTATCAAGTAACGTGCTTTCAGCACAGTTTTTTCAAGTCATACAGTGTGGTGTATGCATTGTTAATTTGCCACAACATTAAAAGCACTCCTGTACACATGCTAGACAGTTACCCAATTCCACGCTTATTAACCTACCCTAATGATACACACATAACATATAATGATAAGAAATTCTAGGATTCAGGTCCTTTCTGTGTTTCAGTAATTATTTACATCCTAAATGAGCAAATATTTTCACTAATCACACTTGAGCAAACATGCCTCAAGCTTAGGAATGGATAAACAATCCACTTCATAATGTGTAACACACATCTTCTTTATATTACAGAAGCCTATGCTCATTTCCACGTGGATCATTATTATACTCAGAGTTCTGTGCCATACACACACACACACACACACACACATCTGGTTTGATAAGTTATTACTGAGCCATATACTGTAGATAGAGGGGAAAATTACAGTTCAGACTGATTCTCATTGCTCAGCCCAGAGGTGAGAAACAATCAAGATCTTGACAGGTCACCACCCTTCTTGGAACTTACCCATGAATTCAATCACAGGTTCACAGCTGTATTAGTTTAACGTTAAATATTTAATAGAGGCATTAAAATGCAATTAAATAAAAAATGATTTGTGCATAATTTTCCCCCACATGGTACTCACCCTTCCCAAATAGAGCTCGTCTAGCCCCGCGTCGATCCACTTCTCCACATCCAGACGCCGCTGCAGCTCCTTTCTGTTATATTTCACTGTAACTCGGGCTTGTCTCTTCTGCACACTCAGTCCTGATTCCCGACCAGAGCCTCTGCTCGGAGAGTGCACTTTGCTGTTATACCGTCTTCCCACCCGGTTCGCCGCCATGTCTCAGCTTGCACTCTGATGATCAAGTGCTGTCAAGCGCGACTGGAGCTACACGGAGTAAGCGCGTGCACTAAACAAGCGCACGGTGCACCGACATCGTGCACGGGTGAGGTGAAGTCGCTGGGTCTTAGCGCTGCCGGTTTACTGCCTCAGCTCCTTAAGGTGCACTCACACATGCAAGTAGCCAGTAGGCGTTCCTACTACTACTAGTGGCTGTCATAGTCAGTGGGAGGTGCAACTAGCGTTCCAGTTTTGACAACAAATCAGTTTTTCTGCCGTTAAAATTAATTCTGGAGGGAGAGCGTTTCTATATACAATTCACCAGTGTATATATGCATCATAGGAGAAGCGGTTGTGTGCTCTTCATCATTGCGGTCATCTGTCTGCGGCAAAAATCTGTCTACTGTCTTCAATCCCACTGATAGTCGCTGCACCAAGTCACTCCAGATTTGCATAAAGTTAAACTTTTAACTGTCGCTGGACACGCCCACATCTAGTCGCCAGTGGTCACTGGTGCTCATATCGCAGGAAGTCGCCAGCTCTCATTGAAAATGAATGGTCTCCCGTTGCTTTGTCACTGTATATGTGTAATGTACCTTTATTTCAGTCCTAGGGCGTCACTACATCGAGTGCAGGTGTTGCAGCAGTGCTTGCACAGTGATAAGACTGAAGTCGATTTCTTATTCGCAGTTTTTATTCCTATTCGCTGTTCCAACTTATATTGCACATGTCATATGGTGCCATGTGGAATATTATAAAAAGGCACTGAAATAGATATTTATACCACTTGCACAAAGCCAGGGTGAATTCAGATATATTGGGACATCAGGTTAATTGGGACAGTTAAACTTGGCATCATTTATTTAAAGGCCTGATAAGTGAGAGTCATAGCTTATATTACCCAATCCTTACAGTGAAACTTTTTTTGATAGAACATTGATAACACTACTTAAGTGGGTGCAATCAGCATCAAACAGGAAGTTGATCCCAAAAATCCTAAGGAAGGAAAAATGACATATGCTTGTCATGACTAATAGCTGTATTACACATACACTATATGGCCCAAAGTATGTAAACACTTGACCATCACACCCATATGTGGTTCTTCCCCAAACTGTTGCCACAAAGTTGGAAGCACACAGTTATATATAATGTCTTTGTATGCTGTAGAATTATAGTTTCCCTTCAATGGAACTAAGAGGCCCAAACCTGTTCCAACATGACAATGCCCCTGTGCACAAAGCAAGGACCATGTTGACATGGTTTGCTGAGGTTGGAGTGGAAGAACTTGAGTGGCCTGCACAGAGCCCTGACCTCAACCCCCCCTGAACACCTTTAGGATGAACTGGAATACAGACTGCACACCAGGCCTCCTTGCCCAACATCAGTGCCCGACCTCACTAATGCTCTTGTGGCTGAAATCCTCACAGCCACACTCCAAAATCTAGTGGAAAGCCTTCCCAGAAGAGTGGAGGCTGTTGTGGGTGCAAAGGGGGGAATAAATCCATATTAATGGCCATGATTTTGGAATGGGATGTTAAGTGTGATGGTCAGGTGTCCACATACTTTTGGCCATATAGTGTATTTCTGATACATATATACATAAGATGTAGACTACTACTGTAACCATATAAGCATAAAATAACAAGTTTATAATTTAATAATTTCCAGGATGGTTGGTAATATGAGACAGCACGGTTCAGGTAAATTGAGACAATTGTAAATTACAATAAGTGGAGAGAGGACAAGTTCAGGGATATAATGGATGAATGAATGGATGCATGACTGACTATGGTTAAATGATGCGTAGTTGGGTTTTATGTTCATTTAATGTGAACTCGCAAATATAGAACGTTACTTAAGCCTACTACTTAGTACGCGGACATTTTTTATTTAGTGTACTAAGTTCATACAATGTCAATGCTTATTTTATTTTATTATGGTATGCTGCTATTGCAGCACATAAATGATAAACGTTGCCTACCTTTTAGTGGTGGCTTTTACTGTGATTTTTACTTTTATCTGTTCATAATTAATTTGAGAAATTATTGGTTATAAATTTGGAAAATACTGAAACCCCGCTATTGTTCTAAGAATTTTATTAGAATTTTACAAGAAATTAATTATAGAATATTATTCAGGCCACATTTTAGTCAGTTTTACTTTGATTTTAGTCAATTTACTTTAAAAAGGGTGGATGATGAGATTTATTTTCAAATCCTATTACTGAAATATTTTATTGATGCAGTGAATAAATATGACACAATAAATCATGTTTTAAATGTATCAATGAGGATGAAAGTAAAAACCCAAAACAAATAAAAACATGTGTCTTGCCATGGTTCTTTAGAATATGATAGATATATTTTGCATATATTTTTGTAGATTATGTAGATAGTCAACACTAAGAAATGTATCACGTGTTGGGGTATGTGTTTTATTATTGTTTTCTGAAAGCTCAGACAATTTGGAAATTCAAATTGGAAACTGCACCAATACATCTGAAATCACTCTATTTTAGCTACACATTTTTGTAAGAATTAGGAAAATATAGGGTGTTTGAACAAATTTCTCCCTTAAAATGACCATATTATGTTGTATAAAATTGTTAATTTTCCTTTATGTTCCAATATCAGACCACTATTTAAGCGGTTAAAACACCATGGGCCACCAGAAACCCACCACAATTTAAAAGAAAGGGACTTCCAAAAATAAAATAGGCTCAAATGGTCCCCAGCCTGGCCCAAAATCTTCTTCCTTAAAAGTGTCATAAATAATATTTAAAATGCTACATAAAATATATAAAATGGTTGATGTTAGACCAGCCACTATGTGATATGTGATTACTAAGCATAGTGTGCCAACAAAAATAAAAACATTTCTACCTGAAATGGTACAACCTGGTCTTCCTCACCCTTAAAACTGTCATAATTTATTGAATAAAAATGAATATTTCTAAACAGTCGGATAGTTTAGGAGGCTATACATAAGCCACCGAAAATTCACCACAACCTAAAAGTACAGGACTTCCTAAATTCTAATGAATAATTTATCTTCAGCTTTGCACACCCTTAAAAGTGTCATAATAAGTTATAATAAAATGCTTAATTGTCCTGTATGAACCAATGTTCAGCCTAATTTTGAGGGGTCTGAACATTGCTTCATATTGGAAAATGAGGCTTTTAATGCAGCATAATGCTTTAATGCTTTAGGAAATCTTATTCTTTCAGACTGTGGGTACATTTTGGTGGCACAACATATAACAACCAAAGCAAGAAAAAACACATATGCAAGGACTATAATTGGCCAAAAATGCTGTTTTGCTCCAAAAGGATTAAAAAAAAAAAAGGGAAACAATACTAATGAGTGCTCTCTTCACCAAAATATCGTATCTGCAACCATTTAAGGTGGAAAAATTCTAATAAATAGGTGCAAAAAAGAAAGCTTGATACTTCAGCCTTGTGTCAAAGGTGGACTGAATGGTAATCCACTGAGGGTTTCTGAAGGTGTAGTTACAGGCCAGTGGCAAAAAGTGAACAACCACTTCAGTGAAGCGTTTATTTAGTTTATGAAACTAGATGGTAATACATGTACTCTGCTGTTTCTTAAAACCAGCCCTCAAGTACTGTGTACAGCTGTCACACCAGATTATAGAACATAATATATAGAATAAAAATTTAAGGGTTCTGCCATAAAGCAATTGAGTTTATTTGGTCCTTTTCCGATAGGCAAAGCCTACATCTCAGTAGTATATATATATATATATATATATATATATATATATATATTTTTTTACTGTTGGCTAGGACCAATCAAATTGGATGGAGTTATCAACAGCAGACACCCAGCAATATTAGGGGGAAAAAGTTTCTTTCATTTATTTAATGGAATAGTCGGACATTTTGACACACATTAAGTGTCAAAGATTCACTGGACATCACCATGCATCTGCACAAGTGATTATTAAGAATGAATTTGTGGTAATGTATATATATATATATATATATATATATATATATATATATATATATATATATATATATATATATATATATATATATATATATAAACCTAGTAAATTCCACTTCTTGGTAATAATTAACTTCTACTACTTACTCACCGCCCAAGAGATAAACAGTTAAAACATGTCATGTTGCCTTTTATAGGATCAGACAGACCCAGCTTGTGATAAATGAAACATTTTAATCCATGCTGAAAACAAGATCCTGGTTTACTATTACCTAAGCATTTTAAAGTGAAAGCCCTGTGAAGTACTACTAGCTGAAGCATTTACATTTACATTACATTTACGGCATTTGGCAGTGTCATTTAGTGTTTATTTAGCAGTGTTATTTTGGACAAATGTATGTGGACACATTAAAACAAATTCCTGGGCTGATTTTGGTTCCCTGTATGCCCTGGTAACATATCTTCCCTATTTACCTGCATGCATCTGATACATACTGCTCACTTGCCTCATTTGTGGGGAAAAACATCTTTGTGCTGCTTGATGAGGCTACGCTGGCTCCCCCTTGTGGACAATCTTCAGAATGTGAGCGAGTGAGCATGGCATGCAAGAGAAGAGTTCTGACCAATAAGAGTCACGTTTTATTTGACTCAGTGACGCTGTGGCGGAAAAATATAACAAAGTCTTACAATTCGTTTTTTATTTTTTTGTTATTATTATTATTTTTTTTTTACATTTTTAAAAAAAATTAGATTTATTTTTTAAAATGTGTTCAACATCTTCAGGTGAGCAAACGTAATCAAATTGAATGTTTAGGCTCCTTCATCCCAATATATATATATATATATATAGGTATTAAAGGAATGTTCCATTAGATTGAAACAGATGGTTGACAGCAAGTAAAGATTAAGAAAAAAAGGGGGGAAAAAAACGAACAAACAAATAAATTATTTAACATACTAAACAGCACAGTCTGAAAAGAGAGGAAAAAAGGACAAAGGATTATCTTCCTTTTTCCCAAATGCAAATTCAAGATCCATAATACTTGGGAATGTACAGACAGGGCATTACATTGTAAAGTACTTCTCCATAGAATTTAATAGTGTTTCATTTTTTTTTAAATAATAAGCATTAAGGACTTTTAATTAACTCCACTTCTAGTAAAAATAAGTGAAATTTTGGTATACATTTTGCAGATTTTTGTTTGTGAATATAGCCATGCAGAATGGAGAAAGCTTTAGCAAGACAAACAATGACGTCAGTGTACCAGGAAGTAAAGTGCTGGTAAGTGGAGCGGAAGACACCTGTGCGAATCACACACACACATTTTAACTGCGACAAAAGCGGCTCTTAGTTCCTGTCTAGCAGATATAAACTGGGCCATGGCTCGGTTGTTTCTCTTGGCTTTTGTGTGCCTTTCTGGCGCAGGATTAGTTCTCGGGCAGGAAGGATGTGTATTCACCGAGCTGAACCGAGGCTTGAACGCGAAGTCCTGGGACGCGGGTGCGAACTATTCAGCTCACCTGGCCGACATTTCCGACGAGCGTGAGTGCCGAGAGGTTTGCTGTACTAGAGAAGACTGCCACTTAGCCCTGATTGACACTCCAGCCGATGGCTCACCGCAATGCTTCCTCATCAATTGTATGAAAGATGGCAAAGATGTTTGTGTTTTGGAAGCGCGCGACCACTCCAAAGCATACCTCAAGACTCAGCTCTCAGACCGCACCAACAGCTCAACAGGTAAAGCCCAAAACACAACAACAAAAAAAACATGGCTTCCGTCACGAATGTCGCACTCTTTCAGTGGTATTATTTTCCAGTCAGAGAAAACCTGTACCACTTCCAGAGCAACACATTACCACCTTAAATGGCATAATACGCCATTATAATTGGTGAAGGTGAATCTGCGTTTCTCAAATTGTAGGCTGAAGTTTTACATTCAAAACAATAGCAATGCGCCACCAATCTTAAAAAAAAAGCTAATAAAATGATTCAGCTGAAGACATTTTCACGATACATGATGTACTTTGCTGACAGAGTAAACAACAAAACTTTAAAAACTGGTGAAAGTTTAGTGAAATATTTGTTTATATAAATGTCTTCTGAAATGTGAACAAGTGTAAACATGAAATGTGGAGAAAAAAAAAACAGAGGAGGGAATAATATTTAACATTCAGTACAAGTCTATTTTTCAGCATCCTCCTCTTAAAGCAGATGTGTGCTACAGCTTTGTCTTTCTTACATGGGTTTGGGTTTTTGATAAAAACACATTAATGTATGGTAATATAATGCAGGCCACTCTGTCACCATTTCACATGAAGGGGTCACCAGTACATTTTTAATATATTGCAGGGCCAGACAACTGACAACTGTGGCAATATAATCACAAATAAAATAAAAATTTAGTCCGAAAAGTGACCAAAAGCTGTACAGACTGCTCTACAAATTCAGCCAAGTGTCACTGAGCTGAAGAAAAACATGGAGTGATAGCAAAAAAAATGTAGTACAGCAGCTTTATTCTTTTTTTTCTGGCCTTTGCCTCATTGTGTTTCTTCATTCCCACTTGATCTACTTGTTAAACTGGTATTCTTATGTAAGGTTCTGTATGTAAGGTGTGTGCAGGAAATTATACTTAATGACAACTAAAAATGTGAAAACATGGTAGAACAGTTTGAATATTGGTGGCCACTTGTTTAAGTGCACAACAGACCTTTATTTTTATTTATTTATTTAAAAAAAAAAAAACTAGTGGATTAACCGCCAGTACAGTGGCTGAGGGGAAAACAAGGTTTAAGACCCTCTTCTCTATGTGTATTTCAGATTATTGTCGTTTTGAAAAAGAAGTAGGTCGTTGCCGGGCATCCTTCCCCCGATTCTACTACGATGTCACTGACCAAACCTGTAAAACGTTTGTGTATGGGGGATGTGGAGGAAACAGCAACAACTTCAAAACAAAGGAGGAATGTCAGAATGCTTGTAGTGGCGTAACAGGTAAGTGTGTGTGTGCTTGTGTGTGTCTGTCTGTCTGTCTTTGAGCTGTTTCTGAACAGTAGATATGATGGCTGTGAACATCTAGCTCAGTTCAGACCTAGACCTGATTATGGATGTGATAATGCACTGCTCATGTTGAAGGACAAAACAGAATAACCCGTGCAAAACAATGGACTTTTGAAACCTGAGAATATCGTGGGAGTTTTGCTGATGAGATGTTTCTTCTACACGTTGATAAAGCTGTCTGATAAGTTTGAAATCCTAACTATGAAAGACCCATTACACATTTTTCAATGGCAAACAAATGGTTTTTACTACTTTATTATTTAATTTGGTTATTCTTTATTGAGTCTATGGATAAATAAATACATCAAAATATCGAATAAATACTATAATGTCATTGTGGACTTTTTAAAATATTGTCACTACTCTTATGCTTCATTTAGAAGGAGGTTGGCTTAAATAGGCAGCATATTAGACGGTGTTTGCGCTCCCCGGAATAAAGTCTATTTGGAATGCAGCGTAAGGACAGATATCTAAGCACACCTAATTTTGTGGAGATTTTTGCTTTTTGTTTTTTCCTTTTTAGTTTAACTGGCACCTGACAAGAGGTACATGTAAGAGGGGGAGACATAAATTGTAAATGCGTAAAATTCTGTAAAATGCAGCAATGAAATGCTTCTGTATTAAATTTAGAAATGTGTACCTATTATTCATCACTCTTGGAGTAATTCAATATTTTAGCAAATCAAATGATCACATGTCTCACTGAAGTATCGCGCTTTTCATTCATTTTACGCAGACTGTTTTCGGTGGACAACGCAGCCTGTGTGAAAATCTCTTTTACAGCCTGTAGACACACTGCTGATAGAACTGTATTGACATATGGCTTCTATGACAGATTAAAGTACACACTGCTTTTTAACAAGGGTAAAAGATTAACACTCACTGGACAACAGGCTTTTAATGTGTCATTGTGAGTAACGCCCGGATGCCGTGTGTCTCTGGGAGTGAACGGGAGTGTGGGAGGGTGGGTTTTCGTTTGTCCTGCCAACAGCTTCTTCATATGATGATTAGGAGACATTTCAAAGGAGGGGAACCACGTAACCAACCGCCAGTCACTTAAACGGAAATGAACATGACTAACTCGAACTTAAACATATCGGTGCCAGTCAGACCCTCAGAGTGCTCAGAGTTGCAGTAGTGGACAGTAGCCTAATCCATAGCAGTCTTACACTACTATTATGTCTTTTTATTTTATCATTGTAGTTGGTAAATATTACTAATACAATTTAAGTATAAAGTTACGACTGATCATTGTGTTCTTTGTTTATTTATAGGTCTGGCTAGCTGTCACTACGTTCTTCAGTCAATTTAGCTAGCTAATTAGCTTAGCTGCGTTTTAAACTACTAATTCTATCTTTTGATGCGTTTATTTATGAGGAAAGACTGACAATTAAACAGGAGGCCATACCAACAGATAAAACAGAACACACATCTATAGATATATACTTTAATAACAGACATGTGTGCTTCTCCTATATTATACAGCTTAAAGATAAAGTAACTCATACATACAGTACTGTGCAAATGTCTTAGGCACATGCAAAGAAATGCTGTAGAGCAAGGATGCCTTTAAAAATAGTGAAATTAAATGTTTCTACATTTAAAAAAATATACTATAAAGAGCAGTAAACAACCCTTTGCTAAAAAAAAAAAAAAAAAAAAAAAAAAAAAAAGAAAAGTCTCAGGTACAATTAGTGCAGTTTTATAAGGAAATGAGCTGTAAGTGTTACTGAGCATCTTGTAGAAGCAGCCACAGACTTTGACTGTCACACTCGCTTCTTATTTTTGCAGCAAAACCCAGCAGCCTTCATTATGTTTTTTTTCTGAAAAGTGTCTCTTATGTATTACTCAGCTTTCTTTACTGACATACAAACATTTTTCTGTAACATCTAAAGTGTTTTTGTACTGACTCGATAAAGCAGAAGTCATGAAATAAAAATCTATAACAGAATCTGTAAGAAAAAAAAAAAAAGGGGTGTCTAAGACTTTTGCACGGTACTCTATATGTATGTTCACTCATTGATGAGAGATAAGGGAAAGTTCTAGAGAGACCCTAATTTAAGAGCGTTATCATGTGAATTTAACACTTATTATTATTATTATTATTATTTTTTAAATTATCTTAAAACTTTAGGAAGTTTAAGTAAAATGATCGTGGTTTGGTTCAGCCAGCTACTTTGTATATTAGTTCAGTTCCCTTTTAGTTTATGGAAAGCAAAATATCCAATAAAGTTAATTATGGACTAGGATAATGAAAGGTTTGATGTCTCCTTCCTGCTTTGCACAATACTGTGTTGTTCGTGTCTTAGCAAAGCTAATGCTGAGCCGTTCGTCACTGTGCAGGAAGTATGGTACAGGCTGTTTCAGATTACACCTAGTTGTTGAGTAACCTGTTGAGTGACCTCTGTTGTGGGTTAATTACTTTTTTCGAGAAAACTGTATGACAAATGCATTCAGAATGGTTTCTGTGCACTCTTAGTTGACTGATAAATCCATTAGTTGCCACTGTGGGGAGCTCTCAGCAAGATGGGGGGGGAAAAAACAGTAGTGAGAGAAGCAGACTAAATGTACTAAATATTTCAGCCTAGATAGATAGATTGTATACCACATGGCACATTGTATACACAGGGAAAAGTGTTTTTTTTTTTTTTTTTTTTTTTTTTTTAAATCTCTGTATAATAAACAGTGCAAAACATTTTTGTAAAAAATATTTAAAATAAAAAATTGCTATTAACAGTGGTTTAATATTGTAAACAAAACGTACTACAGGTTCACTATGCCATAAAAATCAATAAATTAATAAATTCTTCCAAAAATTTTGATTGAATGAACAAATTGTCTAACCTGTTGACTTTTAAAACGATCAACTGAAACGTAATGAGCTCTGTAGTAAAGTTGGTTAAAATGTCTGAATTCCTCAGCCTCTTTCTTGGGCACCAAGAAAGCTACTGAAGAGCTCATTTTAACTGTTATAATGTGGTCGTGTAACCATATAACACATAATGTGTGTTGGTCATTGCAATCCGGGGCTATCAGGCTATTGGTCACTTCACGAGTGCAGATGATTCCTGGGACAGGAATCTCGCAGACTCTCCACGAAAGAATGTGATCATGTGACCAGCTCATTTATGCAGTTATCCAATCAGTCAATAATGTGGCAGCAGCACAATGCATAAAATCATGAAGATACAGGTCAAGAGCTTGAGCATCCGAATGGGGAAAAAGTGTGATCCCTGTGACCTCAACTGTGGCATGGATGTTAGTACCATATGGGCTGGTTTGAGTATTTCAGAAACTGCTGGTCTCCTGGGATTTTCAGACAGTTGAAGATTAGAAAAAAAAATCACCTGGTCTTTTTTCCAGTCTTCAGCTGTCCAGTTTCAGTGAGTTTGTGCCCATGATAGCCTCAGATTCTTGTTCTCGGTTGACAGGAGTGGAACCCGATGTGGTCTTCTGCTGTTGTAGCCCATCCACCTCAAGGTTTGATGTGTTGTGCTTTTCTGTTCGCCATGGTTATAAAGAGTGCGTAATTGAGTTACTCTAGACTGCCTGTCAGCTTAGACCAGTCTGGTCATTCTCCTCGGATCTCTCTCACCAACAAGGTGTTTAGACTTTATGTGAAATTCTCAGGAGATCGGCAGTCTCTGAAATACTCAAACCAGCCCATCTAGTCATAGAGATCACACTTTTTCCCCCATTCAGATGTTTGATGTGAGCATTACTTGAAGCTCTTGACCTGTATCTGCCTGATTTTATGCATTGTACTGCTGCCACATGATTGGCTGATTTGGGTAACAGCATAAATGAGCAGGTGTACAGGTGTTCCTATTAAAGTGACCTGTGAGTGAGTATTGTAACTCTGTGAGATGCGCAGACTGGGACATCTGGTGTTCAAACAGTGCAATTGCATTACATACATAATTGATAGAATGCTGATATTACACATTGCCATGATGCACCTCAGCACATTTTTTGCAATGCGATGCGTCGTGTCACAACGTGTCATTACATCCCTACTGTAATGGAACATTATTTCTTTGATATCACCTTTATGTGTGGGACTGTTTTTCTTTTCTTTTTATACAAATAAGTCAGATCCGGGCTTGTTTTTGGACTTTACTGAGGCTGGAGTTGAACAATGGCAGTTCAACTCCCGTGTCATTATCAGCCTGGAAAAAGCTCCTGCTGTAGACATTCAGTATAGCAACCTACATCCAAGAAAAGCCTGTCTCTGAGTAGGGCTTTGTTAACAGACATGAGCTTCTGTGCTGTGTGCTCTCAGTTCCAGAATTAACGATTTCAGCTGGTTGTCCACACGAGTGCATTTTATGAATTTAAGAATGATACACAGATTTGTCCTTTTGCTCATTTATTGCACTGACAATTTATTTCGTCATTAACAGTGTAGGCTAATAAAACATTGAAGCTGGAAATGTAAATTGTAGCCTGTGTATGGCTGTTAAATTTGCTGTTGTCTATCACCATGTAACTGTGTAATGTTATTGATCAAAATTTTAGATTATGTAAGCGATGGATAAATTGAAATGAAGCTATTTTTATGATTTCATGAATTTGCAGGGGTTAGTTTAATCTTTTTTTTGACTATCGTATAATTATTTTACATGACATTCAACAAGATACTGCTAACTACTGCTCATGCACTTCTGTGTAGCATTGTAGTCATGAAGTTCAGAACTGTTGAAAATAGAATATTATGTGCCTAGAAACATAACATTAAGTTTACGTTTGTACAAATTTTTGTTCTGTGTACAGGTGATGTGCTTACTGATACTTCAGTATCTCCAAAGTTCAGAAAGACCTTGTCTCAAGACGTCACAGGTAACATCCTTCTTAATATAGCCCACTAAATTGCTCTATAGTGTATACTACTAATTTTAACAGTAGTTAAAATTAAGAGGGTCAGTTTGACTTTTGATACATGATCAAAATAACAAAGGTCACACACAGTTCTGCAGCGTTACATTCCTCTGTAAATCCAAATATTGTTCTTTTCAATGTGTTTCATTCATGTAAGTCTGTTTTGTCTGTTTTTTGATCTCATGTCTGCATCCTCAGGTAAATCTTCTGAAGTTCCCCTGCCTGAAATGACATCAGAAGAGTATGTAGGTGTGTATGTTTTTTTAATTTAAAAAGTGTGCTCTTTCTTACTGGATTTCTATTCTTCTTGTAGTTTGTCTTTGTCTTTGAGACCTTAGGAACATAGGCACTGACCCCTAGGAGACAATTTAATGAAAGGTTTTAATTTGGCTAAAGGGCATTATCATATCAGACTCACCGTTTACTAACTTTTAAATTTCACTTATTTGTAACTGGGGACTGTTGGTCCCTAGACTGGATTTGGTGGTGTGGCAGGTAGTAACATCATCTCATTGTCTTATTTTCAGGGAAGTGTCTGGCTGAACCACAGGTAGGGCCATGCAGGGCCTCAATCCCACGCTACTACTACACAAGTGGCACTTGTAAACCCTTCAGATATGGTGGATGCCGTGGAAATAAGAACAACTATAACTCTGAGGAGGAGTGCATGAAAACCTGCACAGGTATGTATATGGCGTTTACTATATGATGATCGTCCTCACCATGGAATTGGCAGTTTCCTACTGTTTATTCCTGCAAGCCAGAGTCTTGGTACTTTTCATTACAGAAAGAGGCAATTTAACCTTGGACATTTTCTATGGTTGCCTTGTCAATTAGTTTTGTTTTTTTTTCCTAGTTTTTTTTTCTTTTTCTGTTGACTATGTCTTGTTTTGAAAAGGTCATTGTGTTGCAGTGTTCAAAAGTTTGTTTGAAACCACTACACCAAAGTGTAGAGAGTCAGTCAGATTGACCCTTTAAGATTCTGAAGCTTTTGGCCAGAAAACTGTACAAAAGCTATTAGCAGCCTGTGAATGGAGTATCTGGGGCTGCAACTATGTGTGGATTGGGTTTATAATGTTGTAACCTCTCTTTGTAGTGAAAATTGTGGATTCCAAGAAAACACCTGACTATGAGAAATACCAAGGTAATATGCCATTTTCATCAGATTTAATCAAATTTCAGTTGCATGAATGAAAATGAATTACGTCCATAGCATCAGTAAACACTGTGTGTGCTACACAGCGGCCTGCATTGTGCCGGCTGACTCTGGGCCATGCCGTGCCGCTTTCCAGATGTTCTACTTTGAGCCGAGTACTCAGTCTTGCCAGGAGTTCATCTATGGAGGCTGCAGAGGCAACAAGAACCGTTACAACACCCTGGAGGAATGCATGTCCAATTGCGCTGGAAAAGATGGTAGGAGGAGATTTTATATAGAGTTGAATAAATTCTATAAATGGTTTAATAGTGTTTAAATGAAAGGATGCTGAAGCAGGTGATATTACCTTGGTGTTGAGTTACTTGTAGTTTTAATTTTAGAAAGGTTGTCAATTTAATAATGTTCAGGTTATTAGTTCTTTGTTTTCTTCTAATGTACCTGAATTAATAAATAGGCAGTGACTGCTGGTCACAGTATTGCACTAAATATGAAAGGATTAGGCAAACCCACAGGAGCACACTTGCTGAAGGACAGATGGGCAACACCTTTAGTGATGATCCATATAAGTCCATAGTGATGCCATGTCTCTATTTTCAATAGCAAGCATCGTAAAAAGAAGTGCTTCTTGCTGTTGCTTGCTTCTGTTCAAGCCACATTAAACTTATGCTTCTGTTGTTTATCCCTTCATGTAATTTGTACTTTTGATAAGTTGGAATATTTGTTTTGTCTACTTGCATCTAGTTTCTCCTGAAGTATTTTAAAATAACTGTGACTGATAAAGTAATCCACCTTGTTCATGTTTATTATACCTACTACTGTGCCTTGCCACATGTGCCCTCTGTGTCAGCGAACCAGTCTTATTAAAAATTAGCCCCAATTAACATGAAATCTAGGGGGCATTTCCCAAGCTATAATTACTTATCACATCAGTCAATGATATGCAATGATTATACTGTCTGGACTAGAAAGAAATCAGCCCCAGCCTCTACTTCATATCATTCTGTGTATATCTGCTTATGACCGTTGGTGCTGTTGCTGTTGCTGTTCTTGGTTCCACAAAAGTTTTTAAAAAAATCCACTTTATGCCATTTGTTAAATAAATAAATGATATGGATGGCAAAAAAAAAACTGTGTATTTTACCTTGCAAGAGAAGGAGGGCTTAACCCTGGAAACCCATATATACCAGTCAGCCAACCAAATACTTGTGTCCAAATCCAAGAATTCTGGGCTTGCCTCCTGCAAATAGAAAGCCCTTTAATATGCTGAGATGGGTGTGCTAGACCAAAAGCATGCAGGGCATATTGTCTGTAGAATTTCCATTGAAGGCCTGGGAGTCTATAACAGCCTTCAACTCCAATGCTGAGAATACTAGGGAAGATCAGTAGGGGCATTCACTCTCTGCTGTGCAGTGGGTACACAGGGCTGGTATGTTAACCTCCATTACATACGGGAGTGCTTCTGACAATCCTGCCTCTAGACATTTAACGTGCCATAATTGCAGGTTTGCCTTTATACAGATGAATTCCTTATGAACCACTGATTGACCTTGCAATTTTTTCAGTACTTCTGCTGTGTAATATTCAAACATATATGAATATTTATGTAATTAGTCTTTCTTTACCTTGGCGCCAATCAACCATTCACATGACACCTCTCAGGCAAAGATGCTCATTTACAAAAATAATTAAGAAATTAAATGTAGTAACCTGGATTTGTCTTCTTTGCTCATTATATTGAGAAGAGTGTACCTCCTCAACCAATTAACAAGCCTGAGCTAGATTGAACTGGGTGGAAAACAACAAAATGTGCAGGGCAATGTATTCCAGGACGAAGATTGCAAAACACATTTACAGACCATAGCATTCACCACTGTTATTAAATTTGAAATAGGAGGCAGTCAGTCATGTTCCAGGAGCAGGTTATTTTCACACACATTCAGGTTCAATTAAAGCAAACCCCATACCACTGTTGGTCCTCTGGACTGCACTTGGTGATGAAATCACCTCTCAAAGTCTTGTTGCAAAAACACTTTGGTCTGGAAAAAATGTGCCTGTGTGAAAATGCCCTTAGCCTAAAGTTTTTCTTTTTCTATCAGCATATTGTGAGAGAGTAAAAAGAAATAGGGCACATTGTCATAGTCAACCAACCAAGTCAACCAATTCCTGGCCCTCCTGAAAACAGTGGTCTTGGGCTTGCTTCCATTGAACCATGGTGCGGTCTGCATCAGGAAGCTATTGGAACTAAGCGACACATTCTGTGTAGCACGATTGGTTCAACTTGTCACGTTACTTCCTGTTTCAAGTTTTGTTAGAGCAGGGAAGTGGTTATTATGGTCAGTGGAGGAGATGGACAGCCTTATTGATTTCTAAAACTGACTTTCAAAGGACTGGAGTGCTGTAATTAGCTTACATTTGGTGTGCGAGTGTTTTCACTGAAAGGCACATCTTGTGCTGGCCTGCACGTCCCAAAAAAAAAACGTTTTATATGCGAATGGCTCCACTTTTGTAGCTATTTCTGTCTGATGACATACCATGCATCTGAAAAGTGCTGATCTTCACTTGCTTGCGTGTTGGCACCAAAGGAGAAATAAAAAAATTTAAAAAACGGTTGCCTAACATTTTTGGAAACTTGCATGTACAAAAGTGATGTATAGAATTGCACAATCAATCCATGATTCGAAAGGAGTTCTTATATGTGAAAGCAAACCTATATAAACCGTAGTAGTGGTTGTCTATCTGTTGTGTTTTTGTCATATGGTCATAATTATGCAATGTTCCCGTAGGGGTATTTGAGGAGCATGGACACCACAGGGCTCGCTGGACTCCAGGTAAGGCAGTATGACATGAACATGTAACAGGTCTTTTCTGAGGTTTTTATACATATATAATACAAATTATATGGTTTTTCCTAATAATCATTTTCTAATTTTATGACTGTTCTTAAAATCAGTTTGTCGCATTCCTTTCTTAATCTTTTTCCTCAGCCTTTTTCCTGGTCGCCACTCTGGCCATCATGTCAGTCGTGCTGCTTGTTGGGTTGTTCCTGATCTCAGTGCGCCGTGTGAAGCATCAGCGCCTCCTGCTGCTGGATGACAAGCAAGAGCTACTACCTGAGGAGCACATTCCTGAGGAGGAGGTCCACAATGACTCCCACTAAATCCTTTTCCTTCTCTCTTTCCCCTCTCTGCTACTGAGCACCAATATATATCTACACTCCGATATCTACAATACACACACGCCTGTCGCACACATCTGGGGTTTGGGAAAGCTTTGAGAAGGTAGGGCATTAGTACAATGACAGAATATTGGACCCAGTGGTTATAAGTATTTGGCAAAAATGTACTGTATAGGTGAAACTACACTGACATACCAGTTTTAATAAGATTCATTATGTAGCATGCAAGTGAGATGAACGATTGTGATTGTAGATGATGATTAGTAGTTCTTTAAAACACTGAAACTTTAAGTGAGAAACTTGGTCTTCAACTATTTTTAGTGATGGAGAAAAATATGTGGAAACATTTCTTTTCTCTTTTTTGTTTTATACTAGAAAAAATAAAACAATCAGCAAATGAGCAAATAAATTTAATTTCATTTGCTCATTAGAATATAGTTTCTTCAAAATAGTTACCTCGGCATATGTTGGAAAATGGACAGATTTTTAGAAGGTTCATTAATGCATTCCCTCATTCCTATCTTGATGTGTGTGCACTAAAATATGAATAGATTTTCTTTTTTTTTTCCTTTTTAATTTATTCTGCCTGTTGATAGAACAATCATTTTGGGTGATTACATATATGTGATATATCCTTCTTCATAAAATATTCTTAGAATAAGTGGCTTTTTCATTTTTCTTTTAAATAAAGTGAAACTTATTTAAACAGAATTAACAGCCAATATTGTAGAATGTGAGAGATCATGTGGACAGAGTAGTCTGATTATATAGGACAGCTCTTTTAGTTGATGGTACACTCCACTTATTTCCGATTTTCTACTGAAGTTAAAACAGCACAAAAAGATTTTAAGATTTAAAGATTAAAATACATTAAAAGATTAATTATTTGACCAATATGAAACATAATTGTGGCTTCTTAGCATGTACATGTGATGTTTCTCACACAAAGTGAGATGGATAACTACAATGGTTGAACTACTGAATGCGGTCAAGCACACAATAAGAAAGCACAACTTAAAATCATCATATAAACAATATTAAAACTGATAGTTATGCATTATTATGATTATTATTGGTATATTATTGGTAATTTTTTATATATTGTATTTTGTTTTATGTTCTAACCTGAATAAAACACAACCGATAATGTAACGAGACCTTCAGCTCTGTTGTACAAGTAATATTTCATTATCTGTTTTGAACTGGAAATGGAGACATTACTTTGAAGTTAGCAATCTATAATAATAAAGAAAACACTTGACGTAATATCCTGATGATGTGTGTGTGTGTGTGTGTTATTTATAGTATGTTGTTCACATAAGCAGATGTGTTCATTCTCTCATCCTTCCAGTTAGTCCTCTCTTAAAGACGCAGGCTATGAAAGGCTGACTACTTTAGCTAGGTGTAGTTTTTACTGTGCAGTGCATGTCTACATGTTTAGACACGTGATAAACAGCAGAGTGTATCGGGCTTTGTATTCAACAAAGTATTCAGTGCACCTTGACATAGATTCTTCAAGTATCTGGCGCTGTACTGGAAGGATGAACGTCATTGGTTTAAAAGATATTCCCTTTGGAATATAGTTGTTGTTTATTGATGGTGGTGGAGAGCACTGTATAACACGTCAGTCCGAAATCTCCCATTCAGTGTTCAGTTGGTTTGGGATCTAGTGACTGGGTAGGCCATTACATATGACTGACTTCATTTTCATACTCATCAAACTTTTCAGGGAGCCCTCATGCCCAACAGCCACTGTTTTTTTTTTCTTTATTTTGTCGCCCGACTATAGGTTTAGAGGTTAAAATGTGAATATATACTGTTTGTATACCGGGATTTTGGGTTTAACATAATGTTAAATTCAATCAATTATGTTAAAAGGATGCATGTGTAAAGTATGCATATAAATGAAAATCCAGTCCAGTGCAAAAGTTAGCATCTGCCATGGTTTGTGGGTGGAAAATGTGTGTGTGTCCTGCAAAAAGACAACCAGAACAGAAGAATAGTTTTCCCATGACCCTCAGTCTCCAGACTTGATTTGAAGACTGCAGTGTCTGTTAAAGCTCTTAAGAGGATACAAAAGAGGTTGGAGGCAGCTCCGAAACCAATAAATGTCTTGCTGCTATGAATCAGTGTATTGGTCTTCATAATGTCCTATGGGTATGCAAACATTTGCAATCAACTGTATACAGTATGAATAGAATGAGTCTGAACATGACACTTTCCTTGCTAAAACACCTGAAGGTCTTGATGGAAAACTGCTGGATCGTGGTCCCTAGGGCTTGCACTGAGAGCCTACAGGCCTTAGTATGTTAAGCTGTGTATCACAAGGGGGCGCTGCTGGCTCTTCCTGCCTGTAGATAATAAAACTGCAGTAATGATTCCGCCTGTGGCCTGTTGTCTTCTCCTACTGTTTTAAAAGATGTTGAGATGATGAGTCCCTTCCTGCTAGAAATTTTACTCAGCTGGTCTCTTCTTTTAAGCAGATACAGTCATGAATACAGACAAGAGTCAAGAATGTCATGTTTAAATCATGTGTTTAATCGACTCCATAGATAGATTTCTTTAGCACTTAGTAAACCAGCTTCTGCTTTGTATCTGTTAAAACAAAAGTAAGAGAGTGTGTATGTGTGTGTGTGTGTGTGTTTAGGAGGTTGACACGGTGAACTGCACAGTGTGCTGGGTTTGTGCCATTGTCTCTGCAAGCTGAGGCAGCTGAAATTAGGTCATAAAGACCGAGCCATTAGCTCATTTCCTAGTCATGTCCAACCAACCGGCCTCTCCAAATGCAATGCACTTCACTTTTTAGACACTTAAAAAAAGTAGCTTTCACTGAAGCTCTACATTACGGTCTGGTTACAGATAGTGTGTGTGGAAGTGTGGAGTTAGTGTAATTTAGCAGAATGGAGGATTATGTGGAGGAAGTCTGAAATGTCTTCAGAGTAAAATCCTCCTGAAACTGTACCTAATGATTTTGATGAAAAATATGACAGAAGTTTATCCAAGAGCTCAATGTTTGCGTTTCAAGCACAGTGTTAGAGACAAGGTGTTTACAGAGAAGTCACAGGTTTCCGTAGTTCTGACTGCTAGTAGACTGCACGTGCGTATGTATGTGTGTAAGCCATGCTCACCCTGACCGTGGTAACCCTAGCATGTTGTTATAGCCCATGGTCATCTGGTTTTCATCCTCCATTAGTATAATTGTGGATTCTTAGCATTAGCTGCCATACCAGCTGCCTCTTTAACTGCAAAGATGCTTGGCATTCCATGTACATGACTATGCCATGCCCTCCTGCCCTCAAACACACACACACACACACACACGTGTGAGAATCTGAAACTTCATGCATATATGGAATAGTTCATGTAACCATTCGTAACTTAATATGTATGGCAATATGCGTGCATAAAATACTAGAAATGATCTAGAGGTGGGAAGTAACAAAGTATATTTACTTTGTTACTGTACGTGTTTGAAGTATTTGTAATATACATTTTACTCACTACTTTTCAAAACAGATTATTCTATAGCACCCATAATACTTTTAGAACACATAAGCAGACTTTTTATGCAAGACACTTTTAAGCTCTTCATATTCAAATCTTAAAAACCTTTAAAGTGACTTAATATTTATCGCTACATACTGTATATTTATTTGTTGTGAGCTTACATTTTGTATTTACCTAGCCAATTTGTAATGTGAGAGCTATTAGCATTATTAGCATATTAAAATTAGCATATTATTGTTTTATCAGTTATCATCCTAACTAACCTTTGAGACATTAGGGATTTACAGTAGATAACATTTTTAGCTAGATTTTGCTAGATAGCTATTTGTTAGCTAGCTTTAGTTGCCCACGTTCTTTTGTTAAAGGTCATTCATTAAGCATCAGTAACCCAAATTAACTTATATAAGGTGCAGGCTGTGTGATTACCTTGTCTTTTGTGTTTCTTACATAAGCATTTTTATTTAGTGAGTTTAAAAATTTGTACTTTACATACAGGTTTGAAACCAGAGTATTTACTTAGCACTTTTGCCTGAGTAAGGAATTTGCCACCTCGTAGCTCATCCCAGTAAGAGCATGTGTATGTGTTGGTCCACAGTAGACATCGCATTTCCTTTCACAGATAATAGCTGTATTGTTGTGTTGTTAGTGTTTATGTTCCCCTGAGGCGCTGTTTCCCCTGAAAGTCCCTCTGTCAGCCATCTCTCCCTGCAGCCCTCTGGCCCTCTCAACCCCGTCAGCACATCTTTAGCATGTGGAGTACAGACAGATCCCTGAGGCCAGCTGATCCAGAGCAGAAGCCAGTAGATTAAAGGACAGAAAAAGAGAACGACACAGAGGTTCAGGAGGGGGCATAGAAAAAAAATGTAGAAGATAGGTTGTGACAAATGAGAGAGGTAGAAAGAGGGGGGAAGCTGGAAGACCGCACAGGGGTTGAGTTGCAGAATGAGACATGCTCCGCCCATGACAAGGATGATGTCATGGCTTTGTCTCTCAGAGCATGGATGGAAGTTGAGGAGCTGAGATGGTGGGCGGCAGGGATCTTGGCGGAAGGGGGACTGTAATTTGAGTGACCCCGTCTAAAATTGAAAGCAGTTGTGAATCCTCTGGAGGGCAAAGCATTTTCAATCCAGACTCCGCTAGCGGTTCCCACGACACCGACCGACCTCCCTCTTCCCTCTTTCCTGACTCCTTGTCCTTTTTATTCTGTTCTTCCATCAAGAGTCTATGTGCCTATAAATGGGAAGTCTGGTGACATTTTAGAAGGATAGTCTGCACTGAAAAAGGCAAGAAAGTAAGACAAAGGCCACAGGGTCACAGTGTACATGCTTATTAAAAGCAATTTCAAATAATAGAAAATACCATGAAGTGGAAAAATAGTTCAGATAACAGGAGAATGTCAGGCGGCTAGCCTACATTCTCCATTTTCCTTTTTACATTTTCCAACAGTGCCTGTCTCACTCTCTCCATCACTATTATATAAACGAACTGTTTTCTCTTTATCTCAAAGACAAATACTTTTTCATGGGTCAAGATTCACATTTTAGAGTTTATATTCCTAGTGAGGGAAGTGTGGCTACAGTTCAGATTATATTTAAATATAAAGGATCATGACTTCTGAAGTCCCTCTGAATTGGCAGCTGAGGTCTGGCCATATATCAAATTATCAGGCTTGTGGTTAGACACATTTGATCCAGATGATATTGTTGATAGGTAAAAATCTAGATGAATACACACATACAGAAGAATAACTTCTAAACTCTTTGTCATTGTTTCAAATGAAATGAGAATAATCAAATCATTAAAATAAAATTAAATTAGCTATAAAATTAACTGTATGCTAAATGCTTTCAGACCACAGGCGTATGTTTTTTGGCGCATCTAAAGTTGCGAGCCCAGGATGTCAGCCAGGTGAATTGTGGGTGGTAACCTTTAGGTAAGCCAAGCATGTGTGTGGGAAACTTTATGAGCAATCAGTTGTATGACAACGAAAGGATTATGGGCTATTGCCATTTTCAAATGAGCAAATCTTTGTTGATGGGAGTGGCCACAATTTGATGTCAGATATGAGGTCATGGAGTTTTTTCAGGTCATCGCCCCTTTTCTTTCCTCTTTCTTATTCTCCTACCCTCATTCCATTCCCTCTCTCCTTTGCCTCCCTACTCACCCGTAAAAAATAATGCCCCATTGTATTTTTGCAAGATAGAATCAGAAGGAAAGAATGTTTGGTGCTGATTCAAAAATGTAAATAGCATTTGGAATTGGTCAGGAAAAAAGAAGTTGTACGTCAACTGAGCAAAAAAGAATAGAGCCATGTTCTCTCATTTTTCATCCCTAAGTGGGCTGTGAATTGATTTGTTACATAACAGCAAGCTGAGATCAGATAAGCACCATTACCAACTGTTCCACATCCAGCATATCGTGACATGAGATTTGTGCAGCTCTGGGGTGAAAGGTACTCTGTAATTTCCGAGCACTGATTATAAGTTCTGGCAAGCATTCCCTACACATACCTGTGACTAGGTGGCCTTTTTTTAATTTAGGGTGAAGTACTATGGTGTAAAATAGTAACACAAAGAAAGTCCCAAAAACAAAACACTCATCAGGACAATCAGATCAGTTTTTATTTAATTTGGAAGCCTTGTATAACATAGAAAACATACCACATGGCCACGAATAGTCCCAGATGGAATGCTTTTGGTTGGGGTTTAATTGTTTCAACACTTATTACCATGTTTGGTGATTGTGGTTCAACAGGGCCATATCAGTAAGATTTGCGATTGGTCACAATCCAATAAGTAATTTTCATTTTTATCTTGTTTGATATCATAATGGTCCATAACATATATGTTTAATTTATTTCCATGCAGTTAACACTGTTGGCCTGAATGTACTTAAAAGCAGGCAACTTTAACAATGGCTACAAATGTATAATGTGCACCACGGAAAAGATAACAAATCCTCTAATACTCAGATATCCTAACAAATAGTGTACTGTGGGATATTAGAGATTAGACATATTAACTAGAAAGAAAAATGGTAAGACTTGGTACTTTCTCAGTTAGTCATTATGCCTTCCAGGAAGTGGGGTGATAAAGACTCAGGGAATGTCAGATTTTTTACACTGTCTTAGACTCCTGCTGTGTTTGATTAGTGGCTACAGAATTAACCATATGCTGTAATTATGAATGTGTGCGTGTGTGTGTGAGAGAGAGAGCGAGAGAGAGAGAGAGAGAGAGAGAGAGAAAGAGCACAAGCAAGAGGAAGAGTTTAGAAGCAATATGTTATCAATTATGATGTTTGACCTTTTTTGCAACACAAAGTTGAAGCCAGGAAAAGCGAAAGAAACGAGAAAGCAAGAATGTGCACACTACAAGTTTGAGAACAATGGTCTAGAGATAAGTAAAAATGGGATCCGTATGCCTACTACACTCAACAATCAATACATGATGAAAAACAAAGATTAATTCTATTGACTCCATCTAATATCTATTAAGTCCTCTACTGACATATAGTATCATTACTCCTCTCCTATTCCAGCACCTGTCTAGGGATGCGATATCACATGGAGATTCTCAAACATGTCTCAGAAACGATTTCATTTGCTAACCAGTGTAACTTTTCTATTGGTTAAATAAACAGTGGATCTCTAAACTGGGAACATTTTGACTTCTGTTGTGTCTTATGATGGATATGGATATAGCTCTCTTAAAGAAATGGAGGAATAATTGTAATATCCATCGTGAGCGAAAGTACCTTTCAAATGTCCACAGACAGATGAGAAAACAGAAGATCCACATGCTCTTATTTGATTGCATTCACACAGTTTTTTTAAAAATGAGATTTGGTTGGT
>CM040988.1:10189664-10222164 GCA_022985145.1 Pangasius djambal | reverse complement strand
AAAAATAGGCTTATAATAATAGTACAGTAACACATCTAATTTCCAACATAATTGATTGTGCCTGATGTCAGGTAAAAGTCATAAGACAGAGAACAAGCAAGTGTTGTTGCACATTATGAGCTGTTGAATGAAGTCCCAGTTTCAAGGAAAGGTACAACTGCTAGCCCCAAGCATAACCTTAATAGCTTTTCATATAAATTCCATTGTTATGAATGTGACATTTGCACTCATATTAGCTAACAAAATGACTCACAGCAGAGACAAGGCTTAATAAGACAAATCTGCATATGTTGTCATTATGCCTCTTGTGGACAGTGCTGACAAATCTTAAAAACTCACGTACTGAGTTACATGTTTCAAATACACAGCAGTTTAACAGCATTATGGATACGATATCAAACTTTAGTGGGAGACTACACATTTTCTACAAACTGTGAATTTTAAAGACCATCACAGAAAGCATCATATGTATAATATGAAAGAGACTTGAATGAACACAAAAAGTATAGAATTGAAAAAAAAAATGTTTTGAAAATACTGGCATTATGGATGTGACATTTTTGCGTTACTGGATGTGACGTGTCTGAACCAGTACTCCATGTATTTGATATGATGCAATTTTCTCTATAATTCAACCAGAGAAGTGAAATATAGAAGTCAAGTACAGTGAAATATAAACATTTTAAAAGTAGTTTTTTCTCTGTTCTCACATCTTTATTTTTCCATACTAAGTTTGACATTTGTGTGGAATTGAACCAATCGTTTTATTCTCTTGTGTATGAAGTAGTCCAGGGAAAGGCGGCACAGTGATTCCAGCATGTCAAAAAAGACTTTAAATGTTAGATTTTAGTATGCCAATACAAAGCATAGAATGAAGAAATTAAACCGTCAGCACTAAGAATTTCAGAGTGCATGTCCATTGGTGTAATAATTTTGAGATTATGGATGGTCAAGTAAGTTGTCAAAAGAGCTACGGAGGACTAATGATGTTGGAGAAGGCTAACATGAACTAAGCATGATTGGCTTAGCTAACCAGTGTCAGTGTGGGAAAACAAAGACATATTGTGCTCTGGAATTAAGCCAACACATAATTAGCTGTTAATTAGTTTAGGTTTGTCTATTTTGTAACTACATTAGAAACATTGTGATTAGGTTCACTCTTCTGTTCTTGTTATTACTATTTGGTTTGCATCATGTTGCATCTCAGATGATCTCAGTACATTATTGAAATACTCAGTGGACCACAGACAGATACAGTTGCAGCCCCTGGCGAAACCTCAGATCATAAAACCATCTAATTATATAGCCTACACATTAGTTCAGTTCCCTTGATTTATACAAGATGTGCACATACTAGACTACATTATCATGTCAGAACAGGATCTGTTTCATTGTGCTGAACCCCCCTCCTAGAAAGGCTGGTCCTGCCCTTCACTATAGCCATATGAACGTTTCATTTCTCGTATCATAAGGTCTTAACTTTATTTCCCATAAACTACCAGTTGTGAGTTAGCTCATACGGTATGAGTGAGAGGCTACTGAGCGCGCGCCCTCCCTAAGACTGCGCGCGCGAGTGTCCTCTCCTCAAACCCGTCACACGGTTTACTGCCACAGACGAAGACCTGGAAAACAGGAAATATGCAAATATAGGTGAGTTTCGCCGAATTTTCTTCCAGCCTTTCGTGTCCTCGTAACCGGCAGTGTAACCGCTGGAGTGACGTGTGACCTTTAGCCGTTAGTGGGCGTTCAGTGGTGCAGTAACGTTCCCGAGCAGCGCGAGCTGAACACACAGCAGTGTGGATCTCTCTTCCTCCGTGTACGTGAGGCGCAGCGGACAGCACGGCTCCTCTTCTCCTCTCCTGCGCCAATGTTACGCACAGAGTCCCACTAATGCGCCCTGACTGGGAAACCTATTTCATCGACGGACGTGGAAACGGTTTTCCAGGGAAGGACACATCACAGTGCACGACTTCGGGACGTTTGATGACTCCGATCTGCACACCTGTGAAGGTAAGATAGCATCTTGATAGAGCTTGTGTCAGTTAAATACCCATGATGATGCCAAGCAAACCTTTCCCTGGCGTCTAACGCACACTTCATGTCTAAGCAACTAGTGTGCTTCCTGTTAGGGATCAGTCGTAGAGCATTTTGTTTCAGTTAAAGCTATTAAATGTGTTGTGTTGTGTTAGGAGTGAGTGGTTGATAAGGTTTTATTAAAACCAAAACACTACTCTATAACTCTATAACTTTATTCAGTTACTGAACCGACTCTCACTCTCTGAATCAGTAGGCTATGAATCAACTCCCCAGTCAATGTGGTGCAACCCTTTCCACTACAGAATGGGGAAAACGATGCTCTATAGAACAATAGAAAGTTCTGTCAGTAAAGACAAGAACCTCTGCTCTTCACTCACTAATCTACAGTTCTACAGTACATCATTAGAGGGTAAAGTCTTCTGCACACATAGTAACCATACTACCATAGCCTACTAAAAAGTATGTCAAGGTAGTAATCTGATATCCTTTAGCTGTTTCAACAGAAAATTACTCAGTTTATAACCTCTCGACTTTATATTAAGTGAAATTAAGTGCCTTCTTGGCATCATGGGACGTTTTAGGCTAATAACTTTAATTTGTCAGAATAATGTTTAGGCGAGCTGTATAACCTGTTGTTTTGACTAGCAATTTGACTTTGAACTTTTATTCATCATTAATCTGCATTTTATGGACCATACATTGTTACACAACATTTATATGCCTAAATTCCCAAATGCATTCCTGTCACTCTGATTTATTAGCTTAGCTGTAGCTTAGACAGATTCTTTGGAGTCAAGGAGGCTTGCTTAAAAGCCCTCAGAAACAGATCTGCTTGTAGATAAATGCAATGCGGACTCCTGGAGCATTGGCCCTGCTCTCCGGCCCCTCTTGCTCAACTGACTTTATTTTCTTTTGCAACTGGAATGCCGACTATTCAGAGCTCAGAACATGGCCTGCTCTATATTCAGACATTTACTTGAGCCTGGAATAAATTGCTTTATTAGCTGTCATGCTAGGGATGACAGTCATCAGAGTCAGATTGGCCTTAGTGCTCAATTGCTTTCACATGCCAAGAATTGGCCCTGGTTTGTGCCAGCACAAGGACATTAATCATAATTAAAAATCTGAAAACATAATAGAATTTTGCAAGTGTTGTTATTTACATGCATATAACATGTGCTCTTTGAATGCAATACAAATACTGTGTGTAGACAACCCATGTGAGAGTCTGCAAAAGCAAACACCAAATCCTGAATCCTTAAACCATGCCAAACTCTGAGCTTGCCAGGTATCACTGAGATGAAGAATTCTGATCACATATGGATTGGTTTAACAAAATGGATTATTTGACAAAAGAAATGCTTGCTCCGTATGCACCTGTGCTAAAGCTTAGCAACACACAGAATGTATTGTCTGCCAAATGCTGTCTCTTGGAAAAGCACCCAACTTCTGGTTATTTTCTGTGTAAACACACTGTGGACCTGTTGGATACATATATGTAGAACTTGGCAGAACATGACAGTCACGGATCCTGGCCTAACACTCCTGCTAATACCCCTGTCATAGCAAAACATGGAATTATTTCCCCTGAAAGAGATTCCTATCTTTTCCCAGCTACTTGTTTATCTTGAATATTGTTGTGTATCACAGGGAAAATATATTTCGTAGATAGCAACCCTGGGAGTCTTTGAGGAGAAAGGGTGAGGTTTTGCCATTTGGAGTCACAGAGAAGAATGGGAAAGAATTGGGAACTGAACTAAAAAATGTTAAGTTTATGTTTAGGGCCTTGAAAGGAAAAGTTACATGTTTACTTTGAAAGCACTCATCTCTCACACCTCTGCTGTAGAGAGACTTTGACAAGTAGCCTGCGCCTTGCATGTTCCTCTTTTCAAGAAAGCAACACCCATCCTCATGAGCATGTAAATGGAATAACCTGTATCTTCATTTCCTTTTTTTTTTTCTAAACCCCAACAAGAGGAATGATGATGATCTTCCCAGTTCTCTGCACAGTATCATACAACATGACTACAGACTGTATACGTCTGTAGTGCATCCTGTGCTTTTTGTATCAAGAGGATGATATTTCATTAACACTCTGGCAGTTTTCTAAACCAGGTCTCTTCTCTTTTGGCATTTTTTAAATTTTGCCAAGAACTGGAACAGGCTCAGGTCCTTTGAAGACCTATTTTAGAATAAAAGCCAAAAATTGTCTCCAACTACTGCAATAAAACCATTGCAGCCCATTTGTTATGCTTAATGCTCTTTCAGTATAATAGTCCCACTCTTTATGATTACCCAGACCATAAATTTAGCCTGCATACGTCTAGTTTTGCATTGCATCATGAACTAGAGTAACAATATTGACTAGATGATGTTGATGATATATAGATATGGTAGATGGCCATGTGAGCATATTGATGGAGACAGTTTAACACATCCATAACAGGCAGCTTCTCCTTTTCTCCTGCTAAACCAAAAGCATAGTTTTACGCTCATCTCCCTTTTGCAGCAGCATTTCCAGCCCAGTGATACACTGGCGGCCTGTGGAGGAGATAGAAGTTGGCTTTAGTTGAAAGGGGGAGTAAGTCTGGAAGGAAGCAGTGGCGCTACAGCTGCGTTTACAATTCTGAATGTGAGGTGGTTCATGAAGGCTGTTCGTTGCCTGCTGACTCAGAAGTAACACTGTCTGTCTCTATAAACTGTTACTGTCTTCTATGAATCTTTCAGCCCACCTCCCTGTTCTGACTTATCAGATCCATGGATGGATATTGCTGTCTCAGACATCTGACACCCTTTCAGCACATCTCCCTGTGTCTTCCCCTTGTATAAATCATTACCGTCTTTATAGTTTCTTATTCCTTTTTAATTATCATCCTTGGCATACTTTTTTATAGACATGCATTTTTCAGGCGCCATGTACAAATTCTTTTATCTTTTTTTTTTTTTTTTTAAATATAGACACCAACTAACTTCCACCCACCCATGATTAAGTGATAGCAGTGCTTAATTATCTGTCACCTTTTATTTGATATACAGACACTTAGGACTTTATTTACTACATTCTGGCATGGCTTACCAGCTATAATTAGTCAAATGCAGAGACACAAAAGGATTTTCCCTTGTAAGAGAGACTCAAGCTGATAACATTCGCTCTCCAGACATATTTTTACAATCTCATTCTTTACTACAGCCGATGACACTTTTATAGTGCCTTGGAAAAGTTTGGATGTTGCAGCTCTCCTGGTCAAACCCTTTACCCTAACTGTATGCACTCTAGGATAACAACCACACTTATGTGAAATTATGATGCCTCACAGACAGCCAGAACGACTTAGGTTCGGATTTTCAACCCGAGCTGCTTATCATTATGTCATTAGAAGATTTCTCCCTGCCATGTCACGGGCTGCCTGCAGGAATGCCTCAGTCTTACAGTCCAGAACTATAACCAATTGTGTTATTTCCTAAGTAGGTGCTTTTGTGTGTATTTTCACATGTAACCGATTACTAAACCACACAGCTGCTCCGTTCTTTCAGGGAGTTGCCAAGTGTGGTCCAGTCTTTCACAACTTCAGAATGACTGATTTAGAGCATGCCAAGTGCATGAAATATGTACACAATATTAGTTTCATGGAATTACTTTGTACACATAATTCAAATAACATATGGGCTGGAGAAGATTACGCAGAGAAGCTAATTGAACCAGAAATCTTAGATAGGTAGATAGATGTGCCATCTACTAATACAAGAGTACAGCCCACATCTGTTGTAAGTTAGGGTAAGTATTTACAAGACCAAATAGTATCCATTTAGGATATTTAGGATATTGATGTTGAAGGCAGAACAGTTACGATACCACTTGTTACTTGCAACACATCAAGCTTTAGAGAAGTTTTTTATGGACTGTTTGAACATGGAGGACAATCTAACAAACATTCTACTTCCTCTTCACCCTGGTGTTTGAGGACCACATATGAAATGGTTTTGTCTGCTCTTTACTGCACTGTTTGCTGTGTAAGTATGGGCATCTACTTCAACCAAACATTTCTCATTGTTGCTGCCCAGGCTACAAGAGAGGGCCTTTGTTTTTGGTGAGAATGAGGAGGAGAACGAAGAGTCCGGTGAATGGTGGTACAGGGGGGTTGAGTCCACTGGGAAATGTGAAGGTCAGCTAGAAAAGAAACAATGACGTCCCCTCTTTGTGGACAATGGCACAAACAGGCTGGTGCTCATGTCTCTCCTCTGCAGTGTCTTCACTGTTTATTTTTGTGTTTGGGTACATTGGGTGGGCTTCCTCAGTGAGCCGGTCAACTACTGAACATCAAAGTATAACCTTGTACTTTCACACACAGTTACACAAACAAATACAGTGCCCACAGAGTGGCTTTTTGTATGAAAATTTTTTTTTTTAGCATGAATGCAAGTGTGCTAGTGCTGGCCACAAAGCATTTGATATCTTTTGTACAGTTTTCTGGTCAGAACCTTGAAGGTTGTAATCTGATTGGCCCTTTGCACCATGTATATGCACTTTCATGTTCCAGTTTCCAGTGGGAAAAGAAACAAGAATGAGCATCTCAATATAATAGGGATGTAACTGAATATGAATACATTTACTTTTGTGTGGGTGTGAGTGAGATATAAAGCTTGTAGGACCGAAAAAGGCCATATTCATTAACATGCATTTACAGCATTCATTCATTCATTATTAGCAACTGCCTGATCATAGCCGTGCTGGTTTAAATATGGATGCTAGTTTGTTTATTTCTCTAGTTGAGATAAATTATGAACTTGAGTGTTGTAGCTGAGGTTGAGGAGCCAGTATTCACTGACCATGCTGACATTGTTGGCATTTACCACTTTTTCCAGTGTCTTCCAGTGTGTATGGTGGCATTGTAGTAAGGTTCATATCTAAGTAATAAGAAACAAACAAAAACCTTTAAGCCATTCCTACTTCACATTTAAATACAGATACAGATATCTGGAGTGCTAAACAGATACAGATTGCATTGTTATTGCATTCCACCCCTTCTACATAATAATGCACAAAAAGACTAAGCAAATACAAAGGCACAAGCTGCAGAATGTTACCTGAGCTAGCGATTAAAATCATGAAACCTATAGGAACTTAATTGCTGCAGCACTGCTGTCCATGGTTTCATTCAATTTAGTACATTTCGCTATTACTAAATGTAATGCTTTGTCCTTGAACTTGACCTACCTTTATAAGTAAACGTGACTGCCATGGCCATTGTTGAATTCAGAGTAAAAACAGGGCAGAGAATCTCAGGCGCAAAGTGTCCATCGGTTGTTCCTTTCATGGACGGCTGTTTTGGAGGGCCCTTTATAGTAATTGCTTTTCATCACCTCAATATGGAACAACCGTACAAATGGCTGCTGTGAGTGGTCCCCCTTTTGGAGTTCCCTTTGTTGGGCTTCATCACATGAGAATGGACTTAATGACTAGACTGAAATAAAGTTTACATTATGTTTAAAACAGGTATTAAAGAATGTTGTTTGAAGCAGTTAGTGGCAAATAAATGAAAATATCTTGCCGAAGGGCTATGGGAAAAGGTCTCTGGCTGGTTGTCTGCCATATCAGTCATGCTGGCTCTTTCTGTTCTTGGCCACATTCATTAACAAAACATACCAGATTCTCTAGTGAATGCTGGAGACCTGGCTTTTGAAACTAGTTCATGTGAGACATACACTCACAAGTTTTCATTTGTAAAATGTGTAAAATTAGTGTAAAACTTAAATGTTGATAATGACTAACATGGGCAATATGTTTAATGTTCTTTTCTTTCTTTTTTTTTCCATTAAAACCACAAGTTACGATAGAGGTCGTTTGAATCGTTCACATTACACTGTAATGACATCACTATTATACGATTGCAAATGTGCTATGTAGGCGAGACTACTCATTACATATGACATGTCTACACATGGTTCTGCTAAGAGAAAGCTGGGACACACCATATTAGGTTGTAATGCATGCACTTAGTCATTTCTAAGTTATACAGCTCTTAAACCCAGGTCTCTCTCACACATAGGGTTTTAAACCTGGACTTCTTTAGTGCCTCGGCAATCACTCACAAAAAGAAAAAAAAACTCCCTGCTTTCCCGTCCACACATGCGCATACACATACACACACAGCTGTCCAGCTGTGCTCCCATATGTCAGCGGGAGTGTGTGTCTTTCTGTCTGTAACTGTCAGGAGCAGGGCTCGGAGAGCATGCAGATGCACCTGAAAGCATGCCATGAGGGATCGACTGTTACATGTGAAATTATATGTTTTAAAAATCTCCCCTTCATGTGTTTTTCATCATGACAGCATTTTGCCTGAGGAGCATGTTAGATCGCTCTGAGCATGCACTTTGACTCATAGGACATAGCTCTACATTAAAAGGCACAGAGTAGTGTGTAAGTGTCACTCTAACATCTGGGTCAGTTAACCAGATGTTGGTCCATTTCCACTCGGCCTCAAAATACCCCCAGCCCCCAGAGGAGGCACTTACCCTCTATTAGAACTTTCACAATGGTAAAGGAGGAACTTCTTGCTGCAACTCTGTTTCTGGAATTCAACAAACAAGCTCTGGAGCCAAAAAAGGATACATGGGGTCTAACCACGGAGCCTCCTTCATGCTCGCAGTTACAGGAAGTGAGATGCCTTTTAATTAGGCAACACTGGAAATGAGGTTCTAAAAGACCCAGGGCACTGTGCTGAAAAACACGCGAAAGGACACTACAGGGCATTATGCCAGAGTAATTTGGAAATCGCAATGTTTGCAAAAGTTCTAAACAGCAAAAGTATGAAGGCAAACAGCGGGGCCTCAATAGCAGGAGTTATTCAGCCACTAGCACAGTCTCTCTCAGGTATATGGACCGTGAGATTATACACACCGTTTTATTGACATACATAAATCAAAGTTCAGGAAAAGAGAGTGTTAACTCTTTGGTTGTAAAACAAAAAGCCAGGGGGAAAGGCAAACCTCTAACCCTGTTTGAATTATGGAGATCTGCTCGAAAGCTCTATTTAGGTAACATTGTGAAGTTAGACCCCCTGCTGGTGGTGTTCTGTGACAGAGGGCAAGATGGGAGTAAAGGCCAAGGGCAGGTGTCACTTGAGAGACAGTCTATTGTAACATCATAAATAAACACCAGTGCTTTGCAGACAGAGCCCTGTCAGCCCTGTTATTTCCTTTCACTATAACAGCAGTTCCTGTTGGACTTACAGGACAAATGCTCAACACATTGCATGAACAAGAGAAGAGCACATTCTTGTGTCCACGCCAACCATTACATATGTTCGGCTTTCTCCTCTTCTAAGGGAGATAGAGGTTCAGAAAGGCAAAGAAAGCCTCTACAAGTCCCTCCCACCCCCTGTTTCTCAAACAACTTCTATTGGATTTCAGCTCTTTAATTGCTTTGGCTCAGAATGTAGGCATTTTCCCCCCAGTGATTTTTTTTGTATCCATAGCCTTCCTCTTTGAGTGAAAGAAACGGAAAGCACTGCACCACTGATAAAGAGGGCGGGTTTGCCTTTCGCTTTTCTCAGTCTATACTAAAAGAATGAAGTACTGTGGAAAGAAAATCATATTCTAAGCTAACCAGTAAAAACTACTATGTTTATTTATCTTACCTGTGTATCACCGCTGGTGAGTCCATCGGGTTTGCTTACAAAAACACACTGGAACAAAGAGCAGTTGTAAATGACACAGTTCAAAATTTCTGTTGGCCTTTGTGGTAAGAAATATCCATCAGCTCTGTACCACTTCTAAGCTTTCATTTTGAACATGTTCTTGACATGCAGCAGACTGGGGCGTTGACAGTTTCAGTGCTCAGAAGTTATTTGTTGACTGATTGGAAGAATTTCTTTCAGCTTAGGATGCTGTATAAAAGCATACATATCTAAGCTCATTTTGTCTCACTGGGTCTAATTTTAAAATAAACTGTCTTTTGCAGGTTTATACTTCCTGTGCCATATACACACCATGCCTGAGGGGGCGGGCCGGGATAGCCAGAAGAAGCCGAGTAACCAAGGTCGGTAGCCACAAGACGTAACCTCCATAAGACTGTCAGCTGAAAAATGAAAGAGAAAAAATAATTCATGCAAAGGAACAGACAATTCTTGATGGATGAAGAAAAAAGTCTCATTATTTAAATCTGTATAGTAATAATATTGGAGTGATAAAGCTTTTAATTTTTGAACTTTCCGCCACCAGAAATTATTAGGTCTAAGTTGACATTATTTATACCCCTTTTTTTTATACCCCATTTATTTTCCTATTTCCTTGTTTTTAAGTTACTGAGGTTTGAATACATTTAATTCAGATGACCAATAAAAGAGAATAATAACTATAAGAACTCAGACATAAATATAACAGCTTTGGTAATGGTAGGTTGTGATTTCCACCACTGTTACCAAGTAAAAAATAAATTTAAAAAAATCACAGATGCCCTGGATATGTTTCATGGACTCCTGGGGGTCTTTGGACCCAACTTTGAGAACCACTGCTCCAGAGATGAAAGTTACATACAGTGACATGATAAGAAAGCTCATATTTACACCTGAAAGGAATGTATCTGATAAAAATAAATTATTCGTCAGTGGAAATAAACTACCAAAATGTGTATGTGCATGATAGAAATTTAACCCTGAACTGAATGTAGAGGACTGAGTTGAGGATTTCTGTATTTTTAGATTGTAGTCTCCTCCTACATTACAAATAAATCTTGCTTATATTATGAAATATTCTGACAATTGCACTTGTTTAGGACTGCTCATTTCTCTTTGATGGGCGGAGCCTCTGATCAGGCTCTTTTGGTCCTAAGGAAACACATATTTGAGTGCTTTGTATCACATGAGATATATTTACACTTGCTTAACACTGTCTTATTTTATGTAACTATAAACTGCCAACAGAGAGTCCAACCCTTAGTTTCTTTCATTTGTTTACTGGAAAGTACCCATTCATCGTGTGTGTTCTGCAGTGGTGTTTTAGAAAATACAGCAACAAGACACCAGTTTATCCAAAGCTGACAGCAACATGACAAACTATTTGCAAGTTTTCCACATAAAATAATATTGTTGTACACTGAATAATGCTGGACAGCATAAACATCACATTAAATATTGGTAAGGTTTCAACTGTTTGGGCTGTTTTTAGCACATCTGACTGGTGATGTGCATCAAACAGTTTTAGAGTAAAGCACACGATCTCAGGTTTTGACCACATCCTCATAGGCAGGTGCAGAGTGCCACATTTCTACATCTTTGCAAAATTTGCACAAAGGAAGTAGCACCATTCACGTCGGAAAACAGAGAAAAGGCTCACTCTGAAATTAATCCTAAATTGCGATCCCTTAAAGACTTACTACTTACTGCAATATTTACTCTAATAAATGTAATAAAGTAATAAATACATGTCTCTTATTTGGGTCTAGGGCAGTGTGAAAAATGCCATAATGATCTGCCTTCTAACTTTAAGTAGACTAAAACACAAAGGTATCTGGGTGCAGACAAGTATGATAATGCATTACATACTTTCATTAGCATTTAGGGAAATTCACCATGCATATAGAGTTGTTTTCTGATTCTGCAAGGCAACATGCAAATGTGTTATACAGGAAGAAAGGGGTGTGGTTGTAACACATATGTCTCTAGCTGTCAGTGATCTCAAATGAACTGTTTTTCCTGGGCAAGGGCTGTTAAGCAAACAGATAACTGACATGAGAGCTGGCTTGTCACTACCGGAAAAAGAAATATAATCAATTGTAATTTGAGAACTTGGCTACTGCACCCTGGCTTAGCGCTCTACCACCTGGGCTTTACAAATGGAGCTTTAAAAAAGTTTTAACTGCTTATTGTTACTCTAGCTAGCTAATCAAAGGTGATGATCATCATTAGCCTTCTCTGTATATAATCTGTGGCTCTGCACAGCGAGAATCAGGTAGGTTCTCTTGTTTCCTTTTGAGTTCTCTTTGAAGTGGCTATATAATCCATGAGTACAGGCCAAATAGATTTTTACTGGCCATCACTGAAGTGGTTAGATTTGAGATGGCTGGTGTAATTGTGAGAGACATTTTTATAAATTACAGTCATGCTTCAAAAAATGGTTTTATGCTTGATTAGAACTTTCTTAAAAGTTGATCTTTAGTCACATATAATGAAATCAGTAGAAGTAACTTTTAGCTATAAAACAGCAGTTCATATGAGCGTTATGAATTATGAAGGCCAGTATAATATATATTTCCATGTTACAGTATTCTGAACAAAGCTACAGACAAGAATATTTATAGAGTGTGAATGCTTGGAAGCTACCCAATTCAAGCATTTTATTTGAGTATTTTACAGCAAATTTGTGCCCTTGTTGATGACATCCAGTTTCCATATTATTAAAAATAATTATGAAGCATAACCCTTTCTTCCTCTCTCTCTCATTTCCTCTCTTTTTATTGTAGCTAAGACGAATTCCTAAAGAGCCACATCAAATCCTTTGCCTGCAAGACTAAATAATGATTTAGTTTGTGTTTGTCTCTGTTCCAGTGGATGCATCCGCTTTACATTATCACACATCATGCACTTGTCAAACAGAATTTATGTTAAACTTTGAAATAGTTTGGCCCAGCATTCTTTCGTCACTCAGTATAAAAACCTTGGAACTGGCCTATAGTGTACTCATCTGACCTTGAAGTGACCAGCTGATGAAGTGACCAGTCCAGCTAGCAATGACCTATGCTTAGCAGTGGAGGGCATTTGCCTTATTTTTCTCCCCTTTTCACATTTGTTCATTTGAAACTGCTGCCATATTGCTGTTGATTTTGGAAAACAGCCAGCAAAAGATAAACACTTGCTTTCAGGCTTTTTATGAGGAAGCCTACATCATATTCAGACAATTGATATTGCCAAAGTGCTTTCAAAACTTGGGACCAGGGAAGTCTTTGTGAGCAGTTCCAGTGACTAGTTAGATGACTGGTAGACAGACTTGGCCAGTGAGCCAGCATGGTTTCTAACTGTTGACTGCTGGGTCACAGGAAATGGAGGACTGTACATCTCAGTTGGTTTCTGTTCCATAAATGGGCAACTATTGTAGAGGCCATGGCTGTACATTCTCCTTCTAAATAATACCCATCTTTTGTTCTACAGTGGCCTGTTTTTGCTCTCTATGATGGCCAGACTGCTTTGTGCACATTGGTATACTTTTTTTTAGATACAGTTATATACTGTAGTATACAGTTAGAACATTACTGTGGTATCTTAGATATACTGGATAACACAGGATGCATTCTGTTTGAATAAATCACGTGTTTACATGTTTGGTCATCCAAGAAATTGAGGGCAGGAAGTTGTGATTTCTGTTTCCTGTCTTTTCAGTGCAGTTGCAGCATTTCATTGCAAAGCTGTGTGATTTACACACTTACACTCTTTTGTCTGTAATATGTTTTTGCTCAGTCACTTTTTCAAGACTGAATAGGTTTTAGCAAAAGTGTTTAAAAAAAACTACATGGTAAGCACTTTTATCAAGGACCAAGGCAAAAGAGAAAGTAATAGTAGCTAGCAATCTGACTTGAAACTAAGTTTCTTTCACTCTCTCTTTGTGTCTCATATTCTGTGTCTTCATTTTTCTCCTCAACTCTGCGGTTGTGTAGCTGCTAAGCGGCCTTCCTCTGTCTCCTCTCTGAGTGGGATCGTGAGCCGGATGGCCTCCTCTGGTGGCACCTCTCGTGGGAGCTGCACCTCCGTCAACACTGTTTGTTCTGACAGCGACCGGGGAGCGAGTCTCAGCTCCTCCACCTCCTCCGCCTCACTGCAAGATGGCCACTCATCCTCCTCCTCATCTTCACTGCCCTGTGGAGCTGTTCCAGCCTACCCATCACTACCCCAGCGCAATGGCTCTGACATCAGCCTGGACCTCACGCCATTGTCAGGCCCAGCCTCCTCCTCTTCCACAACCCTCCCGAAACTTTCACGCCTGCAGCGGGTGCTGCTGGAGATCGTTGAGACAGAGCAGGCATATGTGAGGGATCTAAAGAGCATAGTTGAGGTATTGTTTCTAATTCACACCATCAAACACACCTCTCACTTTCGATTCTCTTAAGTACAACATTAATATGAGGCATATGCAGTCATTCAGATGAAACCAGACGCTCTCAGTAGAGCTATATATCTTCAGTAGACCTTTTCTTTTCCCCAGTCGTACATGCTTGAGGCACTTTTACTGAGTTATAGGAATCCAGACTAATACAAAGGCCTTTATCTTTACATTAATGCTATCATATTTTCGTCAGATGTAATATGAACTGGTTGTGTAGGTGACAGAAGAAAAAAGCTGGACTTTTCGCTGTGCCAGCAGCCATTTCCTCATGATCACTGTGAGATGCCATAGCACCATTCATCACACTCTCAGGTGGAGTGGCGGAGGTCATGGCAGTGGATAAAAGCAACAGTAAATTTAATCTGCCACTTCAAAAGCACATGTGAGATGTTTCTCACTGGGGTCAGTCGAACAAGGACAATGAGAAGGTTGTTGTTCATAGCTCGCTCACACACACACACACACACACACACACGGACGAGCACCAATCAGATGGTACTGAATAGTATAACAGACTCTTTGTAGAACACTCAACACATTGGTCATATAGTACATGGAGTCAAACTGCTGACCTTGGGAGAAGGTTGTCAGGCTTCAATCAAGAGTGCTGAAATATAAGAGGCCTGCACTGTTAGAAAAAAGATTCTATTATCTATGACTCTTGAGGCACAGGTAATACTTGGTTTTAAATACACATACAGGTGACAAGATGGCTGGCATATGCATACTACATTCATTTGGCGCCTTATTGTGCACATTTGCAGAAAGAATTAATACGACACACGCTTGTGGTGCAATACCAACATAAACAGCTTGGGCAATATGTGATGCAAGATGTCACTTCTCAAATATACTATTTGTTTTTGCTAGGTGATTGGTGACCTGAAATACCATTATGTTTGTGCAGCTGCCACTGTTTCCGCCATTTTCTCACAGTACTTATTATCCTTATCTCCAGTCATCTTCACTGTTCACCTTGTTGTGCACAATCAAAGGAAGTGGTCAAAGAAAGTATTCTGGTGCTGACAAGGTATGCTTCAACTCTGATCTGCCCCCTAGTGGGCAGAGCTTTTAATGCTCCAGACGTACAAAAGGTATGCAGGGTATTATGCGAAAATGTGCTTAGCTGTTGTGCACACATTAAGTAGAATCCCCAGTCTTAGGGTTCTTCAGCTAATCCCTCATAATGTTCTATGTAAAACACTATAACAACGTTTCCCTATCAGAAAGGTTCAACCTATTTAGAAAGTTAAATACTTTTAGTTACATAATCAACCCTAGAGGAACCTTTTTCTCAGAGTTTATAAGCCATTTGTTTTCAAATTTTCGCTTAATATGTGCTGCTCGTCAGTATATGGGCGGATCCTTCAGTGATTGACTGACACATTTTGATTGCGCTGATTTTTATACAATCATGTGAAGTTTCAAGACATTACTTATGCCTTTAACAGGTGTCATTTTGGTGCGGCAAGCTCTCCCAAGCATTGGTATTAATGGCCATATTGTGTAATCAATCTGAGAAAAAAAGGGTTCCTTAAGTGTTTTTCACTTCCTAAAGGAGTTGGACTTGGAACCCTATCTGACTGGGAAAAACCCAGTTCCTCCAGAGAGACAAATCAAAGGAGCCTTTAGAGTTTTAGAGTTCTAACCTTTTTCCCTTTTCTTGTGGTGGTGTTTGTGTCAAATACAAAGTTAGAAGGGATTAGTGTTTATTGTGTTGGGTGCTGCAGGTTGCAGAATGTGTCACTATACCTTATCACTGATGGGGCTTTTGAAGTCAGCTTCTTTAAAAAGAAGCGATAAAAAGAGAAGATACGCAAGTGTGGCCTACTCAGTGAAGATGGCCATAAATTATTTGCTGAAAGAGTTTTCTAGTGGAGGAGTATATTTTATCAGTCTGCAGCCTCAAAATGGGGTGTGATTGTTGGATGATGTCAGAGCGCTTACTCTGCGATTTGCACATATCATGTCTCAAACCCTGGCTGAGCTTCTATTAGCAAGAGATGTCTGGTTTTAATACAAAGTAAGTGAACAATGATGTCTAACTTGCTTGAAAGAAGGGCCAACTTTTCCTGCCCCCATATGTGTACTGTCCTTCACATGTGGAGGTTTGTTTTTTGTTTGTTTATTTGTGAGTCCTTTAGTATTTATCTGCATGGTTGTATATCTGTGATTTAGAGAACTTTTGGGGTAACAGACTGAGTGAAGCCCCCTTTTTCCTTTTTCTAGGACAGGAAACAGGGGGGATGGGGGTCTTGGCTGTAACCCCCTTTCTGGAGCACAAGTAGAGGGGCCCACTCACTAGAGAGGGACAAACTTCTCCTACAATCTATGACCTACTTTCTCAGACAAAAGAGAATATGTGCAACTCCTGTAACTCTCAGCCTATGCCCCGTCTCCGTCTTGCTCTGACTCTCATTCCTTTGTCTGCCTTTTAATGAAAATGTCCCTCTGTAGTTTCTTTTCCTTGTTCTCAGTTCCACTCTGTGGTTTACTCTCCTAATCTAATACTCAGGTTCCACTCTGTCTCCTGTTTTGCACTTTTCCCTGTCTCACTTTCATATCCCTCACTGATTACCCCCCTCACCCCTTTCTCCCCCTCAAGCTCCTAGGCAGCATGGCATCTGGGGAGTTTTTCTCTGGCCTGTGACAGACTGTAAATCAGCATAATAACAGTGGCCCATACTAGCTTTGCCTTTAAGAGGTGATGAATGTGTCAGACTCCTCATTTTCCACCTCATTTTGACCTACCACGTCCTGTTTGCATTCCCCGACACCCTGGCGGCTCTGGAAACAAACACAGGGCAAGAAAGAGCTCCTAGTTTTGCACTGCAGGAATGCAGCAGTGTTGTAGGGACAGGGTGAGGAGGGGGACCAGAGCGCTTTCTTCCACCATAATGTCTCGCATGCCTCATAATGTTTGTTTTGTTTAGAGCTATTTATTGCACCGGTCCAGTCTGGGGCATTTTTGGCACTGTTTTTTAGTGTTTGTTTTGCCTGGTGGCCCCTTTTTATATTGACTATAGTGACTTTTCTCATGGCAGATTACATCAGGAAGTAATGGCACCTCCAATTTTTTCATGTGTCACATGTTTGTTTGCTCTAAAAAGCTGGAGAGTTAAAGGGTTAATGAGACCAAGCAGTGAACACTGATAATGTGCTGATGGATGAGCCTGGCTAGCACAGCATAAGCATACGTTAGTCTGGACCAGACAAAAAAAGTGCCCTAAAAGATATAATTTGACTGAAAGCGATATTGTAGAACATTAGTATTTATAAATGACACTGATTTGATTGCAGCATGTGTTTTCCACATTGAGTTGATAAAATAAATGGATCACAGCAGCATTATAATTAAACATTTCTCCTTGCACTGCACATTTTTTTGTGTTCCCAGCTCCCAAACCATCTGACTCAACTCATCAGCTCTCCTGATGAGGGTAAGATTGTGTGTTTGAGCACAGAAAACTAAAACAGTCCAGAGAGGATTCAGTCCCAGGATTGGGAAACACTGGTATATGATTAAAATCACTTCCATGACCCTATTAGCTTCAAGTATTAGCTCATAACACAACAGTCTATTGAATGGAAAAGGCCTGAGCCCTATTCTTCATATTCATATTTTGCTTACCAAACCCAAGAGTTACTTGATTAGAGTTACATTATTCACCTTCAGTAACTGCTTTATACTGGTGAGTGTCACAGTGGAACTGGAGCCTGTCTTGGGAACAAAGGGGTGTGAGGTGGGAATACACCCTGGATGGGACTCCAGTCTATCACAGATCACCATACACACACATTCCTACCTAGGAGCAATTTAGCATACATTTACGTGCATGTTTTTGTAGATGGGAGGAAACCAGATAATCATACGGACACGGGGAGAAAATGCGAAATTCCGCACAGTTAGTAACCCGTGCTCAAGATCGATTCGGGGGCCCTTGAGCTGTGATGTGGCAACCCTGTACCACTGTGTCACCCTCCAAGATTTACTAATCATCATAATTCTTGACAGGCTAATTTGCCTCCCATATGAGAACTTGATTAGTAAAGCTGCTTTTATATTGTTGTGTGCTTTAGCGTTGTTTGGAAAGGCCAAAGGAAATTGTTACACTTTGCACGCTTTCTTTTATGTGTACACTCAATTTGCTATTTGGAGTTCTTGAATTAATAAAATTGTCTATGTTTGGTTAATTTGGGCCCTGTTAGCTGATCAGCTCAGTTTATAGTGAGGCCTAATAGGATTGGAAAACTCCTACTCTCCTGATGCGCTCAGTTGCATCTGGGTGTCATTGATTACTGAGAAGACTCATTTTCTAATGAGATCAGATGATGGTGTTATTTCACGGGAAAACAGCACAAGAGTGCAGAAAGATAAGTTAAATAATGATAAATCTTGTAACAGGGTGGGTCTTTTACCATCCATTAATTGCCTCATTTTTTAAAATGCTTTTACATGGTAGGTTTTAGTGTCTTAATATCAGCCTTTCCTCTCATTAAAAAGCCTTCATGGAAATTAAATTATAACAATGATTAGTGTTGTTAGATTGCTCAGAGGTGAGAGGACCTTCCTGCTGTGGAAGGATTAATCGTGTAGATATTGTACCATGTGCATGTGCAACTGATTTACGTATAATTGCTTATAATGAAAATAAGATAAATGGAAGCGAATTATAGGTAATTATATCCAAATTAAATGTCATATAGCTCATGAGTTTTTGACAAACTATTGCCAGAGTGCTGGAAACACTTTATCTACAGCTGAACTAATGCCTCAAGGTTTCAGCGCATTCTTTCTTTCTGCTTTGTCTCTTTCAGGACTATCTGGGGTGCATTATTGACTGTGGAGACCTGCCTCTTAAACCTGAGGAGGTCAGCACACTGTTCTGCAACATAGAGGACATCTATGAGTTCAACAGGTGAGCGTTGTTATACTCTGCTTTCTCTTGCTTTTTCTGTCTCCACTTTTTTTCTTTCCCTCTCTGCCCCTCTGTGTTTTGCATTATGTCTGGGTCAGAGGTAGTTTGGTCAGACGCTGCTGCTTGGGTGGTTCTTCTATCTGCTTAACGTGACTCACACAAAGGTTGGCCCAGACTGTAGACAATTGCAGTGAAAAAGACAATGTCCAGGCTGCAGCCAAGAGGAATGCTGTTTTGCTTTTGAGCCTCTCCAGAAGACTCACTCTCAGTCTTAATTGCTATCCTGCACTGCTCTTAACAAGCCTGGTCATGACTTTTCTTTTTTTTTTTTTTTTCTTTTTCGTTTTTTTTCTTTACAAGCACAAAAAGGCAGCATATGGTTCATCACATCATGGTTCATACAGGGAGCAGTGAAGTAGATTAAGGTTGAGGTATATTGTATATTGTATTAGCAATTACTGAGTAGCTAGTAGCAAGAAGGATAGATTACTGCTAATGTACGGCTAATATGGATCACTACATGCTTTTTAAAAATAGCATGAGGGTGATGGTAAAGGAGGACAGCATGCTGACTGAAAAAATCAGCAGGATTTTTCAGAGGCTGACACTTAAGAATATTTAAATCACCCAAAATTTAGTTCTGCATATTTTGATCCCATTTTAATCATATCTTTTATGAAAACAGAACTACTTTCCGGAGTGAAAACAGAAAAACATTCCGCATCTTACCCAGAGAACAGCCTGTAGAATAACCTTTTTGTATGCTGTAATGCACTATAATGGACATTTTTTCATATTTAGGTTAATGAATATTTGATTTCTAGACTTTGCATGGTGAAACAAGTATTAACAATTAAAAACTAGTCAGTGTGTACCCTTAAAAAACAAAAAAAACAAAAAGCTGTCTCCTTGTTTTCACATTTTCTTTTTTAAATGGAAAACAAATTAACAGAACATACACTGACTGATTATAGTTTTTGCATGTATTTTTTATGTCTCTCTATCTCCATTACAGAAGAGGTAATGGTAGTTTGTGTTTATAAGTAATCATTATTTGGTCAAACATTTTCTCCATGACAATTATTTGATTTTAGATCGCTTGTGGGTATTGAAGCCTTCAGTATAAACTCTGCTCATCAGCTGTTTCCTTGCACCAGTCACCAGCAGTCACGTGTATCCAGCTGCAGATTGACTGAAATTTTTAGGATGTTTGCAATGTCTTTCGAGGAAGCATCCTCATGACTTTTCATCACTCCAGGACCTCTCCTACTGAGGGCCGTGTTTTCACATTTCACTCTCTCATGTCCACTCCAGGCCTTTCTCATTACAGGACCTCCTCTGACATTACTAAATGATGAAATCTAACATGACGTTTTCCAGCAGCCCCCATGGGAAATCTGCTTTGCTGTGTGGTAACAGAAAATCTTACAAAAGTCTTGTGGCATATTGTATGGTAATATCTATAAAATGCAGGGTGTCAGAGCCAGGTTTTTGTTCCCTCTTCAGGAACTTTGCGGCTTCTCTGAAATTTGATTTGCGTGTAAAGGAATGAGAGTTAATCACAGTTCCGCAGCAGCACAGATTTGTTCCTCATTCTTCTCTTCTCCATAATTGTTTAGAGTGGAAGGCTGACTGTTTTTTTCCCACAGTTTATATTTTATTTCTCCTGCTCTTCTTTGTTTTATCCGTTTTATCCTCTCATTTCTATGGAATGAGGTCCCTGTTTTCACTCACAATGCTGTTGTATCTTTTTCTTGGCACCAGTCAGTGCATACAGATGTCATGTTACCTGAAGCCAAAGCAGCCAGGCTCTGAGGTAGCGCTCTAGGCCTCTGTAGTGAATACTCTACACATGGCCTGTCACAGAGTGAAGACACAGGCAGGCGAGCAGTGCATGCTGGGGCAGCAGACAGCCTGCTGTCTCTTCCCACACTCATCATATCTGTCATATTACAGAGATCTATTGAAGTGAAATGCTAGAGTGGGATTTTAGCCTTCATTGTCCATTCACTGTAGCAGTGCAAGTTATATTTACTACCTTCTGAATTCATATATTGAACTCAGACTAGAGAAAATGGTAAGGTAGTGATGAAAAGACTTTTCTCAGTTACATTCCTCGTTTCTGCAACATATTTGGAGCTTATTCATCAGACAGCATTGTTGATGCACTGCTAATTGTTCGATACACCACGCAATGAACTAAGTGCTGAAAGTCTCTTTTCACAAATATTTTCTTACACCTCTTCAATATGCATTTGTAGAGGTGATGTTAAACATGATCTAATCTCAAACTCCATGCAATATTAAAAATGCAGCATTTATTTGGAACACTTTTGAATCTTATGTGTGTTAACCCTAACCTCAACCCTACCATAAGCCTAACTCCAGTGATTTTTTTAAAAAGTAGGCTGATTAAAATGTTTGTATGGTTAGTCACTACATTCTAACTAGTGAATGAATTAATCATATCAATAACTTTATAAGTGCAACATATGTCCTGTGTGTGACTACAAGAGAGATATGAGGTCCACCAGAGCAAGAGGCCTAACATAGGCATGTAGAACTTAGGCCAGCTTCAAAAGCATATTTCTCACCCTGGGGGTCAGAAGGGGGCATTTATTGGAACCACCCAGACAGATTCCTCAACTAAGTGAAATCTAGACCTCTGTCTGACCTCTGTCTCCTGTGTCCCTTCATCTGAGTTCTTGATCTGTTGCATGGCTTTGATATTATGCCCACAATGGCACTTTTTCCAGGTTTGAGGAAGGACCCATGTTAAGCAGCATCCTTTGCTAAAGACAGACATAGGAGGATTTCCCAGACACACCTACACCAGTTCTGTTTTTTTTATGATTTTGCGGAAACAAAGAGGTGTAGAGTTGGTATCATTCAACCTGAGAAACATTGCCTGTAGCTCCTGGAAAGGCTGATACTTTTGCACAATTTTCTGGCTTCAAGCTTCAGAATCATCAAAGTTTCACTGTGATTGGATCACTTGCAGTTGGATCACTTGCACCTTTGTACACCTGTGTATGCACAGAACAACTTTTCAACACCAGGACACAATGAGCTTTTTAGGGTGAAATATAGTCACTGGATTAAAAATGTTACAGTTTTATTGAAACAGTGGCAGTTAAAAGCGATTCGTAGTTTACAATGTTAATCAAACACCGCTTCTTGTGAAAGTAAGCTGTTCTTGGCCAAGTTTAGTGACAAAAAATATGACACTCTAGCAAAGCTTGAAGTCTAGCTCACGAGACTAGGTGTTATGACTAGGAATTATCACTCCAAACCAAGAAATGGAGCAGAAGCGAGTGCCTCTGTATGGAATCATGTCTGCAGCGCAACTTAAGGTTTGACAGATTTTTAAAATATATGAGCACAGTGAAAAATGCTTAAATAAAGTAGGCTTTTTTCCTGTACATACCACACTAACAGCATTAGCAGACAAATGTTGAGTATGTGTGAAAGAAGCCAGATGACAGTAGGCTGAGTAAAGGAATAGAATAAGAGGCCAAGTAAGTCTTAAAAACAATATAGGAAGAGGTTAAGGTGGAGATGGAAGGAATGAAGGCAAGGAAGGGAGTTTTTGAATTTAACGTCCCTTGCAGGTAACTCCCTTTCCTGATCCTGATTATAACTATAGGAGGTAGAAGTAGGGATTATCAGCATCCTTTTTTTCCCCCAACACTGCCAGTGTTAAATTCCCCTCGTCACCTCTCTTTCACCACATAAGGATTCTATATCAGCACTTTTGCAACACATGTGGTTTCTACAACCATGATTCATTATACGGTATGCTTTATTAAACAACTCTGACAAAGATTTAAAGATCTGATCAGTACTTGGCCTGCTTTTCCTAATGGTGTTAAGAGTCTATGTAAGTGTTTTGCGATTGACAGCATGGAAAAGTAATAGCAAGCATATAACAAGCATAACTTAAGTCTTTGGCTCAGATGAGTCAACACGTTCCTCTGATTTTTATTGCCAAATTCTCAGATGATGAGCCAGGTTGTTATTATATCCATCTTGGCTACCAGAGTTTGAATGTAAGTAGATGCATGGCCTATGATCACAATACTAGACCTCTTATTTAGAATTTTAGTATACGGAGACATGTTTGTTCTAGAAAAAAAATGCATACTGCCAAGCTGCATAAACAATATCGTTTTGTTCTGCCTCGCTATTGTAACCAAGCCTCTAGCATCAGAAACCATAAATGGCACTTAGGAAAAGCCAGCTCCTTAGTGTGCTTTACAGCAGACAGCCAGCATGAATTCCCCTCCACTTTTGTTATAACCAGAGTGAAGCCCCTCACCACAAAGGGCAGCTGCAAAACGTGCTCTGTCTCCAGAGAAGGAGGGAAAGATCCTGAAAGCTGGAGCGCAGCGGTTTTCCCCGTGAACTTTTCCCCTCGGCCACATGTAGGCGTGATCAGAGAACTTACAGAGTACCACGTTGTTTTCTTTGGAGCATCGTGGAGGGTTCCCCACAGACTGACCAGTATAGTAGCGTGTGGCCTTTTTAGTGTTGTTAGTTCAAAGTTTGCTGATGAATTGAATGAAGTCCAATGTGTCCAGTCAGCTAAATTCTCACCAAGCTCTTGTTAGATCTTCAAGGGTAGGGTTGCAACCTCACACCAAAACCCCTGGAGATCAAGTGAAAAATCCCAGTTTTTCTGTTTTATGTCTGACTCACGATAGTTATTGTTTTACAAAAAACTAACCCTAAATCCCTCTACTACTCTTCTGTCCCGCCAACGATGCTGTCCAAGATAATCCACGCCTGCTGTTTTTGATTCATTCAGTCACCATAAGGGGAGCTCCTTTGCTTTCTCTCCGCTCACTGCCATTTAAAAGATATAAATCATGCATACTGTGTTCTCAGGAAGCATATTTATTTACATGTGTGTTGTGATAAAACTATAGACATTTTAGTTAAAGAAAAAATGTGAGCTGGCAGCACACACATGGCATGCACATTCAGAATTATTTAGCATTCTGGTCCAGGGGTCTTGTAACAGGAAAATCCAGAGAAGGGGGTTCAATGTCTGTAAGGTCTGCTGTGGGGATCTGGGGGAAATGGGATGGGGGTTGGTATTGGAGCCAAAATAAGATGTATTCCATCTGTGTGCTCTTAAGCGATAGTGGGGTTGAACCGATGGAAAAGAAACAAATGAATGCTGTGTGGAAATGGAGACAGGGATCGGGGTTTACTGTAGCCAGGATCGTCCTTTTGAAACACCAGTCCCAGATGTCTCCATAGAAGGAGAATAACACTGCTCAAACAAAAACCAGTCCCAAATCTTAGCTCAGGAAAGAAATTGGGCTTCCATATTCTGTGGGGTGAAACTGCATAGATTTGAAACATTTATCATTCACATGTTTACTTCTGAGATATATTTGTGAGAATATGAAATCAGGCAGCAGAGGTCTCACTTTGTGAATCACATCAAGATGTGACTAAAATATTTGCTCTATCAACAGTGAGCTTTTGGAAGATCTGGAGCGCAGCCCTCATGCAGCAGCTATAGCCGAATGCTTTGTGGAGAGGGTAAGTAAAAAACAGTGAGGTCATGAACTTTTAAATTATATCAGTAGTACAAAATTTGCATGTGAATCTCTAACCTGTCACATGATGCTTGTGTTCTACAAACAGCAAAGAAAAAAAGTTTTTTAAAATTTTTTATTTCACTCCCACAACAAAGCAAAAAAGAATTTGATTTAAATTGTCATAAAATGTTTTATGTTTCCCTTGGATTGGCAAAATTGCTTATTCAAACGCAGCTTTTGTTAAACTTATTAAAAAAAAACAGCTGTGTGAATGTGCCATATGCCTGGCAGTGTTGCAGAGGCACAACAGTGGAATATTGTCTGTGAGGTATTTGTGTGAAAGACAGATGGGCTTTGTGAATGAATCCCAAACATATCAGCAAACTGTGCTGACCTTTGAACATGTGCATGTGTGTCAGCTGAGGGGGTTTGCAGTCACTATCACTGACACACTCCACACTACAGTGACAGGCTAATGACCAGACCTGGGTGGCATGGGAGCGCAGACAATGCCATCTTTGTGTTAGTGAGGGGTTGAATATGCCACTCCTCTTTTTTTTTGAAAGCCTTAAAACAAAACTTCTATTAAATAAGTATCTGCTGTTTACTGATGGTATCAACCTCTTTCCCAGGATTGAAGGCCACATTTTCTTCTTGCTGAATAGAGCACTTTTTGGATCAATTAGTGTTTAGATAAGGACAGTACATTGGATTAAGCCATTACCAGTATTTTTCCAAAACAAAGATTTCTGAGCTAAACACCAGCCTCTAAATAAAGCACAAATCCGATATGGTTAAATGCTTGAAGGCCATATCTGGCTAGATTTTCCATCAGTCCCCGGTTGTGAAACGCAGTATCCAAACCTGGGTGGCAAGGTGGTACCTCACATCTCACACCTCCAGTGCCCCTCGAACCTAGCTTGGGTTAATGTGTATGCAGAGTGTTGCCTATTCTCCCTTTGTCTGTGTGGGTTTCCTCCAGATTCTCTAGTTTCTTCCCACCTCCAAAAAACATGCCCGTAGGTCTATTGGCTGCACTAAATTTCCGCTAAGTGTAAATGTGTGTAGGCATTGCATGCTGCCATGGTTTATTTTCACCTCATATTCATTGTTCCTAGCATAGGCTCTGACCAGCATAAAGCGATTACTGAAGATGAATCAATGAATTATGGGAGCATTTTAGGATCAAATAGTTTTTAAATAGGACATACCAGTAGCAGTGGCTATTTATAGGACCCTATTTGGACTAATTTGGCCTTTTCTCAGGATCTCAGTGAAAAAAAAAATCAGACACCAGTATTTTTCCAAAACAAAGATTTGAAGTGGACATAAGGCTCCAAATAAAGCACAATTCAGACTTGTTTACATGCTTGTACAGAAACCCATATGTGGCCATCAGTTCCCAGTTGTGAAACACAGTATCCAAAGGACGTCGCGTAATTATGATGCGATGATGAAAATAGTAGTGTATGTGGGTAACAGTGGCTTACATTTTGATTCATGGCTCCAAACCAGCAGCTGTGTGATTGCGGGTTTGAGTCCTGGATGGATCATAAGTGCTGCAGCTCAGGATCCCCACCATTAAGCTAATTGCTGAACCCTATAAGTTGCTATAATGACTCCCATATTTCCTCTGCCATTTTATCCACCCATCTGAAAACCTCCAGTGTTATATATGTACGAATGAGTTATGAGCAGTTTTAAAAGTTCAGCTATATGGTCTTTATTATGGATATTAAAGTAGTTTGACAATTGTGTACATATTTGTGTAATAAACTATTATTTTTTCTCTGGTTTAGAGTGAAGCCTTTGACATTTACACCATTTACTGCATGAACTATCCCAAGTAAGTAGATTTATCTACATTATGTTTTCTGTGCTTTAGTTATGTAATGCTTTGTCTTTTATCTGACTTGGACTCACATATCTCATATCTCAGAACACAGTAACTCATTACATGTCGACTACACAGCTGTTGTTATGGCTTGTAATTACCTCACATTTAAACTCATATGGAACAAACCAATATGTACAGCACAAACTCCTTTAAAAACCATGCATTTTCACAGAACCCCTTAAAATATTGGCTTTTTATTCAATTATTCATCTTACAGCATATTATTTAGTAACTGCTATGAATTATTTGGTAACTACAGTGAAACTAATGGGACAGATGTGTAGTATGAGTGGGAAGAATGTAAGTCTGGACCTGTTGATGGGTTCTAATAAGTACCATAATCCATGGATTAAAACAAGATACTGTATATTTAGGTCCTTGACTAAGAGATTGACTTCAGCCATTAGATAATTAATTGAGGAACTTGTTTAGGTTTGTTTTAGTTTCCAGGGTTGGCTGGTGTAAACGGGCTAGCACTTTTTTTTTTACCCAAAATGCCTTTGGAAGAGAAAATAAAAGTAAATAGATTAAGCACACATTGTCCAGTTAAAGTATATCTTGAAGCCAGTGGATCATTATGGGCTTAAAACACTTTAAAAAATAAATCACAAATGCAGCTGCTATCATACTATTGACAGATAGCTATTGATAGATTTTAGGCCTCCCATCTAATATCACAACTGCCCATCACTGCTTCACTGTTAGTGACAGTTTTCACATGAATGGATTGCATGAAGGTTGTGTTTCCATTTCTTTTACTTCATTCTCAGGGGCCACTAAAATGCCTTAGCAGCAGATGTTCTGCTCAAGCTGATTCATGACCACAGTCATATTTACTCACTTGTATAGACACACAACCAAATAACACTGGCTCCACTTCACCGTTTTCAGTGTGCTAGTATGTGAGTGTGAACCTGAACCATATGACCCCACTATGCCTCTAGGACCAGCAGTATTTTTTTCCTGATGCAGTTTGCAGACACCTTAGCAGCTGCATTTTGAGACGCTGGGTGTTTTTGTAAATGGTTTTGGTTTGTCATAAGGAAGTTTTACAGAGCCATCAGCTGAATCCATTAGCATAGTGACATGAAATGCCTGCAAGGCAGTGCTGCTTATCTTATGTCTCCCAGTGGACCACCCTGACCATGACTGTCTACCAACTTTCTTCCTAAACACCAGCTCAGTGGCCGTCCTCAGGGAATGCATGAAGAATGAAAGCCTGGTGCGTTTCTTCCAGGAGAGGCAGGCCACTCTCTGCCACTCATTGCCCCTAGAGGCCTACCTGCTAAAACCTGTGCAGAGGATCTTGAAGTACCACCTCTTGCTGCAGGTCAGTATATGGACAAGGAACTGTTTTACATATGACTGCGCTCTTTACAGTTTACAGTTTGGGCATTAATCTCCAAGATTTACACAAATTCCGTAAATCTTATTCTTGCCTGTTTAAGGTAGTTTCTGTGATAGCATTTGATAAAGCTTCTATCTGAAAGAGTTATAAAGCAACGTAATAGTCAAGAGAAGCAAGAACCAGAACAGCGTCTGCATCTAGCAGTTTCAAGACTGTAATCAATGTCTCCCCCTTCTGCCAGGAGCTGTCTAAGCACTTTGACAAGAATGATTCAGGATATGAGGTGGTGGAAGATGCCATCATCACCATGACAGCTGTGGCCTGGTACATTAATGACATGAAGCGGAAACAGGAACATGCAGTACGACTCCAGGTGCAAGCAGAAATATTTTGTCTAATGTCTTTCAGTGCAGGTAATCCAGAAATATACAGTCGATTACAAATTGCAGTACCCTCTAAAAAAAGTTTGGTCTGGGTAATTTTTTGTCAATGTCAATATTACAAAGCCATTGATTTTAGTACAGCTCCTGATTTAAATAGTGTCTCTGGATTTTAAGATGCCTTCTGACTATATCAAATAAAAGACAAAAAAAAAAAAAGCAAAAAAAAAAATAAAAGAAAAGCAAATTAAAACAAGACTCACAAGTTGAGAGAAACAAGAGCTAGAGAACTGTGGCATCAAACATGCAGGACTACATAAACCAGAAAGTAGCAATTAGACAAGAACTCTCAGAACTTAAATAGGGACACTAATCTAGGGGAAACACAAAACAGGTGAGCGTGAGCAAGAGAGAATGTGACAAGGTCATGTGATCTATTGTCGTTTTATCTGTCCACAGAACATTGTTCCAAAAGGACATTCAGTTTTTGAAAAACTGAAATTGGACCTCGCCTTTGCGGTCCTGCTGGGTCTCTGATCATGACAGCTTTTTATGGAGCTCATGACAGAGAGTGCAAAACCTAATGTGCCTCAAGATTTAAAAGAATACACCATAATTTTTATTCACATTTTCTGCATTTGTTGCATGTGCTTGATTGTTGTTTGACTCAATAAATGTTGTAAATATATGACTACATAGCGCAAACACAAAATCATACACTCTAACATTAAGGATCTTAGCATGAGATAGATATAAGTGATCATACATAAACAATACACTAAAAAGCAGATACTGTGTTTAGATACTGAATGTACTGTATGTGACACTGATGGCACACATACTGTGCCCCTGCTCGTTCATGCAAATATCCAATCAGCCAATCATGTGATAACAGCCTAATGCATTAAACCATGCAGATACAGGTCAAGAGTTCAATTAATGTTTACAGCAAACATCAGAATGGGGAAAAATGTGACCTCGGTTATTTTGTCTGTGGTGTGTTGTTCATTCTGATGTTTGACATGAACGTTATCTGAACCTCGCGACCTGTATCTGCATGATTTTATGCTTTACGCTGCTGCCACGTGTTTGGCTGATTAGATAACTGTATGAAAGAGAAGGGGTACAGGTGTTCCTATTAAAGTGACCAGTGAGTGTATATATCAAATAAATTACCATAAATAACAGTAAACAGTAATAAGCAAGTCAATATTTAGTGTGTCCACATTTGCCTTTTGAAACCCAATTCTCAATTCTCTTAGGTCATGTAATTTTATAAGGAAATTTGAAATCTTGTAGAACTTGCTGTAGTTCTTTTGTAGACTTTGACAGTCTCACTTCTGGCAGGTAAAATCAGACAACTTCTATGAAATTTTTATTTGAAAAGAGCTCTGTAACTAAATGTCTTCCTTTCTTTAATGTTACAGAGAAAAAAATCCTGGTAACATTTAATTTTTTGGGGGAAATTCATTTTTGGACATCTAAAATGAGGTCTTTTCTACTGACACATTAAGAAATAAGAGATGCAGAAGAGATAAAATTAACTTTTAGGACAAAATTCATAAAATAATTAAGGGTATCTGGTTAACACTTAAAAGGTTGCACAAAATTTATGGATTCACACAATAGACACAAACACACACAATAAAAGCTAAAATTATCAGCATTGTAGTGGAATCTAACAAATTTGTCACGTTCTGACAGGAGATTGAGAGTCTGTTGCTAAACTGGACTGGTCCTGATCTCAGCGGCTTTGGAGAGCTGGTTCTGGAAGGTTCCTTCCGGGTTCAGAGGGTTAAAAAGGAGAGGGCCTTCTTCCTCTTTGATAAAATGCTGCTTATTGCAAAAAAGAGGATGGAGCATTTCATCTACAGCACACATATTTTTGTGAGTCATTAGTGTTATAAATCACTTTTGGCAACTCTATTGGTTTGCTGCAATGTTTGGATCAGTTGTCCAGATATGAATAGTTGTGAAAGTCTTGATATATGACAGGTTGTTCATGTGTAATCTCTTTTGTAATTTTCAAGTGTTGCAACTTGCTCCTGGTGGAAAACATGAAGGATCCTCTCTGTTTCAAGGTGTCAGATCAGACAATTCCAAAACAACAGCACATTGTTCAGGTACGAAATGGAAGATGAGAGACATCAAAGATATACAGTGTGTACAGTATATATTTAAATTCCAATTTGATGTATTGATTATCACTTTTCACACACACACATACACACAAAATGATTTGTCATTCTATCAAGTACCTGTACATATACTGTAGGGACCAGCATTGGACCACATAGCTGAACAGGTGTTATTTTAGGTGTACAGCAGTGACACTTACATGGTAGTGCCATGTGTGTGGTACTGGTACAGGACAGCAGAGGAAGCACTGTTTAAACACCTCTATGTCACTGTTGGATTTGAGTAGCAGTCTACCAACCAACAGTGGTCATAAACTGACAGTGATGAAGGGCCAGAGCAGGGGTATCCAAACAGAAGCCACAACTGATAGTCTGTTGAAAGCCATGATCAACTGATTAAACAATTGGAATCAGGTGTAGTGACTCCTGCTTGATTGGAATGAAAATCTGCACCCAGAGCAGAACCTTTTTGTGAATAAGATTGGGCAGCCCTGGCCTAGAGCAGGGGTCTTCAATCTTATCCAGAAAAGGCCAGTGTGGCTGCAGGCTTTTATTCGAGCCAAGCCAGAGCCACACCTGATTTCACTTGTTTAATCAGTTCATCTTAGTCTCCAATCAAGTGTGCCTCCACTATCAAGTGTGCCTTCAATTTGGCTGTAATGAAAACCTGCAGCCATACTGGCCCTTTGCGGATAAGATTGGAGTCCACTGGGCTAGAGAATAATTGATACATGTTGTACATGCAAAATCAAGTCTATTAACCCTCAACTGCTCAGTTGTATCCTGTCTCAGATGTAAGTCGCTTTGGATTAAAGTGAAAAGAGTACCTGATTAAAATGTTATTCACTATCCACTGAGATTGAGCTGTTCACTGTGTCTACATTCTACATTTCTACACCAGTGATCTTAATGTTATCATTTGTTTTTAATATCCGTCTATAGATTATGAGCTTTCTGTTTTTACTAGGCTAAAAACCAGGAGGAAAAGCGATTGTGGCTGCACTACCTCAAGAGGCTAATAGTGGAAAACCATCCTGCATCTCTCCCCCAGAAAGTAAGATTTAGACCAAGTCATGCATTGTATAGTGAAATGCATAGCATTTCATTTCAATAATTATCAGAATTCATGTAAGGAATAAAACACAACAGAGGGTAATGAAGTGTTTTATTCCTCTTATATCACAGCAATTTACTAACAATTACACATTTGTATTTATTAAGGGACTGTGTGGCATACTTTTCTATCTGTTTATAGTTACATTCAATGTTGTGGAATGTCAATGAGATAAGTTAGTTTCTGTTATGACTGTTAAAGCAGCCATAAACAATTGTTCCTACCCTAAATGAATGTGACCTCAAAGCACGAGTGTGAAGTCTCCATCCATAAATCTTAAATAAACGTTCTTACAGAACTCTTTAGCATAGCAATGATTATACACTATATTACCAAAAGTATTCGGTCACCTGCCTTGACTCACATATGAACTTAAGTGCCATCCCATTCCTAACCCATAGGGTTCAATATGATGTCGGTCCACCTTTTGCAGCTATTACAGCTTCAACTCTTCTGGGAAGGCTGTCCACAAGGTTGAGGAGTGTGTTTATAGGAATTTTGACCATTCTTCCAAAAGTGCATTGGTGAGGTCACACACTGATGTTGGTCGAGAAGGCCTGGCTCTCAGTCTCCGCTCTAATTCATCCCAAAGGTGTTCTATCGGGTTCAGGTCAGGACTCTGTGCAGGCCAGTCAAGTTCATCCACCCCAGACTGGTGCACAGTCATGTTGGAAGAGGAAGGGGCCCGCTCCAAACTGTTCCCACAAGGTTGGGAGCATGGAATTGTCCAAAATGTTTTGGTATCCTGAAGCATTCAAAGTTCCTTTCACTGGAACTAAGGGGCCAAGCCCAACTCCTGAAAAACAACCCCACACCATAATTGCTCCTCCACCAAATTTCACACTCGGCACAATGCAGTCCGAAATGTACCGTTCTCCTGGCAACCTCCAAACCCAGACTCGTCCATCAGATTGCCAGATGGAAAAGCGTGATTCATCACTCCAGAGAACGCGTCTCCACTGCTCTAGAGTCCAGTGGCGGCGTGCTTTACACCACTGCATCCGACGCTTTGCATTGCTCTT
>CM040988.1:10168703-10185770 GCA_022985145.1 Pangasius djambal | reverse complement strand
CACAGGTGGCATCCTATGACAGTTCCACGCTGGCATTCACTGAGCTCCTGAGAGCGGCCCATTCTTTCACAAATGTTTGTAAAAACAGTCTGCATGCCTAAGTGCTTGATTTTATACACCTGTGGCCAGGCCAAGTGATTAGGACACCTGATTCTGATCATTTGGATGGGTGACCGAATACTTTTGGTAATATAGTGTACATTTTAATTTGTTAAGTGACAAACTTGTAACATCTTTGTATTGTTAGACTTAAAATTATGTGACTGTCCACCATACAAGTCCTGTGAATTAGTTACCACAGAAATGAAATAAATATTAGAATGAGCGCATATGTAAACCTGTGATTTGCTTTGCCACTGGTACTCTTGTCAGAGCAGTGTTGTTATAGAAAATTAATCAATGCCTTCTGACCAATCACAATCAAGAATTTAACAGCTGTTATAATCTACAAGTAACTGTAATTGAGAAAGCATAAAAGATTATCCAAATGTTATTTGAAACATTATAAAGAGATCCTGCATGATAAAGAACAGTTTCTAGGACTCAGTCTTTTTAGTAGCTAACTTACACCCTAATATTTTGTTTTCACAGGCAAGACAGGTCCTTGGTGATAATTTCTGTCAGTGTAAGTAATGCAGGCATGTTTGGATAGATCTTGATTTTGCATGAAGCGTGTACCAGGAAACAGAAATGCACAGCCATACTCAAGCCAAGCTAATAACTACAGCTGCTTAGGATTTGCCAAGAACGGCAACCCCTAATGTCAGCTCATCTCATGCATGCATATTTCATGCACTTGAGTAAATGTTATAAATTTGTTGTATCTTTAATTTGTGTCCTTTTTAATGAGCTATTTTTGCTTGACATTCAGCACCTCAGTTTGAACAAGAACCAAACCGAAAGCCCATCCCTTCTCCTCGATTAGATGACACCCATGGTTTTCACAGAGGAAGAAGACAATCAGGTATGAAAGCAAGTTTTAAAGTATAAAGAGTTCACACTTTTTTTTATTAGAAATTTAACTATATTAATATTAAGGTATTGTAGATCCATAGAAATTTGAATGACTTCGACATATTTATAGCCTGACATTTATTTCAAGGGGAAGGCAGGAAGGAGTTGTTTTACAGAAGATCACTTGAGAATCACAGGCATTCATGTACATCTAAGAAACTGAATTCAATTATCCTGTATGTTCTACTTTGCTCATGCTTTTCTTCAGAACCCCCTGAATTTATCTACACCCCTGAGAAGGCCAGGAAATGCCTTCCATTGCTGCTGGAAGGGAACCTGCCATATCGCAGAGGGCGCCGACAGTCAGGTGAATCTTACATAACAACATACAAATATTTGCCATAGAGTACTGTGTGGTGACACATAGATCATTAATTTTAGTAATAATTTGTGATTACTTTTGGCTTGGGAGTTACAAAATGACATCTTATGCTTCTAGCTCCTGCCAAAGACATAGAAGCAGCGTTTCAACAAAGTGGTGAGTTCACCGTAATAAATGCCCTAGGAAATGAATATATAATTACTTAAACATATAGACATAAAAGTTTGGTTCCAATTTCTCTGTGTTCCTTTTTATGTCTGTGCCATGCACCATTGGACAATAGCCTCTTTAAAGGTGAGAGCAGAGTCATTTTACAGAGTAAATGTCACAAGTTCTGTAACATTTTAAATGAAGATACAACATGTGCAAAAACAAAGTAATTGACCTGATAGCTCTTCTTATGTGATTGTATTTGTGGTTTCCTAGGCTGGCAGTGAAGGTGAGCTCTACACACAGGTTGAGAGCTTGGCCTCCTCAGGCAGTGCCAGTACTCTTGCATCATCAGTCATTGAGGTTGGTTCAGCCCAGGATAAATTGGGTCTTGGTCCGGATGAAGAAGAGGACATGTCACCTCTCCCTACACCTCCAACGCTTTCCATCACTGAAGAAATCATGCAGTTTATCAACGAGAGCCGTGCACGAGAGGGCATGCCAGAGCTGTCTTCTGATGTGGTAAGAAATGAAGTAGGAAATTAAATATGACCACTGATATATCCAAAACTATTAGTGTTTTGTAAATTGGTAAGATCAATATGAATAAAAATATGACATATACTGGAAATCTACCCTTGATAGGACTTCGTTCATTATACATTGAAACTGTATATTGTATACTAATTATTACGATTAATTGACCACATAAAGCATTGATTGTTTATCATACTAATGCTCTGTCCACAGAGTGAGCCCAGGTCAGAGCCCTTGGACACCCAGTGCACTGAGCCACAGGACATAAGGGAATATCAGAAAACACATGTGGCAATCGAGGAAAATCAGTTGGATATTGTTTCCAGTAGCCCACAGGATAAGCACCCACTAATAGATAGTCAAATAAACAAAGAGGATGACATCGAACATTTTCCACATAATTTATTGCCTGACTCAACCTCTCCGAAAGATTTTGGGGAAGCTATTTCGTCACTATCATCCTCTCACATGCCCAAACACAACTATGGGAATGTGAGTGAATCACCAGAATCAGAGTTAGTCATGGTAACACTCATACCTGAGCAAATTATGGGGCAGGAAGTTGAGGACACTGCTGCCAAAGATAAAATATCTGACTTAGCAAATAAAATGGAAGAAATTGTGAATGGAACCCCAGGTGAGCTGTGTGATAACTCCTATTCTGCACTCAAACCTGCTGATAACCTTCTGCTGCCTAAAGGGGACATTGAACAAAAGCTGACTAAAAGTCACCGGCAGATCATTGAAAAAATTCGCAGCTATTATGAGGCAGCAGAGGCAGTGGTCGAGGATGGACAAGTTTCACGCAGGAATAGTTTTTCTAACATCCCTGCTGGCCTGGTAAAAGACTCTGTGTCACGCTTTAATTTCTTTGTTCACCAAGTCAGTGTATGTGATTCTGAGAGTGGGCGCTCAGATTCCAATGAGAATGAAATCACGTCCACATCACCTACTGTACCTGACCAAAATGCAAAGATTTTCAGTCAGACTGACTATACCGGTGGTGATGCTGTAGTTGCACATAATAGCCAAGGGCAAAGTAAGACTGAGTCAAAATCTGATGATGATGATCAGATTTGTGACTTTAAACCCTGTATGGAACTCTGGAAAGAGAAGGAGAGGAAAGCTTCAGGTCTTCAAGAGAGACTGAAAGTATCTGCCTGTGATGAGGGTAGATTTGCTGAGGACAAAGAAGTATGTGCAAAAGATCCATTGTCTACAACTGATAGGAGGACTCCTGTGCTCAATGAACAGTTTGAACCTGAACAGGACCACAATGAAAGCATAGAGCCCAAAAGCCCTAAGCAAACAGACAAAACTGTCAAAGAAGCTCAGTCCACTGCTGTGCCCAGAGACAAGACTTACCCTAATGGCAGTTTGGATGGTCTACCTAGTCAGATTAAAGTGGGACGGTGGTCGCGCCATGGTAAGGCGGTCACCTGCAGTAGGACACTGTACGAAGGCATTGCAGATGTGTCAAGTCTAGGATTCTTTGAAACTGCTCCAATGGATCAGTGTTTAGTAGAGAACTCAGAAAAAATTCTGAGTAAGGTACAGATGCTAGCACAAATGTATATGGCCAAGTCAAGCAGTATGAAGGTACCATTACATCAGAAAAGAACCCGGTTTACAAAGGGACCATGTAAAGCAAATGCCCTTCCAAAGTCTGAGATACTGCTGCATCAGGCAGACATGAAGACACAGAATCAACTCTCAGGTGAGACATTATTTTTACATATGATATCTCAAACTATGCATGACTATTTGTAATTTCAATTCAGAGCTTGTTTTCTTATTTGACAGATATTCACATGGAGTCTGTTACTCACTCTGCACCTGAGTCATTTGGGCACATGACTGTTAAAGAACAATTCACTACATCCTATCATCAAGAAAATTATTGCAATATTACTGGACAAAAGGAGCAAGTCATCAGACTTGGAGCTAGTGCAACAGAAATCAATTCATCTGAAATAATGGAAGAACATTTGGCCACAAATTTGGGAACTCAAAGCTCCTTAGAGAGCTCTACAGATCAAGAAATACTTTCCAAAGAAAACCAAGTGACGTCACCTCTTCAAAGCTCTGGATCACAAGTCAAATACTTTCTTGAGCAGGATGCCAACCACACTTTGTATTCAATTAGGGAGAACCATTCAACAGTAATTAAAAATCTGACCTTTGAGAGAGAAGATGAACATCAAAGTCAGTTATTGGTTGTGGGCCAACCAGTGATGGATTGCTATTCTAACGCTATAAATGAATCAGAAGAAGTTGCAAGTCTGAAGGAACAAGCCCATGGTGTTGAAGAGAAGAATGGTTTAATTAATAAGCCTAATGAAAGCCTGCAGTCTACTGAGGATACAGAGGGTGATACCCATTTGAGGGCATCAGTAAATTCTGGTTCCACTGATGATCCCATATCTTGCACTGAGAACTCCACTCCTAACGTGGATGTGTCCCCTGTTAATGTTGTGGATACATCTCTTCCACTGTACTTGGAGAATGGTGTCTCAGAAACAACATCCAACAGAAATCCCCAAATGTCACCAGATGTGCTCAACTTTGATGTATCACATCACCCATGTTCTTCACAACTCCAACATCAATGTTCATCTGAAGCAAGCTGTACAAATGTACTACCTCTGCTTGGTTCCAGAAGAATGGTAAATCCAGAGTCTCTGGAAGGCAAAGAGGTACTAAACAGTGATGTATTGGTGTTGGGCCATCCCCAAACATTGCCTCCCTGTAGACCTGCCATAGATAATCTTCCAAAATTCAACAGTCAAGGACTTGCCAATCAGCCTCATTCAATGGGAAGAAGCTTTTCTCCCTGGAACACATCAAACCTGTCCTCCCAAAGGTACTTCATAGAGTATGTTTTTGTTTTTGCACTTGGCTATTGGTGGAGAAAATTCCACCCTGAAAAAGAGCAGGCTGTTTATTATGCCATAGAAAAGAGGGAGAGTTTATAAAATCATTATTGTTCCATAACTGTATACTATAGAGTCAAGCGGTGCTAAGTGTGCTAAAAGGAGCTTCAGTATGATCACTATTTCAGATCTAGTAGACTTACAGTAATTATGGGGGCATATGGCAGAAGAACACGAACACTTGGTCAAACGTAACAAACCTAATTTCCACAATATACATATGAATTAGTACAAATAATATATTTGGCAAGGCTAATCATCATTGATAATAACATTACAAACACTTTTTCTCAAAATACAATCAAGGAATGATACCAAGTATATACAAATGGTTAGAAAACAGGGTATCAGTAAATTAATGTCTATGGGTTGTATGACTATGTGGTGTAGAACAAAGTGATCTCGATCTTCTGAATTCTGGTCCAGAGTATCTATCTTCTGCCCCTTTTGGTTTTGCACCTTGTAGAAAGGCTGCTGGACAATCAGAGAGAGGTTACCAGCACTTCATCTGATTGTCTCTTTTGATATCTGGATATTGTTTAAGCAGATGCCAAATGAGATTTTTCTTCTGCAAGAGTTTCACATGGGCTCCTTTGTTTCTCCAGAAGAGAGCACTGTTCAGGAGTGAGCAAACTGCAATGAAGTTTCATGACACAAAGGCAGTCAAACCAACCAGACATCACCTACCTAGAAAAAAATGTCAAATTAATCACCTTTCTTATTTTCTGCTGTAAAATCTGTAAAGGTCTTAGTAGCATTAAGAAGTTTAATTTGCGATAGGTTCAGTCATTGAGTTCTATCAAATTCTAGCTCAGTGAGCAAAGAATTGTGGGTGGTCAACAGGACTGTATAGGGTCCCTTGTGTCTTAGGGACAGAGGACAGAATGCCAGTTTAATCAATTTAATACTTCCTTTTTTAATTTGGATTTAAGTGTTTGAGTGCTCAGAAAATGCATAAAAATGTGAATCCTTGAGAGCTTTAAAGAACCTGGTTTTTTATATATATATATAATATATATATATATATATATATATATATATATATATATAATCAGAAACAGGGCAGTCAGGATGAGATAGTAGGGGGAGGGCAAGGGAGGGAAAACAAATGCTAAAGGGGAGGGAGAAGGGAATTCAGCAGCAAGTTTTCAATTTCTATAGCAAGACTGTCAGAAAGGGTAAAGTGGCCCATCAGTTTACAAACAGCAACATAATTAAAGGTTATTGGTCACAAAGAGAAACTGTCTTGGAGATTATGACTCTGTGGGCTTTAGAGAAACACTAAGGTCAAAAATCTGTCTTTGTCATAAAGTAGCATATAAACGTACCAATTTCAAAAGCGGAGTCTGTATACACTGTAACAGGACAGAGTAAAGCAAGGGCACATGAACGGGCATTCTTAAGGGTGTGTAATTCAGCAACTTAAGCACTAGCGCCACTCAGAGAACTGACACGTGGTCGGAGAAGTTTGTCAGAACCATGGCAAAAAGTCCTACCATCAATAAAAAAGATCTATCCATGGGAGAAGGGAGAGTCCTGAACAAAACCTCCTTTATCTGTGAAAACAGTCTACAGAGTCATGTATGGACCCTTGAATGTTGAGATACATAGCATGTTTGGTCTTGTCAGCAACAACAGTGAGATGAGATAAGAGCAAAGTCTCATTTGGCATGACTCTATTTAGAGGTGCATGTGACATGTTATTGAGGAGGCGGAGGAAACTGTGAGGAGTGTGGGAAAATACATGATAAACGGTCGGGTCCGGAAGTATTTGGACAATGACAGAGTTTTTGTGATTTTGCCTTTATACACCACCACAATGGATTTGAAATAAAACAATCAAGATGTGATTGAAGTGTAGACTCTCAGCTTTATTTTAAGAGGTTCCACAAAAATATGGCATTTACCATTTAGGAATTACAGCCATTTTAAGCAAAGTACTTCCATTTTCAGGGGCTCAAAGGCATTTGGACATTGGACTGACAAGAAGTTAATTGACCAGGTGCGGTTCATTCCCTCGTTACTTCAAGACAAATGAAGCAAATAAAAGGTCTAGAGTTGATATCAGGTGTTGAATTGGCATTTGGCAGCTGTTTGACTGGAGCTACCAATATGAAGTCCAAGGAGATCCCAATGCAAGTGAAGGAGGCCATCATTAGGCTGAAAAAACAACATAAATCTATAAGAGAGATAGCAAAAACCTTAGGTGTGGAAAATCAACAGTTGGGTACATTCTTAAAAAGAAAGAAAGCACTGGTGAGCTCAACAACATCGAAAGGCCTAGAAGACAACTAAAGTGGATGATCGCAGAATCCTTTCCTTGGTGAAGAAAAACCCCTTCACAACATCAACAGAACTTGATGAATGTAAATACAGAGGGTTTACAACAAGTTGCAAACCACTAATAACATTCAAGAACAGGAAAGCCAGATTAGACTTTGCCAGAAAATATCTTAAAAAGCCTCTCATGTTCTGGAATAAGATTCTTTGGACTGATGAAACCAAGATTAACTTGATGGGAAGAGAAAAGTATGGCGAAAGAAAGGAACAGCTCATGATCCAAAGTATACCACATCATGTGTCAAACATGGTGGAGGCAGTGTTATGGCATGTGCATGTATGGCTGCCAATGGAACGGGCTCACTGGTGTTTATTGATGATGTGACTGCTGACAGAAGTAGCAAGATGAATTCTGAGGTGTATAGGGCTATACTCTCTGCTCACATTCAGCCAAATGCTACAAAACTGTTAGGATGCCGCTTCACAGTGCAGGTGGATAATGACACTAAACATACTGCGAAAGAAACTCAAGACTTTTTGAAGGCAAAGAAATGGTATATTATTCAATGGCCAAGTCAGTCACCTGATCTCAACCCAATAGAGCTGCTTTTCACTTACTGAAGGCAAGACTGAAGGCAGAAAGACCAACGAACCAGCAGCAACTGAAGGTGGCTGCAATGAAGGCCTCGCAAAGCATCTCTAGGGAGGTAATTCAGAATTTGAGTTTTGAGAACCTGGGCTCCAGACTTCAGGCAGTCATTGACTGCAAAGAATTTTCATCCAAGTATTAAAATTATGGTTATATTATATTTCAAATCCATTGTGGTGGTGTATAAAGGCAAAATCACAAAAACTCTGTCATTGTCCAAATACTTTCGAACCTGACTGTACATGGGCCCACAATAGGGTCCCCAGCTTTGAGGGCCCATTCTGCACAGTCCAGAGCCAATAAGCTGGCAATTGTCTCTTTATAGGAGCAGGTATGAGAGCTAAAAATATTCCAATAATATCATGAACACTGTCTCCTTGAATTTGGGATAAAACAGCATGGCAGCCTTGAAGGGCAGGCCAACATGTGATCCATTGTGAAAAGGTTTAGACATGTCTGGGTGTTTCAGAGGTGGAGAGGAGAGCAGGGTGAACAAATGACTCATCCATTTCTTGGGTCCAAGTGATGCGAGTGCTACCTGGCTGGCTGCCTTTTAGGGCATCAGTAAAGGGTTTGGCCACATCTGGGATGTACCATCTATTGAAATTAAAAAGTACCTTAGCAGACATCAGCCCTGTAACAGTTGAAGGCTTAACTACAGAGGCTGACATTTTGACTCTGTCAGGAAGAGGAAACCTGCTATGTATACTTATACATGGTGTAATCAATAGTCAAATGATAATGAGTTGGATTAGTGCTAGTTTGGGAACAGGCCAAAACTGGAGACAATGTAGGTGATAAGCAAGGAACAATAATGCCTTTTAAAAGAGGCATCCGAATAATATTAATGGTGGTCTTCTGGTGGATATTTAGCAGGATGTAGGGGCCTTAGAACATAATTATGGCCAATTTTACATAACCCAAAATCCAAAGGTTCAGTAAACCACAAACCAGAGAATGTGTCAGAAAAATGCTTAAGCAATTTGTCATGTTATGTCTGGTGAGCAAGATATAGATACAGGCACCAAAAATAAAAGAAGTTGGAACAGAAGAGATAAGTAGAATATTAGCCTAAATTTGATTTAAGATATCCACTAGCTACTTAATATCTGTCCCCAGTTTTTGCTGGCTTATATTCAAGAGCTACAGAAATTTAATTTTGATCTTATTTCTCTTTTGATTTTAGACTATCACAGACACAGCCCTGGTCCAGGGAACAAGACCAAGACGCTTCATCAATTGCTGTGGTCTCATCCAGTAAACCATCATTATGTGATAATTCTTCAAGCATTCCCTCAAGTTTTCCTGACTCAAAGCCACCATCTGCCTTTAGCTTTAGCCTTCGGATGCACTCACCCTCCCCTGATATAAGTTATTCAAACTATACAAATTCCTCCGCTCTTGCCAAATCACTTGCTGCTTCTTGTATTAGTCAGACAATTTCTCAAAGCATGGCCAGAAGGAATGCTCGCATGCAGGCTGCCTCTCCCCCTGTCAGTTCCAGTTCACTGCATGCATCCGCTCTAAGACTGAGGTCTCCCTCCCCTAAACCTGTCCTCATGAACTCATATGTACAGTCAGATCCTAGCAGTTTACCCACTAAGGTGAAAGGAATCCAAAAACATTCCCCTTCCTCTTCCTGCTCTAATAGTCTACGATCTAGCCCAGCAAATGTACAATCCCCTCCTCCTTATCGCAGCCAACATTTAGTATCTCCTGCTTCCCCTGTACATCTCTACTCATTACCCTCTGTTACTAATACAAGGGCTGATCATGTTGAACAGTCTCCTCATACTCCTCTGAATAGCAATAACAACAACAATAATGGTCTTTGTAATAATGCCTGGACAATTAGTCATAAAAAGCCATCATCATCACCACAAATGTACAGAGCTCCTCATTCTCATGATCCAAATCGAGGGACCTCACACAACAGAATTGCTCGACCATTCCTGTCCTCAGAGCCTAACTCACGTGTGCAGTCTCCCTCACCCTCTCACTCGCCATCTCTGATCACACATATCTGTTCCCCACCACTTGTCCAGAGTAGTGCTGGTCCATTAATAACCAAGCCTCCTAATCCACGGACCCCCCGTCAGGGTGGGGCCAGTCCTTTCACACCTTTGTCTTTAGAGCTTTCTCAAACAACTTCATCTTGCTTTTTGTCTCCATGTGCAAGTCCCAGGGTAACCTCCCCACTTCCTATTGGCATTCCTACAAACATATGGTGCATTGTAAGCCCTCAGCCAAGGAATCCACTAGTGACACCTTCCTCCCCAACAAGAGCAGAGGCAAGTTCCACTTCAGGAGGCTCCAGAATCACTTCACCAGTGTCCGGATCATCTCCATGTTCACTATTCTTCTCTCAGAACCAGAAAAGACCAAGAGGAAGCAGCTTGCCATTTGAGAACCTGACAGACAGCCCATCAAGCCCATTCAGAAATGAGCATAGGTCCTTTGCAGAGAATGGACAATGGGCAGTGGATGCAGAGTCACACCCAACTAGTCCTCAAATGCGCTCCTGTAATGGTTCCCCTATGTGTATTAGTCCAGGATCTCAGTCTCCTATTAGGGGGGCTGCTGAGAAGACCACTGATGCTGGAAAGCACCTAACAAACTTTAACTGGCCAGAAGTGCATGAACTGCCATCCGTCTATAACACAGAGGACAGTTCTCAGTGTAACCTTTTACTCTCATCATCTTGTCCTGAAACTGGACAGGAGGACTCAGAACTGGGGAAGGCTACTTGCCGGAGTAGCCTTGTCTGTGCCTATGTAGCTCAAGCCACCCCTGACACTCATGTTCAGCACTCATATGATGGAAAACAAGTGGATAATGTGCCAATACAAGGGACTAAGACACCATTAAAAACCAGTTATGCCACAACTGTCAACCTGCAGATTGCTGGGAGTGGGAGAATTGCATCCTTTAATAATGCTCAGGTTAGCCTGACTCAAACTCTGGCACCAGTGACAGAGAGCCAGGGCATGAGAAGGGTCAGCATAAATGGCTGCACACTCTCACTGCAGAACTGCAAAAGGCTCTAAGTGGAACTCATCTGAGGTATATTATAGTGCCTCCTGCTTTAACAACATTTACCAGGCACTCTACCATGTGTAAAAGGAGGCAGATAGAGATTCATGTCCATTTTACTGAGATGACAAATTACGGGTGTCAAGAAATTTGTTTTTGTTGCTCATTGCTAACTCTAGTTAGTTGCAAAGGGTGCTTCATATACAACTCAAGTTTGGATTACTGCCCAACCAGAAATTCTGGTTTGTTTTTTTAAGCAGTGTTATTTTATTATTTTTATATAATTGTAAAATATTCTAATTTCTATGTAACTTAACCAAAGCCTCTGTGACAAAGTTTTTTTTTCTTTTGCTGAAATAGGCAGTTTTTTTTTATTTATGAAGTAGGGTTTTTATGGCACTTATCTCTTTTCTGTATTTTGCACAATTTCCTATGTGGTCCAGACATATCTAAATGATTGTGTTTTTCACAGAGTAGTAAGAAGAAATTTGTATGTACAAATAAGGGAAGGTAGAAGAATGTTGCTGTATTTCAATAAGGTTAATCAAACATGCCACTGCTATAATCGAAAAATTGATTCCATCATTCCAAATTCATAGTGAGTCCATTTATAGCCCCAATCCACCACATCCTTTGAAAGCACCTTAGTAAAATCTGTGGTAATGGTAAAGTGGTCTCTTTCTCATGTTTTCTAGATTACCTGCATTTGAATCAGAACAAACATGTTATTTAAAAAGGTATACCATAATACAGTACATCCTGCCTGCCCCTACTGCAACAGGAATAAGCAAATAAATTTGCAGCATTTAATGATGTGTAGTTATAACTATGTATAGTTTTAACTATATATTGTATAATTCTATACTATACTATGTATTGTGATAACTATGTATAGTTATCGAAAGTATGACTGAGTTTGCAGAATTTGCATTTCATAATGTATAGTTATTTTCAATGTTTCAACTGTCAAACCATTTGAATACACCCTATAAAAATAATTTGTTCCCTCGTTATAAATAAAAATCTGTGTATGTTTTTTCTTAATTGTCATCCATTTTAATTAGACATTTTGACATTTTAGAATCCATATACTGCATATACACTCACTGTCCACATTATTAAGAACACCTGTACACCTCCACATTCATGGAGTTATCTAATCAGCCAATCATGTGCAGCACAGTGCATAAAATCATGCAGATACACGTCAATGTTCACTGATCACATCAAACATCAGAATGAAGAAAAACTGTGATCTCTGTGAGTTTAACCATGCCATGGAAGTTGGTACCAGATGGGCTGGTCCGAGTATTCCAGAAACTGCTGATCTCCTGGGGTTTTCACACACAACAGTCTCTAGAGTTTACCCAGAATGGTGTGAAAAACAAAAAACATCCTGTGAGCAGAGGGTCTGCAGGCTGAAACACTTTGTTGATGAGAGAGACCAGAGGAGAATGACCAGACTGGTTTGAGTCTGACAAGAAGTCTATAGTAATGCAAATAAGCACCCTTTACAACCGTGGTGAGCAGAAAAGCAATCTCACAACACATCAAACCTTGAGGTGGATGGGCTAAAACAGCAGAAGACCACATCAAGTTCCACTCCTGTCAGCCAAGAACAAGAATCATGAGGCTCTCATAGGCACAGACTCACCGAAACTGGACAGTCGAAGATTGGAAAAAGACCAGGTGATTTTTTTCTAATCTTCAACTGTCCAGTTTGGGTGAGACAACTTTTATGACTCATCCCTGTACTTCTTTGCAAATTCCAATCTGGCCTTCCAATTTTTACTGCTGAGGAGTGGTTTGCATCTTGTGGTATGGCCTCTATATTTCTGCTCTTGAAGTCTTCTTTGAACAGTGGATTGTGATACCTTCACCCCTGCCATGTGGAGGTTGTTAGTGAGGTCACTGATTGTTCTTTTTGGGTTTTTCTTCATAGCTCTCACAATGTTTCTCTCATCAGCTGCTGTGGTTTTCCTTGGCTGACCTGTTTGGTGTCTGGTTGTTAGTACACCAATGGTTGTGGTGTACACCAGAAGCTGTGGTAGAACCCTGGAAAAGCATCACAATAGAAGAATGCAACAGTTTGGTGATGTCAGTGGGTCACTGGCTTGATGCAGTTATTGCAAGCAAGTGATATGCAACCAGATATTAAGTATTATTAACTTTTATTTACTTTAAATGTATCTGTTTCTATACTTTTGCTCACCTAAAAACAGGGTGGTCTGCCACTGAAGGTGCCATGTTCTAAGTTGTTTAACACATCTATATGTAAATGTCAGCTGAAAATGAAAGCTGAAATTCTGATCTATAGTCTCATATTCATCTTTTGACCTCAAACCCAAATATCTTCAGTGTATAGTAGAAACAAAAGAATTGGCCTTGCCACTCCAATACTTTTGAAGGGGACTTATATAAGTTTGCAGTACAGAAGAGATGAGGCCCATGGAATAAGAAACTGTACTTCTGCACAAGCAAAACACAAATAGCTCTAGATGAATTGACTTATTTTGAAGAACACCATGTGCTGTTAATTTGTTGAGTTATGAGTGAATGATTATATAAAGTTGTACGCTCCTCACAGGTGGGTGGTTCTCCTTTACACAACAGTTCCAAAGTTTTCTCCAGAAGAGCCACTGCTATAACTTCAAGCTGAATAATCAATGCGTTTTGTGCTTCTTTTTCACTGTTCTGGGAAAGCAAACAGAATGTTTCTGCCTAATGCATACTTCATGCTTTATTCAGGATAGGCTTTATATAATGTTTTAACGCCAACACAAATACTCTGTATTTGCTTTGTAAATGCTTTTGTCCCCTAACAAGGTTTGTTAATGTTTGTCGTTACATATAGCTCAAGTCCCCCACTGAATATTCGTGTTGCTTTTGTGCTCTGTTGCCATGCATGCTGGGATTTTTCCTTATTAAGGCGGGGCTTTGCCGATCTCATCTAAGAGTTGTCAAATACGAACTGTGTAGTGTCGGTGCTCAGGCGACGAAGTAACCTGATCCTCGTGTAGTAATTGCATGCAGCTGGGTCATAAAACGCGCCTTTTCCACATTCTCTCAGATTTTATTTATTATTGTTATTATTTTTTTTTAGTCTGGGTCTTGCGACGGCTCTTGTGGATTTCCAAGGGAGTGCGTAATTTACGTTTAGGAAGAGAAGAAGATGTGGAAATGTGGAGAGATGTGGTGCGCGTGGCGAGCCCGAGCTGGAACATGGGTTTGAGAAGAGGAGAACAGCACCAGTTTTACATGGAGTTAACACCATTGCTTTTTTATTTAGGCGCCATGGTTTTGAGACAAGCCAAGTGTAACTCAGCTTGCAGTTCGGAGACTGTAGCTTTGGTCCAGGTGTTCTTGGAAAATATCTCCACACTGGTACTGAACTGCATGCACCTATCAGAGCTTTCTAATCGGTTGTTTCTTTTCTCTCATTTTTTTTTCCTCCACATGCGCACCTTTCTGCTCATCTGAAAGAGAAACTAGCTTGCTTACCTAATCACTTTATTTACATAGTCGGTTTCTATAACCAGTGACTCGAGTCCTTATCGCTCATTTCCACATAGTGAAGCTCCTTATCTAAAGCTGTTTCTTCTCCGGACATTTACTTCAGCTTTTATCTGTATTTTTTATTGATCTATGGACTGGTGTCCCATGTGGGGAGAATGTAACTGGCCACATTGTGCTCAGTGATCCAGGGACAGGCTCCAGATCCAGTTCGCAGACTAAAGCGCTTACTGAAGATGAATGAATGAATGCATGCATGCATGAATGGATGAATTAATACAATGGGTAGCACCAGCCACAGTCAAATATGCTGATATCCCTTTATGTGTAGCCTATATCTGACATCTGTTGAATCATTTACTGGACGAGTGAAAGGATGACCACGTGAAATAACTAACTACTTTATTGCCGTTGAAGTTTTTGAAGTTTTCATCAGCTAAGAAAGGTCAAGCAATTAGTCAAATAACGCGATAAATCTAGAAACTGTAATCTTAAACTTGTGCGTAAAATAAGACCAAACTTGTAGTAGGCTATCTAATCCCATAGCTGTTTGAAGCTTTTATTATTATTATTATTATTATTATTTTACAGGTCAGAAAAAATGTAACAAATTGGACAAACTTTTTTTATAGTTAGATAGAGCGTGATTGTGTGTGTGTGTGTGTGTGTGTGTGTGTGTGTGTGTGTTTTTTTTTACGTTTAGCACGCCTGACCTGGTTGATGATGTTATCAGTATTCTTATTCGAAATTTATATGTCCATGTTGATACATTTATTTATTTATGATCATTTATCAAGATGGATATTAATTTGCGAAACGTGTTTGCAGCTTGAAAGGTTTTGCGCAATGCAGGCTAGAAATATCTCTCTCTCTCTTTCTGCTTCACCCCCCCCTCTCTCTCTCTCTCTCTCTCTCTCTCTCTCTCTCTCTCTCTCTCTCTTTTCTGCTTCACCTCTCTCTCTCTGTCTCTCTCACACGCTCTCTGCTTCACCTGTCTCCCACGCGCTTCACAAAGAAGCTAAAACCAAGGGGCGGGGCTGACCGCGTTGCTATGGATGACGGTATGAATAATGAATGAATATCGATAGTAATTGGCTGATGCGTTGGCGGGCTGCGAAGTAAACTCATAAGCCAAATCTCATAGTCACAGGCTTAGAACATTTCAAATGAACGCGTTACTGATTTCATACACGAAATATATATATAATATAGCCTATGTTTTGTTTATTATAAATTGTTAGTGTGGCCAATAAGTGTGTATTAATGAATTTGTATTTCAATTTAGATAGCTTATTTTATTAGAGTAATACCTGTACACCTGCATATTCTTGCAGTTATCCAATCAGCCAATCTTGTGGCAGCAGAACAACACATGTGCTCATACGGAGTTTCAGATAATGATCACCTCTAACATCTGAAGGAGGAAAAATGTGCCTTTGATTGTGGTAAAGTTGTTGGTGCTAGACAGGGTGGTTTCAGAAACTGCTGATCTCCTGGGAGTATACACACTGGTGGTTCTGTGGAAGTTCAGTGGGTAGAAACGCCTTGTTGATGAAAGATCAGATGCAAATTGCCAGACTGTTTAGAACTGACAGGAAGGCTAGGTAACTCAAATAACCACTCTTTTCAACTATGGTGAGCAGAAATAGATCTCAGAACACACAACACATGAAACTTTTAGGTGGATGGGCTATAAGAGCAGTAAACTACATTGGGTTCTACATCAGGTCAACTAAAAAGAGGAATCTGAGGCTACAGTGGGCACAAGCTTATGAAAACTGGACAGTTGAAGATTGAAAAAAAAAAAAGTTGCCTGGTCTGATACGTCTCGATTTCTGCTGCGATATACAGATAGTATCATAAGAATACGGCTTGAACAAGACCAAATCTGTCTGATGTCAATAGGTCAGGCTGGTGGTGGTGGTGTAATGGTGTGGTGAATGTTATCATGGTACACCTTTAATACCAATTAAGCTAAATAGTTTTATTGTCAGGGCCTATCTGACTATTGCTGAGGAGCTGTTGTGTAAGGTGGAGAGAGTCATCTGATCTGATCTGAGAGTCATCTGAATAATTGTTATGATATTGTCTGAGCAGACCAACACATGGTGATGTCTCAGAACCTGTAAGATAACTTGAGACCCTGATGACACCATGTGCCCCCTGCATTCTTGTTTCACCACACTGCTCCTCAGTCAGTGAGAGAAGCATTCATGGCGACACTCTCCTATAGGGTCTGCTTGGGAACAGTGCCAGTACCACACATAAATTGAAGGACAAGGCAACAAACAAGACAACACATGCAAGAAATCTACATTAATACTGAGTCAGTGAGTGCAAGATTAGCAGAAGAGTATGTGTAAATGTTGCAATAAATGGAGTGAAACCAGTAGCAGCAGTAGTAATTAAATTAAATGTGTAACTTTAATGACTATAGACTAATACAATCAGAATTAGGAGTCCAGATTTAACAGAGTATTAAAAGTATAGTCTGCGCAAATATTACAGCAGCGCAGAGTTATAAATTGAAATAAATTCTACCTGCATCTTCAAAAACATTTTAGAATTCCAAACATTAGTTTTCCAGCACAATGTTTGTATGTCAGTAAAGAAAGCAGAATATTACATGAGACCAC
>CM040988.1:10121559-10168603 GCA_022985145.1 Pangasius djambal | reverse complement strand
GAGCATGGAGGGGTATGTTAAGCAATACCCTTTGTTGTGAATCGTTGGATCAACTTTTCAGTGGCGTATCTGTCCAAGAACTTCTTGGTTTATAGCAGCTACTCTGATGTGGTTTGTTATCAACAAGATTCAGAGTGCTGAGATGGTCCAAAACAGGTAAAAAAAAAAAAAAAAAAAAAACACCCTCAGGGCAAGTACAGAGTTGATTTACCCATATCCTGCAGCGTGGATTGCGCTAACCACAGTTGGCACTGTGGAGAGTCACTTCATTTCCTGTCCTAGATCTCACACAGAGGAAAAAACTGCTGCAGATTGGAGTGATTGCTCCCATGCTAGTTCTCAAACAGTGCCAGGATATGCCACACAAATGGCAATATTGTAAGTTTTCACTAGAATGACTTAATTGTTTCTGCAATCAGGGCTTGGGCAGACATCTGAATGTAATGTTTTGCCTGGCAAGGCTACCAGCAGTGTGATACAGTCATGAATACGTGACTCAGTCTGAAGTACTTCTGATCAAGAATATTAGCTAGAGCATGCGCCACAGAGCTCAAATTATCAGAAAAATTATTGGATGGCATGGTGGCACGGCAGGTAGTGTTGCTGCATCACAGCAAGTTACTAGCAAGGTGTTTTAGCTGTTGTCATATTTGACTGTGAATCAGAGTATAACTCCACCGGCTGAGCACATTGTCAATGCTGTGGCAGCGAACACAGAGGTGGTGCCTGTCTTTGGCTTCTACTGTCTGCACAACTGCTATGTGGCTTGTTTAATCATGAAGCAAAACCAGGGAAATGAGATCTGGAAATGGCTGCATAAAAGACAATGGAAATATCAGCCCAGTGGAGAGAATGAGAGGTGAACAGAGAGAAACCGACCATTTCCCCAGTGTTGTTTTGTTAGCTATCTGACTAACATAACAGCTCAGTAGCGAAATAGTGAGGAAAACCCACCCAACCATGTTAACATGCTTAGTCACAAGCCTGACAGTCAGTTAAAAGGCAAGGAGTGTGATAATCTCTGAGCTATTTGCATGAGCTCTGAGTTACACTTGACCACACTACTGGCATATATGCACAGGCCAACTGGTTGGCTAGACGTGTATGGTAGGTGTTTATCTCCAGCTTTGGTGGACATGATACCTGTACAACTGTAGTCACAAGCTGTTATACAGATAGTTCCATATTGTGTACATGTGGTCTGATATGTGTACAAGGCAAGAAGAAGAAAGTGGCTGGTATGACAGTGCATTTATATGTGCACGCACAGTATTCATGTGCCAGTACACAAGAAGGTATTCAGGTGAATCTCAACACCGTGGGCATTTTTGAGGGAATATATTTTTGAAATATGACACACTCTGGCTAATATAATTAACCCATTCAAACTGTAAAATTGGGCAAAGGTAGATGGAGACCTCCATGGCCAAGAGAGCCATTACTGGAAACTGCAAGACCAGATAGGTTATTAGGTTTATTAATATACCTCAGCGTCAGTATTTTTGGGAGGAACGGCTGATTTGGCTTGACTTGCTTTAACCCTAGTTCCCAACACTGATATTGCATGCTGACACGGTGGCCATAATGAATGCCAATAAAAACTGTCTTAAGCAAAACCATATTTTCCATATTTTCCATTTGTTTGTATAGCAAGTTGCACAAACTGCTTAGCATCAAATCTATATCCCACAACGGAACCAGGCTTGTCTGAAGTTTGGAGACATTTTGCAACTTTAAGAACGTTTTGACTAGTTTCTGTGTTCCCAGCTGGAAACTGGAAACCAACCCCAGTGCTCAGTGAGCAGTCGGTACTCCTAAGTGCACTTTTAGAGTAGACCAATAAAGAGACTTCCAGCAAAAAGCGCCAAACATTGTTTATGTTCAGTGTTTCTCACAGCGCGCTTCATTTATCTTTTATGTAAATGTTTGAATAAGCCAAAAAAACCCCACGAAAATCCTCCAGTGTATTTAAAAAAGTTTCGGAAAGACTGATTTTCTTCATGCTTGTGTGCGTATGTGTTTCCATTTCTGACACATTTCATCTGCATGTAGTCATGCCTACAAAACTCCCTAAAGATCCCCGTGAACAGGCATCTGGGATCTGGGTAAAGGCTGAAAGGTAGAAATGGAAATTATTTTGATTAGCCCATCCTCTGTTTAGACAGTGACATTTCTTTTGTCATAATTGAATGATTAGTTTTATTTGTCTTAATTTATGGGTTTGTGTCCTCTTTAGATTTTTTTAGATTATTTAATCAATGCCAATAAATAAAATGACTGGTTTTCACAAAATGTTCTCGATGCTATTCTTAGTCCATGACCTATAGAACTAGCATGAGGATGTGTTTTTGCTTGAGACTCCAAAGCACTTCTGTAAGTCACTTTGGATATGGGCGTCTGCTAAATTATGTAAACATAAAAAATAAGCAATTTAAACTTAACAGTATATTCCATGTATAAAAGTGCAGTATGCCATGCAAATTATATGATTTAAAGTTGGTTAAATTTAGTTAGTCTTCTTATGCGTAAATTTACACACACTCAGGAGCATGAGTAAATGTGATGTGGCAGATATAGACACAAATGCAGGTAGACAACGGCTTTATTTAAAAGGCTTGCAGGAAAATCAAGAAACAGGCAATGGTCAGGCGATGAACAAACAACATGAACTAGGCAAGGTAAAGGCAAAAACGTGAAAATCAGAACAGGGTCAGAAAACCAGATAGACTATGACAATAGAAAGGCTTGCCATCAACTGGTATCAAACACAGAGTGTACACTGAATGGGTGGTGTGAGAGTCCTTATATAGTGTATAGTTGTTGTGTTAGTTATACACGCACGGAATTATTCTATGGAGGCTTTTCACCAGACACAGGACAGACTCTTCATGTGTGGATACTCAGTGGTCTCTCTTTATTATTTTTATTCCTCAGCAACACAACACAAATACAAGGTTCCTACCTGGATATTTCACCTAATACTACAGTTGTGATTGCGGGTTTGTTTCAGGTGTGTGATCAGTAAGCCGGTGAACGTGAACATGACAGTCTCTGTGGTTGTTGTGTGTTGTAGTCCATGGTGGCCATGTTTGTAGGCCGTGTTGTATTTTAGGTGTAGTAGTTTACGCCATTTCCGGTGTTGATATGACAGTAGGATACGAACGTTTTCTCGAATTTATGGAATTTTCATGAATATTTAATTTCTTGGGTAAACACTTGTACAAACGATTCACAAATAAATCCATAAATCCATATCCAGCTCGAGCAATGAGGCTCATTCTGAGAAAACTTTCTACTTGTCTGCATACAACCAGTGCATAGATGTGTCACGGTTCATGGGTTCACCGGCCCCTTCTGGCCGTCTCATGTACTACGGTTGATTAGTTCATTGCTTTCAGCTGCCACTCATTGCCGGCTCTATTTATACCTCAGCGTTTGTCCTGTCTTTTGTCAGTTCGTTGTTTTCATGTTTGTGCTCTTTCACAGTTTGTGTTCTTTGATCTCTGGAGGATTACTGTTACCCAGTTGGCTCCCTTGGACTGTCTGCTCAGCCTGTCTTTACCTGCAACCTCATTAAAAGCCTCAGATTTACTCGCTCTTGAATCAGCCTCCTATTTCGCTGTGACAAGATGTGGCTGAGCCTTTGCGAACATGCTGTGGTATGCTTGCGTTGCTCTCACACCAGACTGATATTGTCAAGGTTTGTGGTCTGCTGTGCCACGGTGACCTGTTCATGGTCTGGCCTGTGGGGTAGCAGGCATGGAAGGATTATCAACACATTAGTTACATAGTCTGTTGGAAATCATAAATCCATTAGCTAGCTCACTGTGTGTCGTGGCAAATACTTCTGCAAATCAGAATAAGAAAATGAGTTACAAAGACAAGGGGTTCTGGATGCCAAAAATCTATAGACTTTATTGAATCAAACAACAAAGCCGAGATGGTCTGCAGAGCATCTGATTTACAATGATCTCATCGGATGGAGTTTTCGCTTCTTTCTTTTTATCACACACCCGACTCTCAATTATTTCACTTTCCCCTTATCTCGGTTTTAACCCTGGCGAGAGTTCAGTCAGTATATGTTTCAAAAACAACATTAGCCTTCACCTTAAAAACACCACCTACAAGATGACACCAGTTTGTTCTCACAGAAACATCCTTGTAGGATCATAGGCCTAAAGTCACCCTTCTAAATGTACTAGAAATGGTACAGTGTAGTATATAAATGAAGCTCTGAAAGTACTGATTAACAAATGATATTGATATAGATAACAGGAAAATTCCTCCATATGTGAAGGTGAAAGCTCTAATATGCTTCCCTAATCCTATAATTTGGTTGCACTGAAACCTAAATGACTAGGCTAAAAATGGTAGCCAACATAATGTAATAAAGTGTGGTGAACTAGTTGGCAAGTAAAGTGCGTTAATACAGACAGAAAAGAGTATATGAATTGCAGCATAGGGCATGATTCGGCCATAGTGATTATCCTTTCCTAAGAAAGTGTCTGAGGTAGCACATCGTATTTGCGCCCTCAACAAAAAATTTGTTTGGATGTGATTTATGCTGATTTCTCTTCACTTCACACATAAACAATCTGCATTTCATGTAACCGGGAGGTGACTGTTTGGTGTTCTAGCAGGATAGTTATACGACAGCTTTACGTTGCACTTGATTTTTGCTCAGCTTTTTCAGTTTTCTTATACATTCTTGATTCAGAAAAAGTCACATACTTGTTAATTAATTAGACTGTAGGTGAGTCAGTGGGATTCAGCATATTTTATTTTAGTGTGCATGACATAAAAATGTATGTTTTGCAAAAGTCAGTATGGATTTGGTTATTTATTTCCTCTTGTTGCTGCGTGAGAGAAGATAAAATAGCCTGTGACTACATGCTTACATATCTGCTGGGCGACCATAAATAGAAACCAAAAACCTGCACGTCTTCTTGTTCTGGGTTTCCAGACTAGAGATTTTATCATTCTGTTTGTTCGCAAAACAGATCAACTGTTAGTGATGTTCCACATTAGCTGCACTGCATGCTTGTAGTTTTTCCAAGGCCCAGGCATGTGATTGCTGTTAGATATCTGCTGAATTGACATGATATACTGTATGGCCAAATATGTGGATATCTGATCCTCACATCCATGAAGACACGGTCTGCCAATGTGGTGTGGAAGAACTCAAGTGGCAACATACCAATTTTAGTAGTTTAAATTCATACAAATAAGTTCGTATCACTCCAAGTCTGCCATGTTTTGAGCAGATTGACGTTGCTTTTAAAATGATAGTAGATCATTTAATAGATCATAAATCATAATAGATCATAAAAGATCATAATAGATCATAAAGGCTGAAGATGAATTTGTACCATTATTTTACTAATTTGACTATACTTCATTTCTCTATCTTACATTAACAACCTCATTCCAAAAAGTGTCCAATAATAACAACTATAATTTAGTTATTTTGATAATGATACCAATGTATTCTTCTATCATAACAGGAATTATACGATTCCAAGCTATACACACCATCGCTAAGCAATTATGGGGTATGTGTTTCTTGCATGCAATAATATTCTTCATTTTAATTTAGGTAGCTCATTATTACACTTATTATAACTGTGAGCAGAAGTGTGTCTCAGGTATATGCAGAATTAGTCTGTTAAATTTTCAAGACTGCACTAATTGACAAATCAGTATTTCTGAGAACAAACATGTGTTTATAATATTCTGGGAACAATTTCAACAGCACATAAACCAGATCCCCCTTACAGATGTGTTTGTATGTTGGATGTTGCAGATGCATATCTAAGCATATAAGCAAGAATATTTCATATAGTAAATTAAATATATTCTCTGGGGAGAATGTGAGTTTTTTAATTCACTACATTCACAAGACATGGTATTTTTCTTTAAGTATTAATTTTAAGCACATAAAGTTATAAAATATTCTGGTGTTTTTGCCTGTGTTTACCATAGAGGCTTCAAGGTGTTGTATTCTCGCTCCAGCAGAACTGTTCCAGATCCACACTGAAGTGCTTTCAGAAGGAGATGACTGTTCTTGTTCGAGAGACTGAGCAAACATCGCCTTTACCCAGAAGGCTCGATAGTCTCACACGACAGCTTAGTGTGAGTATGATGTCTCTGTGTTAAATACCTCCTAACAGATAAGAATTTGCTTTTGGTCATACTTTTAAAGGACAAAGGTTTAATGCTGTATGTTGTGGAAGAACATCTGAAGATAAAACATTTGCAGAGTTTGATACTTTGGGGTCCATTTTCATTTTCAACATTCACTGAATTGAATATAATGAATATTATTATGCAATAATATCATTATAATGATTGTGTAGTAATGTGTGATAAATATATTCTGGAAACTAAGGGCTTTTTAAAATTCTTTTTCTCTTTTTGGTCCCGTAAATCAGAAATGTTTTTCACAACAAAGTCAGAAATGTAGACTGATGCTTGAGTCTGTAAAAGAGGACCTTATTTATTCATTCTCCAGGCATATCTTTACAACTTTGCATTTCCTTGAATATTTCCTTTTTATTAGATAAGACATTAAACCTGAAAGCCAAAGGGCAGACTTTTGACCTTTTGACGGTGAATGTTTTGTGAACATGTCTGGCTTATTGTCATCATGTAGTTTTGCTGCCAGACTAAGTGAATTTTGTGATGGTGCTTATGTGCTTAACCAATCACATTTGTTTTAGCCAGCTGATGAACACTTTTTCCTCACCTGAAGGTTCATTTTATAACTATGGGGCATTCCTGTTTTCAGCATCCTAATACATTAGAAGAAATGCTGTGCCTTGGTATACTGACCAATTACAGATATTTTCTTAGAATATCTTTTTAGTTTTGTTATCAAACACAGGGATTTGACAGGTCAGAGCTGTTGGTCATTTGATAGATCATTTGCCTATATTTTATTTATTTATTTATTTATTTATTTATTTATATTTAAAACCACCTGCCTAATATTGTGTAGGTCCGCCTTGTGCCACCAAAACAGCTCTGACCCATTGAGGCGTGGACTCCACAAGACCTTTGAAGGTGTGCTGTGGTATCTGGCACAAAGACATTCGCAGCACATCCTTTAAGTCCTGTAAATTGTGAGGTGGGGCCTCTGTGGATCTGACTTGATTGTCCAGCACATCACACAGATGCTCTATTGGATTGAGATCTGGGCAATTTGGAGTCCAAGTAAACACTTTGAACTCTTTGTCATGTTTCTCAAACCATTCCTGAACAATTTTTGCAGTGTGGCAGGGCACATGATCCTGCTGAATGAGGCCACTGCCATTAGGGAATACCATTGCCATGAAGGGGTGTACTTGGTCTGCAACAATGTTTAGGTAGGTGCTACCTGTCAAAGTAACATCCACAGATTCCCAGCAGAACATTGCCCAGAGCATCACACTTCCTTTGCCGGCTTGCTTTCTTGCCATAGTGCATCCTGGTGCTATCTCTTTCCCAGGTAAGTGACGCACACGCACCCAGCCGTCCACATGAAGTAAAAGAAAACATGAATCATCAGACCAGGCCACCTTTTTCCCTTGCTCCATGGTCCAGTTCTGATGCTCACATGACCTTTATAGGCACTTTCAGCAGTGGACAGCAGTCAGCATGGGCACTCTGACCGGTCTGCGGCTACGCAAGCCCATACGCAACAAGCTGCGATGCACCGTGTGAGCTACAGTAGCTCTTCTGTGGGATCAGAACAGACAGGATAGCCTTCGCTCCCCACGCGCATCAGTGAGCCTTGGGCGCCCATGACCCTTTCACCAGTTATCCTTCCTTGGACCACTTTTGGTAAGTACTAACCACTGCATACTGGGAACACCCACAAGACCTGCGGTTTTGGAGATGCTCTGACCCAGTTGTCTAGCCAACATAATTTGGCCCTTGTCAAAGTCACTCAGATCCTTACGCTTGCCCATTTTTCCTGCTTCCAACACATCAACTTCAAGAGGTGACTGTTCAAGTTGAATCTAATCTATAGTATTTTCTCTTAACAGTAAGAATTCTGATGTTACTATATTACCAATACCAATACTTTGTTACAATAAAACTTGTTCTCATGTGTTTGATTCCTGTGTTTAATTGCAGGACAAGATGCATCCTTGCCCACAGTGTGAGGTCTTCAAAGAAGAAAAAGCTGAACAATTTCTCAAAACTTTGCATACAATTTTGCAAATTATGTGTTCAATCGATAACACTATGACAAAATCTGAATCTAACAGATGAGTGCTTTGAACAAGCTGGGTACAAAACAAAACAAAACATATTCCTGAGTGGAACCCCATGTGGTGTTATAGCCCATCTGCCTCAAGGATCGAAATTCTGTGTGTTCTGCAATGCTTTTCTGTTCACCACGGTTATAACGAGTGGTTATTTGAGTCATCATAGTGATCCTCTCAGCTCGAATCAGTCTGGCCAGCTTCCTCTAACCTCTGCCCACAGAACTCCCACTAACTGGATGCTCGTTGTTTTTGCACCATTTTGTATAAAATAAAGACTGTTGTGTTTGAAACTCCAAGGAGATCAAACACAGACTCCGTCTGGCACCAACTACTATGGTTAAATCACTAAGAGCACAAATTTCCCCATTGAGATGTTTTATGTGAGCATTTAGTGAAGCTTTGACATGTATTAGCTGATTGGATAATTGCATGAATGTACAGGTGTTCCTATTAAAGTGACCGGTGAGTGTATTTTTTTATTTCATATTTGCACAGTTTTGTTTTATATTTCATTAAATTAAAGGGTATAGGCTTCACATATAATTGTTGCATTTGGTCTGACAGGAAACTACCTCTGGGAAATATAAGCATTTTGATATTTTTAAAAAGGGTTTTAGGAAGGATACCATTTAGGAATTGCAAGCAGCAGGCAAGGCTGAAAAATATTTGGTTATGTTATTGTTTTGGCTTTGCAAAGTCTGCTTTCAGTGTTTCTGACTGTTTTACCTGTTGATCAAGTTTATCTGTTTCACTACATTTAAGACTCGTCTGGTCTAACTAACCGAACAGCTATTCCATTAAGTTTGTTGCACAATATTTACAGTAAAAGCAATATATTCTTGTGATATTTATTTGCTGTGTGTTATGTAAATGATTCATTTTTTGTTTTGTGTTATAAATAAAGGTTGTCCTGTCATTTAGCTACTTTTTGTGAAAATGTCTTCATCTGGGACTTACATTTTTGCATGTTTTATATATCCTGTGCTAATTTAAATTCTGAAATATAAACAACTGTGAGCTTCGGAAAGTTCACAGTTCAACAGAGTGAACAGTTTGTGATAAGAGCTTCTGATCTGCAAGGACATAAGGGCATCCTGGAAAATAAGTGACCTGCCACAGCACTGTCAATAAATCTAAGAGAGTGTGTGTAAGCTGTTTTTATTAATGAGACAATAGAGAGAAATTGGGATAGAGATAACACAGACCTGAGTTCCTGTGCTCAACAATGGGATCTGACTTCCTGTATTATTATTTTTTTTTACATTGAACAATTTTTACATGCAAATTCCACTTGCAAAGTACCAGGTGTACTTTCTGTTGTGAGAGTCCAAAAATATCATCAGTTGACCTTTAAAAGTCTATGAAGAGTATGCTGAAGCCTGTTGTAGGGAAATTAGCTGTTTAGGTTAATTTTATGTATTCTCCACCAATATGTAAGGAAATTAGCTGTTTAGCTCAGAAGGGGAAATTTGTAAACTTAATATTGTAATAGCTGATCAACTATTCGTCCAGCGATAAGTTGAAATGAGTGCATTTATTAATTGTATATGGGATATTACCGCCGTGGCCACTGGCAATAATATCCTAAATATAGTTAAACACTATATTAAGAGCACAGTAACAAGACCGGCAGTTTAAGGCAATACATTTGAAGCACAGAGACACAAGACACTGGCCTTTAAAAATCAGACGAGACTTTATTATTATTCTAAAACACAAACTAATCTAACACAAACACATGCACACACGTAAACAGGGGTGAAAATGGCTTTGAAAAGAGAGTGAATGAAATTCCAAGTTTCTAGCAGTTTCTCAGACCATGACCTGAACGAACCAGTTCAGTGAGAATCTGGAGGTACTATACTTGCGTTTGTGTTGCTATGGAGTCCCTCGTTGCGTTGTTGTTTGGAAGGAGTTTCCGGCGATGTTGATTGGTCGGCGGTCTGGTTGGCCTTATGTAGCGTCTCGGAAGACCAATGGGGAAGATAAACAGAGTGAGGCGCGAACCCGGCGGAGTCTCGTAGGCAGGTTGCAAAACTTTGATGAATGGTTCACGGCGGTGCGAAGGTGAGAGTTGGAGGATTTGCAAGAACCAGTCTGGATGCGGAGTCTCGGAGCAAGCGTGATCTCCTCGTGATGAACTTCTAAAGCTCTTGGTTGATGAGATGTCCTTCAGATGTGGATGGAGACTCTCTTGGGCTGTTAGTTGAAGAGAACTCCTTGAAGATGTTGATGGACTCTTGATGTGTTGGATCAGACTCTTGTAGAGATGTGTTGGATGAGACTCTTGCAGTTTCCTTTGTGTCAGGGGGTTTTAACCCTTTCCAGTTAAACCCCAAAGTGCTTTCTCCAATCAGCAGGATCTTGGGGCAGGGTGTAAACTGTATTCTCCTCCTCTGACACTAATTAACATTCTGGTCTCTGAGTTATGTGCTTTCCAAACTTTGCACAAGGTTAAGTTAAAACTTTGGTCAGGAATTTGTTAACATGCATGTAATACATTGTACTCAACTTCACGTTATACCAACCCTTAGGAAATTCAGTAGTGATCACACACATACCAAACACGACGTACCTGCTGTTATTGATACACTCACAAACACTATGATCCCTGTTAAACTATCCAAAAGCATCATAATGACCTGGTGGCTATAAGCACGATACATATACAGAATGACATTAAAAGAGGCAACAAGTTTTCCAACTATGGTGGATCATCTTAAAAGTCATTTTCCTTACAGGAAATGTAAAACAGCCTTATGTAGTCTTTTAAAGCTGGGTTCTGTGGAATGTTCCTGGGGAGAACAAAGGTCTCATTCCATGAGGGTCCTTGGGTGAGTCCCCCCCATTTCCTGTAGTTATCAGTTTTACCATTGTGTTGGGTGAGCCATCTGGGCTTGGCCAACGGCCTAGATCAATAAGTTTGACAGAGGATCTTCTTGGCTGAGAGGGTTCATCCTCTGGTCAGGGATGTCCTGTTCACAGGACAGTTGAAATCCAGCAATCAGTAAACTAGCGGAAATTAACTTGGGTCTGCAAAGTCTGGGAGCAGGATTCCTAGTTTTATGGCTTCTTTGCTTTCCTTGCCTGTTCGCTTAACAGTTTGACCAGTTTAGCCTGTGTTGTGGCAGCTGGTTAGACTATGCTGGATTTTTTTAGCAGGCTTCAGAAATGCCAAATGTTGAATAATGTGATTAGAGTATCCTTAATTGTATTGTTTCAGATCTGGTTTCTCTGTACGGGACCTATGTGGTGACTGGAACTGAAGTTTTTGAGGGATTTTTAAAAAAAAGTAAAATACCAGGCTATTCCAGTTCCTGTTTCACTAAAAAAGTTGTATTGTTTATTATGTATTGTTACATGACACTGTTTTTATTTATTTATCTATCTATCTATCTATCTATCTTTAGGCTGAAAAATTTCTCCATACAGTTTGGCATAGCCATAACGTTAAATCCACTGAGAAGTGAAGTGAATAACATCGATTATCTCATTACAATGGCACTTGTCAAGGGGTGGGATGTATTAGGCAGCAAGTGAACAGTCAGTTCTCAAAGTTGATGTGTTGGAAGCTGGAAAAATGGGCAAGTGTAAGGATCTGAGTGACTTTGACAAAGGCCAAATTGTGATGGATAGACAACTGGGTCAGAGCATCGCTAAAACAACAGGTCCGTGGGGTGTTCCCGGTATGCAGTGGTTAGTACCTACCAAAAGTGGTCCAAGGAAGGACAACCGGTGAACCGGCAACAGGGTCCTAGGAGCCCAAGATTCACTGATTCGTGTGGGGAGCGAAGGCTATCCTGTCTGTTCTGATCCCACAGAAGAGCTACTGCAGCACAAATTGCTGAAAAAGTTAGGCTATGATAGAAAGGTCTCAGTACACACAGTGCATCACAGTTTGCTGCGTATGGCGCTGCGTAGCCACAGACCAGTCAGAGTGCCCATGCTGACCGATGTCCACCACTGAAAGCACCTACAATGGGCATGTGAGCATCAGAACTGGACCATGGAGCAATGGAACAAGATGGCCCGGTCTGATGAATCTCATTTTCTTTTACATCATGTGGACGGCTGGGTGCGTGTGCATCACTTACCTGGGGAAGAGATGGCACCAGGATGCACTATGGGAAGAAAGCAAGCAGGCAGAGGCAGTGTGATGCTCTGGGCAATGTTCTGCTGGGGAACCTTGGGTCCTGTGGATGTTACTTAGACACATACCACCTACCTAAAGATTGCTGCAGACCAAGTACACCCCTTCATGGCACCAGTATTCCCTAATGGAGTTCAAGGTGTTGACTTGGACTCCAAATTCTCCAGGTCTCAATCCGATCTAGCATCTGTGGGATGTGCTGGACAAGCAAGTCTGATCCATGATTCTAACATCTTTGTGCCAGATACCACAGCACACCTTCAGAGGTCTTGTGGAGTCCATGCCTCCACAGGTCAGAGCTGTTTTGGCGGCACAAGGCGGGCCTACACAATATTAGGCAGGTGGTTTTAATGGTATGGCTGATCGGTGTATGGGCGTGGTGTTTCTCCAGGACATGCGGCGGCGCTGCTCCTCTGTGCGAGCCGGAAACGGAAGCAGAATTTGTGTGCGGAGGATGTTCAGTGAAAACAGCCGCAGTTTTCTTAGCGCGAGCGGAGCTGTTTAAAACCAATCATACTTATAATCTACATCTTTGTTTGTTTCTTTATTAACGTTGTTTACACCCAGAGGTAAGTCTCTTGCTTTAATAATAAGTGTGAATGTTTTCAAATGCAGCACATAGTGTTTAAAAGTGAGCTGCTAGTGAACACAGCTACAACAGCTGGCTATTAAATCCCGCTAACGCTAACAGATAGTGTGTGGGTTGTTTTCAGCTTGAAGAATGATAGAAAAATTATTTCTAAATTATTATTTTTAAAAATCACCCTAAAGCTGCAACTGCAAATAATTTGACGTGCACTATTCTTTCATGTATGTTTTATTTGAAATATGGCGTTTCACTACATAGCAAATATGCTAGCTAGCCACTAGATTACTGTTAGCTAACATGGCTGCTTGGCGCAACGTCTCCATTTAGCTAAATTTGTTTATTCGTGTGAAAGCAAGCTCACACATGAAGTGCGTACTAATTTATGTTGTCAAGTGTTTATTCTTCATTCTTGTCAAGTGTTTATTCCTATTCTTGTTTATTCTTCTTCTGCTAAACCCTTCTCTTTTGTCGTTAGCTAACTGCTATCCTCAAGCTCACAGAGGTGAAACAGGTTTTTAGAGCTAAGTGTTAGACTTTAGAGTTATGACTGCAGGAGTTCAGATTTATCTCTTATCTGGTAGTTTATTTTGTTTTGCCAGTGCACTTATTTCTCTCTCTCTCTCTCTCTGTGTATGTGTGTAAGAGAGAGAGCAGGTGAAGCACAGTGATGTCTGACAGTGAGGACAGCGACTTCTCAGACAACCAGAGCGAGAGGAGCAGTGAGGCTGAGGAGGTCGAGGCTGAGGAGAATGAAGTAAAGGCATTAAAGTTGCTATAAGAAGCAAACATTGGGGGAAATATGTGTGGCAGCCTGGGAAAACCCTTCATATGGTCAAATTTTCTTCTAAAAACTGTAATAACTTTCCCTGATTGCTGGTTGCACTGCATCTCAACCAGAAGTAAAATTAGAGTATTTTTTATTTTTATTTTTTTTTAATTCTGCTTATCTTTTACCCCTCTACATGATGCATATCTCTACATTTACAACTGAATCTATTTATGGAAAAATCATCATCATCATTACTGTCAAATCTTTAAAGATTTACAAGCTTACCATGGGAAATGAGTTATCACATTGATTATCAACATCATCCACATCAGTCTCTGTCTGAGGTAAAACAGCTGAGGAAAAAGTCACTCATGGCATTTAAACTTGAGCCTTATTGTTGTCTGTTCACTTGACTTATCTTGGCTTAAGATTTATTTTTAACCTGTTTCCCCCAATTTGGTCATTTAGTCATGCTGTGGGGTCATCAGGACACAGACTCTTGATCTCCCAATGATGGGGCAAACGCTGTCGTCTGTTCGGAGTGTTTAAGCTGTATTCTCTGTAGGGCTGCATGATATGGGCAGTCGTGGCCTAATGGTTAGAGAGTCGAACATGTAACCCGAAGGTGAACCTGAAGGTTGTGGGTTTGAGTCTCAGGCCGGCAGGGATTGTAGGGGGGGGTGGATGACCAGCGCTCTCTTCCACCCTCAATACCATGACTGAGGTGAGACCCTTGAGCAAGGCACCGAACCCCCCCCAACTGCTCCCCGGGCACCGCAGCAAAAATGGCTGCCCACTGCTCCGGGTGTGTGTTCACTATTGTGTGTGCGGACTTGGATGGGTTAAATGCAGAGCACACAGTCCGAGTATGGGTCACCACAAGTCACTTCACTATTGAACAATGCGATATGCGGTACGATAATGTGTACCGCATAGTGTGTAAAATTAATTTATTTAAAAACTGAAAATGTTCTTTTGAGGAAAAGAAAGCATTCTTTGCTATCTGCGTCGCCCTAAAACATTTACTTTTTTCTTAACTTTTAGAAGTATTAAAATCATTCAGTTATCACAAGCCTTTGCGATATGCATACTGTGATTTTTACATTTGCGACATTTCGATACTGTTTATGTTGTGCAGCCCTAATTCTGCAGCCCTAATTCTGTGTTTTGGCGAGTCTGGGTTTTGTATCACTACAGCATGCAATTTTCCAAGAATGTAATCAAATCAAACGAAAAGCACACTTTTAAACTTCTATAGGCAAACTGTTTAAAGAAAGTTGCCTGAATAAATATATTTCCATATTATTTTGGTATATATATATTATTGTTTTCTTAAAATAAAAACTAAATTTTGCTTAAAACCCGATTTTCCTTCATCTTAATGGCATTTTTCCATAATATTGCCACAGTGACAGCCAAGGTTTTTTTTTCCCAGACTAGAGCAGTGTGTGAGAGAGCACTCTCCACCACCATCTCAAATCACCAACTGAGGGAATATCTTTTGGAAGAATGGTGTTCATCACTCCATTACAGTTCCAGAGATTTATAGAATCCATGCCAAAGGCCTAACACCTTACTGAGACGCTTTCTTTTTCTTTGTCAGATTTAATTGAATTTGAAATTTCCATATGGACATGAAATTGAACAGTGCTGCCATATGTTCTTAATGCTAGACTTATTCGTTGTTTACAAGTAAGCAAGTCTGTTGTAAGCTTGGTCTCTCTGTTATTGCTTGTGACCATGCAAGTTCCTTTAAAACAGTAGCCAAAGTGTAATACTGTCTACTGTATCATTGAAACATGACACTGCATTACTTTTAAGATATATTGATAATGTAATATAACTCATTAAAAGATAATAGTACAGGTTTTTTTGTTGTTGAGAATGGAATATACCTTTCAGGAGGATGAAGGGCAGGGAAGTGTTGCTGGTAGTGACAAAGCTGAAGAAGAGGGGGAGGACTTAGAGGAAGATGAAGAGGAGTATGATGAAGAGGAGGAAGAGGATGATGACCGTCCTAGAAAGAAGCCTCGTCATGGAGGCTTTATCTTGGATGAAGCTGGTAAAACTTCACCAAATCTAGCATCTGGTTTTGAGCACTTTTCCATATAAAGAGCCATTTGTTTATTTTGTCCTAATTTATGGCCGTTTTTCTGTCCTGTGATTAGACGTTGACGATGAGTATGAAGATGAAGATCAGTGGGAGGAAGGAGCCGAGGATATTTTGGAGAAAGGTGAGCTTTTCACAAAGTATCTCCTAATGATAATACTTGATTTGTTTTTAGATAGTTTTAGTATTACTGTATGAAGATTTATAGGTTTATATGTAAATGCTAGGATGTGCTGAATTACTTCTAGTAGTACTAGTTACTGCTAGTACTGGTGCAAGAACTATTATTAGTTGATTAGGGATAAAAAAAAAAAAAAAGGCATGTTACAGACCAGTGTACAATGTTAGCAAGCAAGTTTTATCTAACGTGATTTAACTGGTGCTAGTTTATTTGATTGTATTCCCTGTGCTCATAATTCTTTATCTCTTGTGCATGCCTTCTTCAGTTAACGGTAAACCAACTCCAGATTTCTCTGATCTTTCTGTTTTCTTTGTCTTATTGACTTAATTCTCACAATTCCCATATTTGATCAAATTCATACCCATACTATGTGGCTCGTATAACACTTGTCATGCAGTTGTTTTGCTAATGTTCAGTTTGCACACATTCTAGTTAAGGAGCATGGATGGCAAATACCTGTTTTGGCTTTTCTCTCTGGTTCTAGAAACAGTTTACATTTAACTTTATGTAGTTCTGATTATGATGAATAACTTAACTTTCTGAATGTTAGGAATGTTAAAAACGTTACTGGTAAGTTCTCAAGGGAAACCAACTGTGATTGTTTGCCTGAAATTGCTCCTTTGGTTAAATAAATGTAGTGAATTTAGTAAACTCTCATGCTTATTGCATCAACTAACAAGGATACTGGCATGATCTCCATCTCTAAAATAAATATCATTCAGTGCCTGCTCATTATTGATGATTTTTTTTTTTTCTTCTATTTCCTTTTTTTCTTTGGTTTATTTTTGTGTATGTATCTGTGCCCTTGCCTGCAATTGCTGTATGCACATGAAATTGTATTATGGCTCATGTTCCTCCCTCTTCAAATCTCCGCTGGACTCAAGCAGAGGAGGCTGAAGGTATGTGTTTCTCTACTGTGATTTATAAATGCATCCAGTCTGTCAACTCACATGAAGAATCTTTACTTTTTTGGTACCTTTTTACGTCCAACGTCTGTAGTTCCTCATAATTTAAGATCTAAATTGCCTCGATCAGTTGAATGTTTAATGTAAACTAGGCTTGTGCGATATAATAACATATTTATAACAGCATATAACAATAATATTGTCATCCCTACACAATAATACGGAGAGATGTCCAGTGACACTTGTTCCAGAAATGCCAAAAATCGAGTCTTTTTCACCCCAGTAAAATGAGAGATGAGGTGCACATTAATTTGGATTGATTAGTGCAGGTGTTTTGAACTCTCCAATCTGAAATAAAATCCATCAGTGTTGTCTAATGTTGATTTAGCTAACATAAGACAAGTATATTTAACATCAGTTAACTATATTTATTAGGGACAGCACTGAAAAAAATTTGTCCTCTAATGGTCAAAAACAGCACTTTTGGGTTTCTGCAGAAAGAGAAATGGGGGAGGATTTTGACCCAGAAAGACCTACAATAAATAGACCTAAATAGACCTACAATGAACACTTTACAAATAATTTTAATGGTGATGGTAATTTGAAAGTGATTTAAAAATGTTGTTTTTATGTTGTGGAGGCATTATGTGCTCTGGTGTGTTCGTCTGAAACTATCGATTATCGCTCAATATCTCAAGAACGAGTGGTTGAATGTTTGCAGGATTTATACAAATTATCACTGTAACCAACAGATGAACTGATTAATTTTGGGAATTGATCCAAAAGGATCAAGGCCACAGCAAGGTCAGATGTCTGAAATAGTTTATTTTGAATTGCTTCCTTCACATTTGAAGTATATTTTAAGGGTAGTTCTGGCAAACAAAGTAGGTTTCCTCCTGGCCGGTCATTGCAGGAAAAAAAAAGTTTGAGCAGCTTCAACAGTGAAAATGTCATCCAAGTACACATTAGACAGCTGATTTGTAAAAAGACTACTTTGAAAATCCCATTTTTTTATATAGATGTAGGTGTGTGTGTGTATGTATGTATGTATGTATATGTATATATATATATGTATACATACATACACGCACACAAACACACACACGTATGTATGTAGAATCACCAAAAAAATCCGGTTTTTGGGATTGCTGAAGCTCCAGACTGCACAGCTGATAATATTTATGCTTTCCCTGCTCTCCTTAAACCTGAAATGGTTGAAATGCTTTATGTCTGTTTTTAGACCGTCAGTTCTGGACGAATACAGTGTTTGTCACAATATTTTAAAATTGAAAATTGCAAAACCAGTATTGCACAAGCCAAATTTTAACCATTCCACCTTATTACGAAATCTGAAAGTAAGAGGTAAAGAAAGAAATCTGTAAGTACTAGGATGTATTGTTTTGTATTAACCAGTATAATATGAATTATATTTAATATAATTAATATAAATTAGCTTTAATACTAATGTAATTAGCTGCTGAGATGAAACCATCCAGCCAGCTTGAATAGCCAGAAGTGGCTGACAGTGGGCTGAAAGTAAGGTGGATATACGTTGCTTTCAAAATTGAAAGCATTTTTATTTTCTTTTTTTTCCCTAATCAGTTTCTTTTTTTCCCCCTTTATCCAGTTTCTAACCTCGATCCTGTAGCTCTGGATGAGGATCATTCCGGTTCCCGCAGACTGCAGAACCTTTGGAGGTACGAGTGAGCAAATGTGCCCACTCTTGTGATTTCTCTTGCCGTGATTACAGGATCAGTTACTTTGTTTTTTTTTCCCGTCTGTAGAGATTCCAGAGAGGAAGCCCTGGGAGAGTACTATATGAGGAAATATGCCAAGTCTTCAGGAGGAGAACAGTATGTCATCCATTTATCAGTAGTTCTTTTTGAGTAGACAGTGGTTTTTTTCTGGTCATATACTGTGTTTAACACTTTTCCTTTTTTTTGCTTCCAGTTTCTATGGGGGATCAGAGGATCTTTCTGATGACATCACTCAGCAACAGTTGCTCCCTGGTGTCAAGTAGGTTTTAGTTTACGGATATACCTTATCAACTGTAATGAAGTTCCGAATGCAGAAAACACTCTTTGTTCCATGTGACAAAATTCGCTGTATTCCAGGGATCCAAATTTGTGGACCGTCAAATGTAAGGTATGTGCGGGCTTAGATCATGCACTGAATTATGAAATTAAAAAAGGTTATTGCACTGCGTATGTCTAATTTATGTTAATATTTCTGTGTAGATCGGTGAGGAGAGAGCAACTGCCATTGCGTTGATGAGAAAATTCATCGCCTACCAGTGCACTGACACAGTAAGCTATTCATTAATACCCTGCAGTGTTGAGTGATAAATATTTATAATAAGGTTTTTTTGATGTATGTGTTACTAGTCAGTTTGTCTTTGTGGGGTTTGTGCACTTTAGTTGCACATTTATTTAACTTTTTAATAATTTTAACTTCCTGTTCCCTTTCTATCTCAACACAGCCACTTCAAATTAAATCAGTAGTGGCTCCTGAGCATGTGAAGGGATATATCTATATTGAGGCATATAAGCAGACCCATGTCAAAGCTGCCATCGAAGGAGTCGGAAACCTGCGCATGGGCTACTGGAACCAGCAAATGGTGCCCATTAAGGAGATGACTGATGTCCTCAAAGTGGTGAAAGAAGTGACCAATCTTAAACCTAAATCCTGGGTCCGGCTTAAAAGAGGCTTGTACAAAGATGATATTGCGCAGGTGGGTTGCTTTAGCTCGCGAGTGTGTGAATGTAGCACAGCTAGACTCTGTTTATGCTTAAAAGGAGACAGGGACTCCTCCACCACCAAGTAAACTTACCACAATGCTTTTTGTTTGTTGTTTTTAGCTAATTATGAAGTTTATGTTTTAGGTTGACTATGTGGAACCAAGCCAAAATACAATATCACTGAAAATGATTCCTCGAATTGACTTGGATCGAATTAAAGCAAGGATGAGCATGGTAAGAGCTGTCATATGTAATCATAATTTGAGCAAAAGAGTTTTCTGAGCTAAAGCCTATTTTATCACTCACCACTCTCACAGAAAGACTGGTTTGCAAAGAGAAAAAAGTTCAAGAGACCACCGCAAAGACTCTTTGATGCTGAGAAGATCAGGTAAGAGAGAATGAAGTGTCTCTGTAAGAGCATTTCTTGGTGTTCTCATCGATGCTGTAATGTATTTGTGTTTTTTGTTTAGTAATATAATTTCCAATAACTCAGAATGTCATTCTCTTTAGGTCACTTGGAGGGGAAGTTAGCCATGATGGTGATTTTATGATATTTGAAGGCAACCGATATAGTCGCAAAGGCTTCCTGTTTAAAAGCTTTGCCATGTCTGCTGTGGTAAGAGCTATCTTATTCCAGCCCTGGATATATTTACAGATGATCCAGTGATGAGCGGTTGATTTCAGTTGTTTTTCTGTAGATCACAGACGGCATTAAACCAACTCTTTCTGAACTGGAGAAGTTTGAGGATCAGCCTGAGGGCATTGACCTGGAAGTGGTGACAGAAACAACAGGTCTGAATTATACTTTAGGAATGTGTGGGCCAGACAGAGATCGTGATTTGGTTTAAGGTGTTAAGTTATTGACTGATCACTACAGGCAAGGAGCGAGAGCACAACCTCCAGGCCGGGGACAATGTGGAGGTGTGTGAGGGTGAGCTGATCAACCTTCAGGGAAAAATTCTCAGTGTAGATGGCAACAAGATAACAATCATGCCCAAACATGAGGACCTGAAGGTACATGCACACAGTTGGATCACAATGTCTTTAATGTGACTCCTGAATATATTGCCAAGACTTGTTGAATTTTGTTTCTCCCACATTTCTGAACGATTTTTCTTTTCCTGCATACGGCACTTTAATCATTTCAGACATTAGTGTATAAAACTGTTACACTCAATTAATTTGTAAAAATATTATTATTATTATTATTATTATTGTTGTTGTTGTTGTTATGATTATTAGTAATAATTGTTGTTGTAGGAACACCCAATTTATTAACATTACTACACTTAAAGTTGAAAAACCTGGCCTTATAGATTTAATTTTTTTTTGTCTTCAGGACCCTCTAGAGTTTCCAGCTCATGAGTTGAGGAAGTACTTTCGTATGGGTGACCATGTGAAGGTCATTGCAGGTCGTTATGAAGGCGACACGGGTCTTATTGTTCGTGTTGAAGAAAACTTTGTCATTCTCTTTTCTGATCTCACAATGCACGAGGTGAGCTGCTTCACAACACCTCCTTTTTTTTTCTTTTTTCCCTCTTCTACCTGTACGTTTGTAGCATTGTAGAGCGTGCCTAGCCTTGGTTTTCTAATGTTCACTGCATCACATAAGATTTCAGAGACTTACCACTGTACAGTCATTTTATAATGTTATTCAACACACGATTATCCGATAATATGATTTTACTTCACTGCTAGTGCATACTGCAATTTCATTGTCTTATTGTGTGTGTTGCAGCTTAAGGTCTTGCCTCGGGACTTACAGCTATGCTCAGAGACTGCATCTGGGGTGGATGCAGGAGGACAGCATGAATGGGGGGAGCTAGTACAGCTGGATCCACAAACTGTGGGCGTCATTGTCCGGCTGGAGAGAGAGACCTTCCAGGTTAGCGGCTGTCCATACAATGAGTTCTCACATCTGGTTCAGATCACATCTGTAAGTGTGTAAAATTATGTTTGGTGCTTTATGATTCTAATCCTGCAGTATGTGGACCTTCTCCCAGGTACTTAACATGCATGGTAAGGTGCTAACGGTGCGGCACCAGGCAGTGAATAGACGGAAGGACAATCGCTTTGCTGTCGCCCTGGACTCTGAGCAGAACAACATCCATGTAAAGGACATTGTCAAAGTCATAGATGGACCACATTCGGTAAGCAAAGATCAGCTTGTGTATATCAGTATGTCTCACCGAACTGAAGAATAGCATCCAAAACCAAAATCTCTGAGGTCAAATTATTTTGTAACCTTTATTATTAGTAATAATAATAACGGATACGAAATAATCACGGTTACATAATTTTCAATGGTAGAAACTACTGAGCCATATTGTATGGAGCCTGAACCAAATTGTACTGGTGGTGAACTGAACAACTTTTTTCAGCAGTGAACTGAAGTGTATCAGATCATTACTTGTTTAACTCTATTGTATATGTATTGAATTGTATACTATGTATCGAAATGTTTATCATATCGTCTGATAGAGGGAGACTAGCACCCCTAGAATTTTATTATGGTTCTTCAATACGCCAGCAGCAGACCAGAACAAGTACATACCAGTATAATGTAAGTAATGGATAACTTAAGCCACCATTTTATTGTAGAGTACATAATAGCTTTCAGATGTTCTCCCCACTCCCCGTTCCAGCACAGTGTGCATGAGGTCAAGTGGCAGAGCATCTATGGTCATTAGTCACAGGGGAGGAATAGTACCACTCTGCTTGAATGCAAAGGTTACAGGTAGATTACAGGTAGGGTGTGCTAAAAAAAAAAAATGGAGGTGTTGTGAAGCAGCTCACCTTGTGCATTCTATATAAAGTTCTATATAAATGTAGGTTAGAAAAGGGCAAGAAGGTTCAACAAGGTAGTGAGAAGTGTGTCTGGAGTTGTGCCTGTATGTGCTGGTGTATGAACAAATGGCTTAAACATGGCAATGCCAGTTTAAAAGTTTCAAATCACTCATAAACCATGCAAAATAATAAACTAAAGAAAAATAACAGTAGGGAAATAATTAATTCAATATGGCTCAGTAGTTTGTACCATGGAAAAGTCTTAAGGACAGAGTTGTTTGTATTCTGCTTTCTTGGTAACATGGCAAGCCGTGCTTCCTGCTCATTTAATTCAGTAGTGAGGGGAAAAAAAGGTGTGGAACAGGGGGGATTACCACATTTCTAAGTGATTACAGGAACTAACTTGTATCATGGGTATATTTTATGGCAGTTTTACAGGATTGGCATAAAGCTGTGCTTATGTTGACATCAAAGTATTTCCCAACTTTTGACTTTTGTGGTCTCTCGCTCTCTCTCCCGCTCTCTCTCCCCCCCCACACCACGCACGCATGCAGACCCAGACACATGCCTTAGTTTACATAGATCGTTGTGTGTATTGATTTTCAGTGGCAGTATTGGTTTTTAACTGTTTTCCTTTTTGGTTTGAATTGGTTCTAGGCATTTGAACCAATGTGTACATATCAAAGACTGTTGGAGTTCTTAATATAATTTAGGATCTTGCCAGTGATCTCAGTTTGAAATATGATACTGTGTATGAGCTGAAGAAAGAATTGTCTCCTCTGGCTGATGTAAACTACAAATGATCTACAGTGGCTATAAAAAGTCTACACACCTCTGTTAAAATGGCAGGTTTTTGTGATGTAAAAAAATGAAACCAGAATAAAATGTCAGATCCTATAAAGCTATTAAAAAAAAAATAATCAAGTGAAACACAAACATTTTAGGGAACTTTAAGTTATTGTATTGTAACTTACAATAATCTGGTTGCATAAGTGTGCACACCCTTTTATAATTAGGGATGTGGCTGTGTTCAGAATCAACCCATCACATGCAAACTCGTGTTAACTAGTAGTTAGTACATCAATTAAAGTGATTCTGATTAACCCCAAATAAAGTTCAGCTATTCCTGTAGGATTTTCCTGACATCATTTTGGTTGCATCCTACCGCAAAAGCCATGGTCCACAAAGAGCTTACAAAGCGTGACTGGGATCTCATTGTTGAAAGTTATCAATCAGGAGTGGGGTACAAAAATTTTGATTAGATATTAGAATTAGGTATACCATGGAACACAAACCAAAAGTCTCCCAAACCATGTGGTACTTTATGGCCATAATTCCAAAAGGTATGGTGTGTTATTTTATTTTTATTTTTTATTTATTTATTTTTTTTTTTGGTTTGGTGCCAAAAAAAAAAAAAAAAAAAAATGCAGCACATCACCAAAAGAACACCATACCCACGGTGAAGCATGGTGGTGTCAGCATCATGCTTTTGGGCTGCTTTTTTTTCACCTGGAACTGGAGCTTTATTCAAGGTGGAGAGAATCATGAATAGTGCCAAGTACCAGTCGATTTTGTTGTAAATATTGCTAAGACAAGATGTGCTAAGATGATACTCTTACCCAAAAAGACAAAAGGTGCATCAATAAAGTATTTGTTCAGGGGTGTGCACACGCATGCAAGCAAGTTATTTATTTATTTATTTATTTTTCCCCTAAAATGTTGATTGTTTTGTTTTTCACTTTATTTTTATGGGATGCATTTTCGCATTAAAGGTGGAAAAAGTTCTGACGTGATTTATCATGTCATGTATTCTAACAGGGTGGTATAGACTTTTTAATATCCAATGTATATTTATATATGTCAAAACAGACAAGGTATTTTAGCATTCATCTCCTCACCCAATAAAAATAAAGCAAAATGCATTTATAACGCTATTACTGTACACATGATAGACTTCTGCTCTTTGAACAGAATCACGGGTAGTTTGGTTACAGTGAAAATTGCATCTACTGGCGATTAGTTATATATTTTAACTTGCAATGAATCTCTAATACTTGGTACAATCATTACATTTTACTAACTCAACATAGTGGCAATGTTGTGTTTGACAGGTGCACCAGGCTTTTGGATTATTTATCCCGATACTCATGTCTCGTGTACTGTTACAGTGAGGAATTGTATCCTTCAAAGAATGGTATCTACAATAGATATTATTTGAAAAATTTGTAAGGGATTTTTTTCTTGATGTTTGTGTTTGACAGGGCCGTGAGGGAGAAATTCGGCATCTCTTCCGGGGGTTTGCCTTCCTTCACTGTAAGAAGCTTGTTGAAAATGGAGGCATGTTTGTCTGTAAGACACGCCATCTTGTGCTGGCTGGGGGTTCAAAGGTGAATATGTCAATACAGCCTGTGGTGGTTTTTTTTTTTTTTTTGTAAATTTAAATTTATTTATAAGAGAAATTCCTGTATTTTGATATTACAGCCTAGGGATGTGACCAATTTCACTGTTGGTGGTTTTGCTCCCATGAGTCCTCGAATTAGCAGCCCAATGCACCCAGGAGGAGGGGGTAAATGATGCTCTGTCCTCAGCAATGTCAAGAATAATTCTAAATGAAATACTAAAACAAGTGGTGGATGCTGTGTGACTTGTTTAAATTTTCAAAATTCTGTTACATCTGTACCTCCAGGTCAAATGCAGAGAGGAGGCGGTGGCGGTGGAATGGGCCGTGGCCGTGGAAGACGAGATAATGACCTGATTGGACAGACAGTCCGTATATCCCAAGGACCATACAAAGGTAGGTGTGGTGATGGCTGTTGTGTTGTTTGTGTGTCCAGCACTTACAGTCCCCGTCTGCCAGTTTACAGAGGAATGTATCCAATCTAATTGGGAGTGCCACTGCCAATGGACTTCAATGGACTTCATCAGGGGGAAGAAATTTGGAAGGTTTTAGACTGGCCAAGTCAGTCACCAGACCTTAACCCAATTGAGCATGAATTTCACCTCCTGAAGAGGAGACTGGATGGAGAAACCCCCAAACAAAAAACAACTGAAAGAAGTTGCAGTACAAGCCTGGAAAAGCATCACAAACGAAGAATGCAACAGTTTGTTGATGTCAGTGCATTGGTGGCTTGATGCAGTTAGTGATGCTCCCAAATATGAAGCGTCATTCTCTTTAAGACGCTCCAATACTTTTGCTCACCTAAAGTTGTTTAACACACCTAGATGTAAATATCAGGGAATGAAAGCTAAATTTCTGATCTTTTGTTTCACATTCATCTTTTGATCTCAAACCCAAATGTGTTCAGTGTCTAGCGAAAACAAAAGAATTGGCCTTACTGTTCCAATACTTACGGAGAGTACTTATATAATATATACACTCACTGAGCACTTTATTAGGAAAACCTGTACATCTATTCATTCATGTAATTATCTAATCAGTCAATCATGTGGCAGCAGTGCAGTGTACAAATACAGGCCAGCAGCTTCAGGTAATGTTCACCTCAACCATCAGAATGGGGGAAAAATGTGATCTCAGTGATTTTGACTGTGGCATGATTATTTCTATTCGTGCACAACAGTCTCTAGGGTTTACTCAGAATGGTGCAATAACGGAAAAACGATGAGAGAGGTCAACGGAGAATGGTTGGTTCTGGCAGCCTGGTTCAAGCTGACAGATAGGCTACAGTAACTCGGATATCCACTCTGTACAATGGTGGTGAGCAGAAAAGCATCTCAGAATGTCCAACCTTGAGGTGGATGGGCTACAACAGCAGAACACCTTGTCAGGTTCCACTTCTGTCAGCCAAGAACAGGAAGCTGAGGCTGCAGTGGGCACAGGCTCACCAAAACTGGACAGCTGAAGACTGGAAAAACGTGGCCTGGTCTGATGAATCTCGATTTCTGCTGAGGCACACAGATGGTGGGGTCAGAATTTGGCACCAACAGCATGAATCCATGGACCCAACCTGCCTTATGTCAACAGTCCAGGCTGGTGGAGGTGGTGTAATGGTCGTGCAATGGAATATTTTCTTGGCACACTTTAGACCTGTTAGTACCAATCACTCACTGCTTGAATGCCACAGCCTATTTGAGTGGTGTTGTTGATGACCATGTGCATCCTTTCATGGCCACAATTTACCATCTTCTAATGGCTACTTCCAGCAGGTTACAAAAGTCGTCTGAAACTGGTTTCATGAACATGACAATGAGTTTAATGTTATTGAGTGGCCTTCCCATTCACCAGATCTGAATCCAGTAGAACACCTTTGGGATGTGCTAGAACAGGAGATTCACAGAATGAAAGTGCATCTGAAAAATCTGCAGGAATTGCATAATGTGAGCATGTCAACATGGACCAGAATCTCAACATCTTGTAGAATCCATGCCACGAAGAATTGAGGCTGATTTTGAGCGCAAAGGGAGGCCCTGCCAAGTATTAGTATAGTGTTCCTAATAAAGTGCTCAGTGTATAATGCTACACTTTTATTAGAGAAATTCCTGCGCTGAGTTGCATAATTCACCAAAACTTTTGATTTCACCTTTAAACTTTGTTCGTTTTGCTTTTCCTCCCTGGTAGGAAATCATCAGTCAAAAAATACAATAACTAGTCATACATGTTTTTGATTAAAGGCTCTGGTTATTGTCCTTGAACAGGTTACATTGGGGTGGTCAAAGATGCCACAGAATCGACAGCAAGAGTAGAGCTGCACTCAACCTGTCAGACTATTTCTGTGGACCGCCAGCGTCTGACCAGTGTGTATGTTGTGTTTTAAAAATTTTCATCTCGGAGCTCTTGATGGTGCAAAAAATGACTGAGGACTAGAGAACAGAGACAAAAGATATTCTAATGAAATTCCATGAAAATACTTTTTTAAATTGAATTTTTTCTTTTATGAATCAGTGGTGCTAAGAGACACGGAGGAATGACCTCCACTCATGGTCGGACTCCAATGTATGGTTCCCAGACACCCATGTACGGTTCAGGCTCTCGTACCCCGATGTATGGCAGCCAGACACCCCTCCACGACGGTAAGACCAATTAAGAAGTATTACTTAAGCTTCTCCCTTTGCTGTATTTTTGGCTGTTTTTTCCAGAAGTCTGATTTCTTACAGGAAGCCGCACACCTCATTATGGCTCCCAGACCCCGCTGCATGATGGAAGCCGGACACCTGGGCAGAGTGGAGCTTGGGACCCCAACAATCCCAACACACCATCAAGGCAAGAGAGAAAGACTCGCATACATTATAAGCCAGTTTAAATTAGATTTAATGCTTCTGTTTGTCCTAGCCTTAATGTTCTTTTCTACACAGGCCGGATGAGGATTATGAGTTCAGCTATGATGATGAGCCCTCTCCGTCACCTCAGGGCTATGGCGGCACGCCTAATCCTCAGACCCCTGGCTATCCAGAAGTGCCCTCTCCACAAGTCAATCCCCAATACAATCCTCAGACCCCTGGAACTCCAGCAATGTGAGATGATTTCTGAACATTTATTAGTACATGGTCATACTTATTTTGGCCTGATTTGATGGACTTGGAGCATAACTTGGGGTGTATAATTGTTCTGCAGGTACAACACAGACCAGTACTCTCCATATGCAGCACCGTCTCCACAGGGCTCTTACCAGCCTAGCCCCAGTCCGCAAAGTTATCACCAGGTGGCCCCAAGTCCAGTGGGTTACCAAAACACCCACTCACCGGCCAGCTACCACCCCACACCCTCACCCATGGCATACCAGGTACCATCACTTTATCTGTGTAGAGCTTTTTGTTGCTTACATATAGGCTGCTTTGCCTATACAAATGAGGTGTAAATTAATATGATGGTTAACTGTATGACCTTTAGGCAAGTCCGAGCCCCAGCCCGGTAGGCTATAGCCCCATGACTCCTGGGGCTCCATCCCCAGGCGGCTACAACCCTCACACCCCTGGCTCTAACATTGACCAGACCTCCAGTGACTGGGTCACTACAGACATCTTGGTGCGTGTCAAGGACACATTTCTGGATGGAGGGGTCGTCAACCAGACAGGCGTCATCCGCAGTGTGACTGTAAGCTGCTGTCCTTTTTTTTTTATTATTTATTTATATATATATATTTTTATATTCTCTACTGATTGTCATGTTAACCCTCTGCCACTACATTTACCTTTGAAGACTGTTATTATTTTATTCAGCTAACGTTATGTGCAGGCCCTGACAGACATCTTGAACTTGTGTTGGTGAAAAACAAGTAGAAAAAAGAAAAATAAAGAAACCTTACAATAACCTGGTTGCACCCTCCTTAACTAATACTTTGTTAAAGCACCTTTGGCTATATACAGCACTCGGTCTTTCTGGGTAATAGACTGAGTTTTTTTTCCACCAGGCCTGGGTTTGTGTGTGTGAGAGTGAATGTGAAAGGGCTTCCGTCTAGCCACCCTACTTCATAGCCCAGAGGTCTGAAGAATACAAGATACTTTTGGCACATGCAGGGAGTGAACAGTACTTGCCAGATATTTCTGCAGCTCCTTTAATGTTCCCGTAGGTCTCCTGGCAGCCTCCCTGATAAACTTTCGTCTTGTGTTTTTGTCAGTTTTGGAGAGATACCCTGTTCTTGGTAATGTCACTGTGTTGCCCCATTTTGTCCACTTGTTGATTGCCTTCATGGTGTTTCATGGTAACATCTAATGTTTTGAAAAAAACAATTTGTATCCCTCTCCTGTTCGACACCTTTCAACAAGATCTTGTACATGCTTGTAAGCTCTTTGCAGACTATGGCTTCAGCAGTTGGATATAACAAAGATCAAAGTCCTAGAGAAACAGCTTATTTTTATTTGGGTTAAGCAGAATCATGTGATTAGTTAATTCAGAGCACAAACGTTTCTATTTGTTTTTCACTTGAATTTTGTCAGTTGCACTATAATGTTACAGGTGGAAAAAGACCTGACATGAATTATGTTGGTTTCATTTTTTACATCACAAAACCCTGCCATTTTAACAGGGTTGTGTATCCTGTTTTTATCTGGTTTTTATATCCACTGTAGGTAACATAAGGTTTACCATCACAAAACTAAAAGTGCATTTTGGCTGATTACTATTCGGACAGGTTCTCATTTTTGAGAGTAATAGGCACCGGTTCAGCAAGTGAGAGTAATAGTAATAGTTAATGAAAGGGTAACTACCATACAATTAACAGACCCCATGCTTTCTTTCAGCATGAACATAAACATGCAAAAAAAAAAAAAAATCATCTCCACAAAGCTTTGCTGTCTAAGCTACATTTTTAATATCGCAAAAGTTCTAGAGTACGTTTCTTTAGTGTATGAGCATTTATGTTGTGTTTACAGAAGGGCTAAGATAAAGGTGAAGATTTTTTTTCAAGTGTTGAATCTTTTAATGTGTGAATATTAGAGCTGCATTATCTCATGTGACACAGAAGAGTGAATAAAAAAAACCAACAAAAAGCTGTGCATGTGCTTGCATATGCGAGGCAGTAGGCACTTATCTCCTGGACTCGGTTTGTGTTTTGCACACAGGGTGGCATGTGCTCAGTCTATCTGCAGGACACAGAGAAGGTGGTCAGCATCTCGAGTGAACACCTAGAGCCTGTGACTCCGACCAAAAACAACAAGGTACAGTTGCTTTCTATTACTGATCGGCTGGAACAAATGATTAGCATCTCTGTGAAAGGCGGTGGCTTGCTGTATCAGGATGTGGCAGAAATCTATATATGTAGAGGAAAAAATACAGGACATTGTGGTCTTGTGGTAAAGAAAGTTTGTGTCCCAAATTGTGTACTAGTATACTAAATAATATATTAAATAGTGTGCTATCTACCAGTATAAGTTCCTATAGTAGTATTTTGACAAGTGTAAAAATAGCCAAACTAATTAGCCTATCTACCATTTTCACGCTACTATGACTCGGCTCAGAAGTGCTCTCTCTACCCATTTCATTGCAGAAATGTAGCTAGTCAGCTGATAGTAAGTAATTAAATGTTTATTTGATAGCACTTTTCTAAACCTTAGTTACAAAGTGCATCACAACACCTGATACATGAACAACATATGAACACAAAAATAATATATATGCACTACAAATCCGTCATATGTCTTACTGAATAAAAATAAAAAGCAAATAAAACTCCAGTGAAGACAAGTACACTTAGGTATGGTTAAGGTGTTTCTTAAAAATGCTCAGTGAATCACTGAAGGGAGACTGTTCCAAAGTGTACGGGCACGAACAGCAAATGCCGAGTCTCCCTTTCATTTTAACTTTGTCTTTGGAATAGCAAGGAGCCCTTGTTGGAAGACCTACAAGACCTTACATCATTACATGGGGCCAGCAATTCAAACAATATTTTCAGGAGCATCTCCATGTAATGCTTGGTACTTGAGCACCAGTAATTTAAACTTAATCCTATAATTCACTGGTAACCAGTGAAGAGAGGCAAGCATCGGAACTCCCTGATGTGCTCCCTGCATTTAGTTTTCATAAGAAGACAAACTGCTCTGTTCTGGTCTAACTGGAGATGAGCCAGAAATCCTTGACTAAGGGAAGCAAGACCTGATGATGCAAATACATGGATCAGTTTCTGTATATCCAGAAAGGACAATGTATATTTAATCTTAGCAATATTTCTTAGATGCAGAAAGCAGGTCTGAATTAGCTTCTTGGTATGCATCACAAAATTCAAAGAAGGGTCAAAAATAACACCTACGTTTTGGGCAAAAAGTTTCACATTAGATGTAAAAAGGGCAAAGGCTACTTGCAGTTCCCTAGAAACACAATCGGGGCCAATAACAAGGTAAAGGCACAGAAATAAGTCGCCTTATCCCCAGTAGGAACAGAGAATTTCCTATTAGATAAATAAAATAAATCCAATTAAGAGCAGTCCCAAAAATACCAACCCACTGACTAAGCCTGTTAATCAACATGCCATGATTAGTTGTATTAAAGGCTGCACTAAGGTCTAATAATACCAGAATAGACATTTTCCCTGTGCCAATCATTTACTCTGAGGAGAACAGTCTCTGTGCTCTGCTTTTGGGGAAAACCAGACTGGAATTTTTTTTCTCTCTCAGTATCCTATCCTTAATCGGCATCAAAGATACAAACACACTGCAAAAGCTACAGGCAATGGTTTGATATCAGGTTTATGAGGTTCTCAGGCTTTTTGTAGTCAGGGACTCCTTCAACTATAAAATAAATTGGGGGGGAATTTATGAACATTATTCAAATGTACAGTTATTTATTAGAGCCATAGAGCTTTCTTTTTTTGAAATTTGCACTGACAGAACACATTAGATCCAAGTTGGTATTATTTACAGACTGACTTGCCTTTTGAGTTATTGCAGTTTTGATTAAACCCATTCAATTCAAGTGACCAGCCAAACAGGGTTATAACTATAAGAACTTAATAATAAATATAATCTTGTGGGTTATATAATATAATATTGTAATTATCTTTACATAATCTCATAAATATAATCTTGTAATCTGGTGGGTTGTGATTTCCAACAATTAAATGAAAAAAAAAAATGGATCCTCTGACTTAGCTTCACAGACCCCACTTTGAGAACCACTGACTTTCCTCTGCCACATTTAGTTTAGGTTAAGCAAGATGAAATCATGTCAGAACAGGACTGAAAATAACAGTTGCTGTGCCTGTCAAAGCACTGAAAGAACATTTTTGCATTATGTATGTTAATTGTGTAATGTGTGGGTGTGGCATGTAGGTGAAGGTGATTTTGGGAGAAGACCGAGAGGCCACCGGTGTCCTGCTTAGTATTGATGGAGAGGATGGCATCGTCCGAATGGAACTGGATGAGCAGCTCAAAATTCTCAATCTCCGCTTCCTTGGAAAACTGGAAGTGTGAACAAATGAACTCTATACAGCCGCATCACGGTCATCAGGACTTTTTTTTAATTATTATTATTTGTGGTTTTGTGTCTCATAGAGTTAAATCAAGAGGTAATTCAAATGACTTGCATTTTTTTTTTTTTATTAGTCAATGTTTAGTGGCTATAGATCATCACTGATGTCTTGCTTTCTGGCAAATGGATTCCATGTCAATAAAAAACTGTGCAATTTGCAATGCTTTAGAAATTCTTTCAACACGATCCACTTACTGTGGCTATATGAGCATGCTCTATTCTTACCCTTACAGTCTTAAACTGTGGCTTTGCAGCAACTGTTATAAGCAGATTACTCAGGGTAGCATGAAATCCGCACTGACTAATGCTGTGTTCAGGTGCATGGTTGTTTTGGATGCTCATGGTTTATAGGGAAGTAGAAAATGGTGGTGTTTGTGGGGCAGGGGTGTCCGCAAGAAGTGTTCGTGACCCTGCTGCTCTTGAGTTCCTCTGCCATCTGGCATCCAAGAGTCACGTTCTTAGAGACGTAGATCTTTAACTGCACCCATGCCTCTCTTTCCTAAATTCAGAGAAGAGAGCTTCTTGTTTATTCCACCTCAACAGGGATGAATTACTCTTTAATAAAGCATTGAATTCTACATTCCACAGCTGTCTCGGTGCTATGAGATGGACTACAATTATACAGGTGAGACATTTACTGAATGACTAACTGTAATAAATGAAGAGCTGACATGAGGAGGCGTGCAGAATGTTAACTGTGTGTCCTGTCCGGTTGTCTTTTCACAACCTACTAGCTGCCTTATTAATATTACTAGAAAACTGTGAAAGGTTTTCTGAAATATTCTGGTTTTTAAGTAGATGAAAATGTCATATACCACTCATATTGCTGTAGTAATCAATGTACATCCTCTAACTGCTTTTAAAATTCCACTATTTGTATAGTACAACCCCTGGCAAAAATTATGGAATCACCACACTTAGAGGATGTTCACCCAGCTTTTTTACTTTATAGCAAACAAAACAAATCACAGATATGACACAAAGGTTTTGTTCAATAGCTTAACATTCTGGCTTTGTGAAACATACATCAAAAAAATTCAGTGACTTTTTTTTATTTTTATTAATGGCATGTCATTTTCCAAATCATGTAGAGGAAATAAGTATGGAATCACTCAATGTTGAGGAAAAAATTATGGAATCATCAACAAAAAAAAACACAATTAGTACTTTGTTGCTCCTCCTCTAGCTTTTATGACAGCCTGAATTCTTTGAGGCATAGACTTCACTAATGAAAAACAATATTCCCCATCAATCTGGTTCCAGCTTTCTCGAATAGCAGTTGACAGATCAGCTTTGCAGGATGGAGCCTTATTATGGACCAGTTTTTTTTAATATCCACCATAAACTTTCAATTGGATTGAGATCCGGACTGTTTGCTGGCCATGTCATTGAGTTGATATGCCTTTCCTGAAGAAAAGCTTTAGCACTGTTTGCTCTGTGGCACGATGTGTTGTCATCCTGAAAAATTACTTCATCACCACCAAACCTATCTTCTATGGATGGAATGAGAAAAGTGTCCAGAATTTCAATGTGCATTGACTGCTGAGGTAATGACTGCCACCTCCCCTGGTCCTTTACCTGACATGCAATCCCATATCATAAATGAGTTGGGAAATTTCATTGTTTTCTTCAGGCAGTCATCTTCATATGTTTCGTTAGAACGGCACCAGACAAAAGTTCCAGCATCACCTCCTAGTCCAATACAGATTCGTGATTCATCACTGAATATCACTTTCATCCAATCATCCACACTCCATGATTGCTTCTCCTTAGCCCACTGTAACCTTGTTTTCTTCTGTTTAGATGTTAGTGCTGGTTTTTGTTTGGCTTTTCTATATGTAAACCCCATTTCATTCAGCCGGTTTCTTACAGTTCTGTCGCAGACACTGACTCCTGTTTCCGCCCATTGGTTTTTCATTTGTTTTGTTGTGCATTTTCTATTTTCAAGGCATATTGCTTTCAGTTTTCTATCCTGGTGCTTTGACGTCTTCCTTAGTCTGCCCGTATGTTTTCTTTTTATAATCTTCCCATTAAGTTTATATTTGCCCCAGATTTTAGACACAGCTGACTGGGAGCAACCAACTTCTTTGGCCACACTCCATGTTGAAATTCCATGTTGAAGGAGTTTTATAATCCTTTCCATTGTTTCAACTGACAACTCTCTCGTTGGAGCCATGTTTCCTTTCAATTAGTCAAGTCCGACAGCCCGTTAAGGTGTGTAAGCACTCCCTTTTAACTGCTGACTAATTAGCATGTTTAAACGTGTCCCGGTATTTGTTTTAGAAATGGAAATTAAAAGATGATTCCATAATTTTTTCCTCAACACTGAGTGATTCCATGATTATTTCCTCTACTTGATTTGGAAAATGACATGCCATTAATAAAAAAAAAAAAAAATATTTCAGTGAATTTTTTTGATGTATGTTTCACAAAGCCAGAATGTTAAGCTATTGAACAAAACCTTTGTGTCATATCTGTGATTTGTTTGTTTGCTATAAAGTAAAAAAGCTGGGTGAACATCCTCTAAGTGTGGCGATTCCATAATTTTTGCCAGGGGTTGTATATACACATCAGTCTGCTGCAGCTATCCACGTTCCCCAAAAATCAAGATTAAATCTGATGACTTAAAAAAACAAACAAACTTCTGAGCACAATGGAAAGCAGCATCAGGATTGCACAAAACACTGACGACTTAAACTGGATGTAAAATTTTTGTCTCTTAATCCATTCACTATATGGGTGTGGGCAGGGTTAAAAATTGTAACGCAGCCAGTCACTAGGACAGTGAAGTCCTTGTCAAGTTGTCCACCATAATAGTCTTTAATCGACGTTATTAACTCACCTTCTCATCCTTCACACACTGTAACACAAAGTTATCTCCAAGTAGTGGATCCAGTGCACCATGCAGGTCATCATACTAAAATCACAAAGTAATGCATCAGTCGAGCGGTTTTATTTTAATGCACTGAATATGAAATATCATGAGCACACCAGTAATTTTACCTTGTAGGAAACATTGCAGGAAGGTTTAATGCCTGCATTTGCCAAGGCACTATTTAGAAGTCAAAATGAGAGTTAATATTGTAAGTCCATCTTTCCAGTGCTTTATCCAGAACCAAACTGTGCGCTGTGGTAATATGACACCTACTTATCAACGTCGAAGAGCTGCCGGAGCTTGAGAACTGTCTTGAAGTAGAGAAATGGAGAGCCCATATTCTCCACACAACCTGCACATGTTCCGTGTTTAAACCATTCCTCTTTCCTGATAAGCCATGAGAGATTAAAACCAGTCAGTCCTTAAACGAGATAAAGCCTTTCAAAGTCTTACATGACTAAAAATAGGATTTAAGGATGTGCTGTTTTAGGAAAATAATCAATGCCAAGCTATTCCTCTTATACCACAGAAATGAGCCATCTATTATTAATGAATGGCATATCATACTTTTTAACCATTACATTTAATGGAATTACTTTACATTTAATGTATGTAACATCCACAAGACATGTTAGTTCCTCTCGTCAGTTATTAATAAGGATGCAGATTTCTCTTGTAACAGAGAAACTGGAAAGACCTCTTACCTGAAGACTGCCACGTTAATTAAAGGTCTCTTTACAGACACCTTTACCATGTCAGTAATTATATGCTTTTTTGTTATGAGGAATAAATTTAATTTTTTCCATAAATTTTTTTAGGCTTAGATTATGTAAATTCACAGGTTCCCACAAAGCCCTTTTATTTAAGTGATCTTTTCTGTTGCAATTTTAAAGAATACCTGCATAAGGTGGTGACAGGAAACACTCAGCATCTCATCACCAGTGTTGCATATTCATTTGATATGCCACAGGCGCTAAGGTCATATACAGAAACATCCTGCGAGATTTTGTACACATTTCTGATGTGTTATGTTAGACCAGGCGTCATTACCAGAATGTGAAGTTGCTCCTTGTTTTTATTAATGAAGGCCAAAGCTGAGAGAGTTCTGGCTCCAATTCCTGGAAAAGCAAAAGATTAAATTAAAAAATTTTTGTTTGTTTTTTTTAAAAACCAGTCTGTTCTCAAGTCTAATGTATCTGATTACCTGAAGATGAGAATGAAATATTGGCCAACAGGGACAGCAGTACTGATCCTTCACAGGCCTTCAAGAACCACAAGAAGAAAGGTTGATGTATTTTCACAGGAACTGTGATGTATGTATTTGTATGATGATTATGTGATGAAATGTGATTATTTCACTGAACAATGTTGCATAATTAAAAAAAAAACATGAATTGATTGATTCTTCATTTGTAAATATTTACCAAAGGCCATGGATGGTCCACTCCTGGATATTCTGTGGTATCCTACAAATGTTTTTATTGTCGATGATCTATGGAAAAGCAGCATGGGCAGGGTAGAAACATGAAAACACAGACTTCATACAATTATTTCCAAAATCCATCAAAGTGTCACTGTTCTGTGATAAACACACATATACTTATTTGTTTTGAATTAGACCATTTTTCATTCTTCACTGCTTTATTTGACTCACCAGACAGAAGCTTCCTGGCCACTGCAGTGTGAAGAGCATGCAAGTCCAGTTACAAGAGCTGCACATGGACATTCTGCATTAAAAACTGTCTTTGAATTATACATTTAACCCATTTAATGCATGGTGTTCAAGGCAGTTTTCAGAAATATATTAGATGTAAGTCACAACTGCTTTAGTCTTACATTATCTTGACTTTTTATTACTCCATTTATTACTCCATTATTGCTCCCCCAGTCCAACATAGCTGAATGTGACAGATGCAAGGCATTTCTGTCTAAACTTGCTGCCTAAATAATTACTAAATAAATAAATTAATTAATTAATTAATAAAAAAAAACATAGGCATTTCTATATCTAAAATATCTAAATACTTTAAAATATTTAAATATCTAGTCAATAAAAAAAATTATACTAACAAACTAACAAATTATTTTTTTTAAATTACTGTATTTGAATATATATATATATATATACGCTAGTGCTGGGAAACGATTAAAAATTGTAATCGCAATTAATCGCATAATTTTTCTGCGATTAATCACATTGTTAAGCGTAAAATTAATTATTAATGATTTCAAAACTAGGGTACACTTTTATTTGAAAAGTACTGCTATATGGACAAAAGTGCAATAACATTTGGTTTGCAAACACTTTAAACAGATAAGGTGCTTTTTACAGCAGTATTCCCTTTACATTAGTAGCAGCTAAAAATTTAAAATCTTTCTTGTAAATCTCAACTTAAACATTAGCGTAATCAAATTAAATATAAAACCAAAGCTATCTGCCACTGCCAAGGTATTAACGTTTAGAGCTCAGAGCCCCGATCATAACGTTATAACACCTTCAGAGCAACAGCAAGTTAACTTTTATAAATGAAAATGTTCTGAACGTGTACCAGCAGAAACATTTTTCTTTTATCAGAGAGCAGCATAAACAGTCTGTGTTCAGTAGCAAGTGTCCCTGAGTGAGGTGAAGTGGCCAAGCACACACAAGTTTTACTGTGCAGAAGACTTTTTAGTCTGTGAAGTCCATGTTTGTACTGGATTTCCTTTGGAAAGTCTGCCTCCACTGTTTGTTTGGGTGGGTGATTTGCTGGCATCAACGGTGTGTGTTGCGTTTAAGTGATACTTCAGACTCGAAGTACTCCGGTGATAAGAAAAATCAGCTTTGCAGTGGTTACATATAACTTTTGTTCTATCAACTCCGCCGTCTGGAAGAGATTTAAACTGAAAAAGTCCACGTAAAAGCTCGGTACCTTTCTCCATTTTTCTGTTCCGGTTTTCCTGGTTCATGTGCGCGCTTCAGCAGGCTTAGGCCCACCCCAAATGCTCTCATTGGCTGAGATGCGTGATGACGCCCATCCCAAGCCAGTACTGATCAACATCCCACCCCTCTTGTGACCCATTGTTTCTCTGTATGTGTTTTTTCAGAGCCAGTGAGCAGCGGACTTTCGAAATATAGTAGTAATTTAAAAAAACTGCGTTAATGCACGATAATTGTCGGCGTTAATGAATTAATGCGTTAACGCGATAATAACGCGTTAACTTGCCCAGCCCTAATATATATATATATATATATATATATATATATATATATATATATATATATAGAGAGAGAGAGAGAGAGAGAGAGAGAGAGAGAGATTTTCTATCATTTTAGACATCAAACCTTTTAAAACAATGTTCTGTGACATTTTAGTCCTGAGCTGTGAGTGAATAATTTTTTTCAGCAATAATGTTTTTACCCCATTTTGCTTTTACTTGATGCCTGCAAACTTCAGTTAATTTTTAATGTGTGATTTTTTTTAGAATTTGCATGCTATTTTTGGAGTGTGTGTATTTACACAGTAAAACTATATCTTTATGACACATCTTTAAGGAAATAGTGTATGTATCACTGCATATATGTTCAGAACAGTAGAATTACAGGTTTTATGTTAAAATATGCTGCATAGTAAAATGTTTTACAAGTGGGCCAGAGCTTAAAAAGCTTAAATCTAGATCAATCTGGGGGAACCTTTAATGGTTCTGTGAACCCTACAACTGTACATTTAACTTTTAGAGAGGGTTCCAAGCAGAACACCTTTAGGACGACCCTTAATTACCAAAAGAATGTATAAACGTGCAAACTATAAGCAGAAAGACAATTATCTTCACTCTGCACAGTGATTTAAATAAATGAATCTTACTGGCTTATCTCACTCGTGGACCAGTGCGCTTGATCCTGTGTGAGAACCAGTCCAATCAGTAGAAGAGCAGAACAAACCCAGATGATGGCCATTTTATCTGAAGCAATATCAGATACATTAACACTTTCAGAAGCTCTAATATCATGCAGAAAGAAGGTTTTACAAGTAAATAAACTGTCACAAATGACCATCAATATCTGTGAATTATTTACTCTGTGTTATTGTTTGAAAATCACCGATGAGTACTTACACGAGGCCATGATATTGTCGCAGTTCTCACAGATCACAGATCAACATCACACTCAGTTCCCTTTTCTACTGATCCTCACAAAGCAGAACTGCAACAAAACAAATATACATCAGTTTCCATATTTAAACGTCAATAGGGAAGTGATACAATTATTTGGAAGTTCTTGTTAAAGACTGAAAGCACAAATTAATTTAAAATAATTTATATATATATATATATATATATATATATATATATATATATATATATATATATATATATATAAAACAATATATAACAATATATATATATATATATATACACACACACACACACAGTGGATACAAAATGTCTACACACCCCTATTAAAATGGCAGGTTGTTGTGATGTAAAAAAAAAAATGAAACACATAAATCATGTCAGAACTTTTTCCACCCTCAATGTGAAATTTCAGTGTATAAAAATGAAGTGAAAAACAATCAGAAACAATTTAGGAAAAAATAGGAAAAATAAAAAACTTACACCAACCTGGTTGCATAAGTGTGCACACCCTTTTATAATTGGGGATGTGTGTTCAAAATGAACCAATCACATTCAATCTCATGTTCAAAAGTAATTATCATACAACTGTCATCAATGATATTCTGATTAACCCCAAATAAAGACCAGCTGTTTCTGAAAAATTTTCTTCACATCTTCATGGTTTCATCTGACTACTGAAGCCATGGTCTGCAAAGAGCTCACAACACCTGTACAGGGTCCAATTGTTGAAAAGTAACGATCAGGAGAGCAGTACAAAAAATTTCCAAAACATTAGATGTACCATGGAACACCGTGAAGGCCAACATCAACAAGTGGAGAAAATGGAGCACCACAGTGACATCACCAAGAACAGGACCTCCCTCCAAAATTTTTAAAAGGACAAGACAAAAGTTTAACAGGGAGGCTGCCAAGAGACCCACGGCAACATTAAAGGAGCTGTAAAGTACTGATTACTCTCTGCATGTGACAACAATCTCTCATATTCTTCACATGTCTGGACTATGGGGTAGGGTGGCTAGACGGAAGCCCTTTCTCACAAAAAAACATCTAATCTCAAATAAATCACCCCGAACCATGTGGCAAAATGTATTATTGTCTGATGAGACCAATTCCAAAAGGTGTGTTTGGTACCTAAAAAAAAAGCACATCACCAAAAGAACACTATATATGCTTTAGGGCTGATTTTCTTCAGCCAGAACTGAGGCTTTCATCAAGGTGGAGGGAATCATGAATAGCTACAAATATATCATATATATATGTGTGTGTGTGTGTGTGTGTGTGTGTGTGTGTGTATAGTTGTGCTGTGGTATCAAGACATTAGCAGCCGATTCTTTAAGTCCTGTAAGTTGCGAGATGAGGCCTCCATTGATCAGACTTGTTTGTCCAGCACATCCCACAGAAGCTCGATCAGATTGAGATCTGGGGAATTTGGAGGCCAAGTCAACACCCTGAACTCTTTGTCATGTTCGTCAAACCATTCCTGAAAAATTTGTGCTGTGTTAGGGTGCCATCTCTTCCCTAGGTAAGCGACACAGACGCACCCGGCCATCCACATGATGTAAAGGAAAATGGGATTCATCAGACCAGGCCATCTTGTTCCATTGCTCCATGGTCCAGTTCTGATGCTCACATGCCCATTGTAGGCGCTTTCGGCAGTGGACAGGGGTCAGTCTGACTGGTCTGCACAGCCCCATCCACTGTGTGTTCTGAAACCTTTCTATCATAGACAGCATTAACTTTTTAAGCAATTTGTGCTACAGTAGCTCTTCTGTGGGATCAGACTAGACAGGATAGCCTTCACTCACCATGTGCATCAATGAGCCTTAGGCACCCATGACCCTGTCGCCTGTTCACCGGTTGTCCTTCCTTGGACCACCTTTGGTAGGTACTAACCACTGCATACCGGGAACACCCCACAAAACCTGCCATTTTGGAGATGCTCTGACCCAGTTGTCTAGCCTTCACAATTTGGCCCTTGTCAAAAGCGCTCAGAGGCTTATGCTTGCCCATTTTACCTGCTTCCAACACATCATATTCGAGAACTGACTGTTCACTTGCTGCCTAATACATCCTACCCCTTGACAGGTGCCATTGTAATGCGATAATCAATGTTATTCACAGCACCTGTCAGCGGTTTTAATGTTATCCCTGATCAGAGTATGTATACATATAGGCTCACCCAAACTGGACAGCTGAAGAAAAAAAAATCACCTGGACTTATTCCAGTCTTCAACTGTCCAGTTTCTGAAATACTCAAACCAGCCCTTCTGATACCATCATCTATACCACATTTAAAGTCACGCCTTTTCTTCATTCTGATGTTTGATGTGAACATTACCTGAAGCTCTTAACCTGCATCTGCATGTTTTGTTTTGTTTGTTTTTTTTTGCATTGCACTGCGGCCACGTGATTGGCTGATTAGATAACTGCATGAATGAGGTGGTGTACTGGTGTTCCTAATAAAGTGTTTTATCTAGATAGATAGATAGATACGTGGGAAAAAGAAGGTACACCCTCCTTCAGTTCTATGTTTTTATTTATCAGGGTCTAAATAACCAAAAAGTAAACCAGCATTCATTCATCTTTGGTAACCACTTTATCCTGTTCAGGGTTATGGTGGATGTAGAGCCAATCCCAGGAACACTGCGCATGATGCAGCAAAACCTGTTGGGCCACCAGATCATTATACGCACATCACTATACACACACATTTACACATCCATACACACCTAGAGTTACACAATTTAGTGTAATTAATCAGTCTATCAGAATGTTTTTGGGAGGTGGCAGGAAACCAGAGAACTGGAGGAAACCCAGGCACTCATGGGGAGACCTGCAGACCTCGACACAGACAGTAACATAAGCTCAGGATCGAACCGGGGACCCTGGAGTAGGTCAAATTGTATCTGATCATTTCAAAATAAACTGATATTATTATCTTTGTCTTTTATATTTCTGGATGTGGTGTAACTTGTTTTGGCTAGTCACTGAGGCAAAACTCAATTCTGGGTAAGAAAATGGATAACACTGTGTAATAATAGAATTTTGTAGCATAACTGATGCAGTGTATAAATACGATTGTCATTCTGAATATAAACAAGTCATAAGTTTGCCTTTGTTCAAATCAATTTGTCTATGCTCTTTTTAAAGTGTAAAGTTTTTGTCTTGGACATGTTGGAATCAATTATCTTTACTGTAAACATGTCATTATAATTACATGCCTTTATCAACCTGATCAAAATGATTGGCTTGGTAAAATGCAACTCATGTTCAGCAAATTAAATGCTATCCTGAAACTGTTTATACAATTACTTATAATGTAAATAATATAAATGACACTGGTAATTAAAAATAATTTTCCAAACAGAAGTCAGAACTTTCATACTGAAGTTTATTTTTGAGGCTTCAGCTAACATTCACTTCTCTGTTTCGAACCACAAAAATCACATGACTGCTGTACTTTATTGCACTTTGCAGTTTCACATAGCCATGGCAAAGCTGGCTTATTGCTTTACAGTAAATTCAAATTGGAATATTCATGTAAAAAGAAGTTTGTTTATTTGGTGGTTTAATCCACATAGTGGAAACTATTCACTAGAACAATAATAAAAAGTGCAAATAATAACCACAGCAATGACTAGGAGCATTTTCTTCTCTTCATATTTGCTCATATTGTTAATTCCATGTTTTACTTTGTAAAACATGCACATCATGTGGAGCAGAGCTTAAAGCCAAATGTAGTTTGTTCTCTCCTGTACACCATACTTGGCATCTGTTCAAAAGCTCTCTGGTTTATGTGTGCGCGTCCTTGTATGGCCCCACGCTAGACAAGCAGCAGGACGTTTTGCAGAGAACAGTCGGACATGAGACATTTGCTGGTAACTACTTTTGCATTCTTTCCACAATATCTTGTTTTTGGCTACAAAACTATATTTACTCTGTAAATGGTTCAGGAAAAACTAATTAGTTTTTAAAAAATATATAACTTGTTCATGTAAACAAGCCAATAACAGCTTGACCTCTGTCCTTCTTGTATCTGTCTAAGCAGAAGTACAACAAGATGTTGGTTTCTGTCTCCTGGACTGACAGTCTGTTTAATAGTCTGTTTTAATCTTCAGGAATTTAGTCTTGTTACTTAAAAAAAAACATGCAGCAGGTATAGAGGAAAGGTGTTGGCCAGAAATAACCTTTGTCAACTGATACTGAGGGAGCTGCTGTATAAGGAAGCCATGCACTGTATAAAAGTCTGCTAAAGAAAGCCTTAAATCAGACAATTTAAATGTCTTATCTTAATTTGCTCTCTTAGGTCACTTTATGCAGAAAATATACAAAAGACCTTTTCATAATCTTAACATGCATTCCCTGAATCGCTGTAGATTGCAGATGTTTCCTCATGTGGATCTATTCTCAAATCGCAGAAAGAGTAAAAAAAAAAAAAAAAGAGGTCACTTCAGTGTTACTGACACACATTCCTGCTTAAGCCTGTGTACATGTGGAAGCACGCATATGTTATGGACGTCGTGAGCTTCTCTGTCCCGCCCCTATCAGTGAACTGTGCTCTGATTGGTCTGTGAACACGGTGCACAGTCCCAATAGGCTAAAAACACATCCGACTCCATTTTCACTTGCACATTTGACCTTGGCCACCATAACACTCACTGTATGCCTGATTAATGTGTAGTAAACAGGTGACTCACAGTACACTTACTGCTGAAATCAAATGAGAGCTGGTTTGTGAAATATAATGTTATGTTATCACATTTTGGCGCAAAAGCAACAGAAGCTTCACACTGCCTATAATATTGCTAAGTTTAATAAAGGGTCACTTCTTTGTATAACCTCAGAAGAGCTCATCTGGATTTTTAAAATAATCTTTGAACATGGTTAATAACAGCATCTTGTGTGTTTTTAGGATCCATTTTAGGATCAAAAACGGTGCAAAAAAGTAACAAGGACAATTTTTGTTGTTATGGCTCAACACCAGCACACTGGAGGTCATATGAAACACTACGTTAAAGCACAGAACGTAATGTAATATCAGGGCATTTTTTTGTTTTTTTTAATTCTTTATATACACTCACCATCCACTTTATTAGGAACACCTGCACATATGCACATTCATGCAGTTATCAGTCAATCATGTGGCAGTAGCGAAATGCAAAGAATCATGCAGGTCAAGAGCTTCAGTTAATGTTCACATCAAACATCAGAATGAAGAAAAAGTGTGATCTCTGTTATTTTGATTGTGACATGGTTGTTGGTACCAGATGGGCTAGTTTGAGTATTTCAGAAACTGCTGGTCTCCTGGGATTTTCACACACAAAAGTCTCTAGAGTTTACACAAAATGGTGTGAAAAACAAAAAACACTGAGTGAGCGAGAGCTCTGTAGGTGGAAATGCCTTGTTGATAAGAGAGGTCAGAATAAAATGGCCAGATTTGTTTGAGCTGCCAGGAAGGTTGTAATAAGTCAAATATTCACTCTTTACAACCGTGGTGAGCAGAAAAGCAGCTCACAATGCACATCAAACCTTGAGGAGGATGGTCCACAACAGCAGATGACCACATTGGATTCCACACCTGTCAGCCAAGAACAAAATTCTGAGGTTATCATGGGCACAGGCTCACCCAAACTGAACAACTGAAGATTAGAAAAATGGTCACCTGGTCTTTTTCCAGTCTTCAACTGTCCAGTTTCAATGAGTTTATGCCCATGATAGTCTCAGATTCTTGTTCTTGGCTTACAGGAGTGGAACCTGATATGGTCTTCTGCTGTTGTAGCCCATCCAACCTCAAGGTTTGATGTGTTCTGCTTTCTGAGATGCTTTTCATGGCTCATCATGGTTGTAAAGACTCCTTATTTGAGTTACTATAGACTTCCTGTCAGCTCAAATCAGTCTGATCATTCTCCTCTGATCTCTCTCAACAAGGTGATGTTTAGTATGAACAGTAACTGAAGCTCTTGACCTCTATCTGCATGATTTCTTTGCACTGAGCTGCTGCCACATTGGCTGATCATACAACTGCAAGAATGTGCAGGTGTTCCTAATAAAGTGGACAGTGAGTGTACTTCCAGTGCATATATCCATATATATCCAAATTTACATACATAATGTCATTTGACTTTATGTGTGACTATATGTATTCATAAGTATAAACAAAGATATGTTTAAACAACAAAATGTATAGGGGAAAAATTGGAAACCACAAATTACCAACATTAGTACTTTGCTGCAAAGCTGTTGTTGGCAGTTACAGCTTTTTTTTTTTTTTTCGAAAAGATTTGTCTAAATGCTTTTATTTGAAGAGAATCGTCTGATTTGTCTAAATGCTTTTAGACATGCATTTGTATGCTTCTTTTTTAGCAGAGATGTTTTGCATGGAGTGTAGAAATGGAGATGATTGTGGTGCAGTTCATTGTTTATTATTCTCTGTGTAACAGCTCTACCTGCTGCTTTCAGTTTGAGAGCACATTTCGAAATCTCTTGTGTTTACACCAGTCCAAGGACAATTAGTTGTGGTTCCACAAAGTTTCCACTTGAATATTATTGAACCATTTGCAGTCACAGGAATGGTAAAGTTCTTTGCTATGGCTCGGTAGCTTTTTACATTTTAGTGTTGTTTAATAACGTTGTCCCTGAGAACTTTAGGAACCTCCTTCACCATGATTGCTGCTCATTCCATGAAATCGTCCCGAACCAATGACAGCGTCTCTTATAATGAAACCAGATGCAATTTTTTTGCAGTATCTATCTATCTATCTATCTATCTATCTATCTATCTATCTATCTATCTACAAAATGTGTGTGTATGTTGAGGTGGATGGGCTCACATAGAAGATTAGAAAAAAAAAATCACGTGGTCCTTTTCCAACTCTAGAGACTGTTGTGTGTGAAACGATTAGCAGATTAGCAGTTTCTGAAATACTCAAACCAGCCCATCTGGTACCAACAACCACGCCATGGTTACAGTGACTGAGATTATATTATTTCCCTATTCTGCTGCCACACACACACACACACACACACACACACACACACATATATATATATACACAGTCAGGTCCGGACGTATTTGGACAACGACAGAGTTTTTGTGATTTTGCCTTTATACACCATCACAATGGATTTGAAATAAAACAATCAAGATGTGATCGAAGTGTAGACTCTCAGCTTTATTTTAAGAGGTTCCACAAAAATATGGCATTTACCATTTAGAAATTACAGCAATTTTAAGCAAAGTACTTCCATTTTCAGGGGCTCAAAGGCATTTGGACACTTGACTGACAAGAAGTTGATTGATGAGGTGCGGTCCAAGGTGCAAACCACTGGTAACATTCCAGAACAGGAAAGTCAGATTAGACTTTGCCAGAAAACATCTAAAAAAGCCTGCCATGTTCTGGAATAAGATTCTTTGGACTGATGAAACTTGTACCAGAATGATGGGAAGAGAAAAGTATGGCGAAAGAAAGGAACAGCTCATGATCCAAAGTATACCACATCATGTGTCAAACATGGTGGAGGAAGTGTTATGGCATGGGCATGTATGGCTGCCAATGGAACAGGCTCACTGGTGTTTATTGATGATGTGACTGCTGACAGAAGTAGCAAGATGAATTCTGAGGTGTATAGGGCTATACTCTCTGCTCACATTCAGCCAAA
>CM040988.1:10104549-10121459 GCA_022985145.1 Pangasius djambal | reverse complement strand
ATGGCATGGGCATGTATGGCTGCCAATGGAACAGGCTCACTGGTGTTTATTGATGATGTGACTGCTGACAGAAGTAGCAAGATGAATTCTGAGGTGTATAGGGCTATACTCTCTGCTCACATTCAGCCAAATGCTACAAAACTGATAGGACGCCGCTTCACAGTGCAGGTGGATAATGACCCTAAACATACTGCGAAAGGAACTCAAGACTTTTTGAAGGCTAAGAAATGGAACATTCTTCAATGGCCAAGTCAGTCGCCTGATCTCAACCCAATAGAGCATGCTTTTCACTTACTGAAGACAAGACTGAAGGCAGAAAGACCCACAAACAAGCAGCAACTGAAGGTGGCTGCAGTGACGCCTGGCAAAGCATCTCCAGGGAGGAAACTCAGAATTTGAGTTTTGAGAGCATGGGCTCCAGACTTCAGGCAGTCATTGACTGCAAAGGATTTTCATCCAAGTATTAAAATTATGGTTATATTTACAATCGTCACTTTGTCCAAATACTTTTGAGCCCCTGAAAATAGAGGTACTTTGTCTCAATGTCTCAATGGAGGAAAATTGCTGTAATTCCTAAATGGTAAATGCCATTTTTGTGGAACCTCTTAAAATAAAGTTGAAAGTCTACACTTCGATCACATCTTGATTGTTTTATTTCAAATTCATTGTGGTGGAAAAAGGAAAAATCACAAAAACGAAATACTTCCGGACCTGACTCTCTCTCTCTCTCTCTCTCTCTCTCTCTCTCTCTCTCTCTCTATATATATATATATATATATATATATATATATATATATAAGCAAAGTGTGGGAGTTACTGTTATGTCAGCTGTGTGGACATTACAACACAAAAGGACTTTTTTTCTGGAACTGGAACAAACCTGGCCAAGGCTTTAAATCTAATAAAATAATAATAAAATAGACGTCACATGACACTGGGTATATTTCATACTGAGGCTGATGTCTATCAGCTGCACACTTCTGGCAGTCTTCACCTGTACAATTGTTCTTTTTTTTAAGATGCTGTAAATTTTTCCTAGCAGTGAGTGGGCTATATATACAATGATTGCTCTGAACATTGCTCTAGAACAGTGGTGACCCACAGAAGAGTCCTAATACTTCCTCTAACATCTAAGTTCCAGCTTTAAAATTATGTCAAATCTGTAAAAGGGGTTAAAGTATCAAATATGCTCTGACCATCAAGACCAACTGGAACGTGTAACAACATATAAGCAATAATCTCTTGTGCTAAAGATGTGTGTGTGTAATCATGTAAACAGACAGAAATTCTATGTTAGCTCATTAGTGTTAGGCCAAGGTCTGTCCTATACAGTATTTGCTCCATGAAAGTGTAGTCCCTGGTCAAGACACCAGATGATTAGCCTAGCTTAAATTAAACAGAATTAAACAAATCCACAGGATGGCCATGAATTATTTCCTTTTGTTTCTAGTTCTCCTGCCACAGGTTTGGGTGCCATAATTCCAGTGAAGGGAAATCTTAATGGTATGGCATACAAAGAGATTTTAGACAATTGTGTGATTCCAACTTTATGGCAACAGTTTGGGGAAGAACCATATATGGGTATGACGGTTGGGTGTCCACATACTCTTGACAATATAGTGTACAATAAAATCTATATATGCTTGGGGGAGTTTTTCCCCTAAGATCATTGGACCCAAATGCCTCATGCTGGCTTATAACAGGACTAAAAATCGGTACTTGTCTAGTGAGGCATCTAACAGTAATTTTACCATGTTGACTGGAATATACCATACAGTTTGTGTGAAATGTCTGCAGAGCCTTCAACGAGTGGCCACCAGGGCCTTCAGTACAACAGCCAGGCAGATGAAGAACAGGGTTCCAGAGAAGCAGAAGCTTTTCCAGGTGAGCAGCAAGTTGAAAGGAAACACACCTCCCTCAATTAATAAACTGTACACTTGTATAGAACTCTTTCCAGTTTTGAGCTCAAGTAAATAGTGAAAATAATGTAGTGTAGGAGAGGAAACATGACTGCAATACATTTAATGAATAATGTGTTTTTCAGGAGGACAATGGGTTGCCGGTCCACATCAAAGGGGGAAGCACTGATATGCTACTCTACCGAGTAACCATGACCCTTACGATTGTTGGTAGGATAAGGCATCATTATTTAAATCTCTGAATCCAGTCTGCAGCTCTCTAAGTGCATTATTGCTAAATCTCATCTTTCTGGTTCTGTTTAGGCACTGGATTTTCCTGTTACTGGCTTCTGGTGGCCTCGATGCCCAGAAGCAAAGCTGAATAAGAAGAGGCTCTGAGAGAACTGTTCATGTGTCATAAGAATTCAGTTAAAATAACTTTCATGTTGTACAGACAATTCTAATTAAAGAACATCTGGTTGTATAGTGTGTATAAAATAAATGCTGACACTGTGCTTGTTTCACGCACCAGTACTAGGGCCGTCACATAACACAACAGTAATGAAAAATGAAAGTCTTCATAGCAACTACTGGGCTTGTCTTGGCTGTCACCTAGTGTTCATTTGGGAAAACATAGTTCAACTCAGTGACTCCACATGTGGGTGGATGTTGCCCAATCTTCTCGATTCAAAAGTGAAGCCAAAATATCTCTGAGGCCCTCTAGTGGCTGGCTGCAGTACAATTTCTAACCCATGCCCATGTCAGTTAATGGGACAGGTGGCTTAAATCAGTGGTAAATTAAATCAATGAGATATCAATGGTCAACTTAAATTTTAAAATATAGCATCCCAAATTATTTTCAGGAGTCTTCCATCAATTTTACACGCTCATTTGACCATTGACATCTCCCCCAATAAAAGTGCATGGTTGATGAGGTGATTGACATTTTTTTGGACATTATAGTCAAGTTTCATGAACGCACATGCACTTTCCACACGGACCTAAAGCTTGACAGTTCTGTAGCAAAGCTACGTCTTGTTCTGCTGTGAACTGTTCTAACAGACCCTCAGCAGAGAGTTCTTTGCAGTTTTTCAGGAATGTTGCTGATTTTGATATCTCGGTGTACTGATATTATATCTAGCAAACCAACATGAGTGAAGTGGTAGCATAAACCCAGACAGTTAACCCAAACTGCTTCAGCTCTGGTTTGAAGTGTGCTTTCTCCAGACTGCATGTTTCAGCTCATTCCATAGAGACAGAGCTTTCTGACACTGGGCAGTACGTTTCCCCCCAGAATGCCTTGATAGTCTTGAGATTTCTTGGCGCCCTGCACAGATTCAAGGTACCCAGTGCCAGACACAGCAAAGTAGACCCAAAACTTAACTGAGCCTCCTCCATGTTTCATAGTAGGTATGGTGTTCTTTTCTTTGAAAGATTAATTCTTTTGTCTGTGAACATAGAGCAGTTGTCACTTGCCAAAAAAAAAGCTCCAGTTTTGCCTCATCTGTCCAAAGAACATTGTTCCAGAACCACTGTGGCTTTTCAAAGTAAAATTCCAGTCTTTTTAGCTTTTTCTTTCAACAGTAGAGTCCTCCTGGGTCTTCTTCCATTGAGCCAACTGTTGCTCAAAAAGTGATGGATGGCGCAATCAGACACTGATGTACCCTGACCTTGGAGTTCACCTTGGAGTTCATCTCTTTGGAAGTTTTCCTTGGCTCTTTGTCTACTTTTTGCACTATCCTTCTGTTCAATCTGGGGATGATTTTCCTCTTGCGGCCACAGTTCCATGGACTGTAAACTTCTTAATAATATTTGTATCTGTAGCCACAGCCACAGCATCAAGCTGCTTGGAGATGGTCTTATGGCCTATTCTTTTAACATGCTCGTCTATAATTTTCTTTCTGATCTCCTCAGACAACAGTCTCCTTTGCTTTCTCTGGTCCATGTTCAACGTGATACACACGATGATACCAAACAGAAGAGTGACTACTTTTCTTCATTTAAATAGGCTGAATGACTGATTACAAGATCGAAGACATGTGTGATACTAATTAAAGAAAACAGTTAGCTTGAAATATGGCTATAATCTGAATATTTATCATCTTTTCTAGGGGTACCAACAAATCTATCCGGGCCATTCTAGAATATCTTTGTAGAATAAGCAATAATTTATCTCTTTTCACACTTTCTTTGCTTTACTCTATGACATACCAAAGGCATGCAGGTATACAAAGACAATTGCTTTAAATTTCATCACTTTTCAGGGGGAATGAAGCATTGTTTCAATGAGCTGTAAGGGTACCAACAAATTTGTCCACATCTGTAAATGCTGGTTTACTAGTATATTTTCAGTTGGTACCTTACATTTGCCACTTTTACTACTCATATTACTTTATTACTTTGATTAAAATGATAAATAATGTCAGCTAGCTAGCAAATGATAGCTCAGTCAGTCATGAGTCAAAGCTCTAAAATCTCCTGACAACAGTAAAATCAATATACCTGCAAAAATTAAACGACTACAATTTGCATTTTACATATTAATTAATAACGCTATACTTGCTACTTTGAGTTAGCCGGTGCTCAATCTTATGTTGCACTTCAGGTAATATCAGTGTGTAAGTAATATAGATGGGTGAGAGACGGACCCACTGTCCACCCGGCCGTATCTACTGTGCATTCTCTGGCTCCAAGGTCTCTACTACACAGACTCAGGCTCCAATTTTCAGAAGATGATGACCCCTATTTCCCAGAAAAGGCTTTAAAACTGCACAATGGGAGTGAATGGTGCCCTGTTGTCCACTCATGTATACAGTCATTGGTTCACCCATTTAGATTCTGAAGTGAATGTGTGATGGGATAACTTTGGATTTAGATCTGTATTCAGAGTTCATTGTGCATAATGAGGATTTAATACCAAAACTGTACACACTGGCCTACAACCTATTGCTTTTATAAGTGTTATTCAGAGAGTTACACAGGAATTATACTTGCAGGTGGAGTTTGCTGAAATCCCATCCATTTGCAATTCTGACCTTGAATTTAAGCACATTTGTCTTGTGTGATATCGACTCCAGGGGGGAGCAGTATTAAGTCCAGCACCACTATCATTTTTTCTTCTTTGTTTTTTTTATTTAGCCACAATAGGTAAGATAAAATGTATGTTTTGGGCTGTAAATATACTCAGAAAACTACAGTGGATATTAAACAGTCTACACACTCCTGTTAAAAGATTTTTGTGATGTAAAAATTAAACCAAGATCAATCATGTCATTTCTTTTTCCAACTTTAGATAAAATGAGATAAAACAACCAACAAAATTCAACTGAAAAAAAAGAAAAAGAAAAAGAAAAAACTTACAATAACCTGGTTACACACCTTTTTAGAATGGGGCATGTGACTGTGCTCAGAATTAACTAATCACATTCACACTCAGGTTCAGAAGTAATTGCTATGGGGCTGCTTCTCTTCAGCGGGGACTTAGGCTCTAGTCAGGATAGAGGGAATCATGGATGGCTCCAAATACCATTCTATTTTGGCATAAAACCTGCAAGCCTCTTTTAGACAGCTGAAGATGAAGAGAATTTTCACCTTCCAACACGATAACAACCCAAAGCACAAATCCAGGTCAACAAAGGATTAGTTTCCGAAGAAGAAGATCAACGTTTTGGAATGACCCAGTCAGACCCCAGATCTAAATCCTATCAAAAACCTGTGAAATGACTTGAAGTAGGCTGTGCACACGAGATTTGCAAGGAAGAGTGAATGATATTGCCAAATCAAGATGTGCTAAGTTGGTATTACAAGCAAAAGTTGCTTTAAAAAATATTAGTTAAGGGGTGTGCACACTTATGCAACCAGGTTAGTGTCAGTTTTGTCTTTTTTTCTTTCCTAAAACATTTCAATTCGTTTTTCCACTTGAGTTTTTTTTTGGTTGCTATATCACATTAAAGGTGGAATAAGATCTGGTATGATTTATCTTGTTTTCATCTTTTTTTTTTTATATTACAAGAACCTGCAATTTGAACAGGGGTGTGTAGACTCTTTATCCACTGTATGCAATGCCATTTGAGGCCAATATTAAATAAATATGACAATTATTTAATTAATAATATCATTCCTTTAAAGTCCACTTTTTTCCACATGGTGGGCATCGGAGACGGCATCATAACACTTCTTATGTCGAGCTGATAATTACAGCCAGGACTATTCATGCAGCAATGTACTGCCAATATGCTAGACTCCTATTGGATGTTTATTCTGAATGCTATGTCATGCCATCTTTTCAATGCTATATTGCTGTCCGTGGTGTTTACGTTACACCATATTACATTACTAAAAAAAACAAACAAACAAACAAAAAAAACAGCTGAAGCATCTGGGTAATCAATCTCTGAATACGAGTAACTTTACCCCCGTAAACACTGATGTAATTTTCATCAACTCTGAATATGGCCCACTGTGCCATTTCTTCAGGTTTCCAAATACAATACCAATCTAATGGAAGTACAAATGTATTTTTATTGTTTTTTAACAGTTATTAATACAAGTTCCAAAGCTGCATTCATAAACAAGCTTTTGAAACCAATAAATGTGGGTTATATCCAAGGCGTTTTGTTAATGGTTACATAAAGCCCCTTTAAATCAGTAGGATTAGTGAGGTAGGCATTCGATACAAATTCATTACACTAAAACTTGGAATAAACAAGAATGTATACAAAAATGTACATTTAACAACATTAAGTTCTGTTTGGTATTTGTAGTGGCAGGAGTTTTATCTTTGTACAAAAATCAAGGTTTACAAGGTAAATACTTTTTTTGAGATCACTCTTTAGGATCAATAATCATATACAAACTTGCATATGCTTTCTAAGAAGTATTGGTATACACATATCGCATACACTTCTTGGTACACACGTGCTTTCTAAGAATGCTTTCTTAAGCAGCTGAGAAAAAGCCCTGTAAACTGAAGTTTTTAATTATATAACTCATTTGAATTTTTTTAACCAAATAATGAGGTAGCTTGACAAAAGCTATGTCTTCTAAACCTCTTGTTAATAAGTAACATATTTGGGGCTGGGCAACATGAAATCCTTATCAAACATGCAGTGATGTATTTAGATATTTTCATGTTGATATTTTTTTTCCAGTTTTATGATGGTAGAGCTTTTGGTTCTAGACTGCACTACTCGATTATATCAGCTTGTGGTTAACTCCAGCTGAAATTTAGTGAAAAGGAGCTACATTTACCCCAGAAACTGTGAAATGCACATAGTAGCTTGTCCAGTCTCAACAAATATGTAAAATCATGCATAGTCACAGTAAAGCCAGTCGAAATTAAATCACAGTCAGACATCAAAACTGCTTATACCAAGTATTACACAGACTAAAAACCATATCTCACCAAATACCGTTCACTTATACATATTCTTCCCAGCTCTGACAGTAGGCTTCATGAATAATTGCATTCCAGTAAACATTATAAAACACATCTGTGGTGGAAACAGACTATACCTCTGAAGACCACACTTAATTCTCAGTGCTTCCTGACAGCTCATCATGCTTTAGCGCAGGAAGCGGATGCTCATCTTGTGGTCAATGTCGACCTTTTCTAGAGACTAATGCAAAAAAAAAAAAAAAAAGAGCATCAGATATCAGTCCACAACAACGTATTACATGCTTAGAAATCATTAATACTATTCATACCACAGTGCTGTTGAATGTTCAATTCTAACTGGGTAGAAGGTGTCGATTCATTTTCTATAATAGCAGGTCTGACAGTAGTTCTGGCTGAAAGGTTTATTTTTATAACCTTATTATAATATGTTATCTTTTCTTTAGTAACAACTTACACAGGGAGTTGTATGGTGGGCACGGCACACAAAACAAATAATAATAATAAAAAAAAATAAAAAAAACTTGTAATCATTGATATAGTGAAGTTTTCTATGAGGAGAGGTTTAACATTTATGGAAGGAGTTTTCCAGTGTCAGTGTTATGTAACAGTCCAAGTTAAAGCTGTACCTTTATGATTTCTGGCACAGGGTAATGACTGTTTATAGCACTTACAACATAAGTGATAACAGGTACTAACGTATTCCATGGATGATCTGCAACTTAAAATGTAACTAGAATTGTAATTGTTGGCAAATTGCTATAGTATAAGGGGACTAAAACATTTCTGAACATCCTGTTATTGGTCAATAATTAGTCAACAACTTCAAGGCGGTAACACACCTATAATTATTTTACTATAACAACATGGATGCCATTTCTTATTCCATACACATAGTCTTTATGGGTCTGTGGTAACACTGTAGATACAATCTCCAAAATAATGTATGAAACAATGTTGTTAAAAACAGCAACTGAAATGTCCCTGTGTTTCAAAGACTACATATTAACCATAAAACCACTAACAGTGTATTTGTGGTGCATAATGCAATATTTTACCTTCCGAAACTCTTCAAACGATATGGCATCATCGTTGTCCAGGTCTGCCTCTTGAATAGTACGGTCTACTATGCATTCCAGTTGTTCTTGTGTTACCTGGCTCTCCAGCATGGCCTGGAGAACCTGCCAGTGATTTTCACATGTCAGTGAATATCTAATCAACAGTGATGTACATACTTTAACAACCATTAATAAACATTAATACCTGCCATTAAACACAAATACAGGTGACATCACGATAACAGTGGGCCTCATTTATCAAGCTGAATACTAACAGAATATTTGTAAATCATTCGTACAAGCATTTACAGAAGATACTTGTTATTCACGAAAATCCCGTAATTTCAGAAAATGTTCATATCCTACTTGTGCTCCTGAGCGTGTGTACATTTACACATAAGAGGACTTACTAACGTAAATCTCAACTGGTCACCTTGAGTTACTGAACTTTTATATACCGATTTCGCTGTCAAGTTGAAATAGCTTATATATTTCTATTACATACCCAAATTTAGTGAATAAACCCAGTAGTTTCATATTAAAGGCATTAATTAAAGAAATAATAGATATGGAATAATAGTATATAAATAATAATAAAGAAAGCGAGCAAAAATCCACAATTTAGGACAAATAAGACCAGTCATTTACATTGAGAATGTAAAAAAAGGAGGATGGACTGCAATGACACAGATAGCGTGCAGGTCGGTTCCGTTTGCAATAGCATCTTTCTTTAATCGTGTGCACCACTTTATTAGAGCCAGCACTAAGTACAGATAAGTGACTGATCTGGTATGTCTCAAGCTGCAACATGCCATATACTGCCTAGTGTGCTGCATCCCCAGTCGACTTCCTACCCACCTGCTTTTCCAACACGGCATCGTTGAGGGCACATTGGTGTGCAAGAAATTTCTAGATAACAATCGTCAAGACACATTGCATTGATTAAAAAGGAATGAGCATGACGTGCTTGATTTCCATGATCACCTGCGTGACGTGCTTGGTTTCCATGATCACCTGGGTACAGAATATATTTCTCTCTACTTTCATGTCAAACCATTTTCTTTTCACCTCACTTAATGCACATCTAGTATAAATTTTCTGTAATTTTGCTCCAGATTTTGGCCTTTTCAATGGGTGTTTAAGCTGTTAAATAATATATATTTTTATTGGCATAGACGCAAGTCAAAATAACTTCTACCTCTGAGAAAGTCTTTTTTTGTGGACGTCACCAAATGCAAATCAGCTGTGCTGTGCATGCGCCTGGCAATTTATAGGTGATTGGTGTTTACCAACATACGCATGCGAGTACGGAGAAAACCAACATTTTCGAAGATTTTGTAAATCATGCAATTCGGTTTGGCTTACACAAACATTTACACACAACTTTACTAAAAGACTGATAATGAGGCCCAGTGTTCATACAGCATACTCATGTGCACTGACCTGCAAGAGTTCTTGTCTGGAAATCTTGCCATCCTTGTCCTGATCATACAACTGAAAAGCAACTACATAAGCAGTGAATTTAGGTGAGAATTTTAAAACACATCAGACACATCAGGACTTAATATCTCGAAGCAGGGTAACATGCTCCTTTTACCAGGAAGTGCCATAAACGTACATTTCAATTTGTTGATTCTGCTGTTAATGGGGTCAGGAGAGTTGGGTTCTTTGGATCGGTTCTTATCGATGGGACGAAAATGTGCCAAGATCCTCACAAATGATGGGAAGTCCAGCGTTTCCTGTCTGAAAGGGACATTCATTTAGGTCCATCCCCAACCATTTTATGGAGAAAAACGTACATTTTTTTAAAATCTGCCTTTTAGCTAACACCTGTCATTTGTAACAATTCCAGTACAAAAGATGCAGTAGAGAAAACTTTTGTAGTCATAAAGAAATAACAGTTTGGTTGAGTCCATGGGTTAATAGTTCGAGGGCAAAAAACAAGTATCTCATAGCCATGACTTATTATGTTGTGGCAATGAATTGTGTGGCAATGTACATGACCTGCAGTTAATTATTTGGTGGGAATGGGCAACAAAATCTATTCATTTGGAGAATTTGCTTAAAGTGGCGCATGCTAGTGGTATATCCATGTCACAATTCCAGTGACTCCAGTATGTCTTTTTTGTGTCATTCCAAGATTGAAGTGTAATATTTCTGATCAGCACCATGCTTAGGTTCAAAATACAACAGTTAAAAAAGAGTTAAGTCATGGCCACACCTATTATAAAAAATAACCACCATGTAACCTCAGCTCTGTACTTTACCCTGTGGTGCGGTTTGAGACCTCAGGAATCGCGTTTGGGTGCAGGCCAAACTGCAGCGAGAATACAATTCAACCCTGAATGGATCCAACGTCTGGAAGTGAACCATACATGCTGTGTATTTTGTTTTGTGGGTGACATTTGACAAACTGAGCCAAACTGAGCCAAAGGACAGGCTCTGTGTTCGAAGTGCTCGGACTATTTTTGTAATTTATTTGATCACTTGCCATATTTCTGACCATTGAATGAAAGAGTTTCACAAGTATGTTTGCAGCCAGTCCCCTCAGCCAGCATTATATTGCTTTTTGGTTTGTTTAGATATGTGCATTGTGAAACCAAAACAAACCAAATAGCAAATAAGCCAAAAGTATCAGTTTTGCTCTGTTTGGACTAACAAATAAGAAGGTGCCCTTAATAATTACTTTGTCAGTATCTCTGTAATATCAGACTAGGATTTTAGTTACAATTGCATACCACTTGGGTAGCTTTATGACTAATGAGACATATAAATGAGTTGCCCAGTTGTGGTATCTTTTACAAACAAACCAATACTGTGTTTTTATATACATGGCAAATATATTAGTTGCAGAAGCAATGCTTATTAAGCCATGATAAGATACTCTTACCCTGAAGAGAAGAAGGCCCCTATTATTCTGTCACATATGGGATTCATGGCAAGCTCCTTTATGGCTCCAAAGTCCTGTGCACTTTGAGAAAAGTAGATTAATGAGACTTTGGCCAACGAATAACTAACTAAATAAATGAAACTGAGGCATCTTACCTAAGATGACCCTTGCTGTCTGTGTCCAGAGATTGGTAACGGTCATACAGACGAACAAGGTGTGCACGAGTGACTGCAAGAAATACAGGGCACATTTCATAATGACTTCTGATGACAGGCCTCATTTAATAAGTGTACACTCAGGTGCCAGTTTATTACATACAACTTGACTGTATCTACATTTATTAGCCATTTTTCATAAAATGTACTTTGTAACAGGGATGTGAGGAAGCATTTTGCATTGAGGGTGCTGGAACTTTTAGCAGCACACATGTAGTGTTAGCTATGATGTCACACCCAAACAATAATCAAATCATTTTTCTTTCAACAGAGAATGTGTGTTGATTACAATGATATACAGTCAGGTCTGGAAGTATTTGGACAAAGACAGAGTTTTTGTGATTTTGCCTTTATACACCACCATAATAGATTTTAAATAAAACAATCGAGATGTGATTGAAGTGTAGACTTTCAGCTTTATTTTAAGAGGTTCCACAAAAACATGGTATTTGCCATTTAGGAATTACAGCCATTTTCAACAAAGTACCTCCATTTTCAGGGGCTCAAAGGTATTTGGACAACTGACTGGCAAGAAGTTAATGGACCAGGTGCGGTCCATTCCCTCGTTACTTCAAGACAAATGAAGCAGATAAAAGGTCTGGAGTTGATATCAGGTATTGAGTTGGCATTTGGCATCCTGTTCGACTGGAGCTACCAATATGAAGTCCAAGGAGATCTCAATGCAAGTGAAGGAGCCATCATTAGGCTGAAAAAACAACATAAATCTATAAGAAAGAAAACATCTAAAAAAGCCTCCCATGTTCTGGAATAAGATTCTTTGGACTGATGAAACCAAGATTAACTTGTACCAGAATGATGGGAAGAGAAAAGTATGGCAAAAGAAAGGAATAGCTCATGATCCAAAGTATACCACATCATGTGTCAAACATGGTGGAGGAAGTGTTATGGCATGGGCATGTATGGCTGCCAATGGAACAGGCTCACTGGTGTTTATTGATGATGTGACTGCTGACAGAAGTAGCAAGATGAATTCTGAGGTGTATCGGGCTATACTCTCTGCTCACATTCAGCCAAATGCTACAAAACTGATAAGACGCCGCTTCACAGTGCAGGTGGATAATGACCCTAAACATACTGTGAAAGCAACTCAAGACTTTTTGAAGGCAAAGAAATGGAATATTCTTCAATGGCCAAGTCAGTCGCCTGATCTCAACCCAACAGAGCTGCTTTTCACTTACTGAAGACAAGACTGAAGGCAGAAAGACCCACAAACAAGCAACAACTGAAGGTGGCTGCAGTGAAGGTCTGGCAAAGCATCTCCAGGGAGGAAACTCAGAATTTGAGTTTTGAGAACATGGGCCCCAGACTTTAGGCAGTCATTGACTGCAAAGGATTTTCATCCAAGTATTAAAATTATGGTTATATTTACAATTATGTCACTTTGTTCAAATGCCTTTGAGCTCCTGAAAATGGAGGCACTTTGTTGAAAATGGCTGTAATTCCTAAATGGTAAATGGCATATTTTTAGCTTTAGCTTTAGTGATTTCAGCTTTACTGAAGTGACTTGTGACCAAATATGGTGACCCATACTCGGAATTTGTGCTCTGCATTCAACCCATCCAAGTGCACACACACAGTAGTGAACACACACACACACACACACACACACACACACACACACCATGAACACACCATGAACACACACCCGGAGCAGTGGGCAGCCTTTTTTGCTGCGGCGCCTGGCCAACATCTATATCTACCACTAGTTTGACAGTAAACTATTAGGGTTGAGCAATGCATTATATCACAAGGTCTCATTAATGGCATAATAAAATCTGAAGTGTGACGTGGAGCAAAGTATTTTACACACACACACACACACACACACACACACACACACACACACACAGATTTACTTAAAGGCAGATAAGCAGCAGCATTTGTGAGTCCTATTTTTTGCTTTTAGGTGATTCAAGTCTGCAATGATCTACTGGATTCATGCTGTCTTTCTTCTGAATACTAAACATGGTCAACAGAAAAGTCATAACCACTTTGTCCTAACCAAAAAACAGTTCTGTTGTCTGTCCTTTTGTGCACTTTTTCACTTTGACTGGACAATGTGTGTTTATTGTATCTAATTTCTACTTACATTTCTCCTCCTAAGGCATTTTGCAGGAAAAAAGGATAATGGAGTAAATAATCCACTTTCATTACACACGTGACTCGTGACTGTATTTCACATGCACCGTCTCAATCATGAAAAACATCAGGCCAAAAGGAGATCACATCTAGAAGGTGTTTCCCTCTGGTTACTCACCTGACATGACCGTCAATGATAGGCTGCATGAATCTACAGTCTGGGCTAGAAAGAAATCAGCCCCAGCTTCATTTCTTCATACCAATCTGCACACTTTTCTTACAACCATCAGTGGTGCTGTTGAGCTTGGTTCCACAAAAGTCCAAAATAATTGGTAGATATAATGTAGGCTTACATTTGTATTTACATATAAAGTATTTAAAAATATTTATATATTTTTTAGAATTTATATACAAATACATATTGTAACTCAATCATGGACTTAATTATTTCTTGCTGTATGTACAAACTTTGAGTTTTTAGAGGAAAGTCATAACCTTTTCTGCTCTATGAGGAAATAAAATTCTTCTTCTTCTGTTTAGTTGTCCTGTTAAGCAGTTAAGTTGTGCTGTTAAGCAAATTATAAAATGGCAGTAGTTTCATACTCGTATATTATTCATTACCAGTATAATTCTTTAGAAACTTGTCACACATTTCTCTGCATAATCTTGGCACAATATCAGTGCTAGTTTTCTTCTAACAAGAAAAGATCTCAAACATTAATAATATATTGCATGTATAGTATATGCTATAATTCAATGCAGTAAAATATTGAAGTTCTCTTTGTTTGGAATAGAACAAGGTACACAAAACAAGAAAAAGCTATAATGAATTCAAAATTATGGCGATTATTCATTTCTGGTAACAATTTATATTTTATAATAATACATACAACATACATGCAAAAGGGATACATATTCTAGTTAAGGAAAGTCTGTAGTTTTCACAACTATATACAGTATAGAGAAAATAATTACTCTTCCCTTCTAGCCCAATTACAGCAGCCACTCGTGCAGTCAGTCATTTATACACCTGCTAGTTATAATGTATACAGCATAGATATAATGTAGGTGTACCTAAAAAAAAAACCTGGACTTACCAACTCCTTTATCCATCTACAAGTGAGCAGTACACAGTGTCTTTACTTGTACACTATATGGCCAAAAATTTGCAGACACCTGACCATAACATTCATACAGCATGTGCTTGATGCAGTGGTAGCTCAGTGGTTAAGATGTTGGACTACTGATCGAGAAGGTCATGAGTTCAATCCCCAGTACCACCAAGCTGCCACTGCTGAGCCCTTGAGCAAGGCCCTCAACCGCTCAGTTGTGTAAATGAGATAATTGTAAGTCGCTCTGGATAAGGGTGTCTGTCAAATGCCGTAAATGTAACATCCCATTCCAGATTTATTCCCAATTTGCTGTTATCCTCCACTCCTCTAGGAAGGCTTTCCACTACATTTTGGAGCGTGGCTGTGGGGATTGAGCCACAAGAGCGTTAGTGAGGTCAGACACTGATGTTGGTGAGGAGGTCTGGGGTGCAGTCAGTGTTCCAGTTCATCTCAAAGGTGTTCAGTGGGGTTGAGGTCAGGGCTCTGTGCAGGACACTCAAGTTCTTCTGCTCCAACCTTGGCAAAACATGTCTTCATGTGATAATGACAATGTGCACAGCGACATTGTCGTGCTGGAACATGTTTGAGCCTCTTAGTTCCAGTGAAGGGAAACTGTAATATTATAGCCTACAAAGACATACTATACAATTGTGTGCTTCCAAATTTGTGGCACCAGTTTGGGGAAGAAAAAACTTTTGGCTATATAGTGTACTTGGATTTAAACCATTTCCAGATGATTAAAGTGATAGCTGTATCACCTGCTCCAGTCTCTCCTGCCCTTCTCTCTCTCTCTCTTTCTCACGCCCCTTTTTGGAGCACAGCAAAAGGCTACTTGTCAGAACAAGCTTTAATAATAAAAGCGCAAGCTTCGTTAAAACGTCAGAAAAAAAGCATTTCCTCATAAAATATTTCTTAAAAATGGTTTATCCTGCAGAAGGCTACAGCTTACAGCTATGTAGCTTATACTATAAGCTTTAACGGGGTCAGTCAAATGCTTTATAAACAAACAAACAAACAAACACAACTTACAACCAGTTTCTCGCATTAAATCCTCCGCGTTTGGGATTTTGGCTAGGTCAGAGTTGGTCGAACCCATTTCATATTCCTGAATTTATCCCAGCTACACTACTTTATTATAACAAACCGGTTCAGTGCACAAATCACAACCACAGACCGCTAAATGACACCCGAACTGACAAGCGTTCAAGCTTGTGTTAGCGTAATGATTGACGTGGAATGTGACCAATCAGCACTGACGCTTTCAGGTTAAACGTAAGCAGTGGTCACGCCCAATCACGCTCAAACACACTCTTATCAAAACAAGGGAGGTGCTCGCGTTCGTATAAAAGCGCACGCGACGAGGTGATAGCACAATTCCGGAAAAAAACCCAAACAAACACAATTTTATCAGTCCCTTTGTCTCTACCCCTAAAGAGGTCTTTTACAGCCCAAAAAAGAAATGACCCTAAATTAACACTGGGGGGCGCCATGACATTTTAAATATACTCTGGTTGCGTGGCCCCGCTGTACTGCATCATTAGTGGTGTCACAGGATTGTGTTACAGTGGTGTGTTTTGCCATTTTCACCACATGATGCTGAACAGACCAACAGTGTTGATCTCTGTTTGTGATTTCAAATGAATTTCTTAAAATGTGACTACACCGACTGTGTACCGTACATGCCGAGCATATGCTTTGTTTTAATCACATTTATTTAAATTTTCTTTCTTTCTTAATTTTTTTATTTATAATTTTTTTCTGTACCACTACACATTTTAGTGATTGATTTAACAATTATTTTCAAACTGTTTATTTTTAATGTAGAAATGTATTTCTGTTTACATCTGCCAGTTTAAGAATTATTAAATACCAAGTTTCACAAATTTCTTTGCACAACAATTTTTGTTTTTATGTTCAAAATAAGTGCCACAATATATTATCAGTGCCACAATATACTATCAGTGCTGCAATATACTATCAGTGCTGCAATATACTATCAGTGCCACAATATATTGTGAGTTAGAGCATAACTGGTCACATTTTTGTAGATGTAAATTACACAAGACACTAAGATGTAAACTATTTACTAATTGGAAGTATTCTACTAATTAGAATAATTGTTGCTTCATGGTTTGTCCCATAATTAGTTTATAATTCTGTGGTTTCTGTATTCTTTCCAATAGAAACAGATTTTTATACAGTATCTTTACTGTATAAAACATAGCACTAGGAACAGTTGATG
>CM040988.1:10092104-10104449 GCA_022985145.1 Pangasius djambal | reverse complement strand
CAAACTCTTCCATTTTGTTATGATAAAGCTGACAGTTGACTGTGGAATATTTAGGAGCGAGGAAATTTCACGACTGGATTTGTTGCACAGGTGGCATCCTATGACAGTTCCATGCTGGAATTCACTGAGCTCCTGAGAGCGGCCCATTCTTTCACAAATGTTTGTAAAAACAGTCTGCATGCCTAAGTGCTTGATTTTACACACCTGTGGCCAGGCCAAGTGATTAGGACACCTGATTCACCTGGTCACCTGATGGGTGACCGAATACTTTTGGTAATATAGTGTATATATATATAAAATTTATATAGAAAAAATATATTGTAACTCAAACATGGACTTAATTATTTCTTGCTATATGTATACACCTCTGTTTTGTTGTCCCATGTGTTCATAAAATGTATGTTTCTTTGGCTATTTGGCCTTACTTGTTTTTCCTCAGTCTTTTCCTCAGGCTCTATCCTTGTATATAGCTCATCAAATTACAAACTGGCAGTAGTTTTACTCTCATTCGTTATTCGTTACCAGTGAAATTCTTTTGAAACTTGTCACCCTTTTTTCTGCATAATTTTGGCACAATATCAGTGCTAGTTTTCTTTTAACAAGAAAAGATCTCAGACATTAATAATATACTGCATGTACGGTATATGCTATAATTCATCTAAGACATTGAAGTTCTCTTTGTTTGGAACAGAACAAGGTACACAAAACAAGAAAAAGCTATAATGAATTCAAAATTATGATTAAACTTAATTTCTGGTAACACTTTTGGGAAAATCCACACTTAAAATATGAAATAATAATAATAATAATAATAATAATAATAATAATAATAATAATAATAATAATAATAATAATATACAACATACACACAAAAGGGATATGTATTTCAGTTAAGGAAAATCTGTAGTTTTTATGACTTTATACAGTATAGCAGAAAATGTTGAAATCTGACCTTGTGAATGGTTTCCCAGGCTGCTACACAATATTAGCACAGATAACATTAATAAAATTCATCATTAATAAACTGTAAGTAATGTTAGCAAAGTAATAAAGTAAGTTACAACATGCATTAGTTGACATTTATTTAAATGTTAATTACATACATCTGAGCTTTTTCAATACATAACATTGTTTTTTTCAATACATGTAGAATGCATAAATAATAAAGTAATAGTACAATACAAATACAAAGTAATAATAATAATAATAATAATCATAATCATAATAATAATAATAATTACAGCATTTTCCTAAATGTTTCCTAAATGTTAAACATTTCATTTCATGCCCACACCTCTGTCGAGACAGACAGTTTGAGATTACAACATTCCACTTGGCAGCCATGCTGTTCTCAGTGATATGACAGATAGTGTTATGTTTCTCTGTTTCCAGGCCCACAGTAAAGTTTCTGTTTTCTACAGGAGAGATTCATTTAGTCCTATTTCATAGTTAAATATTTTGGGTAATGGAGTAGTTAATGGAGTAGTATTTCTTGTTAAGGCATTTAATATGCCTATTAAACAGGCATATTACAGATTCCTGACACTGAGAATTACAAGATCTGTGAGACATAGATTTGCCATGGTGTTTAAACACAAAGTTAATCTAATTTCTAAACCCCATTATTGTTTGGTGTTTTTTTAGCCCTGAATGTGGGTATTTATGCCCTGCGTGCTACGTTATTTAAAATCTCTATAAGTGGATCATGCCCCAAAATTCATATAATACATGGATTATTTGCCATTCTTTTGAAAGTTAGTCTTCCTGGACTACATCCTGGATAGGACAGCAGTCCCATCCAATGGCACCATACACACACACACACACACACACACACACACACACACACACACACTTTAATGCCTAGGAGCAACTTAAGAGTCCACCTACCAGCATTTTGGGAGGTGAGAGGAAACTAGAGAACCTGGAGGATATCCACGATTTCACGAAGAGAACATGAAAAACTCGACACACACAGAAACCCAATGAGTAATTTTATATTCATGTTCAATTTGACATTCTAAAACAATCAGGAAGTGAAGTGAAAGTGAAGTGACTACTTATTGACATAATAGCAATTGGAAAAAGAAAAGCAACAGTTTTATACAGGCACATAAATGTGATGACTTTGTAAAAGTGCATATAATTTAATAATGGAGATACTGATTTTTAGTGTATCATGTAGGAATGAGTGATTCTGGGAAAACACACTGGAATGACACTTAATAATTGTGTGCGACAGTAATGGGGCTGATATCCTCAGTGGCTGAGCTTCTGTTATTTGTTTCTATACAATTTGGGCTACCCACAACTGTCTCCTCTTGTAATCTGTCTATGTGCATTGTTAGCACTGGTAACATGGCAGCACTGTTCTTAAGTGTTAGGCAATAGGAATTATTGGCCTTGTTTGTGGTATCAGTATGAACGCAGAATTCTGACCTTCCAACAAAGCTGTGATAAAGTAGCAATAAATTGTAAAACACAGCTATCCTAAAGGCATAAAACGGACGTGTCTGTTTGTTATCACACTTCTTTTAAGCCAAAGCTTATTTACATGAAACAAAATGTAAATAATCGGAAAGATCCACGTCTTATTGCAAACGGACCTTATCCTTCCACCTGTGGCATCAATAAACGTGCTCTGCCAATCTTTCAGTTTCAAGCTTCATAACAACACAAAGCTATCTCATATAACAAACACAGTATGAAAGTAAACTTCATGTTTCCCATCCCTCTGTGACTGTCAGCTCGTTGAATTAAAGGAAAGGAAATGGATCACCTGTTGAGCACTCCTTCGCTCTTTGTTTGTCCATAATTCCTGTAAACTGTGGCCTACAAAGCAACTGCCAGAAATGAAAGTGAATTAAGAACAATATCCATTGTGTACACTTTGAGCGACGAATTTTTTTTTCATTCGAGAAGATGTAATCAGAGCAGAATTCCATTAGTATGTGCAGGGGAAAATTACATTATTTCCAGTGTTGTCTTTATTACACATGTACATTCATTGTTTCTAGTTAATTATCAAACAAGCTTGTGTCACAGCTTTTAGTCAGGAGATTTCAGTAGGAATGTGTATGACCATCTTGGGCTGTAGACCAAAAGTGAAGGTTAAAGTTTTTCCTTCCAACCTTTCGGCTGCAGGTGATCGAGTCTCCCAGTGAGTGTCCTAATGCAGAGCCCCGCTTCAGAAAACCTCTGTCCTAAAGTCTCAGTGCACAAGCTGAGTTTACTTGGGGTATTCCAAGGCACTGTGACAACTATGATGACTATGTTTTAAAGCATCTGAAATATGTTGGTACTTTTGGCAACCATATGTTAGGTCACATAATACTACTGAATGTTAGGGAAATTACTACTGCTCGTGGAAGATCTTCATCAACATATCAGTGTCATGAGTACACATGATACCCAACAAAACCACATCACATGCTTTAGTACTATTGGTGCCATGTGCTACCCTTTGCATATGATTTTACAGTATGGATATAGATATAGATTCTAAATTTCTGCAAATTTAGTATAGAAAATCTCCCTTTGTGAAAGTTGTAAATCTGGGGGAAAAAATACCACACAGGAATTAACAGGCTTGCGTTCACTGTCTCAAAACTCCATATAGATAGGTTAAAAATATAATGCCTGTGTTCCCTTAATTATTATATTTGCTTATTTAGATCATGGGTTTGAGAGGTGGAGGAAAACTGGAAAACCCATGCAAAGCAGACGGTAACCAGTGCTCAGGACCAAACCAGGGACTCGGGAGCTGTGAGGCAGAAACTCCATCCGCTGCACCACCATGCCTTCCACAAGTCATGTGATGTTGTTTTGTTGTAGGCACTGATGACAGGTTGATGGACATCCACAGTAAATTCCCTAACATTTAGCAGTTTTTATTTTTAAGTAAGAGATGCTTGCTTAATAATCTATCATGATAACCAAAAGTTCCCCTTTAATAACACAGACAGTCCCTCAGCTGTGTATGGGACCTGTAGAAGCTGGGTCAGTGTGTTCTGTTTGAACGTGGAGAGTCATTTTCCCTGTGGGGTGTCCATCCCTTTGCTTGCACAAGCCATCATTAGAGAGAGTGTGGAAAGAGTGCACACAGCATGGACTGGCACAGGCCCAGACCAGAATGTACTAATCTCTAGACAGCAGCCAGCTAAGAGCTGTTCTGACCACCCAGCCTGTGGCCTCTGAGGGAGCCAGCATCCAGGTTTAATCGAGTATCTACAGTCATGGTCACAAATATAGATCATGTGGTTTATGAATGAGTCAATGAAATACTTATGACTAGTCAGCCTCACTGATGTCGAGTGAACAACCCTTAGTGTGCTTAAATCTTTTCGTAGTAATGAAGTAATCAAGCATTCAATTACTTGACCACGAGATTTTGCTGAACTTTGTTATGGGGATATTCCAAAGTTTGGAACTTTCACAACTACTGCAGGTGTATCACTGAATACCAATAATACCACTGACTGTTAGGGGAATTTTACAGTGCAGCAGATTTATACGATCTTTCCAGCAAGTCAAATATAGAAACTTTTCTTTATATCCATGTTTTTTCAACCTTGGCACCAATGAAGGGGAAACAGACAGACAGGTATAGTGTAAGTACAGCAGGTGTTAACCTACTCTAGGGGGTGTAACCAGTGTTGAATTAAAATCAAATGTTTCATAATGATCTAAAATGACTATAATAGAATATACAAAGAGGGATTGGCATGAGCTCTTGTGATGTGGAGCCACTGAAATGAGTTAGACTAACTTAACAAAGGTGAAAGCGTGAACAATGTGCCCAGCGTGATGCCTTGCCGACAGATGGAGGGGAGGAGAAAGTTTCTCAGGATAAAAAACAGCTCTTAATTACAGAGCGGCTGAATGGAGGATGGACGTCTCATTAGTGAGACGACAGGGACTAAGACTCTAATTGTACAAATTGCTGAAACACCATCCTTGCTGCTTCACGTCAACACATAAGGCTCCTGTGGTGGACAGTCAAAGGGTCGTGCTGCCTGTGGCCACACAGAGGTCTGATCAGGCAAGGGTTGAATCAAACTGGACCAGACATGTCTTTCTTCTCCTCCCATCTGCTGTCTTCTAATGAAGACTGAAGAGCCACTTTTTAACTAAACATTAAATCTACAGTTTATTAAAAAAATAATAAATCCTTCAATAGATAATATAAAGGAATAATAAATGAATGAATGAATGAATGAATAAATAAATAAATAACCATGTAATAGGGCTTTGGCCTAATTGTACCAGCATGAGAATTTTTTATTTTCCAGTCGAAACTTCAGTGCAATTCTGTAAGTCACTCTGGATAAAAGCATCTGCTAAATGCTGTAAATCTAAAATGTAAATGCACTTTATTTCCTCAGAAGTTTTTCTTCTTCTTCTTTTTTTTTTATTTTAGTCAATATGGCACCAGAAATCTGAACTAACAGAATCAGCTTCAAAGGTCTTAGAGTTGAGTTGAAGAGCTAAGCTCAAATGCTCTCACAGACTCTCCAGACCTTACATCGACACTGTGTATAAACATGCAGTATTTCAGAAATGTGGTATAAATTATAGCATGAGCAGGGGTCCATTACATTGTTTCAGGTTTACCACAAATATTCTGAGGCTGCTGTTGTTACAAGTATGAGAAAGGTAATTGGAAACAAGTTAGCACAGTCTTTAAATTCTTTAGGGCATTTAAAAGTGTACAAGGACTAAATGGGTTCACATTGCAAAATAGAAAGAAACATCATTAAACAAGCTTCTTTTCATTTTTTTCCCTAAATTTATCATATACTCTTATTACCACACCTTTTACTGGAAACAAAATCTTTTGTTTGACAGGAGTTTCCAGTCCATGATCCAGGTGATGACAAAAAAAACAAAAAAAAAAACGACCTATGTCACACCTGTTCAAGAACTGCCACACAGAAAAGCAGTATGACTAAGTGAAAATGTTATACAGGCAGGTATGTAATTTACAGAAATAAATACATAAATACATCTGTGACGGTGTACTGCAAAGCTGTTGAATTGTCAATTACAATTGGTCAGAAGATGTTGATTAATTTTCATAGAAAAACAGCACGGCTCTGACAGTCGTTCTGGCTATAATTCAAATCACAGATTTATATTAATGTGCTTGTTCTGTTATCGTTTCTATAGTAACAACTCATTCACAGGGAATTGTATGATGGACACACCACATAACATAAGGCTAATAATAAGCTGATTTTTGTTTATGTATATTAAGTGTTTTTATTTAACAAGGGAAAACTTACAGTTTTATAGTGATATAGTGAAGTTTTCTGTAAGAAGACATTTATTTATGGACTGAGTCACAGGTGCCAGCCCTTTGTAACAATCAAGATTTCAGCCATGAGAGAGTCTTCAAGACAGAGGAATTGGTGCTTTTTGGTATGTCTGTACCATGACAAGGTGTGATTTATTTTGTCTTATTAACTTCAAGAGAGAAAGAAAGCAGACAGGGAATGACTGCTGCTAGAATGTAAGTAATACCAGGAACATTAACTGTAACTATAAATGGATAAAAGGTCAAATGTGTCATTCATTAATAAATTTTAAATTGCACTTGTTGGAAAATTGCTCTGGTAATAAACCATTTCAGGACACGGTGTAATAGGAAAATCATCTACTGATTATTTTATAATCATAAAAGCATACTCCATTGTTTTTAATTCCTTACTTATCCTTCACATTTTTAAAAATGATGATACAAGTATGGCACTGTAGCGAGTTCTTCTGTGCTCTAACTTGTCTTGCCTAAATGACTCTGAATTTCCATCTTGTGTTCATATATCCTTCAAATTTTGAGAGTATATGCATTTTCCTTACTCTGACCTTCTTTGTTGTATCAGTAGTTGGATAAATCATCAAAATCATAGTTAAATTTTCTAGGATGTAAATCCCTTTTGTAATGATTGCACCCTATAGTTTGTAAAGTTACACTGCATGAACCCTACTGTAAGTTCATACCATCATAAACATCTGCATTCTACGGAATAGTCATATCTTCCTACTAAAATGCTTCCTGGTGATGTTTCCATTGAAAAAAAGTGTTTAGTGTTCAGTGTTAGTGTTTCATTTGATTTTAGATAAGGCATGTAAGCTCATTGTTTTACGGTATTCCTTCAGAGTCTAAAAGTATTGCTTAGTGTCACTCTAGCTAAAAGCCCCTGCCTGAATATAGAGGGAATTTCCAATTACTTGAAAACTTGTTCCCATCAGACATATACATGTACACTGATATAGATAATGACTGTAATGATTTACTGTAAGTTGTTACAAGAAACACTGTGAAAAGAGCTGAAAACGTAACAACTTGGATTAAAACAGCCTGACTTCCTGTTGGGTTTTGACAGTAACAAACCTGTTATCAGAATCTTGATTCAGTTTGATAATGGTAGGGTGGAGGACTGGGGAAAACATGGAGTTCTCTGGGTTTTCCTGACAGCTAAACAAACAAGGTTTCCTTTTATGAGTAAACAGAAATGTCAATACCTGATTGTCAGGTTCTTGACAATAACATTCTACATATCATCTGTATATAAAAGCAGAGGTATATAGCCTTTTATGTAGCCTATGTCCCGTACTCCTAGTGGCATTTAAAATATACACAAAGCACTACCTGTAATGGAACAACAATTTTCATAATACCAGTTAAATCATTGAGCATACTGACAAAGCACCTCCGCCAGCAGGAAAAAGAATACAAGCAAGTACAGTCATGCTTTCAGTTTTGCTTCTGTCCGATATAATCTGTCACCTTCCATCGTCATTGTTTTTTTCAGACTTGCGGTTGCAGTTTGACCAGAACAGGACATCATTACCTCAGGCGTAATTAAGTCACTTTCTCTTTTTGAATTTCTGATAAGGTATTTGAGGTGAATTTCTGCAGGAAATATACATACACATACACTGTCTAAATATAGCGCTTTTTTAATGAATGGTTAATGAATCATATATAACGTACAATATGTACTGTAGATACTGTTGAGTCGATGAGATAAAACACCTTAGAAAAGGCAATCACAAATTAACAGTATTATTCCACCATTAATATATTCTGAAAAAAACTGACCTTTGTCCTCTTTTGGAATTATTGGTTTTGTCAACGTGAAGAAACACACCTTAATATTCATTTAGCCCTGTGTACAATGGTTCATAAACTATCATCAAATTATCTGGTCATTTCCTTCACAAACACATTGTGGAACTATGAAATGAAACTATGGCTGAATGAAATGAGTAATCACTCACAATCAATGTGTTTAGATGTCATATTTACGTATCTGAATTAAGTTATGAGAACTAACTAACTGAACGTTGTGTGAAGAATTCAATCTGATTGAGTTATTTCATTTATGTGTGAAATTGTACGTAAGTACAACTCGTATGACTCAAGTTTTAACTACATAAGATTAGTTTAAACCTAGATCAAACTTTCTTCATTCAGATTTCTCCTCAATACCTCATACAAAAGAAAAAAAATCCTTGTCGGTGTGTCTTTTCACTTAATTTCAATTCAATTAGTTAACAAACTGTGAACAATATAGGCCAGAGTTATTCATTTAAAATTTGTAAATGTCCAATTTCATATTCCTTCCTTATAAAGGTAACCATCATGACTGAATGGTGACAAGAGTTACCTGTAATGCTTGACCATTAATGATTAGTTCATGGCTACTATTAAAAATAAAGTAAGACACATCAAATATATTTTACAGCTGTTTTATTTTGGCGGTGTTGTGGCATAAAGGGTAACATTGCTGCCTCATAGCTCCAGGATCCCGTGTTCATTCCTGGCATCCGGTGACTGTTTGTACTCTATATAGAGTTTTGCATGTTCTCTTTGTGTCTGTGGTTTCCTCAGGGTTCACTGGTTTCCTCCTGTTTCTCAAATACATGCCAGTAGGTTGATTGGCTAAGATAAATTGCCCCTAGATGTGGGTGAATATGTGTGCACGGTACCATCCAATGGACTGGCATCCCATTCAGGGTGCGTTCCTGCCTCATGCCCAGGGTTCGCGGGATAGACTGTGCAACCCTGATAAGGATAAAGTAGGAGATAAAGGAGAGAGCTGTTTTATATTTAACTTAGCCTTAAAAACAAAATTCAAATTTGGCCAAATAAATTTTTAGCCTTAATTCAACAAAGAATAATTTAAGTAAACTCAACTATTTAAAGGTTAGCTGCACTCAAAGCAATCCATTTTTAAACTGAAATAGTTTAAGGTAATCAGTGTCCTTAATTGATTTGAGTAAACTTAACCCATCAGGGTTTGCAGATCAGGTGTGGGGCTTTTTGGTCCCTTTTAGTTGATCGCCTCAAAATCGTCTAGTCAGTATTGTTTTAGTGTATTAATTATCAGATTGAAGAGTTATGTAATGTGTGTGTGAATGCGTGTGTGATGCGCTTACTGAAGATGAATGAATGAATGAATGAATGAATATGGTTGAAATAGTTTCAGTAGGGTTGTTCCTCAGATGTTAATAAAAACATAGATATAAAGATATTCCTGCAATTCATTGGCATCCCATTCAGGGTGTATCTCAGATAGGCTCCAGATCCACCCTGAACAGGACAAACTGGTGCTTTTTAGATAAACTATGCACTTCTTTTTAAAATAAATAAATAAATAAATTAATTAATTAAAACTGAAAGTGTACAACTATTTCTTTGTAATTACTGATGTTAAGGTTAGGGTTAGATTAATGATTAAGTATATAAAATTCACAATACATATAGGTAGATTCAATCATACAATATATATTTTACATCCTGATGCTGTTTCTGTTGTTTTTCTGCATTAATACACTGTATTTATTTGATTTTGTATTCTACGAGACCTGTAATTTTCCCATTTTAGCAATATTTTCACTTCTGTAGTCTTGTCTAGTCTTGTGTACTAAGTATTATACCATGGTCCTGGAGGCACACTGTTTAGTATATGAACAGGATGACAATACCCATGCTTGACTTGTTTCATGGCTGTGATTTTAGATACAAATGTGTTTAAGTATATAATAAAGTAAATTAAACTTTACTGGTACTGAAATCAATCTCAAACACCCCCTAAGTTCTCGTTACCAACATTTTTGGGATTAATTGGTTAATAAAACTGGAGCAGGGCCATTAAAGCTCCGTAAAGGGTTACATCAATAGTAAATTCTCATTTGACTTTCCTGAAAGATTGTACTCTATTGCAATACTGGAAATACTCCCCCTCCTCCACTTACTAGAGAAAGAAATTACAAGAGCATGGGAGAGAGAACGAGCCTGATAACAACTTTGGAGCAAAACTGTGTACCATATTTTGAATCTTGAAATAATTTGAAATGTCACACTATTAACATATTGCACAGTAAGTTCCCAAAGTTCCCTTGTTAATGTAATGTAAGCATGCATTGATACCTTCGATACCATGTGCCTTATCTCTGTCCAAGCCTAACGCCATTTTGTCACATGCTTCTGAAATGGTGATGCATGCATATCAGATATCACATATAAACCCAATCAATATGTAAGTAAGAAATTAGCTAACTAAGCTTTCCAATCAGAGAGTACTAGCAGAGACTAGCTGGCTAGCTAATTACAGATTTATGGTGTGACTAGTAAGCTGACTAGTACTAGTAACATAAGAAAATGTTTAATGCTACCAGTGGAGAATTAATAGAAACAGAGAAAGAGGTCAGCTTTACTATGCCTTCATGTGTTAATTGTAAAATACTCTAATAGAGGAAGACCAGTTGATTTGGGCTTTAAGAGGCCGTAATTTAGAACACTGGTTGGCCTTATGTTTGTGTATTTCGTATTTCTTAGCACACACAGAACTGATGAAATTGCAAATCATATTCCTTACTCTACATTTACATTAGCAAGCAACAAAGCCACAAGCAACCGTTAATTTTCTATGTACAAGGTGGAGCTGCAATTTCAGTGACAGCAGCATGCAACAAAGCAATCGCATGACAAGCGACATTTGAACTGAGATTTAACTGTTAACTCGAATGATTCCTCAGATCAATCCTATGGTGCGTGTGGTCTGATGATTTTTCAGTTCCCCACTCATAAATTTAGTTTCTAGCTGCAATTAGTTCCCATTTACTATTTGGTTTCGTCTCATCTTATGCTATCCTATTAAATGCGTGTAGAGAGATTACAAAGAAAAAATGAGCTTGGAAGGAAGCTGCAGAGATTGATGAGTGTGCATTGCTAGTACAGTTACCTTCTTTTGCTAATCTGCCAATGAATGTAGCATGTACATGGCATTAAATTGAAACAATCAATTTTCACATTGATTATTTAATCTGTGTTTAACTATTTAGCTTCAGAAACTGTTTATATAGAAGCTACTACCATTTCTCATTGGAAAAAAAAAAGCCAGCTGGACAGTGTACACCCACAAGCAATAAAAGTAATGGTTGATATACAAGAGAAAAAAAATACTTGCCGCTTGCTAATGTGAACAAAGGGTCACATTAAATATTGAAGCATTAATAACTATTAATGCTGAAACCAAACTTGAGTGCCTTGGGTTTCAGGGAATGTAATATAATATTATTACTCACACATGATTTATACAAACAATAAAGTGTGGCAACATCTGTTTATAGAAGTCGTCTAACGGCATGTTTTTGATACTGGAAATGTGCCTTCGGACAGCTGTTTTCATGTCTGAACAAGACTAGTGCCTCATTTGCTTGCGAGACGTATCAGTTATCAGGATGTCAGTAATTATGTCGAAGTTTATCTAAGTCTATCTCAGTTTTGTCTTTGGTTTATCGCATATTTGCAATCAAAGATAGGTAGGTATGATATGGCAGGTATGTCTGTAAGAAAAACAAACCAGGACACTGTTTTACTCATTTGTACAAGAGAAACTGCATATACTGCCGTTTAAGATAAAGGCCTGTCTGACGATGTATTTACTGCCACTTTTAGTTTTCTAAGCTGGTCGCTTAAAAGATTTCTGACTCTACTTTCCCTATTAAACAGTACATGGGCTTAATCACAGGAAAAGCAGGGGTCAGTGCCTGTACGGTTGGTGGGGTGTGAGCCAAGGAGTCCTCTCTATATCAATTTATCGCTCCAGCTTCAGGACATTCCAGCAGGACACTGGGCAGCTGCTGAAGCCAGTCACACATTCTGATTGGCCGGTTTGAGAGCTAACTGAGAGCTCTTCGACCTCTGACCTCTCGTAGGGATGCTAAGCTGTCAACTGTCGTCAAGAGTCAGAGGAAGCGATTTATCCTGAAAGGTCAAAGACCTTGCACACACAGCAGAGCAAGGAATTGAGAGAGAGAGAGAGAGAGAGAGAG
>CM040988.1:10070718-10092004 GCA_022985145.1 Pangasius djambal | reverse complement strand
ATCACACATACGGCAACAATACACACAAGCAATTAGCCTGCTCTCTGTGTATTTCCAGTTGTTTATCATTCTCTATTGGCCAGATGGTGAAAAGTGGATGCTATGTGAATCTGAAACAGTAAGCCTCTCTGCACTGCTTACTTCAAACAAAATCTCCTGATGAACACAACAAAGTAGATAAGCCGTAAAGAGGAAAAGACTGCGGGAATTTTTATAAAGCTTAGTCATTGCCAAATAGAGCTTTGTGGACTCATTGCACAGGACCATTTTGGATCATTCTCAGGCTATTGTGTTTAATATTGTCCCTTGAGAGATCGGGAAATTAGTGTGGGGAATTTTGCAACATGTACAAATCTCATCCCAATGCATCCTTTGATTTGCATGAGTCCACCGAATGACCAAACTACACATGTTCCCTTTGATTCAAATGTTTAGGCACCCCTGGCCAAATTCCATTTTTTTTTTTTTTTTGAAGAAAAAATAAGTAAACACATCTGCTGCAGCAAACTAGTTTAAAAAAGAAACAACATTTTTCTGCAAATGTTAATGCATGGATACAGAAAAAAAATTAAACAGTAATTGTGGCCTGTGAAAAAGTTTATACACCCTTCCAGCTGAAAAGCCTCAGAACTTAATTATCTCATTTGGACTCATTAGGCGGGTCAGAGTGTATTAAATTCTCTGAGTCTTCAAACCTTGTGGTTACATTCAACAACCTTGTGTTCCTCTAAGAAGCTGACTGAGGGCCTGAAAGCTAACAAAATGAAGCTAATAAAGCAGAGGATGGCTAAAAAACCAAAGCACGTCCAGCTCACAATTTCCACTGTCCTGAATAAAAGAAATAAAAGTTAAGGGAACTGTGGAAATCAAGGCAAAATCTGGAAGACCAAGAAAACTGTCAGATAGAACTGCCCAGATGCTCTCCTGACAGGCAAAGCAAACCCCCATTTGATACTAAAGTCCTGCAGGAAGGTTTACCTTACACAGAAGTGCACTGTTCTACTGTGCAGCATGGATTGCACAAACAAGAACTGCATGGAATAGTCCGAGAGTCAGACTTGTAACCCGACGGTGAACCCGAAGGTCGTGGGTTCGAGTCTCGGGCCGGCAGGGATTGTAGGTGGGGGGAGTGAATGACCAGCGCTCTCTGCCATCCTCAGTACCACGACTGAGGTGAGACCCTTGAGCAAGGCACCGATCCCCCAACTGCTCCCTGGGCGCTGCAGCTAAAATGGCTGCCCACTGCTCTGGGTGTGTGTGTGTGCACTTGGATGGGTAAAATGCAGAGCACAAATTCTGAGTATGGGTCACCATACTTGGCCACATGTCACTTCACATTTCACATTTCAAAGTCAGCGTCTGAATTGTGAAGTTTGGATGTGGTAAAAACTGGAACTGTTTGGCCACAATCACCAAAGCTATGCTTGAAGAAAAAAAGGAGCATCATTTGATGAAAATTAACCATGCATTAATATTCAATATTAATATTTATTTAAAAATGTTATTTTTAAAACTAGTTGTAAATAACGTGTATCTTCTCACTTAAACATTAACTAAAGGTGTCATTTGGCCAGGGTTTCCATCCCCCTCTGACTCTGTCTGTGTTTAAAGGAAATGCCCACCCTGAAACACATTAAATATGTTTATACTGAAATGATTGTGATCATTTAATGATTTTGGTGTTAGTTTGTTGGTGCTATATTTTCATTATTCCTGTGACAAGTAGGTGGTTGTGTGCTGCACTGATGTCACGTTGTTTCACTGATCTCAAACATAAGTGAAAACAGTCAACCTCCCAGAAACAAAAGAGCAAGAGTATCTTTTCTCACTCACTCATTTTCCAACGACATTGTAATCTCATATTAATGAGAAACCCAACCACTAATTCAACAGTAGTAGAAGAGACAGCAAACATTGGACCCAAAGTTCAATAATGCATTGCAGGTATATGACACAGTCATGCTGAGAGACTTAGCTTGGATAGTTAGCGATCTATGAGATGATGAGTGTGATGTTGTTAATGGTAGAATTAGCATGCCACTGACGCTGAAGCTTTGGAAGCAGATCAGTTTGAGCAGAGTGTACAGATAAGGAGGTGACAGAGCTGGACAGACTAAAGGATTAAAGCGCTGCTGCATTGGTCTCTTTAGTTTAAGATGACGAGAAGGCTAATTACTCTAGCACCACTATCAGCACCACTAGCACCACTATCAGCAGGGTAATTTAGGAAACCATTAAAGAAAGTGATAATGATCAACTTCTCAATAAATGAAGTTTAAACTAATAAAGTCATTACAGAATAAATCTTGGTCACCATTGAATATCACATGTTAATTATGAATAATCATATGCAATTAATTTATATGAAGTACATCCAATACTAAGGTGTTTATTATCTACATTGTATTATTGTCATTAGTTATTATAATCACATTAATTGGTTACAGTCCTCATGATCAGAGCCCTGCATTGCCATGTCAATTAGAAAATTGTAATGCTTGTATAAATAATAGCTGGAATGTTGAGAATGTGCTGCCGGAGCAGAGGCCAATGACACTGTTTGGCTGGCGTTGTGCCATCGCTGAATGTGTAATAACAGATTAGAGTGTGTGCTTCTTCATCCAACACAGGAAAAACAGGATGTGTCTTGGGAAAAAACCACCATTCAGTGGAACAAGGTGGAGGAAGGACTGTGTTAATTGACTTGTCACGTCATATTTGATGTGAAGAACTAAACAGTTCTTCAAGGAACCCAATTTTGTGTTAAACAGTATAAAATTCGATTAGTACATTTGATTTTCTTTAGTCAGATACAAAATAGAAAGTAAAATGAATTATGAACAAGATGTCTTCTTTAAAAAAAAATGTGTTTTATTATTTTAAATGTTTCCCAAGTGGCCTCACCCTTGATTTTTGTTTCCTTCCTGGCTTCCTGCATGAAGTAAGTGCGTAATTACTGAACTTAAAAGTGAAGATGAAGTAAACAGGGGAAACTACACAGCTCTTTGCATGTTTGTAATCGTGATACAACAAATTCAGATAAATGTTTTTATGCACAGGAGACAACAAACTCTAATTAACCTAAACTATTTATGTCATGGTAGGGCCCACATGTAATGAAAATGTCGGACGGCTCCTCTTTAGTGGTGAAATTATTATATGCTATAACTCTGCTTGTGTAAAATACTTTAAATTCTTAGTGTGAGTTTACAGGAAAAGTTGTCTGCCTAATTCCCTGACAAAATGTCCTCCTGCCTCCCTTGCGGCAATTAATCTTTATACCACTTCTGCTGAAATCTCATGCAGAAAGTGCAGAGTAACTTTCTATAACTGCAGCTCTGACAGTAGTGCCGCTGTAATTCAAAACAGGCTTATATTAATGCACTTGTTCTGGTATGTTATTGTTTCTATAGTAACAGCTAATTCACAGGGACTTGGAATATGGAAGACGCTCCACATAAGCCAAGGCTGATAATAAACAGATTGCAAAATGTGCTCTTGTTTAACAAAGAAAAACATACCATTGTTGAAATGGTGAAGTTTTTTGTATGTTGCTGTTTATGGAACAGAACATTCATGGAAGGGGTCTTGAGTGTCAGTCAGTAACAGTCAGTAAGTTTCCCAACATGGGAAAGTCTTCAGAACAGAGGACTTTCCGGTTTCTCGGTAACACGAGTTTACAAGAGTTTTTTTTGTTTGTTTGTTTTATGAACTTAAAGAGGGAGAAAAAAAAGAGAGGCTGGAGAGGATGACTTTTTATAGCTGTAACTTGTAACTATAAATGGAAAAAAAAATTTTTGCTCATCATTCTTTAGTCGAAAACTTTTTAAAAAAATCTTTAATCATTGGCAAATTGCTGTGGTATAAGAGGAATAAAACATGTCAGGACGTGTTGCCTTAGGAAATACTGGAAAAGTACACTGATGTAAAACTGATGTACTGTTGCATTAGAGCATTGAATTAAATCCATAACCATTAGCGACCTAAGCACTGTATGATACAGCGTCAGCAAAAATAGCTCTGGAAAAAAAAAAAAAATCCAACCACATCACCTTTGCTTTATTGAATTTGTAAGAGACCTAATCAGGTTCGGTCAAAAGTAAAAAGGTTCATCACCTCACCGTGAACCACCTGATATATATTAGCTACTATATCTGCTTGTTGTTGAGTGTGTTTTGGTGGGTCGGTAGCAACAACATGGGATTTCAGCCTCCTCAGGCTAGAGAATGTACAAAGAGGGCATCATTTAGATATGTTAGTGGAGGCAGTTTATATGCTTTCATGCAGTGCATGAAGTGTGGCAAAGCAAACAAGAGAAACTGCATGCATACCTTACACACTGTCATACAACATCAGCAGAAGAATCTAAGCACTGCTTTGTTTCTCTTCTTGTGAAAAAGAGCATTTTTTTCCCACAGAGTTGCTTTGTACTCACTTGCCCACTCCGGAAAAAACCATTTATGATTTTTAACTCTTTAAAGGGACTAAACAAATAAGCCAAAAAGACTTGAGGAAGCCGTGGCAAATAACCAGGTTTTTTTTCCTTTTCAGTTTTCTGAAACAACAGCCTCAGGACTGAGAAAGGAAGCAAAGGCCCTCTACATCTGCATATCTCTCTTTCTCCAACATTTTCCCCAAGTTTCACATAATTATCTAACTAGTAATGGATCATTACTGCAACAGCTTTTGGTCTTGTCATCAAGACAGTAAACACGGATGATTTTGCTAAATTTAGCGTCATGCTGGACACTATGTATCGAATGAATTCCTTGTCTATTTTTTCCTCAATGTTCTCTGTACCTGCAGACTCGACTTACTCTTTCTCATTAAATTTCATCTGCACCATGCAAGCTTTTGTACATAAGCTCAGTGCATATTTTAAGGTTTTCTCTCCTCCGATATATTTAACTCAGTTGATCAGAAGTTACAGTTTCATGCAGGATTACTGTTGGTATTATTATTGATTATTTTTATGTATAGCTGATTTCATTGTGGCATGATGGTGCAGCAGATAACATGACACATCACAGCTCCGGGGTTCCAAGTTTAATCCTGATCTCAGGTTACAGTCAGTGTGGAGTTTCTGTGAATGATCTCCTTGTGTCATTTTGGGTTTCCTCCAGAGTCTCCGGCTTCCTCAGAAAAAATGCTGATGAGGGGATTGGTTCTAAATTTCCCATAAGCTCTACTGCTACCCTAACCAGGATAAAGCTACTGTAGATGATTGAATAAACTAGTTTCTTTTTTGTTTGTTTGTTTTTGCTCTGTTGCTTTTTTATAGACAGAAATGATGTCAGTCCGTGTAGCATTACTTATCTGTAATCATCACTGGCTTGCCATGGAATTGTTGTTCATTCCTCAGACTTTCTATTTGTAGGATAATAACGGCAGCATTTTTTTCTTGCGTATCTGAGTTTACTTATTCAAGCTCAGCTTTAATATGATAGACAGATAGATAGATAGATAGATAGATAGATAGATAGATAGATAGATAGATAGATAGATAGATAGATAGAACCTATCTTATAAAAAAGCATTGCTTATCTGTGAGATAATCTCAGCTGGGTAACATAATAATAATGATAATAACACTGGATTAATTCTTTCCGTTAAAAAGTACCTTGTGTAATATCCTTGCATAATCCTTGTTCACACTTGCGGTTTTGGGTAGTACTGAAAAAGTGCATGATCACATGATGTACGTGCCGGTGAAGTGTGCAGCCACTCATTAAAACCGCAAATGAGCGAAACTGTGTATTTGTGTATACGTATATGGGACTATTGTGGAAGTTGTGGATCTATTTTTTATCTCATGCACAGCGCCACAAGTATTTGACTGAGAAGTTGAAAAGTCTGTTCAGCACTTCCTGTACAAAATAATTGTCTCATGTGAATTTCAATCTGTTAGATAGCTAGCTTAACAATTTGCACAGTAACTAGACTTTACTCAAGACTACAAGAGAGCAAATTTGGCTGTGCTGTCTGGGTGGGAGGGATGGCCTACGCTCTCTTCCCTGTCAATCACAGTGACACTGGCCATAACGCAGCATGAGCAGCAGTTTGAAATGGTGCATTTGGCTGCCTTGACATGTCTTGGAGGAAGCACCTGTTAGCCTCCACCCTCCCCAGTTGGTAGCTGTCCTATGATAGGGGAGAGCTGGCTGGTGGGTGGGAATTGGTTAAGACTAAATTAGGGAGAAAATCAGTAAAAAAAATACCCATCACTTCACATGGTTGATGTTTTTCTTATTAACTTCAAGAGGGAGAAAATAAATAAAGGCTGTTGCGGGTATGCGGGAATGACATTTATAGCTGCTATGACGTAAGTGACAACAGGAACTGACTTGGTTTGTGAACATTAAATGTAACTCTAAATGGTTAAAAAGTACAACGTGTCATTCTTTAATTAATACGAAATGTAATCATTAGCACATTGTTTTTGTATAAGATAAGTTTGGGACATAGTGTTACAGGAAAATAATCAACTTGACAGTGGTCAGATTTCACACCACCCTGTGTATTTTCCTATAACAGCATGTCCCAAAGCGTTTTCTTCCTTTCTTCCTGAAGCATGTACAATATCCGTGCAAAACTTGGGAAATTAAAATTTTTCCCAATTCAAAATTGAAAGGCACGAGCCACATCTTCTAAGCATTCTTTGATGTAGAGTGTGCATAGAGCATGTGTTTTGGAGAGAATGTGTTCAGTTCAGTCATGTACATTGTGTTTTTGTACCTTTACAAAATGTGAAACTTTGGAACTTTTACATGAACAAGCAAGAAACAGATGTGCCTCGGGTTGTACAAAGTTTAGTGCAGTACTGAGTAAGGGGGGGATTTATGGCTCACTGGTGTCTAACCCATGCTAATCAAGCTAACTTTTGATTGGCAAAGCAACTTTTCTCACCCGTTCATTAAGCGTGAAGTAAAGCTTCGTTTAATTTTAACCTTTGACCGTTGCTTCCTCTATAAACATGACATCTTAGCCTAGTAAAGGCTTTGATGTTGAGAAGTTAAAAAATAACTTTACAGTTACTCTCTGTTCATCCCAAGCCTCCCCTGAGTCCACCAGCTTTCCTAGGGCTTAGTGGGAGTGGAGTGCAGACAACTGTCACACTTCCCCAAGTCTTTCTAGGCATAAATTTGTACATTATACACGTAAGCTTGACTCACATTCAGGAAACTTCACCTCCTTTCACCACTCGCTGTACAAAAGATGCTTATGTTTGTATTCTTGTGGCTTATTTACAGGAATTTTTTGCCACGCTGATTTGAATAACACTGAGTGATTTTCGTAGGAAGAGTTACGCTAATCTGCCTGGTATTTTTTTTTTTTCGAACAGGAAGTGCAACGCCTGACTTGTTTAGAGGTGCAGTCCTTCCAAACTACCACTAATTCTACTTCCTATTCCTTAAAATGAATACCCTTTACACTGCCACGTCATAGTTTCTGTGCTTAGTTTCAGGCTTGCGTTTTATTTTTGGAGCAAAAGTGAGGCTGTGAAACATTCTGAAACTGAAATAAATTTGAACTTGAGAAACATTTTAAAGGCGGAATTTGTAAAACATTCTACCGCCATTTTTAGTATTCTTCCTCTTCAACTCTACATGCTGGTTACAATTAAAGAATTAGACATTTTTAAGTAGCATGTAAAGCAGGATGCCTTTATAACGATTGATTTGTAAGATGTTCCAAAAATGCAAAAGGAATATAATACCTTATGAAAATTCAGCTTGAGGCTTATCATGGCTTAGATTCACAGTGAAGCGAAGAAATAATGCCAAAATTCATTTTCAAAATTTCATTTGTGTTAAATAAGGCCTTGTTATCCAAGATAAACATGGTCTGCAAATTAGTAACACATTAGTAAATCATTCGTGTGGAAAACAGATAAGATCAGGTTTAGGAGTGGGGTATGCATTTGAGGAACATCATCACGCTCGCTCAGTCAAATGTGTACTTTTCTCCCTTGAGATCAGGTTCCTGGCAAAGTGCTGACAAAGCTGCCGATAAAACATCACTGAGAAACACACTGTTCTGCAGCGGTCGCTTTGATCTGAAGGCACACTTCTCTCACAACTCTCCTGAGGTGTGACTACAAGGAAGAAGACGATCACTGCTGCGAGAAACAGCCTTACCCCCTCGGCTCTGTCTGCTGTTCACACTTCATTTAGTCTTTCATGTTCATGGGAAAGGTCTCTTCTAGACAGAAGGACACTTCCCCTCTCACCAAGTACAGCAGACTTGCCTCACTTCTGACGTTATTACTGAGGTCAAATGAAAATGTGGTTGTCTGACCAAACTTTTGTCAACACTCAAACATATTTAAACATTTATCATATGACATTTTTAAGCCAATTTGGTTTTTTTTTCCTATACAACATTTGTATCAATTGTTACCTTGTGTAAAACCCAGCTTTCCCTAGGTAAGGAGCTGATCCATTTCTATTAAATGTTGAATAGTTGCAAATATATGTGCTTACACATTTCTTCCTCATTTTCCTCATGCCACTGTTGGGCCTTTGAGCAAGGCCCTTAACCCTCTCTGCTGTATCATGGCCGACTCTGCGCTCTGACCCCAACTTCCTAACGAGCTGGGATATGCGAAGAAAAGAATTTCACTGTGCTGTAATGTATATGTGACAAATAAAGGCTGCTTCTGCTTCTAAATGTGTTTTCTGCACAAATCAGTGATGCACAACATCTATTTAGTGAAAAATGTTATAAGTAAAAAAAAAAATCTTGTACAGTAATAAATGTGCTTGTATTGAAAAAAAGACCAAAGGAATCTGAATCAGTAAACTTTCCTATAGTGAGTTACTATTTCTTTTCTTCTCTCTATTTCTTTTCCTTTCTCTAACAATTTTACCAGTTAAATTTATTCTATATAAAATATGTTTTTTGTTGATCAATTTCCATTATGGAAAATTCACGTTATTATGTGAGCAATACGTGATCATAATAAATGAATAATATGTAATATATATATATATATCTTCAACAGAATATGTCTTCAACAGAATTTATTTCTAAAAGGGCAGAAAAAAACCTACCAAACACCAAACCACAAAAATTGTTGTTGCTTCCAGAAAATACAGCGTGAGTATTTATTATTCATTTTCACATGCAGCAGGTCATCTTATGTCCTTCTCTCAAGAATCATCTTTCAAGGTTCAAAGCTCAAGTTTTACATATTACATACATGTGATGTAATTTAGTGAAATGTTCTTCCTTCGTGCCTCGTCCCACAGTGCAACAATGATACATAATGAAAACAGAATATAATAAAATAAAATAAAAACTAGTAGACTATTATGTAAAAAAAAAAAAAAAAAAAAGTTTAGTGGCCTTTAAAGGAATGAAATGTAGAATATTATATATGTGTATAGATATTATATATGTAATAGAGTATGTTTAAAAAAAAAAAAAGAATCTCTAGGTCTCTCTCATGTGAGTAAAAGGGAGTTTTTGGCTGCAGTGTTTACGGGATCATATAGAACGGGACTATACGAATAGAGAGCTCACAGTCACAGCTATGCCAAGAAGTGTATATGCGCCAAGTTTCATATCTCAGTCAAATATGCTTTCAAAAAGTCAAACTACTTTGTTCAAAACCTTCTCTCAGTTATTTTCACAGCTAAATTTGTACCACTTATGGGAACACTTTGGGAAAAAATCACACTTACATACATTTAACATGATCACATATTATTCACGTAATCGTGAAAAACATGATCACGTTTAAGCTATGGGATTTTTCTGGAAGGTGAAGCTGCATTTCACCATGTTATGCCCTGAAATTGTACATTCAAATTAAACTCACGTGACATCATGTGAATATGATCACATGTAAAAAAAAAAATAATAAGACCACATGCCCTATATGAGAAAAGTCTACATGTGAAAAATGTGTGAAATGTAAAAGCATCTAAAATTCACATGTAAATGGCGTGAACTTCCCATGTGAACTTGTGTGTGGGTTTTCTGTAGGGGAAGTAGTACTTCATATTTTGGAATTTTTAATTTGGTGCTACAAAATGTTAATTTGTGCTGCAATGTTTGTTTCTTTTCTAACACCAGTAAAATTATTATACAGCAAGGAATTAGGTTTTGGCACAGAAACACACTCAGGGATTGTGGATGGCTTCCCTGTACACAGTCTGAACCATGAGACGATCATAAATCTGTTTTTTAATTGTTGTCGAGAAGTGATAAAGTCTGGCATCATGTAACCCTTGTAATTTTTTTTTTCTCTCTCACTGCTATCAAGAGTCAGGAACACTTAAAGAACCTTTTGACTGTCACTCATGGATTTAGCCACAACATTATTATAGGCTGAATCTTTTGTAAAATACCCAAAGTTTCAGGACTCGGCACTGGGGTCAAGGAAAACCATCACTTCTGCATGGATCTCGTCTGGGAAAATCACCCTGCTGGGCACAATACAATCTTATCATGATTTTTTTTTTTGAGAACAAGTCCCTTCCTCTTCTCCTCTTCCTCCTTTCCCACATTGCTATGGATTGCGTTGTTTAAGTAAAGGCAACTTATTCCACCTAGCCAGTGGCATGCTGCTTGGTTAGTAATACACTGTTTTTAGGAGGGGGGTTTGGGGTAATGGGGGTCTACTGGGTGATACCTATGATGTTGTAAATGCGAGCCGGAACAGCTAAGCAATAATAATCCTGATTCTCAGTGACTCACAGGCAACAATTTTGTAATGATAATTTGGCATCTGTGATTAGCATCCTGTTTAGACCCACATTGCTTATCTCCCGTTTCCTGTTTATTAATACAGTCATCAGCTAATTCAAACACACCGATCATTCCACCACAATGCCTTGTGACTTGTGCGGCTTTTGACTAAACATTTAAAGGAGTTGTTTGGACTTTTTGAGGACTTGTTGAGCTCAACTCTATGTTCTGATTTAAAGCCTTAAGGCAAGACAGGAGCTTGTCATATTCATGATGACTTGATTGATTGCCATCTGTTTAATTCCCTCTTGTCATGTTTCACCAACACTGCCTTTGTAAGGGAGATGGGTGAGAGACAGGAGGTGCTGTACTGTGTGGCTCTCTCCCTCCCCCCGCTTGGGAAAGAACAACTCTCCGGGTCTCCTCTGTCTAGTGGAGAGAGAGGAGGGGGACAGGTGTTCAGTCAGGTCTGCTAGAGTCATCTGTGTTAATGCGTTCGGTCACGCCGGCTCCCGGACCTCTCTTTCCCACGCTGCCGGGGGTCAAGAGTGGAGCAGGATACCGGATGTTGGGCTCCCACAAACCCTTGTGCCAAACTACGGACCCTCAGGTAAAATCCAAAACGCTGTCTTCACACCACACTCCATCACTGGTGTCACTAGCGCCTTGTCCACTAGTAAAATGCTTCTTGCATTTCCTTTCTAATTTAATACAAAATGCTTCAATGTAAAAGGGTAATATCAGAAATTTGCTTACATTTAAATAATGACCTAAAAAAAGGGCAGAATCATGAATATCGAATATTCAAGATCTTGAACATTTGTTTCTTTGTTTATATTTTTATTCCATTGTCAATAAGCAAATAACTGGAAAAGTCATTTCAAACCACTTCCCAACATAAAAGAGGATCCAGTAAACACCAAAAAGTGACTGATTCCCTTCTTACGTAAACACTCTTGTATCCAGACCTTTAAAGACCAAAACATCATTTCACCATGACCTCTTTGAGCCTGACACCAGGATGTGGTAAAACACGGTGAACGTCATCATGATCAAGCACATGTGTGTGTGTGTGTGTCCATATCCATGTGTTGCACACACAAAGTCCCACAGACAGAGAGAGGAAAAGACAGCTCGTAACTCTTTACCTGCCATTATAACATGTTGGAGGGCATAGTGAGGCAGCAGGAAGCTCAACACGGCATTAAGGTCTGCTTGCATGCATTGATTTACAACCTCATCAATCCTAACCAAGGCCTCAGACAGATCTGCCGAAAGCAACGAGAGTAGCTGGGGCGGGGGATTCCGTTTTCTCGGCCTTCAGTTCTACAGTTTTTCTTTTTCTTCATGTGAATGAGGAGTTCAAGACACTGTTTTCTTAGGACTGAAGGGAATAGACAAAATGATTCCATCTGTTCCTCAAGAAAATAATGAGAAACTACAAGAAGAACAATCTCACTAACACAATGGTCATGTTTTTTGCCTCTTTACCTGACACAAGATGTTCCCGTAAAAGAGATTCTGTTGTGGTTGCATGATAATAAATCTTATTAGAAATACCACACATTTAGAAAAAGAAAAAAAAAGGTCCTCAAGGGTTGTTTGGATAGTTATTCTAAAATGTTTGGCAACACTTCACTGTAAGCAATACAAATAAGAGGTATTCTAATACTTATCTAATGTTTTCATAATGATGAATTTAACACAAGCAATAATTCTTAGGGCATCGGGAAATAATAAATCGTATACAGAGTGGTCCAAAAGTCTAAGACTAGTGAAAATACGTCTATTTTGCATTCTGTTAATATGTTCTTAATATTTACCTATAACTATTATTAATGTCTATTCATATGTTACTCAGAGTCTGTTAATGTTCATGCATCATTATTTCCTCATGAGTTAACAACTAGTGCATGTATTAATTCATCATTATGAAAGCATCTCGCAGTAAAATGTTATTAATGCTATTAAAATTCTTTCTAAAAATAAATAAATAAAACACTCTGTAGAGATCTACCTACAATCTTTTAGGGTTCCCCCAGGGGGACAAACCAAACCACCCTTCAGGGTGCAAGATTGAATCCCTTTTCCCCAAGAGCATTATAATAATGAGCTCATTTTCACTTACGTTAAGATTACAAGTCTCAAAGCAAACTGGCTCGTTAGGCTTTTTAGGCTTCAGAATTTCCTTGTTAACAATTGTAGGAAATTCGAGGTCTGTACAGTCTGTTATGTTTACCTTTTCCTTTAAACCTCACATGAGACAAAACACAGTGTAAAAGTTATGCATACCTCAGCTTTCTGGGAGGAAAGAAAGTCTGCCTCTGATTACGGCGAAAAGAAGGAGGGGTAACACTTTGTTGTTTTTTTTTTTCAAGAGTTTTGTTGACTTGGTGCCTCATGGTTTTTCAGTCTGTTTTGCTACAACTCTGGCTATCGTAGCCCTCCCCCTCCCCCACATCCCTTTTCCTCTCTGCACATCCCTGCCGTAAGACCACTCAGTTGGGCCTATATTTGTGTTGGTCACTTCCTAGTTGTCCCAACCTTTGACATCTGGGGTAACAGCAGCTGAGGAACAGAGGGTGGTGTCAGATCCTGACCTCTGAAACAGCTCTACAGGATCTAAGAATCCACTTTCTAATCATAATCAACCACAACTTCTGCCTAACTGAGGCTGAAAAAACACATGTGAAATAGGGTGAGATCTGGACTGTTGCAAAAAAAAAAAAAAACAACCTCTCTAATATTGTGCATGCTGCATGCTATGTACAGTGTGTGTGTGAGGGGACATGTGTGCTGGGTTGTGGGTGGCCAGGAAAGTGCTTCCTTTCCTCGAAAAGAAAGAATGGGGTCTGAGGAGTGATGAGTGTGCCAGAATAAGGTTCACTTCCCTTCCCATGTCAGGACCTATAAATATACTGAAAACAGGAAGCTAACAGGAAAAGAACTGTGGGCAAACTTTAGTCCATGAGCAACCCCGAGATCCACCGCTACACAAATACGTGCTGGCAAATATCACGTCTTTTCCCACAAACAAACTTTCCACCTTTGCTTTTAGAAACGCTTAAACCTGCATGTTATGAACTTCAGGGCTGATCTCTGAACCTTGAACATCTAGTGTATGTAGAACTACGAACAGAGTGCTGTGCTTAAAGATCAGGGTGTGGAGATGATAACCATCAGAAACAGAAGCAGATGAGCAAGTGGTGTGTCATTCTTCACATGCTTCTGCTTCTTTTCTGGTTGTGCGTTTTTGTGAATGTATTTGTAATTTCTAGTGTTTAAATTCTTTTTCTTTTGTTTTTTTTTGGGGGGGATTTTCTCATGTGAATGTGTTTTAAATCTTATTAAATAGATGCAGTGAAGCTTTTTTTTATGTCGTACCCTTTCCAGTAACTGTCAAGTTTCTGTTACTTCACTGGGTGTCAACATCAACAGTGTTATCACCACATCCTAGCGCAGCAGAATCAGCCTTGCACTTGGGATGGATTTTGCTTGTGTACACTAATTTCTATCTGCATGAACTCCAAGAGAACTGAAATAAATTTAATATGGTGTTTCCGAATAGCAAGGTAGCAAAGTATTCCATGCCAAATTTAGTTGTTCAAGCACGTAAGGGCCTGTTCCGGCAATGACCGATGTGTTGTCAAAGTGACCCAGTCATGAGCAGCCATTTTAAAGGGTTTGAATGGTATTCGGAATCTGAGCCATAAACGGCCCAAATGCAAGCAGTGATTGTGCTGCGTTCAATTTTAGGCTGAAAGTGGCTCAGCTATAAGGTCTGCTCCGAGATACAGTTTTATCATGGCTGCATTGTGGCTGTGTTATGGCAGTCAGATTCAAACGAGTTCATCTGTCTTACTCCATGTCAGTAGAAGTTTTTGCCTTCGTTTTTGCCGGTCTCATATTTTTCCTTGTTTGTTTTTTATTATTTCGGATTAGGGTCAGGGCTAGGGTCTTGAATGGCCTGAATGTGTATCAACCATGACTGGGTGTCTAGTAGCAAGAAGGATAGATTACAGAATGCCATGAGTGCCAGATGCTAATATGGATCACTACATGCTTTTAAAAAGCAGCGAGAGGGTGATGGTAAAGGAGGACGACATGGCGAGTGAAAAAAATCAGCAAGATTTTCCAAGTGCTGCAATTGAACAATATTTTAATCACCCCAATTTTATTTCTGCACATGTTGGCTCTATTTTTGTCATGTCTTTTATGAAAACTCTGGTCAAGGTACAAAAAGAGACAAAAAGAGAACAGCCTGTGGAATAGCCTACTTGTACTTTCAGGTTGACAGTGTTCATGCTGAAATGTACGGCAGTGGGCATTTTTTTTTCATATTTGGATTCATGAATATTTGATTCCTAGACTTTGCATATTGAAACAAGCAGAATTAAAACAAGCAGACATTTTTTTTTTAATTGTCAAAAAGTTTAAATACATATTTTAATTTCCCATTTTATTGTGTGGCAACAAAAATACTAAACTAAAATGTAAAAAAAAGTGTTGTTCTCCAATTTTCTTTTCAAAACTAAGAGTGAAGTAATTCAACGTACACAGTCCGTGGCTCTTAGTTTGCTTAGGTGTTGTAGTCTAGGTAATGCATACGTTTTGGGGGGCATGGCTTTAGACTTGGCAAGGTCACAAAACAAACATGATTCACTCACAGAAACCCTGCATGGCAGAGAGACGGGAATCAGACAATGAAGACATAATAGGTCACCACTGGTACATGCACAGAGTAATTACAGCCTGCTGTAGATCATTTATAATACCTTTACAGTAAGGGCTCTGACACAGATTTAGAAGCGAAAGTCTAAACTTCACTGTGAGGTGTCAAGTGCTTTATTGACATTGATAGAAATGACAAATTAGAGATTGCTCTAATTTGAAGCAAAAAAAAAAAAAAACCTCTGTACTATGAGGAAATGTGTAAAAAAAATATATAAACACCTGAAGTCACTTCATGCTGTCATGATGACAGAATAAATGGCTAACAAAATGAGCTTTTACGACAATATTGGCTATGATTTCTGGTATAATTACATTTTATTATTACATAATATAGTTACATAACACGAGTATAAAAGCTGTTCCATGAGCATTTTGATAACAAATGAATCAAATGTAGCTTATAAACTAAAAGGAAGGATGAAGTAAAAGACGGAATGTGAGGTGTAATGGGTATGCGGGACTTGTTACTGTGACCTTTGCTAAAGGGATTGTGCAGAAGTGCTGCTGACTTTGGACACATAAATGATTGTTGGCAGTTTCCTTGCGTTGTCAGCTTCCCCTCTCTCGGGCCATACAGGATTGAAAGCAGACATGGTCTGATTGGAGAGGTGGAGTGTTGAAATCAGCAGTGATGAAGTGACGACATGTGTGTCTTTTATCTGCGTGGCCTTTTACTACTCTCTTTCCTCTTTGCTTCTATCCTGTAAAAGATACAGTTCTTGTGAATTAAAACAAACTGTGACTTTCTGAATATGACACATAAAAGCTAGCTTTGTATTGGGTGTAATATAACGAATGTTCATAAAGTTTGGATGAAGTAACTGTCGTGCTCGTGGTAAACTGCAGGGGCAATGCTGTGACTGTGGCTTCGAACAGTGCAGCAATGACAGCGTCACTCACCGGCGCTGTGAAAACATTACTGTAGTCACTCTCAAACCTGAATCTGAACTTTCCAGGTAGACATCTATGGACGAGAAACAATAAAACAGTCATATAGATAAAGTGACGTCCAAATAACGATCACTGTTACGTATATGTGTAGATAATCAACTAAACAAAAGTGAAACCATTATGGCTGTAAACCATTAACACATGACATATTTTCTCCATTTGTGTTGCAACAGAAGAGCATGTGTATGAGACAGTGAGTAAAACTATGATAAAAAAAACATGTCTTTTACCACAGCGCTGTTGAATACTCAGATCCGATTGGTCACAAGGTGTTAATTATTTTTCTTTCACAGCATAGCCCTGAAAATAATGCCAGCTGGTCTATATTAATGCTTTTGTTCTAATACATGATCATTTCTACAGTAAAAGCTCACTCACAGGAACTAAGTTTAATCTAAGTTTAATAATAAACAGATAAAAATGTCATTTAACCAAATGAAGGTATGATTGTTGATATGGTGAAAATTTCTGTAAGGAGAGGTTTATTTAACATTTATAGAAGAAGTCTCAGGTGTCAGTTCATACCACCCTGTCATTGATTATTTTCCAATAACAGTATGCCCCTTCATGTTTTATTCCTTCTTTTTCAAATGCAGCTAAAAAGATACTATAAAATGTCTGTAGGTTTGATTCTTCTATTTGCCTTGTACTGAAATTCTCCTGTAAATTAATGCTTTTGTTTTGTACTGAATCGTGAAGGTGTTTCAATTGATTTCTTCCCAAAGGCTCTTTTTGTGTCGCGTCCTTAAAAACAATGTAGCATCCACTTGTGTTGTCTTCCGGAAGGGTCAGAATTAGACCTTGATTTGTTTTTGAGTGGCTTTGAACGTGGAAGGACAGCAGGGAGAGGTGACGCAGAGTTATCAGGCATGAGGAAGCTGGAGAAACCTGAACTCCTTTTTCTGAGGCTTGTCCACTCCGAGTATCTCCTCACGAGGTAAACAGGACCCTAAAGATGCCCCTGCTCCAGCTGCGGGCCTTGGCTGCTCCCTGCTATGTATACACAAGCGCATCCTGTTTTTGCCTGGCCAGAAAGATCTGGAAAAACACCTTCCTGCTCCTGTATGTGCTGTCCAGCTGACTCAGGAGCAGAGAGTGATAAGGTATAATGAAAGGTTTAACTGACAGGGTGAGAGCAGGTGGAGGCCACAGGCAGGTGTGTGTAAGGTGTGTGTGTCCTTCTACACCTGGCACCTGAAGACCACCCACCTGTGAAGTACGTAGTAAATTATTAAACGCTCTCCTTTGTTTGGATGGGTTTAATAGACACTGTCCGCAGGATTTTAGAGAATAGATGACACACTCTCATAAAAACAGCACTAAATTGTGCCTTGCTCTCAAGGCTCCTTTCTTTCACCTGAAAATGTGGATATAGTGTACCTGTAAATTGATTTGCGTACGGAGAAGTCATACTTAAGCGAAAGTATAGATAATGTATATCAAAATCTTTTGTATGTTCCGAACTATTAAAACATAAAGTAAACTGATGAAATTAAATTACTGTCTTGTGAAAACTTTTATTATTTATTTAAAACTGATAGAGGATTGTTTTCATATTTCAAGCAATTACACCATTTTTCCTGGAACCATCATTAATCTCTGTAAGTTTGTTTGTCATATGCATGACTAACACTACATAGTTTGTTAATGACTTAATCAGAAGTAAAATTACATGTAAATATTTACTATTAGCTAGAATTTGAATTGCTGCCTCGCCTATCATGTTAGCTACTGGAACCAGTGCTAGTGTAGCCTGGCATTAGAAAACATGCTTGTTAAATATAGGCAGTTTGAAAATTAGCGAAACTTACAGCAACATGCAAATTATATGGGTCATGCCGTCTAGGGAGGCAAAAGAGATGGTTCATTTCATATGAGCCTTTGCCGGCTCCAGCATAATGAAATATTTTACTGAGGTGTAGGGCCAGAGACGCTCGTCCTCAAGTTTAACACTGCAGTCTGGAGATCTAACACTGCATATGGATAGTTATAGCACTAAAAGTACTTAAGATACATAAATGGACTGTAATTGCCTTATTAATTAAGAGTAAAGATTTAAAGGTACACCGCATACACCTTTCTAGGTTAAAGATACACATTAAAAGTACAGAAGGTGTACTCTTGAGAGTGCCAACCCAGTGACAAGGAAAGGTACAGTTTAGAGTGTAGTTAGGATATGGTGCAAAGTTCAGCTTTTCCTTTTTTGGAGTTGTGTAACTCATATACCATGTGACTTAAAGAGGAAAACAGGTCAGGTTGGCTGGATATGAATGCTGGAAGAGGGTTAAAGGGGAAACTGAAAGCAAGAACTGTATGTGGAACAGGAAAGACCAGAAAAGTCTTATCTCCACATAATCTCTTATGTACTCTTTGTTCCACTCTCTTTGTTTTCACTCCATGGCCAGTGTGAACACTGATTAACTCTCTGTGCATAATTCCACACACACTGTGTGTAAACCAGCAATGCTAAGCAGTACCACAAACAGTGTATGCAATTTCGTTATTAGTTCAATAGTGCTGCTTTTACTATACGCAATTGCGGCCACTCCTCGTCCATAGTGCAACCACATCAGCACAAGCGACAAGGTGAGCAGCAGGTGCGTGCTTATCTGAATGCCAGTTTGATACCAGGAGTTTTGTTCGGGTAGGACAGCTGCTGAAAAAAGAGGAAGAGAAATTCAATAAGTCTAGGTATTCCCAAAAATCCAGTACTTATGAATCATAAGGTAGGAAATGGATCTTGTTATCAAAGCCGTTTAATGTGTGACCGGACAGAAATCCGAGTTAACTCACAGCCCTTTCATACTGCTGTGGCACGCTATGCAGTTCATATCTGGGCCCATCTGATAGACACTGTGGTTTTATGTGGAAGCCAGTCAAAACATAAAAGTGATGTATGCCATTTAAAAGTGCCTTTCTCACACCCAAGGACATATTCTTTATTATTTATTACCCCTCTCTTGTGTATGGTTTTAAATGGATGTGGATGATAAAGGGTGGTGGAAGAGGTAGAACTGTGTTCTGACTCAGAGGTGGGTGGTGGGTTTGATGGGGCAGACGACAGGTGCCAGGCTCCCGGGGGAGACCAATGTGGGAGGCCGTCCTCCCCCTATTTAAGCCTGAGTTTCAGTTTTTCTGCAGCAGCAGGAAGAGGGAGGAGGTACAGGAAGGATAAGGGCTTATGAGTGGCAGGTGATATCAGTCCGAAAGCCATCAATAACTCAGCACAGAGTGGACACAACAGTGTGTGTGCTTCCAAAATTCCCCGATGATTCAAACGTTTAACAGCTAAAAGCTCTACGTAATTTCTGTGAAGAGGATGTGGGCTGTTCTGTGTTTGGGAATTTGCATATATATATATATATATATATATATATATATATATATATATATATATATATATATATATATATATATATACAAGCAATGAGGTGATGGATTAAAGTTTGTCTTCAGAGCCTGGCAGTGCATGCTGTGGAAACTCCACCTGAGGCTTTAAGGAATTTGCTGTTTAGGATTTTCATCCATTAAGCCCTGGCTGAGGCATCTCCTTCATTTCTCAATGAATAGTCATCCAGTTGTTAGCAAAATCTGCAAGGAGTCCAATCCAAACCCATCTTTATGTTTCCTCACTATTTCAAACAACCAGAACACTTTAGGAGCTGAGTCATTTAGAGTGCTGATACAGCAGTTCTACACATTTCACTGCTTCACCTCCCACACTAACACAAGTCTCATTTGTTTATTATCCCCACATACGTAAGAGCAGGGAAGAGGACTGGGAGACCAATGACAAATCGCTTTTTAACATCTTCCCTAAAACTGAGCAAGACACAAGAGACTGATAGATTTTATGATTTATTTTAAGAAAAATATATATATTTCTTTGTGATAATAGGCATATAACATTGACATATATACAATTCTTTTCATAAATACAAATTATTTACAAATTAAATAGTAAGAACATCTCAAGGTTCTGTACAACACTGCATTGTTAAATTAAGAAGGATATGAATATAACATATAAGAAGTTGTCTATTTGGTATAAAGTGAAAAAATATAATAAAAACTCTTTAGTGAAGTCTTTTTTTTTTTTTTTTTTAAAGACCCTGATGCAGAACTTCAACAAACCAGGAAATCTTAACAGTTATGATTCTATCTGCTGGAACAAAATGTTTTTTTTTTTAAGTCATGGGAATGTAGGAAATAGCTTAATGATTGGACAGTGGCAGGAGGAAAACTATATGGTAAAATTATATATTATATATATATCCATCAAACCCTGCTGAACAAACATCTCTGAATCCTTAATTGCTGAGGGAAATTACTATTCTGCATATGGAAAATATATTTCTAGTTCTTCTTTTACAAATTCTAAAGTTATATATATATATATATATATATATATAAAGATTCAGTGTTTCTAGTAAGTACCTCTTCATTCAGACATGGCCAGATTAGGCACTTATTTGGATTGACTTTGCTTTCACTGATAGTCAAGATCATTATAGACATTAGGTCCTGCTTACACAATATCTGGGATCATTTCCCATGACTGTTCACCTTGCCTGCAGCAGCACCAGTCTTTTGTTCGGGTTGATTACTTGTCAGATCCTCATTCTGCACATTCCACATCATATTCCATGGTCAGGCTCTTGAATTGTTCAGCTACATTGACATTGCCTTGGCAGGGAGTCTTTAGCTTTGATTGACTGGATGCAAGGCCTCGTTTGGTATAAAGTGCGCTCTTCTTGATTGAGATGCACTTTTTTTTTTTCCCCATCATAAGGCATCTGGAGAGGAAAGGTCCTGCCTTTTTTGATCAAGGATCCTTTGATTCATTTCCATTGTTCCACAGGGTTCATATTTCTTTTTTTTTTTTTTTTAAACATTATATTATATA
>CM040988.1:10043534-10062109 GCA_022985145.1 Pangasius djambal | reverse complement strand
CCAAGATCAACTTGTACCAGAGTGATGGGAAGAGAAGAGTATGCAGAAGGAAAGGAACTGCTCATGATCCTAAGCATACCACCTCATCAGTGAAGCATGGTGGTAGTGGGCATGTATGGCTGCCAATGGAACTGGTTCTCTTGTATTTATTGATGATGTGACTGCTGACAAAAGCAGCAGGATGAATTCTGAAGTGTTTAATATTTACAATAAAATATAGAAAAATGCCTGTATAATAATTCCCCAAGTCTTTGTGCTCTAATGCACCCTTTATGAGTTTGGATGTGATTGACTGTTTGTCCTCTTTTAATACCACCACAGCTGAATCTGGTCTACTTGAAACAGTGTTTGAACAAAAGCACAACTGATCTGTCTTTAACTATCCAGTGTTTGACATATCATTCACTCATTCATCTTCAGTAAGCGATTCACACTGATCAGGGTCGTGGTGGATCTGGAGCTTACCTCGGGAAACACTAGGCATGAAAATGAGCACCGTGTGTGCATGTTTTCACACACACACTCACACCTTGTAAATGACAGTCACCAATCCGTATACCGGCATGTTTTTCAGAGAAAACCCAGAGGACCCACAGGAAACTACCACAGACCCAGTGAGAATATGAAAGTCAGTACAGACAGTAACCCAAGCTCAGGATCAATCCCAGGACCCTGAAACTGTGAGGTGGCAACACTACCTGCTGCCTGTCAAAATTGTATCACTTAAAATGTGGGTGTGGGGATTTATAAATCACACCTCACGTGTTCCTTAATGCTCTATAAAGTCATCAGTGACATACTTGTTGTGCAGATGGCAAGCTGTCTATCAGCAAGGTGTCAATGGGGTAGAAGAGCAGAGGTTACTGAGAGTGCAGGCAAATGGAATTAGTCCAGCGTTAATCACAATTTGAGATGCCAGTGACTCTGCTTTAAGAAAGTCTTTGAAGTGGAGCATAATAAATTTCATTGGTAATTACATTATTTGTTAGCTGAATGTGTGTATGGTGCCCTGTGGAATCCCCTCTCGTGCCTTGTGCTGCCAGGATCGGGATAGGCTCCAGACTCACCACGGCCCTGATAAGGATACAGCGGTATTACACCATTACATGGACAGAAGAGCAAACTTAATATATATATTATAAGTTATAAGTTTGTGGACACCTGACCCACACCCATATGTGCTTTTTGAACATCTCAGTCCAGATTTAGTCCCCCTTTGTGTTATATTAACCTCCACTCTTCTGGGAAGGCTTTCCACTAGATTTTGGAGTGTGGCTGTGGCAATTTGTGTCCATTCAGTCACAAGAGCATTAGTGAGGTCAGGCACTCAAGTCTGATGGCGGGTGAGGAGGCCTGGTGTGCATTTGCCATTCCAATTCATCCCAAAGGTATTCAGTGGGGTTGAGGTCAGGGCTCTGTGCAGTCCACTTGAGATGTTTATTTATTTATATTTAATAACCTTACTGTTACTGCACCTGATTTGTTTTTTTACTTGAATGTGCCAAAATTATTATTGAATGTGTAAAATTATTTTTTACATATCAGGAGAATTATACCACATTTCTCAAGAACCAAGCAATCTGGATAAAATCTGCAAGATAAAAAGCAACCAAGCCAAATAGGAATAAGCAAGAATCACAGGTTTCCAAATTTCTTCATCCACCCACTCTTTCCATGGAAGAAGGTATCTTCACTTCAATCTTTTTCCTTTTAAAGATATCTTAATTTACACTGAAACTACATGGGAACAAAATGCATTCTTGTTCATCGAATCTCTGTATAATATTATATTTATTCATGAAACCAGTGCATAAAACCTCTTCAGTTCTGTTTCCATGATTACTCAGCAATGTTTTCCTTTCGCCATTTCAACACCAGTTGACTTAACCAACATTTATCATTATTATCAGCTCAAACGCTCCCCCTTTAACATGTTTCAGATAATTTATTGAACGTGCCTCATTAAATTGTCTAATGGCTTAAAAATTCAGCAAATCATGACATTAGTATTATAAAGTTCTTTCTCTATGAAGAGCCAAGTGAGACATATGGGACATTCTAGAAATTTACAGCTCAAGATTACCTACACTTTAAAATGACTTCAAATTTATATGAGCAAAATTCTGAGATCAAGTAAAATTCAGAACACCGGCCAAACGCAAACATTTATAATCTCTTAATCCCATTAAATAACTAATACAAATGTTTCCTTACTGTATTCTCTGAGATCTAAAATGCAAAGATATTAATTTATAAAATATTAAAATTTGAACATATAACTACTAACACATAGAAGAGTCCCCGGAGGACTAGTGGTTAGGTGCCTGGGTTCAATTCCTGGCCAGGGAACCAATCCCAGCCAATGGGGTTGTGTGCAACAGTGCGCTCTTAGTGCCGCCCCCAAGCCCGGATAAAATTGGGGAGGGTTGCGTCAGGAAGGGCATCTGGCATAAAAACTGTGCCAAATCAAGTACTTGGACCAATAATCTGCTGTGGCAACCCCTAACGGGAGCAGCTGAAAGAGGAACAACAACAACTACTAACACATACCCAGTTACACTGCAAAGCTTATTACACACACATAGCTAGCTAACGTCTGTAATATTTCAGGCTAAAGTTACCCGATGTGTATTCTTTTTCTGCTGCACCGAAGACTTTCTAATGTGCCAGCATGTGTATATACTGTAAAACAAGTGAGTACAGTAGACCTTACTATACCTGTTATTAATCACATGGAACCTCCACTTAGTCATTCATGCAATTATCCGATCACCCAATCATGTGGTAGCAACACAGTGAGTAAAATCATGCAGAGACAGGTCATGAGCTTCAGTTAATGTTCACATCAAGCATCAGAATGGGGAAAATGTGGTATCTGTAACTCAGTGACTTTGACTGTGGCATGGTAGTTGGTACTAGACGGGCTGGTTTGAGTATTTCAGAAACTGCTGATCTGGGATTTTCACACACAACAACAAAAAATAAAATTAATTGAGCAGCAGTTCTGCAGGTAGAAATGTCTTGTTGATGAGAGATGTCAGAAGAATGGTCAGACTGGTTTGAGCTCACAGGAAGTCTACAGTAACTCAAATGACCACACTTTACAAGCACGCTGAACAGAAAAGCATCTTAGAATGCACAACAGACTGATCCTTGAGGTGGATGCGCTGCAACAGCAAATCACCACATCAGGTTCCACTCCTGTCAGCCAAGAACAGGAATCTGAGCCTACAGTGGACACAGGCTTCCAAAACTGGACATTTGAAGAGTGGAAAAACATCACCTGGTCTTTTTTTCCAGTCTTCAACTGTCCAATTTCGAAGAGCCTGTGGCTCGCCATGCTGAGGCTTCAAGTCGAACATCTGAGAGTTTGGATATAGAGTTTGGATATTTTTCCCCCCAAATATTACACCAAAAACTTTGCAAACTAACACCACAGGAGAATAAAGCGTCCCCAGGTTTACATAGTTAACTCATTTTAGAACAAAATGCCAAATAGAGCCTTATAATACTGAGGTCACAAAATGTTTACCTTGCTGGAGATTTCACTAGTAATCCTAACATACACTTGTAACCATTTTAATTACTTCCATAAATTAATGATGTCTTTGCACTCATTAGTAGACAAAACGAGCACGTCCTCTTGAAAGCTGCATTTATCCAAGGTTGTTCAGGTCTACCGCATGAGACTCATTAAGAGCATTTAAAATTAGTGAAGTGGAGGAAAAAAATACCACTGATTATAGAAAGTCAAACACATTTTGTTTATTGAAGGTCATTTAAGCAGTTCACGTGAAATTTATTACACAAGCACATTAAATGTAGTGTACCACTGCAGTTATAAACAGAAATGGCACCCTGTCAATGTCATCAATAGATGTGACTTCACTTAATATGAACTACAATCTGGCGTGCTGTGACACAGATGCAGTCCTTACAGCAGCAAGAGTACACAACTCTAGGACAGAACTCCTTCGGTAAATTGGGCGGCCACACCTCATCAGTGCTGCAGATATAGCACTAAACCGGGATTAGTGGTCTGAAGCGAGACACACATAATCTTCTAGTGAGCACTGATTGTGTCCAATACAAGGCGTGGCCGGTAACAGTTGTTTTTTTTCTGCATGAGTAGAAACAATAAATGACCTAAGGAGTGGAGAAAAATTGGTCCAGGTATATAGACCTTTGGAACGAATTTGTAGACACAAACACGACAGCTGAGATCAGAGGAAGGTGTGCTGTAGGCTGAGTTCAGTCCAGAGAAAGCCTTCACCAGCACACAGATACTAAAAGTCTTTTTGGAGTTCCTGACTCCTCTCCCACACCATGGCGGCAAGCGTTCGGTGGAAGGAACTGAATGTTCCCCCCCCCTTATTCTCCCTCCCATGCAGCCAGGGGTATCACCTGCCCAGTGACCGTGGCTTTGCCCCACTGACCAGTCACTGCCCAGGGTGGCCTGGAACTGCCAGCCTTCAGCGAGGACAACCTTCATTGCTGCTTGCGGGACCAGAAACGGCCTGCAATGGAACCTAAAGATAAGCCCTGCTTCTTCTGCTGAGAAATATCCGCCATCCTCTGCTCCTCCTCCTACACACAGACACAAGTGGAATATCAAATCCTGGTCATGAAAATCGAGGGATAAAATCATATTAGGAATACTACTATCCAGATCAGAATACTAGAAAGTTAATTAACATGACTGATCTATAGCAGCAGATCTGACACAGCACAGTGGTAACGGAGGAATAACACACTTTGGGACCTGCTGTTACAGGAAAGTAATCCACGTCAGGTGGTACAAGCAACTCTGGTTGCATCACACCACCCTGTCTTTTTCCTATAAGAGCATGTCCGGTTGTGTTTTATTCCTCATGTATATTACAATGTGTATTAAATAATGTGTATGAAAACACACAACAGCCAACATAGAAAACATCAAGATTTAAGTTCTTTATTGTTCTGCTTTGTTGTCAGAACGTGATCTTAATGTACAAAGCTCAGTTCAAGTGTCAAGTTTTTTTAGTAACTAATTGCTAGCTAAGCCCTTTATTTATTTATTTATTTTTTAAATGCCAGGCAAATAGGTTTGAGGCTTGGTCACAGGAGTTCAACTATAGAGAGGGTGCACTGAATCGTCTGCACTTGTGGAGTGACCGATAGCCTTATAGCTCTGCATCACAATAACTGACATGCGCCATGTTATAAAGGTTACATGAGCTCTTCACTAGCCTTAAAACGACAGCGGCTCTGCGCCACTGTGATATACGGTGCCTGAGAAAGAGGCTGTGGAAGTCGGGCATTTTAGTTCCATACCCAGCTACAAGTGACACCTCAGGTGCTGCTGAGGACCTCGATTTGTTCAAATTTGTTCATTTGATCAACGTGTGTACACTGCAAGCTGCCTATTCTACACATACTGGCATAGGTTATTGTTTTCCATTTTGGATGCCATATTGGTGACTCTACAGGCTTTATATTCTAACTCTACAGGCCAATCAAGGATGTTCAGTACTGTAAACTCACTGCCAGTAGTTCACCAATAGGTCCACAAAAAGTCTGGATTAGGAACTAAAACAGTTCCAGAAACTATGGCCTAGGACCAGCCCTGGTGGAAACATGCCTCAAGTTTCTAGGATTCTAAGCTGGTACTTGTGGTGGAAAATTATCTAAAGTCTCAGCTGACTTGGATAGTGTGTGGGGGGGAAAAGGGGAAGAAGGGGAAAAAAAAAAATAAATAAAAGCCTCGTATGACAAGGTTACAAGAGGAAAACTGCTCAGCGTACCAGTGCGAGCTGTGCTTGTCTCCTTTTAAAGGCCTCAATGGGGTCTTCCTCATGGGCGTAGTTTTCCAGTACAGTACGCACATCCTCCACACCACTCAGCGCAATTGCTGCACAGGACAACGAATCGTTAGGACATGGGGTGTCTGTGTGTTTTTTTCTTAAAAAAACTCAACAGCAAGTATTTCACACACTTACTTTTAAGAAAGGCAGCTAAGTCGTAGAGCGAGCGGTCCTCCGAGTTGCCATCCCACTTGCGCAGCGCCATGCCGTTGAAGGGCTGCAAGCTGAAGGCCTCTCGCTTGCAGTCCACTATAATTACTTTAGAGGTGTCTCTGTTCAGACAAGACACGTCCTGTGGAAAAAACGAAAAGTAGCGTGAGAAAAAGGGAAAGACTTATATAATATACAGTATAGTTTCACGGCCTATTGGTTAAAACAATTCAAAATGCACTGTTCACAATACAGATATACAGTTACAGTATAATCACAAACAGTGCCAATAAAACAGTACAAAAAAACCTAAAAGTTATATAAATATTAAACCAAATGTTTCAGTTTCACTCCTCTTCGGTGCTAAATGATGTATTATTTTTGATAAGCTAATACATCGTAGGAAAGGAGTGAAACTGAAACAAAATATTTTCATATCCAATCAGCTGTGTGTTAGTGTGAGAAATAAATTATGTCAGAGGCATACTATATCCTGGGGACATGTTCCTACTGCTCTTTAAAATACCTTTTTGAAAGTGCAGAGAGTTAAAAATTGTTTGCGAGGAACACAGCAGATGCTGAAATTTCTAAAAACATCACTATTAAACCTGCTTTAGTTTCTCAGGGTGGCATCCGTAATAAAATACAGAGTCCAAAAGTCTGAGACCACACTGAAAATCTGGGATTTTTGTTTGTTTTTTAAACTGGAAACAAACAAGGTTTTCCAATTTTTTTAATTCCGTTGCACTATTTCCAGGTCCCTATTTACATTTAAGCAAATTTGTGAAATTGACCATGTTAACTGCTTTGTGCAAAAGGTCAGACTTCCCGTGAATCTTATCCCTTCCACTGAAGCGCGTGTTCAGACGACATGCCGATGGATTTGATCTAATATGAATCATCAGGTTTTACATAAACATGTGGAGTCCGCGCCAGCTCGAGCACATGCTTTCATTTAAGCAAAAAGGGGAAATGCAAAATACTGAGCAATTCTGAAAGCCATGTATATATTTTTAAGATTCTACTTTACATTCAAACAGAAGCGTTTTCACTAGCGGTCCCGGACTTTTGGACCCCACTGTATGTGCATCTCTTCCATGATACATTTCTTGTGGACGGACTTCTTTTCAAATCGAGATGTAGCACATATGGTGATTTGATCACATCTCTGCATCCTGGATTTAGTCAACACTACAGTTATGATATTGTGGCATGCGAGTATAAAGTGAGCACTGTGAGATCGTGCTTGGTTTACTCCTAGACTGTAAGTGAAGACAGAATGTAAACCAAGCGATCCATTCTATGTTCACAGAAACGGAGTCTGTTAACCGCATCTCACAGAGGTGGTGTTAATTAAAATGTTGGCTAACACAGAAGTGGATCAGTTTCATGAAATGGGCAAGGCAGTGGATCGGGGTTGCCAGGTTTGTGGCTTTAAAGTCTAATCGATCTAGACTGAAAGCAGAGTCGCAGAAGACAAAAGGGTATGGGATGCTTTTTTATCTAATTTCAAATTTTGATGGGGCATCGAAAGCGTTTATTGCAGATGACATTAAATTGATCGTTCTCGGAACAATGCTCCAAATTTGATATCTGCCAGACGGGTTTACTAGAATGCTTCAAAGCATTTCTGTGGTGTAAACTGGACCACGGATGAACTCAGACGTAATGTGTCTTGGCCACGGGGTTTGTGCAGCTCAGTGTTTTGAAAGTGTTTAGTGTTTTAGCCGTGCAGTCAGCTGCATACATAAGTCTAATAGCAACAGCAATGTGGACCTGTTTCTCATTAATTCTAGGTTAGTGCCTTTTTCCAGCCTGCTCTCCTTCTTTCAAAAGCACCTTCAATGAACCTTCAACAAAAAAAAAAAACAATATTACTTTAAAGCTCAGGGAAATAAAGTGCTGCCGATACTACAATATCTCAGAAAAGTGACACAGTTTATCACGATATATAATACTGTATTGTGCGGCCCTGATGTGACCCTTCAAAAAAAATAAATAAAAAATATCCATGCCCCTGTAATGACACTGACATGAACCATATTCACACCTATGCATCTGTAAAGAAGTGCAAACTGTTAACACCCACTCATTGACCCCTGCAGTGTCTCTCTATCTCTCTCTCTCTCTCACTCACACACACACACACACACTTTCTCTGTGGCAGCTGTCTCAGTTGTGGGCCCCAGGAGCAGATGGACAGGGACGCTGTACTCTCCCTATCACTGAGGTCATCTGTATCCCCTTGAGGGGCTAAACACAGGAGCAAAGTGAGGGGGAAGAGAGAAGGAAAGCGACAGATAGATATGAGAGAGAGAGATGGGTAAATATTGAATGAGCCAGCCAAAAAAAGGAAACCCCTGTAGACCTATACACACACACGGCACGCTTCACACTGATTTACGTGTTTGCCCCTCCTGTAGAGACGCACCAGGAGCCCACAGGGAGCTGTGTGTACATGTTTGACATGGTACATGTGCAAGTGTGTATTTAAGCAGTATTTAAGCTGTTGGTGATTAGCAATGCTGTAAAATAGAGCCTGTAGTGTCCTAATACCTCAGTGTGTGTTTTCTTAGCAGAGCAGTATAAGAGTATCAGGTTGCTGTATCAGACGAGCTCTAATCCCCCCAGGTGAAGTGTAAGAGGACGCGTGCCTCAAACACACACACACACACACACACACACACACACACACACACCCCACGCTAAACACCTGCCAATCCAGACTCTCCATGTCACCAGCGCAGCTCTGTGACTGGGAGCATGCCAGAGGTCAGAGTGGGGTTCAGCATCCACTGGTGTCATGTCCACACACAGGCTTTGCCTTGTAAAGTACCTGCAATGTGTTATGTATACCTGTAGCTAAATAACGCTGTGCCTACCCTTAACCCTAGGCATAAATTAATGACTGCCGGGTCTTTTTTTTTTCTCAGCACAGACAAATTCATAAAAATTCTTGTCTGTGGAAAATCACACTTATGCCATAGTAGATGGAGATTAGGCTGAAAAACTGCAGTATTCCATCAACCTCAGGACACGAAAGAAAATACTTTAGTGCTTAAGTTTGCAAATAAAAGCACTTTTGTTTATGGTGACTATCCAAATGTCACCAGGAGGTCAAAACTGTCCTGCATGTATGTGCCGTGCGGTCATCGAATCCAGCTAAATACACACACACACACACACACACACACACACACACACACACACACACACACACACACACACACATTTTATGTCTGATGCCTCCCGCCTTTTGCCTCTCAGTATGCCAGATGGGAGGTGAGGGAGGGGGACATGGGGGAGGGGACGAGGGAAAAGGAGGGAGTCAGTGCAGGAGGTGAATGAGGGAGCGAGTGGCCGAATATGGGACGAGGTTGCAAGGCCAGTCAGACACTGGTGAAATGTGACCGGCAAGCGCACACACGTACACGTACACGCACACACACACACACACACGATTCTATCATTCACATATGCACTTACAGGTTCCAACAAGCAAAAGCAAAAACCTGGCTCAGAACTCTGTCACAAATTTTGATGTATGTTTTCAGAACCCGCATAGCTGTATGCAAAAAAAAAAAAAAAAAAAAAAAAAAAAAAAAAAAAAAAAAAAAAAAAAAAAAAAAAAAAAAAAAAAAAAAACACCCACATTTCATTCCGCAAAATCACTTAGCAGTTTAGGGCTACGTTCAAAACGGCCAGGATAGTGCACATGTTGACAGTTCACGGTTTAACCTTTGTCCTTTCAGCCTTCATTTATTTGCACCACCAAAGTCAGGGTCAATGCCTTACTGTTTAGCAATAAACACTGATACAAGTGGCACGTTACACACATGAATAGTTCGTAGCCTTAGAAGAGCTGTTTTGATCGGTGTAATTGACATCGAAAGAAAGAAACGATATCTAGTTATAAGATTCGTCCATTTACCTTGCTGAGATCTTCCTAGCGTGTGTGAAATTATCTACAAGTATTCTCTCTCTCTTTTTTTTTTTTTTTGCATTAATCACAGTCTTGAAACAGCTCCTTTCCGTGCAGTAACACTATCTGGCCTTATACTGGCACATGGACAACGTGGCTTCGGTAACAACGGCCTAACGAAGTAGCTGAGAGGGACAGAAGGTTAATGAGGCACAAAAAGAGGGCGAGGAGAGGACGGTAAGAAACTGCTATTGTCCTGGGCTACTGAGAGAAGAAAAAAAAAAAAAAAAAAGAAGAGCTGCATAGCACGGGGGAAAGAAAGAAGAAGAAAAAAAAAATCAATGGAGGAGCAGAAGGGCGGCATGGGGAAGAAACATGGGGGCATTGCAGCATTATGCCACCTGGGTCACTGAGGAGAAGGGGCCCATCAGAGGGGGCCACGGCTGCTAACATGTGCTAAATATGCTAGTACAGTTAGAGAGAGAGAGAGAGAGAGAGAGAGAGAGAGAGAGAGAGAGAGAGAGACTAAAAGGTAACCGCAATGTTTCAAGTTTTAATGTTTCGATGTTTAGATAGAACGAGACAAAGACAGAGTGAGTAATTATAACACTGGTAAAAGGCTGTTACACTGTCAGCTACCTTACTGGAAAAAGACAGAAGAAAACCCCCACCACACACACACACACACACACACACACACACACACACACACACACACACACACACACACACACACAATAACGGTGAACAATTCCAGGAAGCGAATTAACTAATCAGCTTTACCTTGACGTGATGGCCCTCCATGTAGCGTGTAGCATCCCGGAAGAGACGGTACATGACGAAGCCCTGTGGGTCTATGCTGTCGATCAGCGGGAACGCCGTCTGGCCAGATACACACAATTCATGGTTAACACTCAGGTGTCACTTGGGTGTCAGTGAATTAGGAGCTCATGGCCTAAAGCAATCATTCCCAACTCTTGTGCTAGTATTCATGCGCCCTGTACATTTTAGAGTTTGTCCAGCTACAACACACACGCACACGCACACGCACACGCACACAGCAATTCAGGACAAGCCTTTTAATTTGCTAATATGTTAGATTTGATATGTAAGAGCAGGGAAAAAATAAATACGCAGGAAGTACTGGACTTCCACAATTCTGAGACCTGCGAACCAATAGAACCTGAAATCACTTTCTGGCGAACTCAATAAGATTTCTTTAAGAATTCTTAAGAATAAAACATGACATCAAAGATGTGATTTTTATTTTTTTTTTGCTGAACAGCAAGTTGTAGGATATGAGGAGTCAAATTCCACTTCTACAGCACACCAGCTGCAGAGCCTTTTCCTCACAAAATACGTAAAAAGCTTCCTAGTCAGTCGTCTAATCTTATCTAATTTCTATGCTGTCTCTGTATAATCCAGCTTGTTCACGAGAAGTAAGTGACTCGGGCTGGTGTTGGAGGGGGAAAGAGACAGCTTTAACAAATCACAGATGCATGCAGTCAGTTCATGGTTCATATTCAGGAAAGCTCCACAGATGTAAAGCCTCAAACATCACTCTGAGGAGAAATCTCTTTTGTTTAGCTGTACTGAAGAGACTAGCAGTCTGACCTGACGTGCCCTAACAAACACGGACAGAATGAGCTCTCTGACCGAGTGAGTAGAAACAACAACAGACTGCAAAACAGAAGCCTAATTAGACCGTGAGTATGCCTTATTAGCATATCAATGTTGACATAATAAAGGCGTGTGCCCATTATAAAAGACTACACAGAACCCACAACAAGTCCAGTCGCATGGTGGGTAATCAGGTAAACAACCATGACTGATAACACAGCTAGTGCAACAAAACAACAACAACAACAACAAACACGAGGACAAAGCTGTGTGTATCGTCCATGTGTGTTGGGTCTACTATGGAATTAAAGCAATGTTATTTTGGAAAGCTTAGGCTTTTCCACACAGCTGGTGAGGGAGAAAATGTAAAACATAAACTCTGCTATAATCACTTCAAACCATCATGAATAGGGCTTAATCAAACCGAAGCATGGTATTCCACGGTTAGTGCATTGCCCTAATTGGTGCAGACTCTTCGTTCTGATATTCTTTTGATCCACGTGCTGCTCCTCCTCTTCATGCTACTCACCATGCCAGTTTCTGATGTGAAGATGACAATCTCATAAAGCGGCGCTAGTTGCTGGAACAGGTAGTCGATGCCTGGCCGCTTCTTAAAACGCCAGCCTGTGGCCAACTACACACACACACACACACACAGAAAAGTTCATGGAAGTACAACAACAGAGGTCCAGAGGATGTGTTAATAACTTTTCACTTCAAAAATCAACAAAATGTGTCATTTGGCCTGGGGTGCCCAAACTTTTGCATACAACTGTATGAGATACAGTATATGTGGTATAAGAGATTGTATGTGCAAATGAGAAATATCAGAAACAGGGTAAAATGACTGCAGTTATAAAAAGCTATACTAACAGAATCATATTGCATTGTGTCCTCGAATTTATTGCATATGTTTTGTGTCTACAGCGACAGCCTCATTTTTCTTTTTGATGGCTCAAAACGAACAAATACGAATTAGAACCACTCACCATGATCACGCAAAAAAAAAACAAAAAAACAACTGCAATAAATAGTGTGTCGACAAAATCTTGAAAAATGATAGCTAGATCGAATCTATCTATAAGGAACAAAGACAAAATGGAAGACAAACACAGGCCAGGGTGCTTTGTTCGTGTCACTGTAGATGGTTATTAAAGGGGGGGGGGGAAGCACGTACCGACCATTCGGGATGAAGGAGAACATCAGTGAGCTCTAGCACCAGGGTGTATGGAGGCTGGTAATACGGCTCCTTCAGTGGGTCGGGGAGAAGCTTCGGACTTGTGGGTTCGATGATCATCTGCAGTGAACAGACTTGTTCACTTGTTGTTCATAATCATTCGAATAATCGCAAACGTATTTTGTCTGCATATAAAGGAGTCGGGACGATTTGGGCTCACCTGTCTGTAATCTTTGAAATATTTGAATGTTCTCCTGAGCTGCTGGATAATGGGTCCATCTATATGAGAAGAAAAATGCAGATATAAATGCAAAGACAACAACAACAACAACAAAAAAAGATGAAACAGAAATGCAATCTATTCAGAAGAAAGGATCATAAATAGTGGCAGGATCAGTTATGTAAGTGTTACAGAGTGATTCAGAACATGAGATCATAGCACAAATGGAAAAATAACTAAAAATAAACTAGTGCAGAGAGAGAAAAAAAAAAAATAATAATAAAAAAAATAATAAATTTAGGGTTAGAATAAATACATTTAAATACATAATAAATACAAATGTAAACACTGCTAAGACAGGTACGTTTCTGTTTTGAAGCGCCTCGTGTTCTGGATATTCGGATGGACAGATAAAAAAAGGTGGCTGCGATACACAAAATGTTTTAAACGAGTTATTTATATAATTATCTAATCATTTAACTAGTACCAGCTCCATGTTCTCTAGGCTGAGATGATTTTTTTTGTGATCTCCATGCGTACTTAGCAAAAGGTTTGTTTTCCTTTCCGGCATCATTCTGACCAATGAATGAAATAGTGCGTTTTCGTTTTCAGCCATACATTCTCCTTTTTTTTTCTCTCTTTTTTTTTTTTTGCTTTTTGGTTAGTTTAATTCTAGGCATTGTGAACGAATGAAGCAAAAGTCTCAAAGCCTCAGCAAACAGACTAATAGGTGTGTAAGCATCCTTACAGATTATTTTAAATAGGCTTGGGATACATTTAAAGGTAGTATGAAGAACAGAGAATCCAAAGCTGCATTGAAAAGCGAAGGAGAAGAAGGAAAGGACGTTTGATCTTTGATCACAGTAACCCACAAAAACCCACTAACCATAACAAAACATCACATTTCTAATCGTTCGTTTAAGACTTTTGTCTGCCACAAGAGGTCAAGATCAACCCAAAAGAACGGACAGTTGCAAGGACCGTTAAAGCTGATCTGAGGAGACACCGGCCGAGGAAAAAAAGTTCAGTGCAACAATTGGGTGTACTTTGAAGAGCCCCTTGTCCTAACCTTGTTTGTCAGTGTAATGGAGAGGCCTATTGTTGAGCTAGAGAGGCTCGGTAGCTCTCTGGCGGGAGAGCCTATTGAAATGCCGGATGGAGGGAGTGAGAGAAGGATCGATGGCTGGGCCTCTAGCCTCAACAAAAGCCTCCTTTAATCTGGCACTAGCATAGCATATGCTCCGCTATTTTGCCAAAGGCCATTATTGCTCAATTGCCTTTCTTCTCCTTTGCCTTTCTTAGGAACGGGCTTGGGATTTTTTTTTTGTTTGTTTGTTTCCCATTTTATCGTTTTTAGTGGGAAAAAAAAAAAAAAAACCCGCTAGATTCTAATGCTGCTATCACTATGTACTATGGCACATGGCCAGTCAGCCCAGTAAGGCATTCAGAGCGCTGTTTATTTGTTTCTGCTTCTGATGGTAGCTTACTGGCTGTGTGTGCCTGAGGACATACAAAGTTTTTAGTGGATACGTAGGACACTGTTGATGTAAACAAAACGTAAGACAAATGCTGAGGTAGCAAGGTGTGCTCAGGTTTGTGACAAAAAATTGACAGATCATCAAAAAAAAAAAAAAAACAACAACCAAAACTTGGCAAATGATGTAATACCTTTCTACATCCAGCATACCAGCGGTTAGTAAGAAAAGGTTTTCATTACATTGGAACAAAACATCCCACTACCTGCAAACTTGTTAGAACTCGACATTGCTCAATGTAGTGAAGCACCTTTCGATTAAGGGGAGTGGCTTGTACACAGAGCACACTCACACACACTCGCGTATGTTCGAAGGAATAGTACCACTTGGCAAGAAGCCAAGGCTTTCAGAGGGACGCTTGCTTAGCTCCCCAAGGACTTCTCCACTGAGGGGCTCGGCCTGCATCCCTCCGCCAACCTTCTGCTGATGAAGGGAAGGTTAGCGTGAGGCCAGAAGGCAGCTAGGCCACATCCACACTCCCCTCAGGGACCTGGTGTTACACCGCAGTCTCTAAAGTAATCATTGGCCTTCGTTATGACATTAAACGCTTTCGTGTTAGACACTAGTGTCCGAAGCTTTGGAGGTTATAAATCAAAGTAGTGTCCGTGCGCATAGGGGAAGACTTCGGGACACGCTGTTAATTAAGCGATTATTACAGCACTAGGTGAACATGGTGCGACTAGCCATCTTTTCTGAAATCGGTCTGAACAGAAAGGCACAGCAGACTCTCCATTACCACAGCTATGTGACAACATCGCTTTCTCCATTTGCAGTCATTTTCTGCTCTGTCCTGAGCGTATCACTCGCTGCCATCTTAACTACAACCATTTGGAATAGGACCATCCATCTGGATCTGGCAGGAAGAGACAGCTCCAGTGGAAATGGTAAAAAGTGGCCACAGTAACGGTCGTGATCTGGGCTAGAAGGTTATTAGGACAAGCGTTAGCTTTGAATAAAAGATTTTAAAAACAAACAAACAAACAAACAAAAAAAAAACCCTGAACAGCGAATGGAAAATGGCAGACTCGGATCTTATGTTTTCTTATGCACTTCTAATGAAATTAACTGAGATTTCCTGCTAGCCGTTATCTGGTGCTCGGTGTAACACACAAACAAACACATATGCTCAATCACCCTTAAGGTCTTACTCTAACTAATTTTTTCCCCAAGTCCTGACTCAGTAACTGAGTTGTTGCGCTAAGTGAATACATATGTGAGGCACTCAGCGGGGGAGACAGAGACCATATTTGGGATGCAAAATATGTTCCACATAGGCAATGCTCAGTGTATTAAATGGCAAAGAACATAGCAATCCCACACACTAACAATAGCCACATGTTTTTCTCTAGATAGACTAGATATGGAGGAAAGGTCTGACTTACCATTATCAAACTCATCTGATATCTGAAAGGGGAAAAAATGAGGGAGATGGTCAGGCAAAAGCATCAGATGTGTGCAACCTAAAGTAAATAATTTGATTATGATAACACTAAAATTCCTTCTATGCACATTAAAACCAGGAAAACAATACTGCAGAGCAATATTAACTAAACAAGGTGACACCATATATACATAATTCATTATTATGTACATAAACATTTTATTCACACTGTAGCAAGAAGAATTAAACAAATGTAAACAACCAACTAGGCATGAATATCTCGATAAAATAAATCAAACCCTTCATGACAGCTGTGTGTGTGTGTGTGTGTGTGGGTGGGGACCCCCAAAGCTAAAGATTTCCAAATGCAAGTCACTATGTTTTAATTGTTGCTTAAGCGTCTTATCCCTGATCAGATGAATTAATGTTGACACTGCTTACTATTTTAACTGGAAGCTCAAACGAGACACGGAGATTTAGAAAATGAACTGTCATGGTAGCAAATCCACAAGCTGCCTGGAAATTGCATTGACAGTGGGTTTCTATTTCATTCACATTCAAAGGACATGCTGGATCATGCATAAAATGCACTTTCGTTGATAAACTGTTGACCTGTTGAACGAGCTAATCCATCACACCTACTCATAAAACACTAGTAGATCAGAGAAGGAAACTACCAACAAGCGGCTAATACAGATACAAAGCAAACGTCAAAAGTCAGTCAGACAGATTGCCATTTCCTGGCAGGGCACAAAAAAAGGGGGGTGGGGGGGTGGGACCCTCGAATGTTAGCCTGGAATAAACTACGGACAAAGTAATCGGTAGCAAAAATCAAACGTGCACCTGATGCTGGCCACAGTCCCAAATTATCCATCCAGAAAGCTTCAGATAAACAAAACCATTAACATTAGACATTAACATTAGAAGCTCCTCCTCCACTTGTATCCTTCAATTAACTGTGCGGAAAACCAGCCAATTAATCAGCGCTCAGAAACACAACCAAGCTGATGAATATTCAGCTGCATCTGCCAGGACGGCGCTCGCCGGGTGCCCAGCCCTCCCCTCCCCTGCCCTGTGCGGCAGAACAGCCACGTGCTGGCGCTACAGCCCTGCCTCTGGAGTGGAAGTGTAAACAGGAAACAGCAGAGCCCCTTCTGGTCACAAGCTTACATCTCAAGTGACATGTTTGCAAATATGTTTCCTTATTCAAAAACGCTGAACCATGTCGAACCTTCTGAGTAAAAAGATCGGAGAGCTTAGCACTGCAGCTGTATCGTCACATTTACATGTGCTAGGAGGGTCGAAAACTCACCACGTTCAACACAATCACATTCTAGAACAGAGAACATAACAGCTATAGTTAAAGTGTGCATCAGTCATCATTTATACTCATTTGTGCATTTACATAATATATGGCTAAATGAATACAAGGTATAAGAGATATAATAGAGATGGATGCTCAGGTGTTGCACCTCTGATGGTGCCGGTGATCCAGGTGCAGGATCATCACCTCTTTAACCTCGGAAGAGCTCCTGGTGGTGGGGCAGTGGCAGAGACATCTCTCTGCCTTCCCCAGCCAGAAGCTGTCCTTCTCTGCCTCTTCTGCCAACTCCTACCGTGTCTTCCTCAATGCCTACCTTGACATTCTAATTCCATGGAGGAACCACTGGGCAGATGTCCCTACAAAACCTCAACATCCCACCTCCACAGGGCAACCTGCCCTCCACCATGCTTCTCTGCACTTACTTGCCAGCCCTGACTACTTCTCCCTCTTCCTTTCAGAAGCTACCTCCAGTCCCTCCATCCCTTATGACGATTTTGCACACTTGGCCAGAGAAAGGTCGAAGGTGCTAAGCTGTACCTTTCCTTGTTGCTGAGGTGCTACACTTAAAGGTACATTTTTGTCCTGTAGTGTGTATGCTGTATCCGTGAATACGCTATAATTGGAATTGGTGTGATTGGTCTATAATCAAATATGTTTTTTTAAAATAAATCATTAAGAGACAAAACAAAATGCATCATTTCAGGTCAAAGATACATATTAATGGTATAAAAGATTGAGGGTGCAATCGCAGGGACAAGGAAATGTACAGATTGTTTTCTTTTACCCCCCCCCCCCCAAGAGTACGGGAAAAGTGATACAGCATACCAATGCAGCGTTAAACAGCTTATTTTGCAAGAAAGATTGATAAGGCATCATCTAACCAAAGTTGATTTGGGCAAAGTCCAACAAGGATGCATCTCTGCTGCCGTCAGATTAAACAGTATGACAGAAGGGCTGGATAAACTGCACACAACACTTTTCTTCCTCTCCTGACACCTACTGGAGATTTATATATTTTACACACACACACACACACACACACACACACACACACACACACACACACACACACTTTCTCCCAACTACTTTGTGTATACATCCTTGTAAGGTCAATTTCGAAACATCTTCCTGTTTACAGATACAGTCAGGTCCATGAGTATTTGGACAATGACAGAGTTTTTGTGATTTTGCCTTTATACACCACCACAATGGATTTGAAATAAAACCATCAAGATGTTTGATGATATTTTAAGAGGTTCCACAAAAATATGGCATTTACCATTTAGGAATTACAGCCATTTTCAACAAAGTACCTCTACTTTCAGGGGCTCAAAAGTATTTGGTCAAAGTGACGATTGTAAATATAACCATAATTTTAATACTTGGATGAAAATCCTTTGCAG
>CM040988.1:9960828-10033848 GCA_022985145.1 Pangasius djambal | reverse complement strand
AAAAGCCTCCACAATAATGTATAGTACATGATAATCTAATTACACCCGATTGCCATGATGCTCAAAGAGACGTACATTTATAATATAATTAGTCATTAGGTCTGATTAGATCACGCCAGAACAGGATCCACTTAGATTTAAAGTGGATTTCTGGATTTATTTAGAAAAAGTAGCCTTTGTGTGTCACAAACTCAAATTGTTTCTTTACATATACCAGTCTGAACCCCTGACCTTCTGACCAGTAACCCAGAGCCTTTAACCACTGAGCCACCGCTGCCCACACTATATGGCCAAAAGTTTGTGGACACCTGACCTCAACCCCATGGGACGAACTGGAACGCCGAAATCTATTGGAAAGCCTTCGCAGAAGAGTGGAGGTTATTAGAACAGCAAAGGGGGACATGAGTGTGATTCTCAGGGGTCCACAAACTTTTGGCCATATAGTGTATAGTGTATATCAGGAACCTCTGCAGCTCGTTTTGTGTTTTAATAAAAATGTAGTTAAATACAGCAATAATAAGAAAAATCATTTTAATAATGAATGACCATGGTTTGTGTCATCTCCCTTCCAAAAATACAGCTGGCTCATTTCCATGATGACCAATTGGTGACTAGTAATCACAGGGTACTCGTGTTATCAGTCACGTGTGATCACGCATCATGGATATGGCTAAATCAACAAACAAACAAACAAATAAACAAGCCAGCTGACTTGTTGAAGTAATGGGGCAGAGCAAGACGCTAAAAAAATGCAAGGAAGGAGCTGTTTGTGATTTACTTGTTGCCCAATTGCTCACAAAATCGAACCCTGTTCGTGTCTGAATTCTGAAAGGACACTAACTGCCAAAGACGAGCAGAGCAAAATCACGACATCGGGAAAAGACTGTACGTTATATGACTGCTCTGTGGAGTAATTTGCTTGAATAAGGCAAGCTAAGAAAATCTCTTTTTTTCCATTAATATCCGTATTCGTGTTTTTTTTTTTTTGGTTATGCTGTTTAAAGGGCATAATGTACTTTTCTAAGTGTTCTGAGCAAAATGTTTGCAGAGATGCTGAGCACTTATTCTGAAGCTTAACACACAAAAACAATGTGCAGTTGACTCTAAAAGACACACTGAAACATCACTGCATCCCTCATTGCACCATGGGCATCGCGCCTACGCTACTGACCCTCGGTCTGTCTTCACTCAGCATGAAATTTTGGATCATTTTACAGGTAATTTAGAAGGAGTATAAGAAATACCAGATTGATTCCGCAGTTTATTCTAAAAGCATTGATAACATCTACAAAATTTCAAACCTCAGTCCCACCTGCTGATCTTCTACTATACAGGACAGATGAATTTTTTTGAGGTTTGTGTTCCCAGATTAAGTTCAAAAAGGTCTTGTTTATCACTGACAAATATAGAAAGTGCGGGATAAGCGAGACCTGAACAATGACAAGTCGCCGCAGGTTGGATGGTGAGCTGTGAAATGGGTTTTGGTTTGCATAATCTGCAGTTCATTATTGCACTGTTTGCTTTTAAGAATTTTAAACTGAAAACACCTGATAAATTAAACTACATGCAATCATTTAACAGGAAACTGCTTTACCTGAGTTGGGCCTCAAAATGGAAATTCAAGCAAAAGTACTAGGATATAATTGTACTCAAAAAGTACAGTACAGTACTTGAGTACATGGTTTACTGTGCTTTTTTTGAATTTTGGAAGACATTTTGGGCCACCCCTTTTCAGCACTACTACAGGGTGACCCAAAAGCTTCCATACATAGGGGAAATTCACACTTTTAAGCAAAATGTCTTCCAAAATTGTTCATACTCTGACAAAATCTTTAACAAAATATTGAAATCATTCTCATAGCTGGATCAGGAAGCTGTCTCAAGGTTGTGATGGACTTTAATAGGAAACAGAAAACATGGCAAGCACATCACACACAACACTACTGCCAAACCTATTAACTTATCTGAAGTGTTGTGGACCAACCAAGAAGAGGCCGTCCGCGAACATCCACTGACAAAGATGCAAACCGGCGTGGTGCTGGCTTACATACCCCCTTATGTATGGAGACATTTGGGACACCCTGTAGAATCACATGAAGTGAAGTTCCAGGTCCTTTTTCCACCCTGTCCACTTGCTGGTGTTTTACACTTTAAGCACTGGCTCTGCTAACGAGTCGGTGTTACAGCATACACATAGTAGGGCTCCTTGCAACAACGATACACATCCATGCTCTACCAACACCATAATGTACAAAACATGACAATCTAATCACACCCAAATACCCTGATGCTCTGGCAATGCAGTATAAACGGTTATGTTAAATACCCTTTAACATCACATGACACTGGGTAAACCCCAAAAGGCTTCGAACTCCCTATATATGTGCACTACACAGGGCATAAAGTAGTTGCTCACACACTATGTAGTGCACTAAATGTCTTACACGGAGAGATCTGAAGCTCAGCCTGTTGCTCGTTCACATCAACGCCAAACTCCTCCCTGAAAGCATGACTCCATTCAAACCGGTAACCGGTACACCGTTAACGATAAACCAGAATACATTACAAAATATTATCAACTAATTTTCTACAGCAGTATGCCTGAACGGTTTTGCTCGTAGCAGTACATTCGAGGGTAAATGGCAGTAAATGGTACCGTAGTATGGATACTACCGTACTAAATAGTATGCTTAAATAGCATGCCAAAATAGTATGCTTAAATAGTATGCTTAAATAGTATGCCACAATATCATGACTAAATAGTGTGCTTAAATAGTATGCCACAATATCATGACTAAATAGTATGCTTAAATATTGTGCTTAAATAGCATGCCTAAATAGTATGACTAAACAGTATGCTTAAAAAGTATGACTAAATAGTATGCCACAATAGCAGGACTAAATGGTGTGCTTAAATAGCATGACTAATAGTATGCTTAAATAGTATGCCTAATTAGCATGATAAAATAGTATGCTTAAAAAATATGACTAAATAGTATGCCACAATAGTATGCCTGAATAGCTGGGGACGCTGGTTAGTGTAGTATGTAAGCTCGTTTTGAGAGAATCCAGTGTGGTCAGTGTGGGTGAATGTCACAGCCGGCGAATAGCGCTAATGTGAACAGCGAGCCTACCTGACTGCCCTGCTGCTGAAGCCTCTTCTGGAGGATAGCCTGAGCGAGCCCCTCTGTGGCGCCGCTCTCTTTACCTTTCCCCGGCTCAGCACAGAGTCTTCTCACTAACCCCGCTGCTGCAGAAGCCGAGGCTTCACCTCTCAGCCGGAGGAGGCCCCGGCTCACCCTGACACACATGGGATACACACACACCGCCGACATCTTGAATAGAAAGTAACCCGTCGCTCTAGCGTGAGTGGGAAAGGACAAACGAACACGATTGGTTAAATGTCACGTGATTGACAGGCACGTTGACCAACCGCAGTTCTCCGGGCGGCTACGAAGGCGGGACTTCTGCTCATATACCGGTGACCTTCTCGAGCAGATAAAAGTCTCTGTGATGGCAGTGTGTGTAAGAGTTCACTAGAAGCCTGGTGTGTGATGGTGTGTGATCTCACACACAACATAATACTGATGTTCCTGCACAAAAGAGTGGTTCTAAATAAAATTTAAAAAAATGTAATTTAAATAATAATAATAATTATTTAAATTATAACATAATTTAAATTACTCATGCTGTCCCAGGGTTGCAGGATATCACATTATCTCCCCTGGTGAAAAAGACAGTTTTGCCTGACCAGCTGCCAAAACACCGGTTGAGCTGGTCATGCTGCGAGACCATCTTTTACTGCTACAACTGCAACATCGTACATGAGTTATTTTTTAAGAAAACAACAACAGTAGGCCAATTAGAAAACCTCAGACCAACAAAACTGTGTGCAATGTTGCAGTAGTTGCAGTAAACGATTCAGACTAAAGCAGAGTTGCCCAGACTTTTTTCAAATGGGGCCAGATTAGACCACATCAATGTACCTGAGGGCCTAAAGTCACCAAAATATTATTTATTCAATTCCATTTTTTTTGTGTAGCGCTTTTAACAATGGACATTGTCACAAAGCAGCTTTACAGAAATTTATAAATTCAAGATATAAATTTGAAATTTATGAATTTATCCCTAATGAGTAAGCCAGAGGTGACGGTGGCAAGAAAAAACTCCCTGAGACATCATGCGGAAGAAACCTTGAGAGGAACCAGACTCAAAAGGGACACCAGATAGTGCTATTATAAATAATCCCCTTCTATAACTGTGTACTACATGACCAAAAAGTGCAGTTGTGGAACCACAAAAGCTTTTTATGTCTATTTTGTTGAAGTTATCAAGTGTTCGCTGATGGAGACTTGAGTGCAAAACTGTTCATGGCAACTGCAGTCCTAACGCTATCATAGCAATTGTAATCCTAAGCCATCATAGCAAAACTGCTCATATCAGTTGAAGTCCAAAGCCATCTTCATGGTTTTTAAGTGGTACCATCCTCAGTAGAGAGCAGAGAGGTGTACCAGACTCCTGAGAAACTATCTTCTCACCTAAATGTTTATATTCATCTGAAATTCAGAAAAGACTGAGGGGCTGTAAGTATCAGATAGTGCACTGAAATTAGCAGACAATACACTGTCAGAAACCTGGGGCTGAAAAAAAGGGTGTAACATGCTGATATTGATGGAAAGTCAGAATTAGAGCAGATTTCAGCAGCTTTCACTATATACACACCATCATTATATTCGCAGCACTGATCAACAGAGGGCAGGAGGAAATCACTCAGCTTTCTGTGCCTTGTGGAAGTGTGATGTAGAAGAAGAGAAAAACACGTCGAAGGCGTTTGGGCTAAAGGCTACAGCGTCGCTGTGAAAAACTGGCTGTTTGTCGCTGACATTAAGTCATTGTATCTGGTAAATGTAATGTGTATAGCTGTCGGTCTCCTCTACTGGACCTATGAGAAGAAAAGAGCGGCTTATTGATCAGCTCCGAGGTCAGGCAGTGTTCATGTCTATGCTAACTATGCTAACTATGCTAGCGACTGCTTCAGAAAGTTTGCTGTATCAGTGGCTTTTCCGCGCCCCTTCATTCCCTCCTGCTACCTGCATAGTTACTGCATTGTTTTAGTAAAAGCGGTTACTGCTGACAGCGCTTTCAGACTAACTTTATCACTCTGACAAAAGCTGAAAACGTGAAATTATCTAGCTTTCTAACGCTGGAGTGCTAACCACATAGCAGAACAAGGTGTGTGTGTGTGTGTGTGAGAGACCGCTGGCCTGCTCCCTGCTAAACTTTACATTAGATTAGCTGTACACTGAGCTGGTCATAGCCAGATAAAACTGTAGGTAAACTAGTAGACTAGTAGTAAATTAACTTGTAGTAAGCTAACTAGTACTAAACTAACCAGCAGTAAAGGAGTAATAAGCTAACTTGTAGTAAATGAGTAGTAAACTAACTAGTAATAAACAAACTAGTAGTGAGCTAACTAGTAGTAAATTAACTTGTAGTAAAGGGGTTGTAAGCTAACTAGTTCTTAACTAACTAGTAGTAAACTAGCTAGTAATAAATTTGTAGTAAACTAGTAGTAAGCTAACTTCTGGTGAACTAACTTGTAGTAAATTAGTAGTAAGCTAACTAGTAGTAAATAAACTTGTAGTAAAGGAGTAGTAAGCTAACTAGTTCTAAATTAACTAGTAATAAATTAGTAGTACATTAACTTGTAGTAAACTAGTAGTAAGCTATGTAGTAGTAAATTAACTTGTAGTAAACTAACTTTTGGTAAACTAACTAGTAGAAAATTAGCTTGTAGTAAAAGAACTGGTAGTAGATTAACTTGTAGTAAACTGGTAGAAAGCTCACTAGTAGTAAATTAACTTGTAAACTAGTAGTAAATTAACTCAGTGTCTTTATTCATAATGAATATCTCCATGTACAGTATTTGACTTCATATTTTTCCCATTTAAAAAAGGAGCAACTGTCGAACCTAACACTGAATATCTTGTTTCTGTAAATGACTTTTTCTTTGTCTTATTCGTTTCTTCCCAAGGGTGCGCAAACTTTTGCACTCAACCGTAGCCAGGATGCTTTTCAGCTTCAGTTTTTTGGCTTACTTTAGTTATGGGCTGAGTGGCATGTTTCTAAAAATCACTAAAACAACATTAATCCAGCATAAACGAAAGATGAAGCTCCTCATAGAAGTACTGAGCTCAGGGGCTTTACTACACAGCGTCAGGATGACAAACCTCTCAGAACATCTTTTTCACATTTACACTCCGGCGCTGTGGGAAACGCTGCTTTCAGTCCTATCAGGACTGGATTAGTTTATCAGGAGGACGCATGTAGTCAATTTTTTACGTGTCTCTTCAGTGATAAAACTCGCATTTGTACAGCAATAAAAGTTCCACAGGAAGATTTCTAGTGGATTGTATTTCTACAAACTCGGATATTTGCATCGCATGGTATTATGATCACGCTCCATTCACAACGTGGAATATTAATATTAAGAAATATTAATTTATCAGCCTTTAACGTGAAATATTTGAGGAGCTGGCAGGCATGTAACTAGTCATTATTTCTAGAAAACTAAAAAGTGATGATATTTTGCGTATGTAAATATGTAGTAATGCTTTATACCTGTAGCTGCCATTGTAATGGCTTCTTTAATCAGCCTGCAGGATCTTGTTTTTTCTTAAGGATTTTATTTTCTTCTACCAGGTAGCGTGTGTACTCGAGATTTTACCACCCACACCAAGTATGTAGTTGAATGCCTCTTCGAAATCATCCGTTTTTTGTTTTGAGACCAACCATGGCAAGTAGCAGCAGTCAATTATTATTATTTTTTCTTCAGCGTAGAGAATCACAGACATGTATCCAGAATAAAACTATCAGAGTTTAGCAAAAAACAGTGTGTAATTCATCCTGTAATATTGCATCAGAAGAACGGAGAAAAACACCGTCATGGCCTATCCAGATGTAAATAAACTCAGAGAGTAAAACAGGGAATTACTCCAGGACCCCACTGCAGTTTAATCCTGTCCAGATAGGGCTTTAGTTGGCTTTTTAGTTGGTTTGTGTCACAAACTACATCCAAAACTGCATTCCTGTTTTAATTAGTGGGTGAAAATAGTACCGTGTTGTAATTCTTGTCTGTGGTTATTTCACATGTGCTAGAGACTGTGGATAAGCACGAAGGGCCAAAACACACACGTGTTATGTGAATGCAAATGACACAGACCACCCGAGACTTTGTTGTACGTGCTCGACTTGTGTTCTCCTCAGTACTCAGTACTCAAGAGGGTTATAGAGCATGTCTAAAACTTTAAAATGTTTCCAGTAACGTTACACAGTCATGCATAAATGTGCAAGGACGCACAGACTCTGTTGGGTGTAGCTCAAAACTTATGCGTTCGCCTAGATGCGATAGAGTATGTTTCAGCCCTAACAACGCTGTAGTACTATTCTACGGTACTGTACTTTGGACTTGGCATAGATTATTGTGGTATTTGAATTCAGTTCTTTACAGTTTGTAAAAGCCAGTCTGACATAAACATGTTATTTCTGGTCATGAAAGTGTTTGCTGTCATGCTGCACTGATCTGTGAATAGTGTATGGAAAACGTGCTAATCCACTTGACCCTGTGTTTGTAGCTATGTGAGGAGGTGCAGAAGCTCGCACTGGCAGCTTCCCCAGCGGCGTTCACCACGGCGGGAAACATCAAACCTACCGTGTGCAGGGTGGTCATCTACCTCCAGAGGGACATGTCAGGAGAGAGCTGCCTGCACCCGCTACGGCCTCAGGCCGACCCCGTCCTCTCCATCGCTTCAACCGAATGTCCCAAGATTAAGAGCTGCAGCCAGCGTGGCACGGCGGGAAGCAAATATGTCCGCCTCAACGTGGGAGGAGCGCTCTACTATTCCACTGTGCAAGTGCTTACGAGGCAGGACACACTGCTCAAGTCCATGTTTAGCGGCAAGATGGAGGTCTTCACCGACAAGGAAGGTGAATGCTGTAGAGCGATCCATTGACTGTTTGTTGGTCAGATATTCTTTTTTTTTTAATGCTTTTTATATAGTACGTGTTCTGTTCCTATCAGGTTGGATTTTGATAGACCGCTGTGGGAAACACTTCGGTTCGATTCTCAGTTACTTGCGGGATGGAAGTGTAACTTTGCCCATGAGCAGGCAGGGTGTCATGGAGCTTTTCACTGAGGCAAAGTATTATCAGATCCAGGGGCTGGTGGACTTGTGTCAGCGTGCGCTTCAGGTGAGGAAGCCGTATTAGTCCTGATTAGTCGAAAGGCTGATTTATAGTTGTGTGCGCAAGAATTTCTGAATATTCCATTTTGGCACGTAGACATTCACGTAGCCGTCTGCCAACGTGTGCACCGGGGGCAGAGTCGCATATACCAAGCCAGAATGTACAGAAAACGAAGACGAAAGTCTCAGATTTCACCTCAGCAGAGGGAATGGAGAAAAGGAACAATTTACTGTATACAGTAAAGGACAGTTTAGTTCTTTACACTCCACTGAACGATCATTTGTGGCAATATTGCACTGAAATTTCCCGCACACCTCCAAATATTCACTCGAAGCTTTCACTTTTTAAGAAGGGGCGTATAAGTGCTTATAACATTGCACCACTACAAACTGCTCCATTCTGCCTGAGCGATAATTCTGGCTCGGGGCTCATTCTAACCCGAGTGTGCCAAGAGTCACGTCCCTACTTAACCAGTCAGCATTTACAGGAAACATAGTTGTTGACGTTTGTAAAAATGTGCGCTTCTGCTCGTCTGCAAGCTGCACTCAACTTGTACGTTGTGTCTTGGGACCGATGCGCTTACGTGCATCTATATAAATCAGGTTGAAAGTCAAAAATATAACCAAATATCCTTATCTCCTAATAATCAGGCTTAAAGATGGAACTGCCAGATCTCGAAGTGCAGCTGTTTTGGTTTATCATATAGATATATAGTTAAAGGTGGCGTTAATGATTTCTAAGTCAGTTCTCCTCACATTCCTTGTGCACTGAGGCAGCATTAAAGAGCAAGGTTGTATTCATTCACATCTTCAGTCTCAAAACAGCAAAATTTTGGCTCACTCCTGGCAAAATCCCTGACAGTATCTTGAATAAAACAGTAATAAAAGTCATAATGAGATCAATCAGACATTAGTCATATTACAGAAATGATGGTGTCCTGGTGTAACAGCAGCACAATGTGACAGTAGAAGATACAAATATAAGGTGATATTTAAGTAATTCTGCCGACTTCAGACTTCGATAAGAGAAAGCTTTTCTCCTTTTGCAGGATAATATGCAGAAAGCTCTGTGCGTTATCCCCGTCATCACATCTCAAAAGGAAGAGGAGAGGCTGATACAGGGCTGTACAAGGGTGAGGCTCTGCTCATAACCCTTTCTTAAAATGACAGAGTAGTCCATCTACACTATAAATGTTTTATTCGAACAGCGGAAAAGGTGATGATACATTGCAGTATTCTGTTCCTGTTCTTTTTCTGCTCCAGCCTGCTGTAAAGCTACTCTACAATCGAGGCAACAACAAGTATTCCTACACCAGGTGACTATCATTCGTCAGGAGCATTTAAGCACTTTGACTACGTCTGCTTTTCTTGACCACTGCTTTATTGCCTACGTGCGCATTTCTCTGTTAACCCGCTCACCTTTGTTTTCTAAAAGCAACTCTGATGACAACTTGCTCAAGAACATTGAACTGTTTGAGAAGCTGTCGCTGAGCTACAATGGGCGTGTGCTGTTCATTAAGGATGTAATCGGCGATGAGATCTGTTGCTGGTCCTTCTACGGGCAGGGCCGCAAATTAGCAGAGGTTTGCTGCACATCCATTGTCTATGCTACTGAGAAAAAGCAGACCAAGGTAGGATCATGATTCTTGCACAGCTGTATGATGTGAGAAATGTGCATGTCATATGACTGTCTATCATTACCTAGGTTTAGAGATTTATGAATTTATATGTGAGATGATTTTACTGATATTGACAGTTCCATCAATCATTTATTATTGTCCCGTGTTTTACATTTATTCATTTGGCAGATGCTTTTATTTTAAGTGACTTGAAATTGTCGCAGTGTAGTCTATGCGCATAGCTGTTGAAGGGTACGGCAGGAGCTTTTTTGTTTAATTCATTCACATTTAAATGAAGAGTGTACGTGCTGTTATAGTCTTTCCACTATCCTTACACGCAGCGCAAGCGTAGAATTCAGTGACAAAATATTATAGATAGTTATTGTGCCATAACGCGAACTGGTTCTCCTATTACAGTTAGGGTTAGCATTTTAACCTCTCACGTAGCCTGCAGCCCTACTGAAAGATCTGCACACTAGCCTTCTGGATGTTCTAGGTTAGAAGAAACTTCTGAATGTACGGTCAGAGTTTTTGATTTAAGGATTTGTGGATTAGGAATTTCTCTAATTGCTGTATATGTCTAAACTGAAGCCAGAGCACCGCTGTGATCCTCCTGTGATTCGCTGCTTTGTCTCAGGTGGAGTTTCCCGAGGCTCGTATCTACGAAGAGACACTAAACGCTCTGCTTTATGAGACACTCCCAGTTCCTGACAACTCTCTCCTGGAGGCCACGCGCAGGCGAGCTCACTGCTGCTCACACAGCGAGGAGGACGAGAGCGTGGAGCTGAGAGAGCGAGTACGGCGCATACACATTAAGAGATACAGCACCTACGACGACAGACCACTGGGACATTAGCTGAGGACCGAAAGTCTTCTCTACTAAAGGGCGAAAGCTTGCACAGTCTACTGAAAGCTCACGTACACACGTTTGGGACACTTTGTCGAGTGTGAGCAAAAATTATAACACTATAATCAGACCACCCTGTGAGCCATGAATTAGCACATTGGGGTGTCATGTAAGTCCATTTAATTCAGATACTGATAAAGAAATCATTTTGACTGGTACTTATTTTTGGGGGGGGAATGCACACTTGCCAGTTCTCTGGTGACGTATACTTAAGTGTACTGAACAGCATGAAAGTGTGAGCTTTCGCCCACAGCCGAAAATTCTGTGAAAAATATCACACTACAGACAACTCTCTTCTCTCTTCTTGATAGTATTTAACCACTGTTTTAACTCTGCCATATCACGATGATGAATCCTGACAATCTGGTCAAAAAAACTATCAGATTCCTTCTGCTCAGTTGTGTAGTGAAAAAGAACCAGCACCTTTGTAGAACGATAGTGTTTTTAACCTCCTTTAAAAACGTTTTTTTGTAGCCTTTTTTTTTTTTTTTTTTTTTTAAAGCTCTGTATAGACACTAGAATTGAATCGACTGATATACCACTTCTTGAATAACCAGCATTGGTTTTTAAAAGCCTAATCCTATAATGTGAACACAAATAGCAAGGTTTGCTGGTGTTTTTTAAATTGTATTTATTTATCGATCTCAGAATTGTAATACTGGCAACCTTTTTTTTTTTCTTTTATTGAAACACGTTGCCAACTAATTGAGAACATAGCAACGATGAACATAAATTTACTGCACCTCGTCTCTTTTTCTCCATTGATATTTTTGGACGCCTTAGTGCCACTCATGCCTTCCTGTGTATCAAGTAAACAGACGTGAGCCTAAGGGCAAAATAAGTTCTGATATGGGATCTAATCATGTGATGGAGAAATTGGTGAAAATCAGATACAGAATGTGCTTTTGGAGTTCACTAATTATATATTTGTTATTCTTGATAAATGATGTATTTTGTTAAATCTGTAGGTTTATTTTATCAAGCCTTTCATACTCTTTATAAAAGATTTTATTTAAATGGACTATGTGTGGTTCTTTAACTTGTCAACACATGTTGAGAAAAATAGGCATGTGTATTGCTGAAATTCCACAATTCTAGCTACCTACTCTCGTCTTTTACATTTGGGACAAAAAAAAACATCAAAAAGTGTGCCTGTCGATATAATCTGGTAATAGAATCTGTGGCACTCTTGTATGCCAGCGTTCTATACACTCATTCCTCAGTTTAATAGGAACACCTGCACTCATTCAGGCAATTATCCAATCCACAATCATGTGGCAGGAGCTCGATGCATAAAATCCTGAAAATACAGAGGGAGTTTCAGTTATTTCGCATCAAACATCGGAATGGGGAAAACGAGATCGCGGTGTCTTTGACCATGGCATGGTTGGTGCCAGATGGGCTGGTCTGAGTATTTCAGATTTTTAGAGTTTATAGAGACTATAGAGTTTACATACATTAAGCAACAGTTCTGCAGGCAGAAACGCCTTCTTGTTGGGAGAGGTCAGATGAGAATGGCCAGACTAGTTCTAGCCGACAGGAAGGCTGTGGTAACGCAAATAACCACTCGTTACAACCAGGGTGAACTGAAAAGCATTACAGAACACAACACAATGAACATTTACAGCATTTGGCAGACACCCTTATCCAGACTTGCATTTATCTCCTTTATACAACTGAGCGGTTGAGGGTTAAGGGTTTTGCTAGTGCTGGGATTTGACCTTGTGATCAGAAAGTCAGCATCATAACTGAGCCCAACATTTACCATTGAGGGGAATATGAACATTGAGGTAGATGGGCTACACAGTAGAACACATCTGGTTCCACACCTGGAGCAGTGGTGGATCAGTGGATTACTGATCAGAAGGTTGAGGGTTCAAGACCCAGAACTGCCAAGCTGCCGCAGTTGGGCCCTTGAGCAAGGCCCTTAAGCCTCCCTGCTTCCTAACAAGCTTGGATATGCAGAGAAAAGAATTTCGCTGTGCTGTAATGTATATGTGACAAATAAAGAGCAGACCTGTCAGCCAAGAACAGGAATCTGAGGCACAGGTTCACTGACACCGCTGTAGACTGGAAAAAGACAAGGCAATGTTTTTCTATGAATGATCATGTGCTCCTATTAAAGTGGCCGGCGAGCAGTGTACATACAGAATATAGTGTGCTTTATGAATACTGTGTATCCGGGTTATATCCAGCAAGTGAGAGCAATTAATGAAAAGGAACATTTAGTTCCTAATGGTTGTTATCCATTGGCTGAATAAGGGCTTGGATACAATGGATCTTATTATTAAATTCCCCCAGATCTCCATACAGGAGGACAGAGAGACAAGGTATCACCCACAGCACATCTTCTCTCTGCCGCTTTAACGTCATGTAGCTGAGTGAGAGGCTATAAAAAGTGTGCTCAATGGATCCTGGCCACTTTAGTATTCAAACAAGACAAGGATCCAAAAATACACGGAGGAGCAGCAGAAGCCGCGAACTGATTAATGCTATTGGCCAGCGGTGGCCGGGGGGCGTGCTCGTCGCGTGACGTCACCGCGGCGGTACGGAAGATGGCTCCGCGGTGCGTTAACGCGACTCCTGGATGCGTCAGCGCTCCACAGCTACAATACGCGCTTATGTGAAAAGAAAGGAAGGAGGGATAAAAACAGGAGGAGCGGGGAAGGCGAAGCCTGTCATCTGCACTGGGTAGAGACCAGTTTATGCTGTGCGCTGGGTGGCAAGCAGTGCGGGGCGATGGGTTCAGCGACAGAGGAAGAATTTAAAGAAAAATTGCTATGGAACGTGAAACGAGAGGTGAGTGCCGTCTATTCTTCAATGAGATGCTCGATTGTGATAAATATGGAAGACCAGTGCTCACGATCAGTCCTCATCCACTGTGTTTACTCCCCAGTGCATAGAGCACAGGCTCCTGAGTGCTGTGCCTTCATGTAGTGGGAAGTTTTATTATTGTTTACTGTCACGTTTATTGTTTATTGCCATGCAGTGCATCAACCTGATTTCAATTCTACTGTAAGCTCCTGAATGATGTCGCTTCCAGTTTCCTGTTCACGCCCCTCCAGTTTACAGGCGAATGATTACTCGTCCTTAGAGGAAAAATGAAAGCAAACTACCTAATACCATATGCACTTTTTTTCTTTTATTTCATTCTGATCTTGTTAGATTGCTAGCACAACTGTTATGGTTACAGTTAATGCTTAATCCTGGTTAAGTCTGCATGCTGAACCTGTTGAATAGAGTACACAAATGATTTTCATCCTGCACCACTGTAATACACAACCTACTGTTTTTTTTTTTAAGCTTATGTACACACATGAAAGCACTGTCACTCCAGAATTATACTAAATAACTGGGAGAGGTTCCTTTTTTTTCCTCAGATGTAGCACCATCTGGCATTTCCACTATCTTGTGAGTCAGTGGTGGATTTGTAACTGTATGCATGTATATAAATGATGTACAGAAATAACAATGGAGTGTAGTGCGCTTCAGACTGAAGTTGTGGATTTAATACGGATGCCCTACTGCATATCATAAATAAGAGCTACCTGTCATGTATTTGATTTGATGCTCAGCTCTGAGCGTTGTCGTGCGTTTCGTGCCCTTTCTGTTTGCCTTTCCGTGTTTTGGAGGTTGTCGATCACCTCACATCATTCAACAGATGTCAAATCTTAGTGTGTTAGCACTGTCGCCTCGCTCCACCGGGGCTGGGGGTTTGAATCCCGCCTCCGCCTGTGTGCGCGGAGCTTGCATGTTCTCCCCTTGCTTCAGGGGTTTCCTCCGGGTACTCTGTGTGCGTGATTGTGCCCTGCGATGGCCTGGCACCCCTTCCAGGGTGTCCCCTACTTTGTGCCCCGAGTCCCTTGGGATAGGCTCCAGGCTACCCTGTGACCCTGTGTAGGATACACAGAAGCATGGATATTTATGAAAGGCAGTGTTCATCATTATAGGCATTCATTTATAAGGTAGAAAATTAAAGCCGCTTCACTGTACCGACGATCCTCCATGTCATTCAAAAAACTAGATTTAAACAGTAAAAAGTCTCTGATTAATTGGAGCAGGTGCATGTGGGGTGGCAAAGTGGAGCCACGGTTTGATCCTGAGCTGGGGTTACTGTTTTTGGTGGCGCTTCCAAGCATGTTCTTACCGTGTGGGTCTCATTCAGGTTCTCTGGTTTCTTCCTGCGACTTGAAACACAAGCCAGTAGGTGGACTGGCCAAGATTACACCTAGGTGTGAATGAGTGTGTGAATGTGTGTGCATGGTGCCCTGCAATGGTCTGGCAGCCCATTCAGGGTGTATTCCGACCTGAAACCTGGTGTTCCCGGGATAGGCTCCAGTCCACTACAACCCTGACCAGAATAAAGCGACTACTGAAAGTGAGTGAGATGCGTGGGGAATGTGACTGGAACATAACTTTCTGGAAATGTAAAATGTGGTCTGGTAACCACTGTTGTACACTATATGGCCAAATGTATGTGGAGACCTGACCAATTTTGCTTCCAACTTTGGCATTGGTTTAGGGAAAGCTGGGGTGTGTGCTTCCAACTTTGGCAACAGTTTGGAGAAAGCCCACATATGGGTTCACACATATACAGTTGTATACTGTAGCATTACAATTTCCCTTCACTGGAACTAAGAGGCCCAAACATGTTCCAGCATGACAATGTCCCTGTGAACAAAGTGAAGTCTATTAAGTCATGGTTTGCCAAGACTGGTTTGGAAGAACTCGAGTGGGCTGCACAGAGCCCTGACCTCAACCCCACTGAACACCTTTCGTTTGAACTGGAACACCGACTGCACCCCAGGCCTCCTCGCTCAACACCAATGCCTGACCTCACTACTGCTCTTGTGGCTGAATGAGCACAAATCCCCACAGCCAGGTTCCAAAGTTTAGTGGAAAACTTTCCCAGAAGAGTGGAGGTTATTATAACAGCAAAGGGGGACTAAATTCGGGAATGGGATGTTCAAAAAGCACATATGAAGAGTATGATGGTCATGTGTTCACAAACTTTCGACCATATAGTGTAGAAGATATTGATAAGTAAGACAAATGCAAAATAGTGCAAAATAACTTCATAGAGCATTCAGCAGGTTTTAACCATATGGTTTTTCTCTGAATTTTGTATAATCACACTCACAATCACATGCATTAATATTGTGCAACGGTGTGTGAGCCTTCATGTAAATCACTTCATTTAAATTGTTCGTGTGTGTGTAGATAGATAGATAGGTAGATAGATAGAAGTATATGTATAATTAAAACTACATTACAGTGGGGCCGCGACTGGCTGGCAGCACCTAAAATGAAAACTGCCTTCACTGGGTTATAAATCTGCGCTATGCTGCTAGAACAGCAGTTGAACTCAAATCCTTATTCATAAATCTATAGGAGTAGGCATGAAGAAGCAAGTAGATTATTTGACGATGTAATAAATCAAAATGACAGTCGAAATTCTCACTCATCCATCTCCTCAGCTTGGATGAACACTGAAAATCTGTTCGTTTGAATGAAACGTCCAGATAAACCTAAGAGACTACACCTTTTGTTCTTTTCGAAGAGACACAGACTTATGTTCTCTCTTCAATCTGTACCCTCGAGAGTGGCGCAGTGGCCGGAGTTAATGAGGAAATGAATTTTTAACGTCATCCTGTTAATGAAGTTTTAAAGAGATTTTGTACATCCGTCTTGCACAGATTTCAGCTCTTCGAGTGAGTCAAGCTATACTTGTGTCAGAGAGCTAGTCTTTATAATACTCATGGGATAAAATTGTTTAAAATTGAACATTTTGAAATGATTCTCATCAGTTCTACACACAGGTTTGAATGCTTGTCCTTACGTTTACACAAACGATTATTGATTTCTTTGTCAGAGCGGAGTGAGTGAGTCAGTATCCCTGAATGAATGTGTTGCATCAGTGAAACACGAGACCAGTATATCAAAAAAAGAAAGCACACTTTCAATCTGGAAATGTTGGGTGAATCTCTGAATGCTGGGAGTCAATCCTCTTTTCCCAGCCCTCTTTGTGTTACACCTCAGACCTCTGTCACTATCAGCTGCACTTAGCGGCCTCCTTGTTGCCTAGGAACTGAAAGCATCAGCAACGACCTCAGAAGTTTAACTGCATCAATTCACCATTTATACAGCTGCAGCTTGCAGGGATTGTGTGAGGAGGCTTTCTCCACACCAAAACAGTTGCCATTACTCTATATTCATTACCCTTCCTCGTCTGCACTTTGTGGTCATGCAGCGGTTATGGCACTGAACATCATTCCATTTCACTTCAGTTTTGCTTACATGACTTTGTACATGTGTCTTTTTTATTGAAACTGATTTTTTCCCTGTATGACGACTGTCAGTACAACTTTCGTTTACTTCCATTCTAATATGCTGTGCCGTCATAAAAAGGATGCTGATGGGAATCTCTCCCGAACTGATCAGCAACCTTTATTCAGAAGATTTTTGTATTCATTCGTTCATTCATTCATCTTCAGTAACTGCTTTAATCTGGGTAGGAGCCTATCCCATTGATACTGGTCATGAGGTGGGGAAGCACCCTAGATGGGCACCATTCGCACTAAACACACTACTAGGGGCAATTTAGAGTAGCCAGTCCACCTACATGCTTTTGAGAGGTGGGATGAAACCGGAGAACATGTGACACAACTCCACACAGACAGTAACCAAAGCTTAGGATTGAACCAGGGCCCCAGGAGCTGTGAGGTGGCAAATATACCCACTGTGCCACCCTATTTTGTATTCATCCAATCCTAATGGGAAAGTTTTTCATTAAGAATATACACACTGTCTATCATTTTGAAAGCAGAAAGTAAAAAATATATATACGTATATTAAAAGATCATCTATATTACTCAAAAGTTAATTTCGTCTGTTGCTTTACTTCTGGATTTTATGCAAAGTGCATGCAGATTCATAATGTATTTCACTTATAGTACTATATGTTCTGTGTAAAACTGAATTCTATGGTAATACTCAGGCTATTACCATTAATGTTTAATGCTGTACTATTTACTACACAATACACTACTAATGTAAAATGAATGCAAAATACTTTTTTGTAGCATAAATATATATATTTTTAAAACGGAGACTAGCTCACTTCCAGATATGAGATTTTGTATTTTTTAAACTGCCATTTCCGTTATATTGTGTACTCTTCATTTTTGTTACTGCTCTTCTCTTTTATGCTCTTAATCCCCAGAATCCCAGTTTTTTTGTGACAGTCATTTTCTGCTTGTCATAAGTCTATTACAGCCTTTTAAACTCAGTCAGGGACCAAGGTTTTACGCTGTACCATGGCCGCAGTCAAGTGAAACATCTGGGATGCTACGATATGTCCATAAAACATGTATGCATCAGCTGACAGGTCCCCTTTATCCTCCAGCTGTAATAATCCTTGAAAAATGACTTCATTAAAGCCATTGTTCCTGCTGTCAGCCAGGCTGGAGGATATGATTTAATGCCATATTGTTCAGCCCAGTTCAGTAGGAGGCTCTTCAAAGCACAATCTTTAGACTTGCATTAAACTTATATTTATGCATTCTATGACCCCATCTAAACCTGCTGAACCATGCAGTCAGAAATGCATAATGTAATCGGGTGTGTGTCAGCCACTCAAGTGCGAAATACATGTTTAAAATATTTGAATAAATGAACTAGCATGTAGTGCTGACATGATGACTGAACAAGTGAGATCCAGCAGCAATGCAAACACATAGCACAACTTCCTGTGATAAGAGTTTCCCCACAATCAGTGGAGTAATACGAATTTATGGCATTCTCCGGTATTACCTTTTCTTGCTATGATTCTGTTTCACCCTTGCTAACCACCAGGGGTGGTTAGAATTATCTGGATACCTTCTTGTGCCCATGTGCACACATATCTTAGACCTTCAGCAAAGTCACGCAATGACATAAGATGCAGTATTTGGAACAAATACCGCTGTCACGCATCCATCTTTCCCTTTCCTCTTCTTGCCTTGTTTAAGTGTAAACCTCATGTACACCTTATGGAGCTATCTTCTTAACAGCTTGTAAGGACAGTCAGAGCTTTGTCCTCCAAAGCTGGCGATAGAATCCTATAATGTTTTCTGCTTAAAGTTCTTCCCAATATAGCCTTATTAGCGGTCACTCACTGCATTGTTCGCTGGTTAGCTCTTTGAATTGCTCTCTTCCTCCTGGGGTGGGGTTCTCCCACAGCAACACTTTCTCCAATTGTTCACATCCACTGCCTGTCAATAAGTGCTGCTGGTCAAGTTGCTCTTCCTCGCCCTACAGTGCTCTTTCAGCCTAAGCTCGAAACCCTAAGCTTGAAACACACATACTGGGACTGAAGTCGAACTTCCCTCCATTCTCCACTCATTTTTACTGCAGGCTCGGGTTCTCTCCCAGTGTTATGTCCCCAAATTTCCCAACCTGTTGCTGTCTGACTGACTGGCGAGCCTATGGCTAAGTATCACTAGCATGGTTGATTAGGTTTCCCTTGCTGTACTGTGCACTGTTCACTATATTAGATGGATTGCTAACACACAGTGCTTCATTACTGTTGAGGGTGCTAGGATTGTTGACAGCAGCTGCAGCAGCAGTTCCCTTGGGCTTGCTGGAACTAAGAGACTTTCAGAAGTGGATTATCAGCCTATGGCTGGACTCCAGGCAGCACAGACAGAGATGCAAGAGGCACAGGCTCTAGCTTGCTAGAGATGTAAAGCTTTTCTAACGAAAGGGGTCTGCTTAGCACTGGTGAGAGATAGTCACCACAAACAACATCCCTTACTATCTGGGAAGCATTGTGGTGGATTATCAGAATTGATGTCCCAGATCTGAGAAAGGTTTGGCAAGGCACAGGTGTCACCAATACCAAGTCAACTCATCAACTTGGCCAGAGACTCCTCCTCATAGCCTTGAGATGGCCACAAAGACTTTAGTTTCCACTGCTATTTTTGGTATTGGTTGGAATACCTTGGCAGCTTCCTCTCTGAGCAGATCTGCTGTACCAAATGAATGGAGAGATTTGGCATCTCCAGCCAGGTCACATGTGCCTGTGGGTTTGGACCCTCAGAATGAAGTGCGGACTGAGGACTGTGACCTAGCAATCCAGGAAACACTTCTGAATGCAAAAGCCCTAGTACACAGGCCTTGTAGGTGGTAGCTGTTCTGGGAATGATGTGCACCTTGTTGACCGGATGTGGTACACTGCCCGATTCCCAAAATGCTACACAGGAGCAAGTCCCCATTTACATCACAGCACCATGGATGGCGTCTCTCAGGGGGCTCATAAACTTATTATGACATTTCAGAAAGGGGTGAGGTGCCTCTAGTAACCACGATTCCACAAGAGCCTGGCATTTCCTCCTTGCTTGAGTCCCTTAATGCTCCTCCTTACAAGCCTAACTAAGAATCCAAAATGAAAATGGTGTCTCTAAAAACTGCTAACCAGCTGAAACAGTGGGAGAACTGCATGCTTTGGCAGTAAGCTTGTCTTGCATGCATTGGTGGCCAGATGACTCTGGGATGAGGCAAACCTGTATTTTCTGCCCAAGGCCATATGTCCCAAACATGTAAATCAGTTGATTGACCCTGCAGTGGTCCAAGGGGACAAACCTGCAGACCGGTCCTTCTTGTGCCCATCTAACTACTGCAAAGTTGATTCTATAACTTAAAGGTGTGGCAAAAGACCACAATCAAGTGATTGTGAAATGCAGACATTCAGTAAAATAAAACTGTGAAAAAGAAAACAATTCTGTAGGTTGTATGTGCTCTGAAAGTCTATATTAAAAAAAAAAAGAAAGTACAGTAAAGATCATGCAATTTTTTTTTTATTATTATTTTTTACATTTTTCTACCATTGCCACAAGCTATTCCAAAATTAGGCTGCTTTTTATCTGATGTAACTGCTGAACTGGTTACAGCTAGAATCGAGACTAAGTTATACTGTATTTCTTGCTTGTCGCCCCCAGCCACAGCTCCCACTCCAGTCACGCTCACTTGCACAGTCCAGGCAGACACCCACACCCCACCCTATCGCAGTGCTGTAATTACCCTTGCTTTTGGTTCTCTTTTAAAAGCTTAAAACTTCCAGGAAGAAACCGCGATTAATTAGTGTGCCTGGCAATCTATTGACAGTAGAAAAAGACCAGAAAGATCCATCTATGTTTGTCACAGCTTCCTACATTCCCAGGGGAACTTATCAATTAAACACTGTCTAATTATAATCACATGCTGTTACACCATCAGAGCTAATTAGCAGCTGTTAATCTCTTTTGGCACAAATGTGAGGTGGACGATGAGCTGGACATCACCTCCACATTTGCCATAATGATGATATGTCTTTTCATGTTATTTGCAGGTGAAGCAGATTATGGAGGAGGCAGTCACCAAGAAATTTGTACATGAAGACAGCAGCCATGTCATCGCTCTGTGCAGTGAGTATAAAGCGAGATCTCAGATATCTCCTTCATGTACTTCTCAGATAGATATTAACACAGTTGAAAAGATCCATGGAAGCTAATATCGACGTAACTCAGCATGAAAGATGGCTTTTGATGTCATCCGGATTAGCTGTGCACAGGTTTATGAACAAGGGTTTGAAAGGCATCATTAGGGACTGCAATCTCCTGTGAGAAGGCAGCTGACTCTAAGTGACTTGGTGGTTCCGGTGCTTTGGAAAAGAGCCAGAAGCATCCGCTGTTGATGACTGGGAACAAAAATGTATGACTCACCTCTCTCCTTCAGTGACGTAGAGGCAGGTGGATGCAAGCAGAGCTACGATATATCAGTCATTACTGAATGTGGCACTGATCCCCTGTTAAGCAAGTCTGAACAAAATGTGCCAGGATATTAGATTAGAAGTAGCATGACTGCCACAGGGTGAATAGACTATACTACTCTCAGCAGTAAGAAGAAGACAATCTCCAGCTGTCTATATTTATTATTATTAGTATTAGTAGTAGTAGTAGTAGTAGTAGTAGTAGTTAGTATTATCATTATCATTATTATCATCATCATCATCACTGTTTTTTTGGCATAAGAATGTTTCTGCTTCACTCATATATACTATATATATAACTTAATAGTAACTTCATTGTTTACTGAAATGTTAAGCCTTTCATGCCACCAATCTATTTTTGAAAAACAAATTCCCTATTATTTCTCAGCTGTCCAGTTACCAACATGGTTCAAATAGCCAACTATGAGATCTGACTCAAAACTGTCTCTTTGCAAAAATATTGTTACTTTTTTCACTGTTTCATACCGTCAAACTGTCTCCTAATATTAGCACAAATACCAAAAAATGTTGAGCCTCTAACATCATTTTTAGTGATCTTGCTAATGAGACAGTTGGCTAGACATACTTGTAGTCTGATAAAGTAGGCTAGCCCCTAAGCTAACTAGTTAACTGAAATATAACAAAGGCATGTAGTGCTGAATCAGACGTCAACATCATTAGTGCTGACTTGAAATTGATTGAATAATTTTTCTTGTTTTTTTTTTTTTTTGTACTGTGGTTGTTGGCGCATTTTATGCTCTGTATGCTCTTCAATGCTAAATCCTCTATTATTTATAGTATAATAATCCAGCATGCTATGTTCTTCAGTCTGCCAAAGCAGAAATCAACAAACTCTTTAATCATTTTCTTTAAGATTGTTTTAAATGAACTGTCAGGACTGTGTAGTTCTTTAATGCAGTTATGTTTCAGTACTTGCACACCACTTGCTTCACTACGCCTTCATGGCACTTGTTGTTTTTTTGTTCAGAAGGCTCTGATTTGTATCAGCACTTTTTTTTCCACTGGTGCTAGACTTCCTCTTCATTAACTCGGGATTACAGAGAGTCTGAGCTTGACGTTAGAGTGAGCAAAGAGTTAGCTATTTAGTGTAGCCGCTCTATTAACCAGCTGCACAGTTCTTATATTTTGACACTTAAATTTGCTTCAAACTGAATTTTTCAGTTTTCTGTCTCTAAAGTTAATGATTAGTGTGAAGAATTTCCTTTTATTCAGCCTTTATTCATGGAAATATCATTTCAGTGAGCAGTGACAACATATTTGTAATTGAATAGAAATTGAAATTCATTGAGTTACATTTGGAAGAATTAAATATTTCTTCTTTCTTACTCATTTTAAGCTCACTATCATCTTTTCTACTAACACATTGATGTAGTAGGCATAAAATAGGCATGTAAGACAAAATTTGTATTATAAAAAATGCAAGGTAAGACTTTTGCACAGTATTGTACATCATGTCCATCCGAGGCAGAAGATGGAGCCATATACGCAGTCGAAAGCTGTGTGTGCTTGATGGCCCTTGTTTTTTTGGATGCATGAGAGAGTCGTGACAGCGAGGGTGTGCTGGGTGAGGAGCTTGCTCTCAGGCAGTGGTGGGGGGGGGAGAGAGAACTCTGGGAGTGCTGCCAGCTACAGTCAGCACGGCTGAAACAGACAGCAGCTCTCTTTTAGTATACATCAGAGCCACACAACAAGGATTCCCCCGCACAGCCTGCCTCCTCCACAGAGGAATCACGCAGATGACCCAACCCACACAGTCACACTTCCCCAACAGAGTATATTTGGAAATGCTGTGATCTTTTGGAGGCAAGCTGATGAAAGGCAAACTTGAAGCACATACTGTTGCCAGTCAGGAAGGAAGAAGAAGAGGGAGTCTGTGTAAAAGTTGAATCTGAACTTGACTGAGAAGTATGTCTGCTGTTTAGGTAGAAATGGGCAACTTTTCCGATATTTGTTTTTCTGCTTGAGTTTGGCAGCTCAAGAAACAGACTCGCACAATGACCAGATGGCTTCTGTGTGAAAAGGCACCTGTTTCCCACCTTCATTAGAGTGCTGGTCTTGCGTCGGATGTGTGAGGTTAGCGGTGGTGCTGTGCCATCGTGTCTCTGGAACTTGCTCCCCTCTAGAGAGTACACACTGTACTGCTACCTCTATGACACCGACCCATTAGCTACTTAACAGGAACCTGGTAATAGCCGCCCTCCTGATACCTTCACAGCGGCTGCTTGTTTGAGGACCTCACACTTATAGTCTGAGACCACTCGTGAAAATGCTTCTGTTTTGCATTCTTTCCTTTTCTTTCAAAATTTTCATTACGAATTATATTATCGGCATAACTTAAGTGAAAAGTAGAATCTTAGAAATATTTACGTGAAGTTCATAATTTCTTTGCATATGGTGTATCCCCCTTTTGCTTTAATGACAGCGTGTACGCAAGCTGGCACGGACTTCGTAAGTTTGTGAAAAACCTGGCAACCCATGTTCGATCAAATCTAATCGTCAAATCATGTCAGAACACATGTTTTAATGAAAGAAATAAAACTTTTGTACGAAATAATTAACGAGTTAATATTACATATTTGATTAAATTTAAATACTAACCTAAAAAACAGTTCGGTAGTAGTGCAGTATTCAAGACACTGAACATTTCCTTTCTTCATTTAAAATATTCCACATTTGAAAACATTCTATTTTAATTTGAAAACAGTAAAGATCAGTGTGGTTTCAGACTCGTGAATCCCGTTGAATGTGCACCTTGTGTATGTGAGTGTGAAAATGTAATGGCCTGATTTTCCAGCATTACAGTTTAATGATTATCTAAACCTGTGGGCTTTAGGCAAAGAACCGAAGAAGCCTCATCATGCCTGTTTATTTCTTTAATTTGCAGCAATTTAACTTTTCCACAATTTTCACTGTTATAAAAGCACCTCTTTATGCTTTTTTCCCCCCTCTTGAAATCTTTTGCATTAGCATGTACGCTTCATTGCCCACAAGCAGATCATTATGAGAACATATGCAGTTTCTCAGAAATCAACAACTCGTGTTATTTGGCGTGTGGGCAAGTTCAAAGGTCAACACAAATGGGTGGGAGTGGAATGAACATTTAAATAATTAACACAGCTTTAAAAAGTGCCTGAGCTGAACAGAGACTCCAGTGCTGTGTGCCCTTTAATTTGGAGAGTGTTAATGAGTAATGTGGAAATAATTACCTAAATCCCAGTTGACAATACTTGTTTGGTTGTGGAAAATATTAATTAATTAACAATTACTAGGCAAAATCTTATGATGATTGTTGTGCTAGGAACTTTTGTGGCTACAGACTTTTTTGGTGCACAGCGGTGGTTACAGAACATCTTGATATATTCGGTGCAAATTTAGCATTAGAGCTTTCTCTTGTCTAAAATATTGACCAATCTTAGGCCATATCATGTGACATCCTGTGGCTAGGCGAAAAATAAAGAAAAAGCAGGACATTCTGGGTTATATCAGCTAGCTGCTCCTCTAGAGACTACTTCAAGCAGTCCTACAGACAAGTAACTAATGATGCTTTTATGGTCTTGTGTGCTACATTTGCAGTAAGAATCACTCAGGGTTTGAAAAGGGCTTGCCAGATTGCAAATTGAACATCTGCAACACTGTGGTAATTAGGTAGTAATGACTGAATGAATAGAGATATGAGTCACTTGTGTTTATCTAGTATTGCCGCTGCAGATTCTCACAAGGCAACAAAGACTGAACATGCAATTAAAAGTGCAGATAGGTTATTACTGGGAAAATAAAATTTCATTGCAAGCACACATGGTGCCTAGATACCAAAACTGCTCCTGCTTCATTCACCAATCAGCAAGTGGACGCCATGATGCTTTCTGACCTCCACACAATGTCCAGAAGAGGACTCTTGCACTTTTTTTTTTTTTTTTTGGATGAATTGAGGTGAAAGTCATGATTGATTACGCCTCTTAATGCACTCCAGTCTCAAAGTCTAGAATTGGTTTTTTAATGGTTTAAACAACTTGTTCGTGGATTATTGTCTTGAAGAAGAAAGCAAACCCCACACCCTTGCAGAGGATACCGAGGAACTTTGAGAAAGAAAAAAATGTTCCTTTTAGTGAAGTGTAATAGCTACATGTTATACAAGTGCGAGAGTTAAAAAAATGCTAAGCTAATGGAAGCACAACAGCACTTCATTTGCATCTAGAAGTTCTCAAAACACAACCCAGAGGCATCCCATCTCTGGAATGTCAGCCCATAATTTCAGAGCCAAATTTCTGGCATATAGTCAGATGACCAAAAAGTATCCTTGTCCAAATGCTACTGGAGATGATCCATTCGTATTTAAGCAATATCCATGCTGATAACGAACCTTAACCCTTTAATAGCAAGTCTAATTCCATTAATTAATTGGATAACAAAGAAAAGCAAATCTAATTTGGGCATCTCTTCCATCTGTTGAAATGTAGCCTTGTGGCTCGATGAGACAGGCTGTGGGTTGTTGAAATGTCTAATTATTTGCACCAAACCCCACTTTGGCAGGCATCATTACATTTGAAATTGAATCTAGTTGTGGAGCTAATTTAGAATGACAAGCTCGAGAAGTCAGTAGAGACCCTGGAAAAGGCTCAGGTATTCCACCGCTTACTGCATCTCCATGACAACGCACTGTCTCTCTCTCAGCACACATTTGGCTATGTCAAAAGCTATTACGTGCAAATACATTCACACACTCTCTCTCTCACACACACACACACATACACATGCACACACATACACATTCACACAAACACAGGCTATCAATTTTCTCTGTTAGTGGTCTTGATTAGCGTTATTTCAGGATTTCCAGAGGCTTTGTGGCTGGCGTGGAGTTTTGCGATGACTTATCCTGAACTGACAAAGTCCATCGCACTGGGTGGTTTTTCAGAGCATCCCTTTATGAGTTTTGGCATGTCTGACAGGCCGCCTCTGATCTCTCCCAGATTTGGACAGAGCAGATTCAAGAGGAGCTCTTTGAGACATCACACTGAGGCATGTCGGCTCTCCTGCAGCGTGACTCAAACACACACAGTCGATAAAGCTGAGTCGGATATGGTAGTGGGGACCATGAGAAACACCTGCAGGCTCCCGGTTCCCTCTGATTTTAGCTCCAGGGGATGCACTCTGGGGGTCCCTGTTACATAGCTGCAGCAGTATGAACTCAGCTGGGCAAGAAGAAGCCATTTTTAACATGCTCTCTCTTTATTCAAGAGCCTACAGAGATGTCTACTCATTTACTTTTATGTGGAAATGAAACAGTGATTAATTGGAAAGTGGTTAAATGTGAACACAAGCTGAAATCACAGGAAGATTGACATTGCAATTGATCAAGACCTTGTTCATTCATTACCGGGAGAGAACGACCTCTTGAAGACTTGACGGCTGATTTTAAACATCAGCGCAGTGAAGTGGCAACAGGTGACTCAGTGAAGAAGAAGAAACAGAAGGAGTGAATTTGGTGCGGATCAGAAGCAAAAGAGCCGTTGGCCATTTGTGCTGAGGATGAATTCTTCCTAAAATGAATGGCGCAGCTGGGATGCACCATTTATAAGCATATCATCAGCAGACCGAGATTATGGCTTAAGCAGAAAGAAGATGCAGATGATAAACATATCTCAAGTAGCTGAAATGTAAATTGCACCGAGTCCCAGTTTGTTTTTAACTGTGAAGACTTTTATAAGGTTTTCAGTCACCCAGGATCCAGAGGCAGTTTTGGGAACACCTAGAATGGGATGCCAGTCTATTGGCACCATGCTCACACACATTCACACATTCATTTTCACCTAGTGGCAATTTAGCATGGCCATTTCACTTACCTGCATGTTTTAGGAGGTGGGAGGAAACAGAACCTGGAGAAAACCCACACAGGCAGAGGACACCATGCAAAACTCCACACAGACAGTAACCCAAGCTCAGGATCAAACTGGGGACCATGGGACTGTGAGGTCTCAGCCCTACAAGCTGCTTGTTTTATAATTTTGCCACTAATCAGACACAGTGAAGCCTCCTGGATTAATTTTGAAACATCCTGTCAACTTGATTTACTACAACAAGCCCTCTGAAATTATGACAGTTGGGGTACTACTAACTTCATCATCACACTCCCACCAACTGAGATCACTGACACTCTCCAGGTCCTGGGTTTTAGTGCATGACTGGTGGTGTACATCTTGTGTTTGCATCTTTTGAGTTGTCATGTATCACAGATCAGTGTTTCATCTGTCTAAGGAGTCATACATTTTAACAGACAGCCTTATCCAGAATGACTTATAGAAGTGCTTTGTACTCTCCCTCGAAAACATATCGTTATGTTATTTCAATAGCCCAGGGCCTAAAAATACCATCGAGCCAAGAAAGTCTGTTAGAACAACAGGAAAGCTCCTGAGTGGTGCAGCAGGAAAGTGTTCACCCTATTGTCCGGAGATCACGAGTTTGAATCCTGACGATACCACAGCCATCAGCACAATTGGCCATGCTCTCTGGGTGGGAGGGATGTTATATTCTCTTTTCCCTGTCAGTCAGATCAATACTAGCCAATCGCATCTCATGCATGCAGAAGAGGGCAAATAGTGCTTTCCTCCGGGTGTATTGCCCTGCGCTGATAGGAGAGAGTTAGCTAGTGAGGGGGTGGGAATTGGCAAGATCAAACTGGGGAGGTTTTTTAAAATAAATTAAGGAAGCATTAATTGAAATAGAGGTAGGTCTTTAGTCTTTGTTGGAAGACAGCTAGTGACTGTTCGGACAGCCAGCGGAAGTTGATTCAACCACTGAGTCGTGATCAGTTCACCAGTTGGAGTGGTGTGTGTTGTGTTGGCTGGAGTATGACCAGGTACACTGTTAATTAATTACCTGACTTTGCTTTTTAACATGAGCAGTTGGCCTGCACAAACAAGCAGAATCAGAATACTAAATGAACATCTCATTGCCAAACAGTTTACATTAACTCCTATCTCGCTCAGTTTAACCTATAAAAAGCTCGTCCGGCCTCTACTGAAAATGTTGCAAATTTGTAGCTCTGTTATTTTGTTCACACAGTAACCCTATTCACTCAGATGCTCTCAGCAGGAGCCCATCGAGCACGATTCCAGGTGCCCATCAGAAGTTCTGTATTGTCTGTAATCCCTTTCCCACGGATGCTATTTCACAGACTTCTGCTTAATTAGAGAAGGTGCACTGAATTGAGAATTGAGCACAGGGTGGAATGGAGTGTTCATAATTTTTTATTGTGAAGATGAATGGGTTGTACAAGCTTCATAGCTTTGCGCCGCACCTGTTAAATCGGAGCTTGTGTGGGTAAGGAGATTTATCTGTTTAATATTTTAATATTCCCTTTTCCCCTTATGATATTTATTTCAAAAACAATGTTTAGTCATGTTTATGTGACCCTTTAGTCAGACAGAAAAGATGGTTTTATGATGTTATGTTTCTTTTTGTTTCATTACACTATATATAATTTTGGTCCTATTGATACTTGCGGATGTTTTTCAGATCCAAAGCCACTTGTGATGATGAGCTTGAGCTTGCTTGGTACCCACTGGGGTGTTCCATATGATGCTATATAAGGATGGTCTGTCACCTATTAGTTGTTTTTTTTTGGAGTACGGACAGAGCGAAATTGCTGTTTGGTTTGGATCAGTATCACAGTCAGCATAATTAAAAAAACGAAAAAGCAGAAGAAAAAAAAACACTGGTCATCTGGCATGTAGGGCTGAAAACAAACTTGTTGCATGCTTTCATTCATTGGTCAGAAATATGAAGACTGAAAAAGGTAAACCTTTGCCAAGTGTGCACAGTAATCACAAAAATCACCTGAACACAGATAATATGGAGCTGGTGCTAAATAAATGAATAGATCACTAGTAATAGTAATAATTAGTTTAAAAGATTAGTAATAATTAGTTTAAAACATTTTGTGCAGAAATATCCAGAACATTTCTGCAGCACTACAGCTCTGTCATTTGGCTCAGTTCGCACCTCGCAGCTCAGTTTAGCGGCTCACATCTACAGGACGTTGTGCCTGTGACTGAAAATACACGGCATGTCCGATTTACTTCCTGCAGTTGGGTTGATTCTTGGTTGAATTACTTATTCACTGCAATCGAACCACGCTAGTGTTCACTTAGACTCGGACTGAGACTACCTCGCTCAAACCCTCTCGGACCGCTTGTTTTGGTCTACGCCTGAGTGTGATCGCTGTGGCCTCACCTGGCCAAACGACAGCACCGAGGGGGAAAATGTGTCAGGATTGGATTCAAACGTACTAGATACTGCATATGTGAGATCTGGTTCTGAGACTGGGAGCAGTCCAGAGAACGTCTTTAAAAAACACTGGTCTGGGGCTCACATTAACCAAACTCTGGTGCGGTTCGCATTGTGTGTGTAAGATATCCACTCTCAGTGCTGCATGCCAAGTAATGTGATTGGTTCAACTAGTCCTGTCTCAAGTTGCATGATGGCTGGGAAAGGGTTATTATAGGCAGCAGAGGAGACTGAACGCCTCATTGATATATAGGGCGAAGAATGCGTTCGAACGCAAATGGCCACAACTCATCAAAATTCTTAATTGTTTTTATATGTGAGCAGCTTCTACTCAAAGGCTAAAGTAAAGAAAAATAAACTCCGTCAAGCAGTATTTGAAAGTATACATTTCATCATTGAGAAAGACAGGAAGAAGTTATGTATCAGTATTATCGATCAGTATAAGTCTAATAACAATAAAACCACATGGTCATAGTACTAGTTACCAAGGTTACCAAGGGTAGATTACTAAAGTTATTGTAATTAGCTCATCTTTGTAGTGCGAGTTCTTGCCCTGACAACATAGTGAACATCGCATGTCTTCTTGTATGGGCTCGGCTCCTCATTCGCAGGTGTTCCTTCACAATGACATGCCATGCCAAGAAATTACAGCTCTGATGGACAATCAGAGAAAATCAATATTTAATCACCTTGTGAGCCAAAGAGGACTAGGAAAATGAGAAAAAAAAAACAAAAAACAAGAGGTGCTGGCCCCTTGATCATCGATATCTGGACTGACATTTGTCTTTTATGTCAGCTTGTCACCTTTGGTGCTTTTTTATTCGTCTGCATGATTGGAAATCAGGATGCTGATAACAAGTTGACGCATTTGCATAAACAAGTGTATGTGTGTATGTTTGTGTTCATGTATCCATCCATCCATCCATCCATCCATCCATAATATAAGCTTTTAGTAACCCACCATTTTAGTTCCCTTTTAGTGAGCTTGGTTAGAGGAATGGCATGCTTTAACACACTCAGCCTCCTAGCTTCTGTCCCAGTGACGACATCATGCTGCTATTATTAAAGGTGTTGCTCTGTTGGATAAATTTCACACAGCAGAAATAGCAGGGGTGCAGTATAACTCTGCTTGACAAATTTCCACAACCCTTCATTTTAGCTGTCAGGTTTTATTTGGGGTGTTGGGAAAAGTGGTTGTGGGCTGACTTTATTTGACATTAAAGTACTTACTCCTTCCACAGCAAAGGGATCATGATTCTTTCGTGTGTCTCTTCATGCCCTGTCACACTGCAACTCTTCTACAAAAAAAAATAAAAATAAAAAATTCTCTTCACCATCAACATCTCCTCAACATCTGCAGAGTAAGTGGTACTAGTGCAGAAAATGCAGCTCTCTGATGAATCTGGAATTAGTTTTCTTCCAGTCTTTATGGAAAGCATGGTCATCTGTCCAAAGCGTGTTTGCAGAAAGGAGGATAATATAAATCTTGACATGAACCACTCCTAAACTTACTCTCTGCTCCCAAACCACTGCAGGGTGGAGTATGAGATGGATGAGTCATTAAGCTGCTCTCCCACTCTCTTCTCACGCTCCTCCTTTGTCCCCTGTCTCCTTTCCTCTGTCTTTGTGGACTTGTGACCAGCAACTTTACAGTTTGTCCTGCTGATACAGAGGAAGCCAACCCTGTACGCTTACTGACTCAGTGTTGTGAAATGCTTTTTCCTGAGCAGCACCTGCAGGGGGTCTGAATGATAACACAGAAAGCCAGTCAACCTGTGAATGCTTGTTTATGACCTCTCAATGTTCGGATCTAATTACACTGAAATTCTGAGTGTCTGACTCATCTACACTATCCTGTTAATTAAACCACAGCAGCCCCAGTGGCTGTAGTCACTCTGCCGTGTACCAGTGCTCACAGTGTGTCTAATTGTAGATCGTCCACTCACATTCAGTACTCAGCAACATTCTCATGGGCTTTGTACACACATCAAAGCAAATATGATTTTAAAAAAAAATCCTATTTGTAGTGTCCAAATTACAAGTAATCAAATCTGATATGATTGCTCAGATGGGATTTGTTTGTTCTGATTTTGTGTTCAGTAGTTTTAAGGAAAATTCCATCCTGAACAACTTACATATCAATATTTATAACTATTTTGTGATCTTCCACTGTGTAAGGTTTATTTTATGGTGACATTCTGTACGAAATAGCCCTTGCTTCATCTTTCCCTAACGAGAACAGATGCAGCAGCGCTTTAATCCTTTAGCTCTCTTGCTTCCTCGTCTGTACACGCTGCTCAAATAGACAATGTTCCAAAGCTTCAAATTTCATGCTAATACCTCCTTCAATGCCATCATGCTTGTCATTTTGTAGATCTCTGCTGTAACTCCGTGCACCTGAATGGTATAACTGCATTGCATTCACATTCTTTGAGTCCAACATTTGCAATCTCTACCCCTAATGAGATTATTCATGGATATAATGTTGAATGTCACTGGAAAATAGTGAGTAAGTAAAGAAGCCGTTGCTCTTTTTATTTTTTTTTGGAGCTATCAGTAAAATTGGACTGTTTTTATCACATAAAAAATATTCTCCTATTTTGAAACTGCGTGAAAAGTGTTCCTATTTGAACAGACAAGCATTAATGTCTCACAGGACTAACAGAAATACAGCAGCAACCAACAAATTAACACTAGAATCATTACGCAAATCACAAATATTTCAATATGAACATATTTAATGTGTTCCAGAGTGGACTTTTTCCTTTAAGTATTGACATGGGTGTATGTGCAATGAGTAGTGCAGGACAGGTGAAAGCTAATTAGCTAGCTACCAACATACATATATTTTACATAATGCCAATGCCCATCTTTGGTTCTGAATGTATTTAACACAGACAACAGAGATGAAAACTGAACAGTTTTTAAATGGAAAAAAAGACAAGCTATGTCGTCATTGCTCTAGGCTTACATACTCTCCTAACCTGCATTCATGCTTGTTTTTGTCCTGGTTCCTGTTCTTGTTTTTGACGTCAAGAAGTGCTGCACATGGAATAACAAAAAACTCCCACATGAAATCTGATTTGGCTGGGCAGACTGAGCCACATGTTCAGAAATCCAATGTTAATTAGATTTGACCCTTACATACAAATGTGGCTAGAGTCTGATTGGAAATAGTTGTTTTTTTTTTCTGTTTCAGACTGACAAGAGAGAAGAGCTTTTTTGTTTAAATTGGATATGCTGAAAAATCCAAAAAAAAATTTGAGCAGCCCAGTGGAAGATAACCATCTGATATTCCATAGGTGTAGTTTTCAAAGTCCAAATTTTGACCCTTTTCAAAGTTATGAGTCATAATACAGACATTAGAAACAGAATTATAACATATATCGATTGAAAAAATCTTTAAAAAGCAGACCACACGGCTGATGAATCAGTGGGATACGTCCATTTCCTCAGATTTACTAGATCAGCATTTTGTGCCAAATATGGATTAATGCTACTGCAGTGAAGATGAAGAAGCAAAGAAATCTTTTAAGTATATTCAAAACTATAAAGCAGACAAAAGAAATAAAGGAGATGCAAGCTATGTGATGGGAGGGCAATCCTTTCTGTTAACACTGTTAAGTAAGGTTAGTTTACTAGTTACTAGATTTCTAGTTCTGTAGTTAATAAATTTATAGCAAATTTAAAGCAAATAAATAGTGAAATGGAGTGAGTTGGTTAGCTAATGTTAGCTGGCTTTAACATTACCACTGGCTGCTGAAAGTACTCAACATTGCATAAAATGTGTGGGTGTTGTCTAAGCTTATGTCACTTACCATTCTTTAGCACAATTGGCTTCTTTTATTACAATTGGAGCTGAGCATTAGTCAGGCACCTGCCACAATTCACGGGCCCTCACTCTCTGCTTGATTGTTCTTAACATTTCTCCACCTTTTACCCCAACCTTCCACCTCGCGCTCTCTCTTATCTACTCTCCTGTTTCTCCTCTCTTTCCCTCCCACACAGCATACAGCTGCCTGGTGCTTCTGTTATGCAGTTCATTACTGTCAATTACAATGACTCACATCTCCAGCTTGGCAGCACATTCACAGGTGGCTCCTCCCAACAAAGGCGCAGATGTCACACAGACACACACTCGCTCGAATCCCATCTCTGTCATGGATGATTACAAGTACTGGTTATAGCCGTGGATCAGTAGATCATCACTAGGGATCTATTTCTTCTAGTAAACGGTCATTTCTTTTCAGTTTATAAATCATAACTTTATTCATTTAAATTAAATGCACATCTAAAGCACAACCTATATTAAATTAAAATTAAACATCAGAAGGAAATAGACTACTTGCAGATTGTGGACCTCTACAAGCCAAAGATGGTAGGTATTGATCTGATCTGCAACCTATGGACTGTTCTTTCTTTCTTTCTTTCTTTCTTTCTTTCTTTTGACAAGTATTAATTAATTTAAAAAAAAATCCACCCTAAGTTGGTTCACACACTCAATAATACTGGGTAGGACCCGGCCTTTGCATGGATTCCACAAGGTGTTGGAGACTTTTATTTTTGAGATTTTGGTCCATATTGACATGATTGCATCACATAATTGCTGCAGATTTGTCAGCTGCACATTCATGCTGCGAATCACCCGTTCAGATCCGGGGACGGGGGAAGCCACTGAAGTACACTGAACTCATTGTCGTTTTCCAGGAACCAGTTTGAGATTGTGCTTTGTGATATGGCACTTTATCATCCTGGAAGTATCCATTATAAGATGGCCGTAACTTGTGGCCATAAAGGCTTGTGGTCATCAACAATACTCAGATTGGCTGTGGAATTCAAATCATTCTGGTATTAATTAACCAGATTTGTGAGCCAAGAAAACATTCCCCACACCAGATTTGTGAGCCAAGAAAACATTCCCCACTACCAGGATTCATGATGTTGAGGCCATTCTGTGTAAACTCTAGAGACTTATACATGAATATCCCAAGAGTTTCTGCAGTTTCTGAAATACTTAATCTGACTGGCACCAACAACCATACCACAGTCAAAGTCACTGAGATCACATTTCTTCTACATTCGGATGTTTAATGTGAACATCAACTAAAGCTCTTGTGCTGCTGCCACATGATTACCTGATTGGGTAATTGCGTGAATCTGCAGGCATACAGGTGTTCCTAATAAAAATACACTATATGGCCAAAAGTATTTTGACACCTGCCCTTCACACTCATATGTTGGCCTTCCTACAGTTATATAAAATGACTTTGTATGCTGTTGTATTAATATTTCTCTTCACTGGAACTAAGGGGCCCAAACATGTTCTAGCATATCAATGCCCCTCTCCGAGTGTATACTTTTCCTCATTACAAAAATTACATTAGGTCTATCAGCCAGGCAACTTTGGATGTGGGGCTGGTTGATTTCCAGGGTGTATTTCAAGTGTCTTTGTCTATGAGCTCTAAGAGATGCAAAGCGCGTAGCATTAAGTTTTTCATTCTGGCAGCTAGAGGAAGTCTGGTAAAACATTTAAGATGGCTATATGAGGACAGAAGTACAAGTTAATATCTAATGCCCTTTTAATTATTGTTGCAGAAACTGTTCCAAAAAAAATAGTTCTTATTCAAAAACGTATGAATTAAGTTAGCTGGGGACATTACAGTCAGTAACCCAAAAACAGGATCGAACCAGGAAGCCCAGAGCTGTAATTTTGCAACGCTTTTTTTTTTTAAATAATGATTCAACTTGTTTTAAGTGTAGCAAAACTTGTCTACAGCAAAATAATAGTAATATGTAAAATATATATATCCATTAAGGCCATGCTTGAAAAGCACAGTGACTGTCTGCCTGCTCAGTTCACTCTTTCCTGTTAGCCATTGCTATCTGTGCCTCTGCCTTAATTAGATCTGCTAATGAGCTCATAGAAAAGATTGAACTATGGAGACATTAGGTCCAGATAACTTTTTTTTCCTCCTCCCTTGCTCAGCCTGGCTGTTCTCTCCATTTGAAGAGAATCAGGGAGCTTTCAGCTATTAGTGTGCCATTAGGACCCCTCTGTCATTTCCTAAGCAGAGCTGTAAAACTTCAGCTCTGTGATTTGTCAGGCCTAATATGGTCGATCAGCCTCAGCTCATTAAAACCCATGTGAAGTGCAAGATGCATTTGACAATACTAATTCCCTCTGATTGAGTGGAGGGTATTCAGTTGAATCTCCATAAAGCCACTATTGCAAGGGGAAATTGGCCCTCTGGCACTTTTTCAAACTTGCATATTACAGGCTGAATGTTTTAAAAGCTTTAATTATTTCATTTCATCCTCTTCAGTATACTAATGTCTTGGATGCACCAGTTTTTTTTAATCACCAAGCATGTAAACACAGAAATGAAAGTGTTTCAATTTACACCTTGCCCGTCTCACACCATGACCTATTGGGTATGCCTCATCTCTGCCTCATTGTTACCTTCAGTGCTTGTTTTTTTTTTTTTTAAATACGCTTTTTTAACAAAGCACTTAGCACTTAGATGATTCATCTGATGCATACACACAATGGTTAGGTCTGACTGCTTGTTTATTAAAAGAGTGGTGGGGAGATAGTGGTGTCTGCAGAGGGATAAGCCTACTGAGCTGTATATTCTGATGGAGAGAAGAAACACGACATTTTCTGGAGGGCTCAAATGTCATGAGAAAACAAGGGCATTGCAGGGAGCATTTGGCTGCTCTACTGGCCTCCAGATGCAGACTAGGATTCAACAGACAGGCAAGACAGATGAACATCCAAGTAATCATGGACATCTAATGATCTTTAATCCTAAGATCCAACGAATGCACATTCGGTGACTCATCGTCTCTTTGCACCCAGGGTCAAGCAGTGGAGGCTGAAATGGGCAATGGGAAATTTACTTGGAAATTACAGTGGAAATTCAGTGCAACAATGAAAGTTGCATGTGATTTATTTTCTTTTTTTCTCCAGTGTGATGGTACCACTACGTGTGGCAGAGTTACCAGATAACTGTTGCTTCGCCTGATCTAATTGTTACTTTTTTGTATGTTTTTTTCCTCTTTATGTTTGGGCACTTTTCTGTGCACACATCCGTGAAAATAGGGGGCAGAGCAATTCAAAGAGGCAGCTTTAGTGTTGCATTGCCAGCAATAAAAGAGCTATTAGCATTATAAAACTGATTATGCAGTCGGCCAGCGCCTAGATTGCTCCAAGATATCAACAGCATCCATCATGTTGGAAGACAGCAACCTGACTTAATCCCACTGTCACAGCAGATGCAAATTCCATGAGTGGCCTCTGAGACGCATTAACCAACATTTATTCGACTGTCACTGCTATTTAACGGGAATTTAACAAGATTACCTGTTGTCCTACTAAAAAGCGTGGCTACTCTGGATCGACACAGTGGTAATAAAATCTTTTATTTGGTTATTGCAGACCGTTTGAGGCTTAGCTGGGTTTGTTTACCCATTTTAGTAGGGACCCTGCAGGGCCAAGCAGAAGCTGTAGCACTAACATGTTCTTGTTCCTGTTTCCCCTGCTAAAATATTTAGCACAGCTTCAGTATCAGCCTGTAAATCGTGTTGCCAATGGTAATTGTGTTTTGCACCCCGAATCATTTCTATCTGTCTGGGGCAGCTGTCTGAAAAGCCACCTGAATACATACAAAAATACATATCTAGTCATGTTCGTTGAAAGCAGAGCTCCTTGGGATTACCTGGGGTGAATTGTAGTTTGTTGCACATGTGGTCACTGCTCTGTTTAATGTGTACTCCTCTCTCTGCATCCCTTCCCTGCCTCTGTCCCAATCCATCCTTTCTTCTATTCCACTCTCAGGTGCTATTGAGGCTTGCCTGGGCCACATGCTGAAGCGCAGAGCTGCAGGCTTCCTCCGCAGTGATAAGATTGCTGCCCTCTTCACCAAGATTGGAAAGGTGTACACCACCGCTGAAGAGGTGTGCCGCAAGGTCCAGGAGCAGCTGCAGCAGCAGGCTGACATCACCAGGTCTGAGCTTTCGCATTTGAACCCTCTTCAGGGTACTTTAAAGCTGTCTTACCTTGGAAGTGGGAAGTTGGAGCTCGGAATTACGTCATTTTCAACCTCTGTGTGTTGAAGCTACAAAGTGGGAAAAATAAAACATGGACACAACCTTGCTCGTCTATGTTAGTAACAGGCTAGCAACAGCTGACTGTGATGCGTGACGTATATAGTCATTGTTATAGATTTAACAAGCTAATAGGTCTGTATGATTGAGCTAAAGCAAATGCTAGTATATACAGCATAACTCAAATAAAGGTAAGAGGTGCTACTTTGTTTACTGTTCATGCTGTGAGCAGCCAGTTGATTTGAGGGCACTTGCTGAGATCGGGGTTGAGGAAACTGTCCCAAGTTGCCGAGTAGGAATTCCATTTTCTTTGGTTTTTCCTAGAAGGTCGGTGATTACAACTTACGTTGTAACTTTAGTAACCTTTAGTCAAATGCAGCCTAAGCACTTCTGTGGGATCAATCACCGGTGCATGATAAGAGTATTTGTCCACCTTCCATTTAGCCATAATTGTTACACCCAGATATCAATCAATGTTTATCCATCCATTCTCTGTACCACTTAGCCTACACAAGGTCACGGGTAACCTGGAGCCTATCCCAGGGACTCAAGATGGCAACCCATCACAGGGCACAATTGCGTGCACACGTCCCTTCACACTATGGACAATTTAGAAACACCAGTCAGACTACACTGCAAAGAAACCCCCAAAGCATGGGGAGCAGAGACAGGATTTGAGCCCCCAACCCCAGAGGTTCAAGGCAAACGTGCTAACCACCGTGCTACCAGCTGAAAATCTATGCAAGAAATTGGAAAAACCACAGAGCTGTCTGGTGGGTCCCTAACAGCCTTTGCAGCTTTCTGCTGTAAGTGAGAGATGGTTTGTGTGGATGAAAAAATGCTTCACTTGGCTTCATATTTGTCCATTAATTCTCCATTAGCAGACCAACATGGCATGTGTAGCACAGAGGGCTTCTGCATAAAGGGGAGAAATCTCTAGGTGACTGTAAAGGAGTGGCACACACAGCCTTTGTCTCCTGTGTGTATCTATAACCGTGCAAAACACAGAGTTTCAGCTTGCAATCAGCGATGCTTCGACGCACAGCCTTAATGTAGTGCATCTCTTACTCCTTTCCACTCCACTGAGGCCCCATTTGCTCAGTTACTCTAATTGCCATGGCAACATTACAGCATCATGATTGCAAGAACAAAGGACAAACTTGCTCATTATAGGATATATGTGAGACAATGATTAAGGCTCTGATTGATAGCAGAATGAAAGGTTTATTACTAAGTACACCATGGACTCAAACAGATTTGCGATGGCAAGATGGTTATTGCACTCGTGGCATGCTTGAGCGTCATTGTTTTCTGAATTCACTTGTCATCTTTCTCTTACAGTGGCATTCAGAGCTATGAAATCTAATTAGGCTGCATCAGCTGATAGGAGCCACTCGGTGGAGCCCCATCTCGCAGCGCAGACCAGATCTAATTTGGTTGATCCATTCTGGGTTTAAATTATGTTAGCTGGATTTTGCTGAGAGATAAAAGAGAGGTGGACCTTTGGCTCATAAGCAACAGTGGGAATGTGTACCACTTGCCCTAGCAAGGGCTTCTCCCATCACAAAGATGACAAGTTAAAGGTGATGTAGGGTGCTAATCGATCTGTACTATGAACCATCATAAAAAAAAATTGACTTGTATGTAATTCAGTTGCTGGTTGTAAATGTATTTTAGCCCTCCTATCCTGTAGGAGGACCTGACCTGAACTGTACTAAACAGTATAGCTTATGATCTCAGCTAGGATCAATCACAGCAGATGGGGTTGTTGAAAAAGAGCAACGTGCACAAACAATGCTGAAGAGAACAATATTCAAATATGTCCTGTAGTGTCCTTTTTCATTGATTTAACTTGTCATTGAGCAGCACTAAACTAGCAACGTGTTTGGACTAAAAACCTGATTAAGCTTAATACAACTGATTACCTAATTTCAAATTTGTAATGAGTCTGCATTATTGAGATGAACCTGATTTTATCATTTGCATATGATGGACTAATCCCAAATGCTCAATTTTATATATCTGCACTTTGTTGGAGTCATCAGCATATTGACATATAGAAGGACCACATTTGAGATCAGTCTTTATTCTGTTCATTAATCATGGTGGCCTGTTGCTGCCAAGGTTTTCATACCATGCATATTAATGGCATCACTTCTTCTAGTCAGGTAAGGCGTTATTGGTCTCATTGCAGAATCTGACTGTAAATCACAATAGTATATGCATATCTTGAGCAGCCATCTCAGGCACTGGGATTTATTTGCTTAAAATGGCCTGCTTGCGTGCACCCAGCTTGACTGACAGGGCACAATGGGATCGATTGTAATGATGGTTTGTGGGGGATGAGGGAGAGGCAGTGGTGCAAGAAGTAGGATCGTTCGTCTTTGGGCTTGCCTTAGCCGGACAGATCAATGGGTTATTGGCTCAGGTCACTGTTGAGCTTAATCATGCTGGTACCCAAAATGCCCACTGGATGTCTCTCTTCGTAATTTCCTGCTTGGTGTAGTGGCTGGAAACCCGGCTTTAGTCCTGTCGACTTCTACCAAGATTACTCTAACAGTGCCATCAAGACATTCTTGGTTTTCAGTGTGTCAGTAAAGGTCACGCTGTTTCCATGTCCTGATGTCTTCATTCCAAAAGTTCTTGTAGACTTATAAATCAGACTCAGCTCCTGATGTCCTTTCTGAAGCATCATTTCTATAATTGCAGTTTGCTTGAAATTGGTAGTTAAGTGTAAGAGTTATAGGCACAGGCAGAATTACAGTAAATGGTTTGGAAGTGTGGTATCTAGCTGTCCAAGTTCTGATATTACTCACTCTTTTCTCTAAGAAAGCAGCACTCTGAGATAAGCCTCACAAGATGACACATTCCATTTATATGTATTTTATCACCACTGGGTGAATGGCTTTGCAGGTATAAGTGGCTGTGAATAAGCGTGTCGTGACTGCTGCTAGCCCTTCTTGTCTGCAGTAGACAAGCTGAACACTGTTGCTCCCCTGTGGATAGACTGTGTGAAAATGTACAGAAGATTGCATCTTAAGATAAATAATCCACCTTCAGGCTCTGTGATAGTGGAGATAATGTCATTCTGGGTCCTGTGTGGCTTTACTTCTAGAAGTTTGTGTGTATGCACACATGCAGAAAATCTGATTAGTTAAGGTGAACTTATAATATATATATATATATAGTGCTTATAATACAAACGACAGGCTGAAGTAAACCAAAAAATATGGGACTATTATGTTATGCGACCAAAGTCTTTAAACAATGTATTATTATTTGCTTCATTGTGACTGGCTGGATATTATGCCATATTAATTAACTAGGAATTCTGTTTTCTGGACATATCTTGCTCTCAGAAGGACCCAGAGCACAAGTGGACAGGAGCCTCTCCGCAGGCAGGGTTCCTCTGCAGGCCGAGTTCCTCAGCCTCTCTCAGCTCAGGCCATCAAGCACATCTGGGTCCGCACTGCCCTTTTTGATAAGGTCCTGGACAAAATAGTGCAATATATTGTGGATAACTCAAGGTAGGATGGAGCTTACTTGTGCATAATCCTTAGTGCGTTTGAATAAACTCATTTTTAAATTGTTTTAAATAAAGTAGTTGAAGGAATCAGCTTGTCCTGTCTGTGTGTTTGCAGTAAGTATTATGAAAAAGAAGCCCTGATGCATGACTCTGTATTCGGCCCTATCTTGGCAGCGCTTCTGGGTGAGCCTGTTTAAATTCTCGATACCACACTGTCTTCCACAAAGTAAACCTACTGAATTGATTTTATTATTTATTTTGGTGTATATAGTCGCTTTTGTGTTTTGTGTTTTTGCAAAATTGACTCCTATTTCTCCACCTTGATTTTTTTTCTCTTGACCGTAGTTGGGCCTTGTGCTCTGGAGTACACCAAGCTGAAGACTTCAGACCACTTCTGGACGGATCCTTCAGCCAATGAGCTGGTCCAGAGGCACAGGATCCATGGAGCACATCGAGGCCAGGAAGCATCGCCCAGCCGCAGGCCTGCTCTTGGGGTGAGAGAGAGCAGCATGAGGGGTGTGGAGGGGTGGAAGGGTAGAGAGCAAATAGTCACAACATAACAAAAATAATATCTATTTGATGCTGACTAAAGTATTTATCGTATGCTACAAACAAGATGCTAAAATACATACTAGATAATAGAACCATCAGTAGTGTCACTAATATTCAGTGAAGTTCTCCTGTCATAAACTCGGGTTTAGGTGGCTGCTTCAGGCTGTGTAACCTGGAGGAAAATAACATCTTATTAATTATGATAAAAAGGCATCTCTACTTGCTTGTCAGTTGTGTGGACTGTCAATTCAGAAATCTCAAATCTTGCACTAGCACTCAGGCATTTAAGGAGCTGTCGCTTTGGAGGGAACCCTGAAACTTTAATCACTTATTAGCTCTCCTGCCCTGTGACATACTGTTTAAAAGCACATACTAGCTGAGAACTTGGAAATAGGGATGAGTGAAAGGAGACTCGATATATTGAATCAGTAATTTTTCTTGATACATTGAATGGATGTGTGTTTCACAATCCCTCTCACGGGCTGGAATGCTTTTACAATTTATGCATGATTTCCGATTATGAGTATTTTTGTGTTCCGTTGCATATTTTAATCCCTCCTCTTTGCCTGATCTCAGATCCGTAAGCGACAGTCCAGCGGGAGCATGTCTGAGGATAAGTTTGCAGCCTCTGCGAGGGAATATGTGGAGTCTCTTCATCAGAACTCACGTGTACACCTGCTTTATGGAAAGAACAACGTGCTTGTTCAGCCGGTGAGGAGCTCCACACACTGACATTTGTGTTTGAACAAAGGAAAGATTAATCATGTCATTCAGTACTTTAGAGGAGTTGATCCAGGCGCAGAAACACTGCAGGAGGGCCTTTTTAATCGCAGTGCTTATCACTCGGGTTCAGCCTGCACTCATTCAGATGGCAAGAGTGCATGCGTTCAGTCAATGACTAGAGTTTCCTTCCAGGATGAAAGCATTGAATTGTTGTAAGCCTACAGGTATGTTGACGTATACGATCTATCAAATCACGTTATAAATGAAATGAAATGAAATAAAAACGAAAGTGCTGTATCAGTGCTGATGCAGAGCACCAGTGAGAGACATAACTTTCTTGAGAAAGCAGCTTTTCCATTTTATAGTTGGTAGATCAGGATTTGCACTGTATAAAGATACATGGATATATAGATATATTTGCACTGTATAAAGATCTTAGGACTAATGTACACAACGAGCCTAATTTGTTTGAGAGGTGTATAAGGAAATTTATTATCAAACAAGAATAAGGAGCAGGGCGTAATTTTATGATGATGTGATGAAACCAAAATAATACAAGATGTATTTTGTGAATATATTAAAAATTTAAGAATTTAAGAACATTTAAGAAAAGAATGAAATAACATTCCTTCTTTTATCTTCAGTAACTGGTTTATCCAGAACCTAACCTGGGAACACTGGGGAAAACACCCTGGATGGGACGTTAGACCATCTCAGGGCACCACACACTCACTCACACACACACACACACACACACATTCTCACATTCACACACTCATCACATATCAGAGGAGTCATAGCTAAATTCTGCTGTGGCTGGGGTCATAACTAAAGTCACTATAGGTCTAGAATAATGTAGAAATGACGAACTCTACCATTAATTTCAATCTACCATGACTGTAGTGTGGATGCAACAACAAAGCAATGGATATAACTAGAAGTATTTCTGTCTGTACCTGCCTGCAATACTTTCTAACAAAACTGTGTGTTTCTGTTTCTCAAAATATTAATAAATTTGCAAGCCTAAACCCAAAGTGCAGCACTGTGTAATAACCCCACTGCATCCAACAGTTTCTCTGTCCCACAGTTCTGATATCTGATCACCTGCTCCTGTAATCATGAGAGTAAAAACTGCTTTTTGTATGCTTTTTGGAGGTATGTAGTAAAAGAACTGATCACAGATCTGTAAGACGCATGATCTATCCTGCTGCCCAGAACTCTGCAAAGCAGTACTGAGTCTGGGAAATAGGGGCTTAGAGGTTCTCAGTAACCAGGCTTATGATTAGGTTGCAATATAGCAATTATAACTGTACGATCAGGTAATAACAGCAAGGTCAGCAAAATTGACTGATTTGAACAGGACATAAGGCATGCTGGACCTGGCCAGGTCTTATGGAAATCAATAATGTAAATGACCCAGGCCAATAGGGAAAGGGAAAATTGTTTTTTTTTTTCCCCATGAAACATGATAGTTGTATTTGTTGTATTGTATTTTGATTCTACCATGCTGTCATTTGTTTACTTAATTAATTCATCTCTGACTCACTCTCTACATGTTCTTTCTCTATTTGTATAACTCGGTTTTGTTCTAAGATTTCCCCATTCATGCATGATAAAGAGTTTTATATTGCTTTAGCCCGATCCAAATGGACCATCTGATATCTGAGAACTCAAAGTAACGCAAGTCTGTGTTTCTGAGTTTAGAAGAAGGACATGGAGGTGTTGAGAGGTTACCTGTCTTTACATCAGACTGCTGACACGCTCACACTGAAATGGACGCCCAACCAGTTAATCAATGGCACTCTGGGAGACTGCGACCTGGAGAAGAGGTAGCTCAGCACGCGCACACACACACCAGCTTCCACACTCACATTGATTTAGCAGTATAACAGTGCAACCACATAAATCGACTCTGACACACATACTGATCCTCTGCTCACAGTATTTATTGGGACTATGCGTTGACTGTACCCTTAAGACAGATTGTCTGCATCCACTGTCACCAACGGCGTAAGTCTCTCTCGTTTCATTCTTTAATACTGGCATCACTCAGTCGAGCTTAACTTTGGCTTAACTGTGCCTCGAAGCAGGATGCTTATCCATTATGTAATGTAACATCATGTATATCACATATTGTAATAGGTCTGAAAACTTGTAACTGTAACGGCTTAATGTAATAGGAAGCTCTACCACAGAGCATTAGAGATGAACATTTCTGATCATTCTAGATGCATTTCTTTTAACAAACCTGAGCTGTAGGAGGAGATGGCCATTGTTGCCAAACACAGGGTTTTCTCTTTGTGTTAGGAAAAGTGTTAATTACTACACTGTGATTCCCCTGAAGCAGTCTTGGGAAAAATCGTCTGAGTTAAACAGCCTATAAATATTAAAATTATGTTAGTTACAGTATCTTTATATTAGGAATCATGTTATCACTCCACGAATAAAGTTTAATCGTTTTAGTAATCCAAGCAAATTCTCAGTTTATGTAAACGTCACATAAAAACCCACTCACTTGGCAGTTTATTAGTAATATTTTCACTTTTTCCTCACACTGAGATAAGCTATATGGCCAAAAGTTTGTGGACACCTGACCATCACACACACGTGGCCCCAAAATGTTGCCACAAAGTTTTAAGTACACAATTGTCTAGAATGTCTTTGTGTGCTGTAGCATTAAGCTTTCGCCTTTACTGGAACTAAGAGGCCCAAACCTGTTCCAGCATGACAGTGCCCCTGCTCACATAGCGAGCTCTCTGGTTTGCAAAGGTTGGTGGTGTAAGAACTTAAGTGGCCTACACAGAGTCCTGACCTCAACCCCACTGAACACCTTTGGGATGAACTAGAGGTGATCTACCTGAAACCTTCTTTGAAAGGGAAATCTTTTGTTGTATGGGTCTCTTCTGAGGGATTTACAGAAGAAAACAGCAAAGAAAGTTGCATTTTAGTTGTCATTTTCCTAAGAAAGTGTTGAAATCCTTGCTAATTAATTATGCAATATATTTCTGTTTCTTTTTTGCATTTGTTGTGCTTTCTGCATACGTATACCTTCTTTTGTGTGGACTAGTCTTTATTTATGCAATGTGCTTTAACTGCTATACATTTCCTTCATATCAGTAAAGCTTCTATGCATTTATATGCAACATGGTGTCTTCTCTCAGCGGATTGTGGTGGGACTCTGGTGTTGGTGAGTCAGGATGGGATCCAGCGGCCTCCTCTTCACTTTCCTCCTGGAGGTCACCTGCTGGCCTTCTTGTCTTGCCTGGAGACTGGCCTGCTACCCCGGGGGCAACTGGAGCCCCCACTCTGGTCCCAAAAGGGCAAGGTGATTGTCTTCATTACATTCTGCCTACATTATTTGCAATGGGATGCAGTAAGTGCAGCTTGAGAGACAGTCCCACAGATAAAAGTGTTATTGCTAAAAAAAAAAAACCCAAAAAATCAGTAGTTTGCACATGATAGCATTCAAATTTTGCATCTAAAATCAAATGGCAAAAAAAAGTCTAAAAATGTTTAGGGCCTCTCTATGCAACTTGGCACATCAAGCCCTATTATTTGAGTAGATAAAGCTCTTACTTGCGTTAGCCACCCACCATCAGTTCCTTTTGTTCTGCTATGTTCTAGCCGTGTGCACTTTCAGAGCGTCTTGAATTAATTAAGTTTTAAGCATTGCAAGAAGAACGCTTTTTCAGTTTTAATGTGTGTGCTTGGCTGTGTATCTGGTAGGGTAAAGTCTTCCCCAAGCTGCGTAAAAGAAACAGCACAGCTCGGTTGGTAGATCAGGACAGTGATGATGAGCCAGTTGCTGCAGACTACGTGTTCCGCATCGTTTACCCAGGACACCGTCACGACTCCAGTGAGTTAGCTCTGATATTGCTTTCTTTCTCCTCTCAGCCATTTATCTGTTCATCCACCTATCCATCCATCCATGCCTGGGAAGCCACTGCCACAGATTTTGGGGCCCTAGTGTTGTTTTTTTATGTTCTTATTTCCTGGATATGACAGCTGCTGTGGAGGCTGCTGAAACAGATCTGAGTTCAGATATTCCCATCAGGTGTCAGAAATAATCATGCTAAGGTGTATGTGTGTTTAGTAATGTAGTACTAAAGTCCTGGACTTTTATGACGTAACTTAATTTTGAATTAGTAACTACAGCATAAGATTTAACTTAGTCTGGATTGATGAGACTGAGGGTCAGATGTACTCAGATTTTAGTCCTCCACACAGTCTATTTGCTATGAGCGTCTTCATTGAATAAGAATTTCATTTATTGACAAATTTGTCACTGAAATTGATTTTCCTTGTTATTCCTGAGCTTTTTGGCAGCTATCTGATTGCCTATTTCCACTATTTCACAGTGGCTTTTATACATTATTTTACACATGTGCTTTGCACTGAGAGCATTTAGTAGGCTATCTCAGGTGCAGTTAGAATGATGAGCTGCAGCATTAATAAATGTTAAGCGATAAGTGTTGTGAGTGCATATCGTGGTCACAATCAAGTTGTGTGCTCTTGCGTACATCAGGCCCTCAGACTTTGATTAGACTTAAAGGTTTATATTTGATTTTGCATGCACTGATATATAAACTAGGGTATGTAATTTGCCTAAATTAATTAAGCATATACAAACCACACTACTACACTCAACTACAGATTCAGTGAGTTCCCCTGATTAGCTACACTGAATCATCAGCAGTGTTAACACCACCCTTTTTAGGACCTGACCTAGACTTGACATGAGTAGTCATGTCCAAAGGTATAGTGCACAATATCCAGTGTACACATGAAATCCTGCAATTATTATCCATTGTTATCACCAAGTTATCCAAATAATGTAGCCCAGTAGGTACTGAAGGGAATGTGAGGGCACCATTTCAGACACAGGGTTAGATTTGATTAGTAGAGCTGATGACTTGATACTCAACATGGACTTGAGGGTAAGTGATGAGTAAAACTGGTGTGTGTGTGTGCGTATGTGGTTTCTGTGTGTGCGCACATGTGGTGTGGTTTCGTGTGTGGAGGGTGCTAAACTGTGTTTTCTTATTGCCCGAGCAGTCACTATAAACTACCACCACACCACGGGCAGTCGTGCGCCCTCTCTGGACGACGATGAGGAGGAGGAAGATAGACTTCACGCAATGATCTCAATGATCTGCTCGCGGAACCTCACAGACCCTAATGTCATGAAAGGTTTTTATCACGAGTGCCACCCCCCACCCCACTCACTCTCCTACTCTCTCCATCACTTGCTTTTGGCATGCCTTCTTACCTTGCTTCTGGATGCTTGCCTGATCCCCCTCAAAGTCCTAGTCCAACAGTGCAGGTATTAACATGTCAGTCAGGCCAGTTGGATTTGCACTAGTCTCTCCAACTTCATCACGTTGACATGCGTGTGATTGGCCAAGCCTTTGTGTATGGTAACCATGGCAACACCAACACGGAGAACAAAAGCTTAGGTCAAATGACGAGGCCTGGGTTGCTCCAAAGCTGTCCACAACAGAGCAGTTGCTTTCTGCACGCAGCTTAATGTAGTCATCATCCCTTTTTTTGAATGATTCACACGTTGTCGTATATTAGCCGCATTTGCCATTTTGTCATGTGGTAAAACCAACAGAATGAATGTTCTTATTCTTATCAACCTTGATAAGTCTTGGTGGTGAGCCTGGGCAGTGTGTGTGTGTGTGTGTGTGTGGGTATATGAGTGTATGAGTGCATGAGTGTCTGATTGTGTGGGAGGGAGAGAGAAATCAGTGCCACGTTTTCCCCCCTTCGATACCCCCACCCCCCCTTGCTGTCGTCACTTTTTCCCTTGCACTCCTCTGTTGCTGGGGGTTATCTGCACTAAACTGTCTCGCTGGCATTAGAACAGTCATCACATGGCCACGGGGATACACTACTACACCGTAGAGCTGCACAATATAGACAAAATGAGCATATTAGCGATTATATTATATTATGTACTATATTGATCATGATGTGCTTTACAATATGTTTAAACTAAACTGGTGAGCCTGTGATATGCAGGATAAAAGACCATTTATTTGACATTTGAAATGGTGTTTAAAAAATGTGGAACTTCAAAAAATATTGTTTTGTAGAGCTGTGGATTTACATAACGCAGGCTGTCAGGCCAATATTGTGATACCAAGTAACAAATGGTACATTGTGCAGCCCTACTACACTCCATCTCTGCTTTTTGCATCACGCCCACACACAAGTATACGGAAGCGCTATGCTGCCTTGCAAGAAATAAAATCCCCATCAGCGTATCATTATTACGAGAAAAGCATCTCAAGACTACAAGAAAACATCATGTTACATCAGGAAAAGCATCTTGTTATTATGAGATAAATGTTACGAAAACAGCATAATTGATCTCATTTTTAGAATATAGCCTGGTTCTGACAAACTGGGAAGTTGAAAGAATTAGTCCAATTTTACTTCGAGATTGGTTTAAATGACAAGATTTTAATGTCACTGAGCATTGTAGAAGGTACAGTCATTAGTATACCCATATTACAAAAGATTCTCAAATTCTAGTATTTATTGGTCTAGGTTGATTATGATTGCTGGTGCCATATACAGTCAGATCCATAAATATTTGGACTTTGAAAAAGTTATTGTTATTTTAGCTGCCTACCACAGCGTATTGGATTTGAAATTAAATAATGTATATGCGCTTAAAGTGCAGATTTTCAGCTTTAATTTGAGGGTGAGCTCAGGAACACCAAAAGGCCCGGAAGACCACGGAAAACAACTGTTTCGGATGATAGAAAAATTCTATCCTTTGTGAAGAAATGCTCCTTCACAACAGTTGGACAGATTAAGAACACCCTCCAGGAGGTAGGCGTATCTGTGTCAAAGTCAGCAATCATGATAGACTTCACCAGAGTAAATACAACGGGTTTGCCACAAGATATAAACCATTGGTAAGCACTGGTTCCCTTGTATTTACTGAGGATGTGACTGCTGACAAACGCAGGAGGATGAATTCTGAAGTGTACAGGGCTATGTTATCTGCTTATATTCAGCTAAATGCTTCAAAACCCATTGGACGGTGCTTCACAGTGCAGATGGACAATGACCCGAAGCATACCTCGAAAAACAACCCAAAACCTTTTAAGGCAAAGAAGGGGAATTTTCTGCAATGGCAAACTCAATCACCTGACCCGAATCCAGTTGAGCATGCATTTCAGTTGCTGAAGACCAAACTGAAGGGAAAACGCCCCAAGAACAAGCAGGAACTGAAGACCGTTCACCTTATGTGAATATCTTCCAAACAAAGCTCAAAGTCTGCACTTTGAGCTCATGTTCATTATTTAATTTAAACTCCAGTATACTGTGGTAGACAGCTAAAAGAAAAACAACTTCGTCAATGTCCAAATATTTCAGGACCTGACTGTAACAATGTACAGGCTGTGTTGCAGGCAATTCCTGCGTCTCAGCTCAATTCCACAAGGATCCAAAGTTTTTAATAAAAGCGTGTCTGCGTTTTGCGTAACAACATATCCGGGCTGTAATTTGTGACCCTGAAGCTTGTTGATCAGCTAGAAATAAAACAATGTCTAAACAGCCTGACCAAATTTTGCATCTGTATAAACCCTGGGATTTGAGAATTCTTTGTAAAGTGCATATAGCAATGATAATCTCAGTGTTTAAGCCAAGAATGAAGTAAAATTAACTAATTCTGTCAAACTGCACCATTTGTCAAAATCAATTCAACCTATAAATTTGTAACCATATAGGCTATAGTGTAAAAACAAGTTCAGTTATGTTGTTTGTATATACTGTATTTATCTCATAATAACGAGATGCTTTTCTCATAATAATGACGTGTTCTTGTAATAACGAGATGTTTCCTTGTAGTAACGAGATAATGACATGCTGATGGGGATTTTTTATTATAATTTTTTTAAATACGGTAGCAATGTGTTTCCATACAAATGGTCTCCGGGTGGTTGCAGAGTATTTATATGGGAATGGATGCGAGTTCAGTAGGAAGAGCAGGCCAGAATGATTTTCATCCCAGTTAGGGCAAGACTGCTTCTCTCCTTCCCTTTTCTCTGCACTGTTGGGCAGGCAGCAATGCTTCCAATTATTTGCTCTGTTTTCCTTTGGCACTCCTTTTGGTTGACTTGACTTGAAGAATCACCTGATTTTTGGGTTCCACTTTTCCATTTGATTTCACTGCAACATGTTTGATGACTGCATGGGAAAACTGCACCTACCAGTATCTTTTGTTTCATTATTATTTAACCAGAATGTGCACCTCTGCTGCTTTGACCAATCTATGTCTTACCCCTTATGACTTTTCTGTTTTGTTCAGTTTGATATCATTGAGTTAATGTTTATTTCCCTCCCTCTTGTTTTCAGCCAGTTTTCTGCAATGCTGTTCACTATAATTCTTCACTAACTGCGGTCACCTTTCATTACAACAGTCTGGTCCTGTGGGGTTCTGGCGTGGTAGATATGTGAATCGTTCCGTGAACACATCACCTATTTGACCATAATGTTGGCACATTTTAAAGTTTTGTAGCCCACACAAGAGACCCACCAGCAGTGAAATTCAGACATTCTGTCCTTCTGTTGTTTTTTTTTTTTTGTTTTTTTTTTGTCATGGCCCAACAGGAAGCTTATAGTGTTATCAGGTCACCAGCTCGGGCCTGAAGAATTAAGGTGAAGAGCATTTGCTCAGTGTGTACTGTTGAACTCTTTTGGTTCAGTTGGCTCAAGTACATTTACATTTAATGACATGAATTTTTTCTCTCTTTAGTTATCCTTTTTGGTTTGCTCTTGTCCTCCTCTCTACTCTGTTATTTGGTTTGATGCATCCAGCATGGTGGGAGCAGTGGCTGTATGTCCCCTCTCTTCCTCTCGTAGCTATCTGAATGCCTGGCTCTGTCCGTGCAGTGGCACGCTGTGATTGGCAGGTCTTCTGGCATGGCCACCCCCCTTGCATCGTTCATGCCTTTTATCTTTTGGTTTCTGTTCCTTCACAGATGCATGCTACCTCAGGAATCCTTTTATCTCCCTGTGTCTGTATTTAAGGATCTCAGGGATCTGAAACCAAATCTGATCATATATAGATGAATCTCTACCTTAATTGATATGATGGTTGAGCTGACAGGCCTGTTATAATTATATAAAGAATATTGTTATTTGTAACAGAACATGAAGATCAACAAAATTTATTTCTTGTAAGGGCAAGTGTGAACCTGTTTTTGTAGTGCAACATTGCTGCCACCATAATTCTTTTTTCTAAATTAATCAGTTTAAGCAATGCCATCAGCAGTTCTTTCCAGATCTCGCCAAAAAAAAAAAAAAAGAAAGAAAAAGAAAAAGCAGACAGGCTTAAACCGATGATGCATTAAGTAACACAAAGGAATTGTGGAGGAGCAATCTTGTAATGAAGGTTACTAGGGCACGAATCACATAGCTCATTCATCTTTCTCTCTCTTTTTCTCTCATTGTCTCCCCTCCCTCGCTCTTCTTAGACCATGGGGACATGATGGAGATGCAGGGCTTTGGAGGCAGTCCGTCGTCATGGCAGCAAGTCGAGAATGCCAGTCATGCGTCGTCATGCTTGTCCTGCTCTGTTGGGGGCGCTAGCTTGTCCGTAGAGCTTCCTGGAGCGTGCACCTGCATGCATGACCGGTGAGAATGCATGAGTTTATTTTTAACATACAGCCTTTTTGTGGCTAATTCCTCACTTCCACCGGATGCTGATCTCTGCCGGTGTTTCCGTTCCGCATCCAGAATCCCCCTCAAGATGCTGTGTCATAACATGAAGAGGCAGATTGTCTCTAGGGCCTTCTATGGCTGTAAGTCTACAGCATTATATATAAAAGCACTATGTTCCAATTCAGCCATTCAGCAAGCTAAAAAAAATATGATTACTTTAGGGCTAGCCTACTGTCGGCATCTGTCCACGGTGAGAACACATCTGTCAGCACTGGTCAACCACAATATTGTCCCACCAGACAAACCTTGTGAAGCATCCGGAGGCCTCAGCAAAGACGTCTGGAGCAAATACCAAAAAGACTGCAAGGTTGGTGTGGGCTACGTAAGGCCCATTAGTGAGCATCATGGTTTTTGACTGGAGTGTTGTCATCTCTCCTCCTCTTACCATCATATTTAAATTTTTTCTCAGAACTACAAGGAGCTGGAGCTGTTGCGGTTGGTTTATTATGGCGGTGTGCAGCATGAGATCAGGAAAGAGGTGTGGCCATTTTTGTTGGGCCATTATAAGTTCGGCATGGGGAAAAAAGACATGGCGCAGGTAAAACAAATCCCTCAATTTTTGGGTAAGAAAAAAAAAAGTTGATGAAGAAAAACTAGTGAGCTGTTTCTCTAAGCTGCTTTAGGAGCCGGTCTGACTGTGTTGCTGTCTGCAGATTGACGAGAAGATCGCAGCACGATACAAACAGGTGATGAGAGAGTGGAAGGCCTGTGAAGTGATTGTGAAGCAACGGGAGAAGGAGATGCAGTCAGCCATTTTTGCCAAACTCTCATCGGGTAGCAGCATTGACAGTCACGTCATGAAACTCATACACAGAGACTCGACTCTCAGCAATGAGGTAAGCTTCTCCCTTCTCTAAAGTAGTACTTCAGCTGAGGAGCTATCTATTCAGATCTGACAGTTGTGGTGTGTTTTTAAAGTTAATTACAGTGAAAAAGGTCAATCCAAAGAGATAACCAAGTGTGAATACATTATAAAGAATGAACAGGTAACGTGATAAGCAGATAGGAGGTACACTATTTTTTAAGAAAGCTTGCCAGAAATGACTGGGACTGGGATCCCATAGTACACAGTAAGCAAAAGTGGAGTGAGTAGGGGTTTTTACATTCATATGGGTGTGGACGAGCGGCCACATATGAAGCATGCAGGACAAACAGAGACCATGTTCATTAACATAAACTTGCAGTGCTGCCTGATACATTTACAGCATCCTTAGTAATTGCCTGGGCAGGAGAGCGGTGGTTTAGTTAGGATATTAGGGGATAATAGAACCCACTTAATTTGGATAACTGTATATATATAATAACTGTATATAACTGTAACCCTTAGTATATATTCATTTCTGCTTTGATATTTTCTCTCTCACTTCCTCCTTCTTTCAGGTGTTCATGTCAGTGGATGAACCTGATGGGGTTGGTCAGGACACTCCATGTGAGAGTGATAACACCCCCACCATGACCACTGTGGTTAATCCGGTCGCTCTGGCTCCCGATGAGAGGTCACTAGTTGAGTTTGACTCTCCAGACTCAGGCCTCCCTTCTTCTAGGAACTACTCAGTAGCGTCAGCACACTCCCAGATTCTGTCTAGCATTGATGATGGACAGAGTATGGAGGAGGAACCAGGAGATGAGGCCACACCTAGGGTTGGACTGGGAGAGCCGAGTGGGCAAGACTCACTGAGTGAGGACAGGCTGTGCAGTCAGCTGGATAAGCTGGACACTAACAGTGAGGATGTTCCACCTTCATTCTCCTCATATACGGTAAACTCAGCCCCCCTTATTAGGTCCAAACTATGACCATTAAAATATACATTCAGTCATTTAATCTAGACGCTGTTTAGTTTTTAATTTTAGTATTTTGTTTTTGTGTAATTATTTTCTAATTTAAAAAGTATTTAATGAATTTATTGAGTATGTTGTCTTCTGAGCTGCACTATTATTATTATTATTATTATTATTATTATTATTATATGGGAAACAATAGAGTCTGGTAAAGTAGGGGTTTTATAATTTCTTGCAGATTGAGCTGTTGGACACTGTGGCTTTGAACCTGCACAGGATAGACAAAGATGTTGCACGCTGCGACCGCAACTACTACTACTTCACCACGAGCAACCTGGAGAAACTGCGAAACATTATGTGCAGGTGAGCCAGACTTGGATCTGTGCTTTTCCCCTACCACTGTTATACAATATGCCAGCTATTTGATGTGTATGCCTGCTCTGAACACTCCTTTCTACTCAGTCTGATTCGTTTTCTCCTTTCCTGTCCTCTCAGTTACGTGTGGGAGCATCTAGAGGTGGGCTATGTGCAGGGCATGTGTGACCTCCTGGCCCCTCTCATGGTCATTTTGGATGATGGTGAGTTCATTGCTTAAACTTTGTGTTTGCTGGCTGTTGGGGTTTAATAGATGAGAAAAGCTCATGCATATTCTTAACCCCCGTAGTGTGTTTTCCTGGATATTAAACACATACCAAATAACTCCTCTATTTGCTATTTATCATCTTTGTAGAGTTTTAAAATAATTTTCCTGATGCTGCTCAGTTAACAGCCTTAAAATATTTGAATTAAGCCTGTTCTTATCTGTCCAAATCCATGTTTCATCTCATGTTAGAGCCACAGGGTTAAATGCGTTATTATAGCATAAAGAAACGTATCATTATGATGGAGACTAAATTTAGGTCTTTCTTACAGCTGTGTCCATGGGTTGTGCTCTCTCATTCTCTCATGCTTTCTTTCTTTCTCTCTCTCTATTTCTCTCAGAGTGCCTTGCCTACAGCTGTTTTACACAGTTAATGAAGAGGATGAGTCAGAATTTCCCCAATGGAGGAGCCATGGACACTCATTTTGCCAATATGAGGTCCTTGATACAGGTGATGTGTCTTTTCCCCTCACAGAGGCCATCTGGATAGAGATTCATACAGTGAAAGACGTGATTATTAATGAGCTGTCAGTGTTGCTGCTTTTGATAGTGCTTAGTACATGTACTTTGAACAATGACAATAAAGTTGAATCTGATCTAATCTAATCTTTACAGATCCTTGACTCCGAGTTGTTTGAGCTGATGCACCAGAATGGAGATTACACTCACTTCTACTTTTGCTACCGCTGGTTCCTGTTGGACTTCAAGAGAGGTATGATGACATCTCCAATGCGAATGTTTATTACTATTCTGAAATGGTGAAAGCCTCTGCTCATTTTTGCCTGTTTGCATATGTGTGTGTTAGAGCTGCTCTATGAGGATGTATTTGCCGTGTGGGAGGTGATCTGGGTGGCACCCCGTATCTCCTCCCAACATTTTGTACTGTTCATTGCGCTGGCTCTGGTGGAGGTGTACCGGGAAATCATTCGCGACAACAACATGGACTTTACAGACATTATCAAGTTCTTCAATGGTGAGGTTCAATTTGTTTCTGTATGCTTCTACTTGAGTAAAGCACTGATAGCCGTGTGCAGCTTCATATTCTTAGGGACAAACTCCTTAAGGGACCAGATGATCCATTCACCCTGAGGTTTTAGAGCATTGGGTCTTTATTACACTGGACCATTTTAAACGTGACTGGAAATGTTTCTGTCTCTTATCTTCTTATATGTGTTTTTTCTCTTCTTTTTTGATTTTTATATAACCTGAAGAGACACACAGTACGTAGTGGGCACCACAATGACAAATGACAAATGACAAATAAATAAATAAGCTGAAATGAAACAATAAGATAGAGTGGGCCATCAGAATTGAGAATGAATAGGCATGTGAAAAAGTAGTGGTTTGTACTAACATATAGGCCCTTATTCATCAAAGTTGTGTAGAAACAAGCCCATTTTTTAGTGTCAAGAATGATGTACAAACAAATTGTCGTCTGACTCATGAAACATCAAAATAAGCAGTGATTCAAGTGCAAATGATGAATCAGCTCCAGCTATATGTAAACAAGTTCCTGTCCACCAGGCCCTTATTTACAGCACACATCAATTTACCCATCAGTTAAATGTATTTGACGACATTTCATTTACACAAAACATTCCCACCGTTTACGTGGGTGTTGTGATAGTGAGTCAATAAAAGGAAAGCATTCAGCAAGCTAAGGTCATCCAAGAAAACGGTTCAATCAAGAGGGGTAAAAAAAAAAAAGAAAATAAAGATGTTCTCATTGGTATCCTCTAAAATGGCACAAAATTAAATATATACCAAACATGAATTGATGAATTCGGAAACTGTAGGTGGAATTAGTGTATGCTCATTTCACGATCGGAGTTCGCCATACACAACTTCAATGAATAAGGTCTGTAGTAACTATATGCCTTTTATTCTGTCTAATAGAAATGGCTGAGCGGCATGATGTCCAGCACATCCTGAGGATAGCCCGAGAGCTGGTACACAAGGTGCAAACGCTCATAGAGAACAAGTGAAGCTCACTTCCTGCTTCATCACTCTATTTCTCATTACTCCTTCCCCTTATGGTCCAGTTGGCAATCCCTCTACTGAGAGATAGAGGGGGAAGGAAAGCACACTGGCTCTTGGTGACTCCCCCGGGGTAAAGCGATGAGACTGCTTGGGACCTGCAATTAGACTAAATGGCCTGAAATTGTCTTTTTACTGTATCCTTTGCCTGTAACGGAACGCCATTGTGTTGGCTGTTGGAGTTGTCTGCATGCATGTGGGATTTGAGCACACTGTGACTGATTTTTCTTTTTTTTTTCTTTTTGCCCGTACACGCCTCCAGTATACGCTGCATCCACTGGGTCCTTTCAGCGTCCACTTTCTAAAAAAAAAAAAAATGACTTCAGCCTCAAGATTTGCCACAATGTAGTTTTGTTTTACCAATGACTGTTTTTCCTCTCTGCCAAATGTACAGAAAGTATTCCGTACTTATCAGTGACTCTCAGGAGGATCCCTTCTTCTCTTTCTCTGCCTTTATTAGATATGGCACTGAACATTACAGTTGAGCACATTTTTCTGAATCCACAAAGCCTGACATTACAGTACTGAAGAAAAAGCAGAAGCTGCCTAATGTCAAACCCACTAAAGAACTAAGCCACGAAGAAGTCATTAAAGCATTGATTTGTGACCAAAAGGACTGTGCCAATTATATGACCTTGTCATAGTATTTGTCTACCTTGTATTTGTCTTTGACTTTGCTGGCCTTTTTTTTTCTCTCCTAGATCTTCGGGAACTTTTCTGATGGTTGATTAAAAAAAAGTGGCTACTTTTGCACTTTTGCACATCCCTCCCTTCCTCAGTCCAAAAGAGGGAAAAGGGGTGGAGGTGTAATTCCCAGGATCCTCTCTGCTCTGGTTGAGAGTCTGCTCTGAAATGAGATGGAGACACAAAGGCGAGCTGCTTCCACATGATGGCTGCAAGGCCATGTTAAAAATGGGCAATGTGATGTGTCTCAGTGTGTGCCACATCAAGAATGGTGCATGGCTTCTTTACACACTAACGAGTATGTAATTGTTCACTCGTTGCAGCTTTAGTGAGCGAGTCTTAAGTATGATCTTGGCCTGCTGATCAGTATAGACATTCCTGAATTTAGTAGAACATCTCTGCAGAAGACGGTCCTGCAGAAGAACGTCACTCTTATGTTTCAGCCAAAGCTCCTTCTCAGTACGCACAGCACTCTTGGTGCTCAGAACCTAAACATGTCCAGCATTGCCCCTTAATGTCTTCCCCTATCCTGAGCTACTGCTGCCTAATTCCTCCAAACACCTCCAAATCAAATCCCCTCAGATTCTTTGTACCCCTACAAAGCTTCTGCATCGGTTGTCAGGTAGCAGTTCCTTAGCTGCCCGCTATAGTTTCTGTGCCTCAGACCCTGCTGATCAGTTGTCTTCATTTTGTGAGTGTGTGTGTGTGTGTGTGTGTGTGAGGGACATGATGCATCCTATGAAAGATTACTTCCAAAAGGAGCTTGTGTACCAAAGCCTCCAGAACATCGTCCTTAGTGTCATACAGTTGTGCAACCTCCATGCATAACTCAAAGACTGTTGAATGAATATAAATCATCATCTTAATTTTAACTGTGAAACACTTAATTTATTAACTTTTTCCCCATGTCCTGCTACTGTAGTGTAAATAAAAGGAGAGAAAAAGCCCTGGAGTTCTCTGAGGCCCATAAAAGCAACTGTATTTTAAACATTATTTTTTACTTTTGGTTGTAGAGATGTGCTTCAGTGAACCCTGTATAACTGGAGAACTGTACAGTTTGAATGTGGGAAGCCTTTGTTACATGTTGACTGTTACAGTCCTTATTCATGTTGTGCCCTGGATTCTATGGATTTGAAAATTATATATTTTGTTTTTGGATGCCAAACTCTGAATGCTGAAGTATGTATTTTAATGGATGTATAATTTTACCTTGAATGTATTACTAAAAAAAAAGTTGTTCCCAACATATCTTGACACAGTCAAGTTTCATTTGTCAAAGTACATTTGCTTGTGTATGTTTGTATATTAACAGCAGTGGCAAGAGGAGACTTGCTTCCGAAGTTTTTCAGAAGACAAACCAAACCCTGTCGCCTGAAGTCACCACTAGTGGGCGCCACCAGTCAAATAAGTCAAATAAGTCAAATAAGAGTCACAATCAGAGATGCATCAATGGGTAATGTGGAGATTCTGAAAATGTAGCCATGCTTCCTTACAGAGATTAAATTATATATAAGTAGGACAGTTGTTGCAAAAAATATCCAAAATCTATTATTTCTATTGGATCTAATCCATGTATGTACAAGATCACTTCAGTAAAAACCACTTCCACCACCAAAAGTGAGGACCAGATGGTGAAAGGTACTAATGGCCATCCATGAGTGGTAACTTTCAGTGTCATTCCCTTTGGATGAGAAAGCTGTTCTTGTCCAATATTATTAACATCATACATGCTTGCTGTCTATATTTTACAAAGTGAACAGCATAGAGCATTCGCATTTAGCCAGCAAGTTATCAAGTTAATCTTTGTTTGAAAACTTCTATATATAAAAGAACTACAGACTACATATAAAGTTCTGTCAGCTCACTGTTTTTTTGGGGCTGGTTCTCGGTCAAAGCGCTGTTTAGGACTTCACCTGTGGTAAACACCAAACACTATACAGGAATTTAGCCTTCGATCACTTTTGAAGTGCGTTTAGAAAACCTCAAATCAAATTCAGCCAGAATTCTAATATTAATCATTACCAAGCTCAAAATTAATGTTTTTCAGCCTAATTTCTACCAACCACATGTGTGTGTTTACCACAGACAACAGCTTTGCATATTTCCTGTACAGAGAAAAGAACTAAAAACTAGAACTAGAAGACTAAGAGCAGTCAAAAATCAATAAATGTTTAAAATATGTGACTAACAGGAATTCACAACTGCAACTGTTTGAACTCAAACAAACAGTTTAAACACAGTTTAAACTAATTACTATACTTTGGGGCTTTGTGGTATCCATGCATGCTCAATTGGAAAATAAGGAAAATTAGTAGTCCTATCTCTGAAAGGACATTTTATACAGATACAGAGCTTAACTCACAAATACCTTTGACTGAACAATTCATGAGTGTGCTCTATATGTTTTGCAGATAAGTTATTATCTGTGGTAATCACACACATGCTCCAGATGCAGTACACAGAGATCATGTTGAAAAATTGTTGGGAGTACTCTAAGACACACACACTAAAGATTTTTAATTGAAAATCCATGGTATTTTCTACAGTTGTTTGGATTCAGACCCAAAATTGCAAACAATAAAACACCCTTCATAAAACCACAATTACATATGAAAAAGAGAAGACTACAACACTCACACCACTGGGAGGGCCTGTGGCAACCTGGAGAACCTGGAGAAAGTGCATGGTGACATTCAGGTAGCAGAAGCACAGGCATTCTAGAGTGACATACCTTTAAATAAGGCACATGAGGAGGTGATGCTCCTCATACAATGGCACGTCACAGTAGGGGCTTGGCATCCATTCTGTGTATAAGCCAAGTAGATGATGTCCACCACACAGTAGGCCATCCTCTGCTTAGACAAGTGAGCCCACATAGCTGTTACAACTATTAACAAATAAACAGTTGGTCTGGGGATTGGAGGTCTGCCGGCAGATCCAAATAGCACTGTTGAGCATGTACTGGGAACAGCAATGAACACTCCACCAGGTCACCCTCACTGAGGGCTGCAAGGTCAATGGACTGATTCACAAAGATGAATGATATGACCTTGAGCATTCCTGAGGCTGCATGGCTTAAACTACATGTCACCCATAGCATGTGAAAAGGGAGAGTCTTCAGGAACTGGTTCAACCCTCTGGGATCTAGAATTTGACAGAAACCACTGCCCTTTTTATGAACAAGGAAATACGTCAAATAGAACCGCTTTACCTTTTCTATAGCACATATGTCTGAGAGAGAATGGATTTCCTGGGACAGGCATACGACTTTTTTGGGGTCTGAGTTAAAAAGGTATTACGTGTCAAAAGGCTGGGAGCCAGAAGTGGAACTGTAGTCTGTATCCCTGCAACACTGTCATTAGGACCCATGGTCTCATCATCAGCCGCATTGCCAGCTTTCCTACAGGGATATACTCAGCAAGAATCTTAGATCCCAGCCTAGGGCCTGTCCCATGGAGTAGATGAAGGGTACACGGACACATACCAGAAGTCTGAGAGTGTGTGTCTCCCCCTGCCTTGGGCCTCCTGTAGGTGGTGTAACACAGAACCAGGGTGTGGCATCCTAATGGAATCTCCTACAGTATGTAGTTGATTTGAAACACAAGTGCATCCTCAGTGGGTCTGCACTCAGCACTTAGGCAGTGTACATCAGGGTATAGTGCATTTGGTTGATGATGATTAATGCATTGCAAACATCAACAGCAGGCATATGGCCAAAACTGACCTGCTCATGATTCATCATATAAGTCGGAATATATGCCACAGGGCTCGGGTGCAGGTGAGCTGAGGCCTGTGTGAGGCTCCCATGAAAGCTGTCAAAAAGTCCTTTTGTGCCATAACATGGCACATGTAAACAAGTACATTAAATGTCGGTTGCAGTACCATCCAAATGTACTCAGGCCATAACTGTTTTCAGAGTGGCCGTCACAACTAATAGAGTCTATTGTATGTACCTGAGCCAGAAGAGGCAGAATAAACTGCTCTTTAGATGTTGCTGACAGTGGCACGGAAAGTGGTGGCTCATCTTGTAGGTCATTACCAGCCTAGAAGAAACCTCCAGACATGGCTATAGACATAGCATCCTCCTTCAATAAGGGGCAAGAAGGATGACTGTCCACTGGAGGTCTGAAGTCTAAACCTCTTATATGGTCCCAGCTCCTTGATTATTGATTTCAGCTGAGCCATGTCTGCCACAAAGACGGTGATTTGTCTAGTAATTCAGTCTGTTTTCTGGCCTTTTTGTTGTGCTTGTCGCTCACTGCTGGGCCTGTGTGTTTGTGACTAGCAAGCTGTTCAGAATGAGGGGCTTGGGCCAGATTCGACTCTAAGCCAGAACTGAAATCTGCCAGCCGAATGCACCGTGCTGACATTGACTGCGCTGAATGTTCGGCGATGCCGACGTTCAAGTCAGACACAGCATCGCTGAGATGGTCAATTCTAAAGCACAAATGTTCAGACACGACGTCAGTGCAAGTCTTGTAGCAGGGCTGTCTGTGGCTACTATCAAGGAGACATCACCCAAGTGTAGAGAAAAAAATTAACATTGTGTGGAGGGAATGCCCAGTCGACAACAAGAAGCTATGAGAGAGAACCACTCAACAATGCTAGTAAACATCTAGTAAGCTAGATGGTGGGGAATGTGGAATCCTCTAGCCTCAGTTCCTCCCTCATCGGGAAAAGTACCACTCACTGTAATGTCCACAGAAACTACTCAGCACAGGCAAAGTCATTGACACTTCAGAGAAAAATGTTCAACTCTTTCAAGCCCATAAAATGAATATCTGCATACAAGAAAAGCAATTGACTAGCTAAATGCAAGGTAGTAATGCTAATGAGGGAAAACCAGGCTAACAGATGCTCATAATATATGAATAAAAACACACTCACCAAGGCATAAAGGAATAAGTGGATGCTATCCCCAGCTTTGGAGGACAGGATACCTGAAACACCCACAAGCTCCATATCATGTTCAGGCAGTCCGACATGCTAACAGGTAAGAAAGAGTAAAGGGTTGATTGCTGTATGACCTTGCTGGAAGATCTTGGTATGTGTGCGCATACACACAATGGGGTATCCAAGTGTTTGACACTGCCCCTGGCAGATGGGTAAAATGGAACCACAGATCACCACAGTGGACTACAGTGTAGCATAATAGCACCATGGGAGTATCATGGTTACCTCAAAGTACAGTAGTAAAACCATGGTTAACCATAGTAAGCCATAGTGATTTTTCATAAATGATTAGCAATGTACAAAAAAAAAGGTCAGACGATGCTATTGTACACTGTAGTACAAGAGCTGAGCATAATGTCTCTTGCATCCAATTTTTTCATCAATGGAAAAATTGCAAGTACATTTTCTTGCCTTCAACACTGACAATTCATTTATTACATTTCTCTGTGTACAAAAGATCATACTTGTGAATGATGGTACAAAATGCAATTCTGTATTTACCACCGCCAATGCCTCCAAACTGTGATCTTGTACACGTGTACCCGAGGAATTGCACAATACAAAGGCATGAAAATAAAACAGAACATCAAAATAGATATTGCATCTTCAAAAGCTAAGTTTCTTCCATAAATACTTCCTTTGCTAGCCACTGTATTTTCTTATAACAGAATCACAGATTTATGTAGCCAGGAAAAAAAAAGTCAGATGATTATCATATGACCAAAAAATAAAATCCAAAAAAAATAATGGAAAGAAATTCAACATAGCAATGACATTCGTAGGCCACAATTGTTACAGTACAACATCAAAGGCCAAAAGTTCTCCATATAGTGGTCCAGGCCCATGGGCCAGAGAGGGTGTGTGTGTTTGTATGCAGGTGAAACAGTCTGAGGGTATGTGTGGGTGAAAGAGCACAGAGGTCCCAGTAGGGGTTGCGTGAGCACACCATGGTCCTGCTGCACCTGTTCCTGCTTTGTCCTGTAACACAGTAGGGCATAACCAGCTGAGTGAGCATATGAGGAAACAGTAACTACACTAAAACACTAGAAATAAACGAGGCTGGTGACAAAGTACTGCAACCAAAATCCTGGGAATACAGTCAATAAAACCTTTAAACATTTCAACTATGTATTGAATGGAAGACCTTAAGACAGTGTACTGGTCCAGATCGAGGCTTTGATTACAGAAAAAGCTCCCAAAAACCTGTTGTAACCTTCATGTCAGAGTTTTTCATGTGAATCAGTTGGCTTCGATAATGAAATGGGCCACTCACTTCTATGGATGTGTCGACTCCTTCTATTCCCTCTTCTCCTAACTGGAGTTTGGCTTCTCTGAAGACTTTTGTAGCTGTAAAAGAGAGGTGAGAAATATTTCATTGCTTAAGAAATTCAGTATCTAGGTGTACTACAGATCTGACACTATGAGGAACCCAATTTGTAAAATGAAGTGAAGACCAAGCTGAACAATCAACCTTCTTCTGGAAATCGGTCAATAATGGTGCAACATGCAGGTGAGTAAGCTTTAATGTTTAACATCAGTGACACATCTTAATAAAGGCATCACGCCTGTCTGCCCTTTCAGTGTGTTAACAACATGCAGTGTTTCAGTGACAAGCATGGCTCATCACCAGTCAAATTTAATCTCATCTAATCTAATCGCATTGCTGAAATGGCAGAACTCCACGGGATCTTTTCTTGGATCTTGACATTGTTTTACTTTTACAGATCGAGAGGGGGCAGTATTTAACCATCAGACAGCCAGAGAGCATCTGGCTTCCACTCCCTCTCTGTGGAACTATCAGAAATCAGAAATGAGGAATCTAAGCACATAATGTCAGAAGACGCATTTCCAAACAGGAAAATAAGGCGATAAAGAAGATCAAAGGATCACAGACTGTAGGATGGTACAAGGTAAGTAAGATAATCATCAGAATGAGCACCAACAATTTTAGAAGATGGTAAGCCCACACGAGAGAAGAGATGGAAATGAAAATCAGTACTACTGCAACCACTACTGTATTTTAAGGAAGATTAAGCAAAGAAAATAAATTTTAAAAAAAAAAGGGGGGGGGGGGGGGTGGAGATTTGTAGGGAAGTAAAAACCAAATAGACTAGTGCTGTCAAAAAAAGCCACCATACCTGGGATTGTTCTTTAAGAAAGTCAGGTAGCTGAAATTCACCTTTAAATACCTAGAAAAAAACAAAGAACTGTTTTAGAGGCTGACATGCTGCAGTCACTACAACAGAGCTTTGTTCCTACATCTAGCGCAAACAACACAGTGACACTGAACCCATGATCTGACCTGGACCTTTCTATTCTCTCACTGTGACAGAGCTAAGACCACAGATTTTCTGTCTTTTAACATCTGTAGTCTATCAACTCTAAGCTCTACTTAGTGGTTTACCCATATAATGGCAGTTAAGATTGAAATCAAATGTAGCACAATAAGCCAATTAAATGGCCACGTTTTGAAATGATCTCAGAGCAAATGCAGGATTTTGTAAAATAGGCACTGTTTAACTAAGACTATTCAGACTATTCTCTCAGCCAAGGTGTTGGACTCAGCTGAACCCAATGCTCATGTCTCAGTGTGTCTGCCAAGTCATAGGATGAAAGGGACGCAGAGAGAGGGGGTAGGGGGTGGGGGGGGGGGGGATTACAGGGATGGAGCACTTGTGAATTCTGTGCACTGTTGATATCAGAGGCAGCCTCATTACTGAGTGTTTAAGGAAAGCCCGAGGCTGCAGAAAGGAACAATCTCCAACTAAAACAAGTCCAGTTCATGCCTCTCTGTGAGAGTCAGGTGAGGAAGTTGGGTGAAAAAGAGTGGGTCTGAAGGAATATTAGGTAAAAATCAAATAATGAAATGAAAGAACCAACAACAACAACAGAAAACCCAGACCAAAAGGAAACAAGTGGCAGACAGAACAGGAAGCAAGGGTGCAAGGGGGGAAATGGAAAAGGTTAAATATACGGTGCTAAAACTACAACTTCACGGTACTATCACTCTGCAAAATGTCGGACAAGCAGCTGTTTGGAAACCTGAGGGTCTCTCACTTGTTTTACTTTCCACCACTGATGCAGCCACCGCCGGGGCCCGTCAGCCATCAGAGCCCCACAGAGTCTAATTCTTTCGAATCAAATCACACCCCTCTTCCCTGGAGAGCGAGTTTGAAAGGAAAAGACAAAAGGAAGTGGGAGTGCTGCCGATCACATCCTTAACATAAAACTCTCATTAAACCTTTTAATGTAAAAAAGAACAATATTAAGTTATTCCCCTAAAATTGGAAGCTATAAATGACAAAAACAGTAAGAAAACTTGAGATGCGTCAATATCATTTTTTTAAAAACAGAGTATGAGTGCATGTTTTCGGGTACTCTCTGATATCAATGCCGCATTTGGTAACCTGCTTATTTAATAATCAATAAGAGGTGTAACGGAACCTTTTATTTAGCTCTGTTTGCTTTCCTGATTTAAAAAGAGTGGCCATGAAGAGCACACACGTGTGTGTTTATGTATGTAGGCTACGAGACCCGTTCTTTAAAATGTTACTAATTGATATTAAATAAAATGAGTTGGCTAGCTAACTAATCATTAGTTACCATGGATGGAGTAGGGTTGCAGTGAAGAGCAGGCTTTTTTTTTCCAGTTCAGAAAAGCGCTTCTATACAGCTTTAAATAAAGTACGCTTTTGCTTTCATTACATCGAAATCCCTCGTTGTCAGTGACTCATAGTGGCTGAGCAGCAATAACAACATACGGGGTAAGCGCTGTTATTTTCACTCACCTAAGGTTTTTTCTGTAGCCATTCTTCTTGCCTAGTTAGCGTATACGATGCTTTATCAGGTTGCTTCTACTGTAAAAAAGATGCTGTAGTACCTCCTCTGGATATTTTCACAGAGCACTGTTTGCAGTCCTCGATTCGATGGTTCGATTACCATCATTAATTGTGAAATATGTCCAGAGCGCTGTAATTTTGTGTTGTTTGTTCATTAAAGCGATAATGTATACTAGGCTTATGTAACATAGTATCACATGGCATCTTGTATTGGTATCAGTACGTGTTAAGGAGTATGTGTAAACAAGTGAAAACAATACAAAAAACGCAAAGAGGAAAATGTTTATTCTATATTTAGTATGTCACCAGTAATCTAAGTAAATTTCATTATATAGTGCAACTTTAAACGTTTTTCTGTTCATATGCAATAGAGAACCTGAGCTGAAAAAAAATCTAAACCACCTGAAGCAGTGCTGTAACTTAATATCTGCACGAGACGATAGAGAATATGACAGATGAGACGCTCAGGGAGCTGGCCCTAAACTTTTATTTGACTCGGTGCTTTTTAGTGTGTTTGAGTACATGACACATTCTTTCACAGAGGAGCTGAGCAAATTAGGCTTGCTTGGCCTAGCCTGACTACAGGAGACCAGCATTACTCAAGTTTTTAGCCCTAATTAATGAGAGGAACGTCTGGAGGTGGTAGCACTGGGGGGGAGAGAGAGAGCTTCCTGGGCCAAACTGCCTCCTCCTGCTGAGAGCTGCAAGCCAGCGTGGAATGTATTTGTAATAGTTCCAACACTGATGACAATTGTGTTTCTCATTTTCCAGGGTGCCATTTCATAGCACTCCAAGACTAGAGACTGAAATAGTATATCGACTCCTCCCATTTTAATTTTGGAAAAGGAATGGTGACTTAAAGCTGCATCAATCACAGTGATGGTTGTACATGCAGCAAGAACAACACAATCTTATCTCTGAAAGACTCCAGAGCCTAACGCCTGCCCGCACGTAACTCATCAATGTCTGAGAGGAACGCAGGGCCGAGAGCCAGGTACTGTTGTGGATAATCCATAGCCAGGTTCTGTTGCTGCTGATTAGAGGCCAAAAGCTGTGGAAGAAGATATTCTGACAGCAGGGGCCCAGAATCACATCTCATATTTTCTCATCTTCTCTTGCGACACCCCCTCCCTTTCCCCACATATCACTAATGTCCCCATAAATCCAGAGATGATAATCAGGATAGACGGCCCATGTGGGTTCATTATCCTTCAGACGGACACCAATCAGCCAAAACGAGGCAGCCAGAGGCTCACACGAAGCTGCCTGTTTATTACAAGGCTGATTAGTAAAAAGGAACGGACAGTAAAGGACACCTCTAGGTAAAGCCACTGTTAAGATTTTAGGTAAGAGTTGAATCCTACACTTATAGCTTGCACTTAAAGCTTAATACCTTAACTTTATAGCTTGCGCTTAATCTTAAACCTTAAATAAAAACGATTTCCGTTCCAGCAGTCCTGCAGATTTTGGATCAAATGGAAAATGATCAGAGAAACCTGTGTTTGTTTGTGTGTGTGTGTGTGTGTGTGTGTGTGTGTAATGTAAAAGTAATGTCTGCCCTTATTTGCCCATGTTTTTACCAGAAGCTCCTATGCTACTGAAAGCATCAGGGGTTTGTTTGAGGCGAGGATGTAAGTCGTCTCACCGCTGAAGCGCATATGGAAAAGTGGAGAGAGACAGAGGAATATGGCAGATGCTGTTTCAGCTGTACTTTCATACTCCACAGTAATGTTTAAACTCTTCTTCTTCTTTTTTTTTTTTTACCATTTATGGAACTGACTGCAGCTGTCATTTGAAATAAAGGCCTAATGTTTAAAAAAAACACTCTTCATTTGCACATGAATATTTCTGGGCCTAAAAAAACTAAGTGACTTCTGTTAGAGGATAATGTAGACTTGCTAAGAAGAACCACTAATAATTCTTAATACTAGCTTCAATTACTTTCAGTGCCATTGTGTTTTCTGATCAGTTCTCTAAGGGGGGTGGTGATGATGATGAATCAGGACATTAAAATTACCGTCTGCAAACAAATAAGAGTGCAAACAAAATTGGGGAAAGGGACATTAAAACGTTGTTTAAATACTTTGTTCAAGACTTTGCTTTTGAGTTCCTCGGGCGTTCTCCTATTTTTGGTGCACCTAAATGGGTTGTCACTGTTCTCTTTTCATGATTGAAGTTGTTTATTCAAGCCTCATAAATCCAAGCAGTGGGTGGACAAGCTTCAACAGCCAGACCCTTCCTGTCCATATTTACAGCCACACGGCATTCACTCTTCACACAGGACTGAAATTAAATTAAACCTCAAATCAGACCGTTCACCTACTTTTCCCCTTTATGCTAAATAAAAACAGAGGGCATTCAAACCAATATCCGGGCTTGTATGCATACGTCTGATTGTATTTCTGCATCGTCTCATCCTGCTAAATGAGACCGGGGTTAGAGCATGCCAATCCGAGTTAAACACAAACTCATCATAATCGTCCTCAGCCCAGGAACGTATTGATCTTGATATAAAATTTCTCAACATAGATCAGAGAAGCTGTAAAGCCACTTAATAGGTATTGATTGTGGCTTTGGAAAGGATTCAAGACGTGCTAATTCACAGCACATGCTGTACAGACAAATAAAGGGGAGAATGTAAGAATTATGCTCTACAACCACAAAATGATAATTACTGTAACAGTGCACTTACAGCCACCGAGAGCTGAGACTGTGAGTAAGATAGAAAGTAGAAGCTGAACAGCAACGCTTAATTCATTCCTTTTACTGTGAAAAAAACACATCACACTGCCACACAGTTTTAATCACACTGACGCCAACGTGCCAAATAATTCAGACTGAATTACTGCAAATACGAGATCAAACAGTTCATTCAAGGCAGCTGACAGAAAAGGAGTCATAAATGACCTCTCCGGGAAACTTCTGAACTCCTCTGGTATGTGGATGATTGAACATTTGCCCTTCGCTTTCATTTAAATCATTTTCAGTATATAAAGAGCTGCAGAAAGTGGACACAGGGGCATTGATGCATAAGGCTGCACACAGCGGTTTGCTTAGTAACCTGATGAGCTAGCTCCATGCAATACAGGGAAGCTATTCTTTCACCCTTGTTTATATTGGAATTTAATATGTAAGTTGGATCTGCTATATTTGGAGCACGACAAAATAAATACCAAGGTGTGTCAGTACATCACAGAACGAGACACGGGCTGCCTTTCCTGTAGTGTGTGTGGTTTCAGGGAACAACCGTTTCATTTCCTGTCTTGCTCAATATCTCACACACCTCATCTGATCATTACAAGAAGCTCTATAAAATATAAGGCATCTATTACAACACTTTATGTTATAACTTAACATAAACTGTAATACGTGTATTTTTATCGTCATCATTATAAACACTGCGTATCAGCAGATACTGATACCCACCCAATACCGTTTTCTTTAAAACTACTAAGCTTTAAACAAATTGTTGACTGAAGCACTTAAACATTTCACATATTGTAAATGTAATAAATATACTAAAGTACACAGTATAAAGTCAACCAGTCTAGTCTCTTTATATATGATCATTTCCAGTTCCAAAAATACATTTCTTTTCCAAATCCAATTCCAATCTTTGCCATTTGTTACAGGATCTGCTATCGGATACAAGATAGTTTTCCCTGATATCAGATCCACCATTTTTTTTTGCTGGTATCAGGACGATACAGATACTCTGTATTGGATTGGTGCCATCTCTAATATTATTATTATTATTATTATTATTATTATTATTATTATTATTAATTTTCACATGTTTCAATGTCATCATTACAGGTAGCCCATCCAACACTGGAAATAAACCTGGAGCTTTCAGCTGCCTGTCTAGTGGAAAACTGCCGTTAGAAGTGCACTGGTCATAAAAAAAATGCATGCCAAACTACATAACATTTATCCAGTTGTCAGATTTAATAAGCTAGTAAAAAAATATTAAAGAACTCTAAAATATTCTAGATATTCGAATTGTATGATCCTCAAGATTTCCTCAGTAATCACAGTACATTACTGCATAAAATACTACTTTATAATTGAATCAGTCAGATTTTTTTTTATGATGCCATAAAATAATCTATAATTTCAAAAACGGTATGTAATCTTGAAAATGGAAAATGTCCTCTTCCATCCGAACAAAATCCCAATAATTAGAAATTTAGAATTAGATATGGTTCCACGACCCTGCTCAGGATGGATGGATGGATGGATGGAAGGATGGATGGATGGATTAGAAACAGCGCACCAGTCACCAACATGCCGATTCTGCTCTGTACATGACCACGATCCAGGATGTCAGACCTCCTTAAATTTTTTGGAGCGCTGTAATAGTTACTTAAAATTTATTTTTTAATCATTTGCTGTCTGATAAGTGTGCTGCAATCACAATTAGTCATTAGTTGGCCTACAAGTTGTTTACTTCTGCCTGTCGAGATCTACAACACAGATGTACAACTCCTGTATAGCACATTTGCACACCGTGCGTCAGTGAAAACAGAGAATTTCACCGTGAGCTGAAACTCTCTGCGCTTCACAACTTTGGCAGGGAAGAATGACAACTTAAAGGTCCTGGGAAGTTTAAAGTTGTCGTTATCTATCAGTTCAGCCAGGATGAGTCAGGGAGCTCGGGTCAGAGCCAGCTGAAAGTCTGAAGACTATCAACAAAAATCTGAAATATACTTCCACTCTGTTCAGTCTGCTGACAGGCTCTAATTTCCACAGGTCACTGACGCCCGTGTACGTGTGCGCGCATGCGCGTGTGTGTTAGATTGGGAGAAATATCATCTCGACACACACTATGACAGTTCTTGTGATTACTCACTCCTTGTTCATTATCGCATACCTGCATCCAAACACTCTCTATTATCTACTACATACAGTACTAATCACAACAGATAAACATGTAAGATAAGGAGTTTATGACAGAGTGAATAATCTTTTCTCCTGAATACACTACACAACGCTGTTCTGTCAAACTCGGTCTCTGCTTGCGTCTTTGTCCTTGAGCAGAGGAAAAAAAAAAATGGAGTAAATATTTGCGGTCAAAGTCAGAACTTTTCAAGCTAAACAGTGCATAGCTACATCTGGTTCCAACTTATTTTGAATGTGAGGCTTTCTCATAAGGAGGAATTGATTTAGTCATAGGCCTAGTGGTATTGCACGGAATTAGCGACCTGAAAGAACACAGTGACACATCACATGTATGAAGGACATTTTTCCACATACGGTGGATAAGCCATTAGGGTTCTTTATGGTTCCACTGAGATTTGTTTCAGAACTAAGATTTTTGTGATATATGTGTAAACAAAGCCCAACCGCTACATGTGCATTATTGAAACCAAATGCTGTAACGTAATGCGTTAACTAGAGCAACATCACTGATTACTTCATAGGGGAAAGGGACATTTGGATATTTTACATCTATTTATCCTGTCAAGTAAATAAAATTTTAGCATAAGTACTAAAAAAAAAAAAAATGTCCAAGATGTTAACCAAATAAATCACGCCAATAAAACAATTATTCACCAATATTAAACACTTTTTTTTTTTTTTAATCATGCTACTTGTTTTAGAGGGAATCTTCAGTAAGCTAATGCTGATGTGAGCTGTGCTGTGTAAGGCTGACACAATTCATCAAGCAGTTCACAGACAGCAGTAGTCCCATATTACATAACCTCTGATGTGTGGGCGAAAAAGGACTGACAAATATCAATCCAAATGCTAATCAAATCCACGGGTTGTTTCAGTCTGTGTAATCACCTGACATGACTGTCGCTAACAGGCTGCACGAAAGAAATCAAGCCCAGCCTTGCTTCTTCAGACCGTTCTGTGTATTTTTCTTACAACCAGTGGTGGTGGTGCTGTTGCGCTTGGTTGCTAACAGCAAATAATCTGATATGAAGGGCAAAAATGAAACCTTACATATTTTCAATTCTTGCTATCTTTAACAGACAGTTTGGACTCAGCCCTGCTAGCCCATTTACACCAACTGCGCCTGACTGATATATCTTTTTATTTGGGAGCAGAAGAATTATACTACCGGTTAATGTTAAGTGAGTGAATGCCAATTAAACTGAAGATGTTCGTGTTATTGGGGAGGTGTACTTCCCAGGATGAGGCATTTAGCAAAAATGTCAATGTGTCTAAATGTTAATTTACTGCTTTGTTACCAGTCAACATTGACAACCACATTACCGTTCAGGGAATGTAAGGGAAATGCTGAGGATAATGTAGTAAGACTAATGCTGGCAGAACTGAAAGTTTAAGTGCTTAGTCTCAATGATTATGAAAGAAGCATGACGTTAATTTCAATTCTAAGGTCAATACATTGATATACATGGTTTTGGCCACAAGTACACTGCCCTCCAAAAGTTTGGAAACGCCTGAACAAAATAGGGTTTTTGGGCAATATCAGCATAAATCCTCTTTAGTTAGTGACCATTTTGCATTGATAATAAGGGACAACACTAGGCATCCGAGCAGTCAGTTTATTCAAACATTGACTTGATATATTACTCCAAGCCTCCTGGAGGATTGCCCAAAGATGA
>CM040988.1:9934931-9957854 GCA_022985145.1 Pangasius djambal | reverse complement strand
TTTGGTTAATATATACTTAGAAGTCCATGTCTTGTTAAAAACTCGACATTCTGCATCAATCTTTCTTTGCTTAACGTGAGTGGACATTTTGGGGATAACCGCTAATGCACCTTTGGTAAAGGTCAGATCACTAATTAAACACGGGCACGTACGCGCACACCATAAGGCTCACACGCATGAGCATAATGACGTATAATTAGCAATCGCCTTCAAAATAAAAGCAATATAATTATATTGTGTGTATAATATACACTTTGATTCCTGACTTCCCACTGACCTCATAGGGGGCCGGTCAGCGACAGCCAAAGGGCCGGATGTGGCCCGCGGGCCGTACAATGCCCAGGTCTGCACTAGACTGTCATACTGGTATATTGTAGTACCCCTAGTCATCATAATAAAAGAGGAGATTCAGCCTGCTGTTGAGCGTAGCTGGAGAGATCACCATCACAGTTGGATATCCTTCCTTGTCATTGTGGTGGTACCCTCTGTGGTACAACTTCTGGACCTTTAGTATATATCTTTACATAGAAATGAGCATATAGTGTACCTTTAAATACTATTTATGGTACACTATAGCCAGGTGAAAGATACATATTACAGGTACCAAAGATGTACCCTACAGGGTACTACCCTCTGGACAAAGAAAGGTTTTCTTAGAGTGGCTCCTAAAGAAAATCTTTGCCTTGTTGGCTCTTGTCGCTGATCATATTGTGCATAATTCATCAGTATGAAAAGCATAATAAAGCACAAAACACATTCCATTCCACTGCAGTTGGGGGAAACGTATTATTAACCAAAAATATTGTGTCGTATTTCACCTCCCCCTCCCCTTACCGACAGCTATCACCGGACAAAAACACTCAGCCGAATATGATCAGAAATGCATAATGAGGAATACAGAAGAAATTTGCATTGCAGTCTCTGTTTCTCTTATCTGGTAGAAACATCCATGCAACAACACCTTAAATTTCCAATATGCCATTGTCTTCCAGTTAGGCCCTGTTACCATGGAAACCTTGCTCTTGCAGGGCCATTTGCAAGATACAGTAGAGAAAGCCCAGTGGGACATGTATTCATTGAACAAGAAAAAGACACTGGAACACAGCATGCATGTACATGCAAGCACGTACCAAAGGCTCAGTCAATTGACCTGTGCGCTGCGTGTGCATCTGCGAGAATTCTTGCATTTTATGCAAATCACACGATGCCTCCATGCATCACCAAACATCGTACTGTTATACTAAAAGGGAATAGCAATGGTTTAAAAGTGCATGAACTGGCAGAACTGCATCTTGTTTAGAGTCATGTGACATTCTGAGAAGAAAAAATAAAAAGGGAAGACACAACAACTATTGCATATATTGCTTTTGGCAGGAAAATGGGGTTGTGGAACACCACTGATGCATTTTCTATTTTTCATCACAAAGCCCTTCACACAACACGCTTTCCAAAACCCTCAGCAGCCGTTCCCCTTGAGGAAAATGACCAATTATCATCATGTCACACAGAGCTGTTGAGAACATTTGCATAACCTGCATCAACTGCATAAAGATTATTGTTCATTCTAGCTGGGATCTGAAATGAAATATGAGGTTACACTGTTGGAGCTGGATGTTGCATTGGCTTCTTTGTGTGGAAACCAGATTTTAGGTCTTTAGGGTTTTTGCTTTTAGGGATTTATTGGTTCCAATTTTAACACTGTGTACAGAACATCTGGCTGAAAAGTATCATCTCCCTTCATAGTGAGCAATTTAAAAAAAAAAAAAAAAGATATGACTGTGCACGTGAGCAGGCATGTAACATTGTTCATGTGTGTGTCTGTAGTTGTATTATTGAAAAAAAAGTGTTAATCTTGGTTATGTGTTAGTAATAGTTCTTGTAACAGATCTAAATATTGTCTAAAATTTCAAACAAGACATTAGTGAACATACCTCCTTTAATATTTAAATACAAAGCTAATATTGGCAAGCTGAGACTTTTCTCTTTACAGTTACATATAAAACTGTGGTTCTGAGGCATAATAAATCAGACATGTTGCAATGGGTCAGATAGGGTGAAACAAAGTGGCAGCCTAATCTGTGTTCTTCTTAGACAAATATTCCTTTCTGTATGCATACACTGGAAAAAGAAAGAAGAGGAATATACGGTATGGGACATATTACGTATAGTTTACACAAAAATATTTCGTTTCTCATCAAACCGTGATTTCATTGCTTATACTAAATTTAATTAAACAAGTTTCTAATTACTAGCTTGAGTCATGTAGAGCGAGCGTGATTAATTCGTGTAACATTAACATGATCTAATTACGTTATAAAATCTTGCGAGGATGTTGGCGCTGACAGGAAGAAATAACTATAGTATTAAATTAAAATGATTAAATCATGCGTGGCACAGGAGTGACGTGGGTAACGTTGCTGCTTCACAATGCTGGAGTACGGAGTTCGATCCCGGGTGAGAGTGCAGGGTTTGATTTTATTCAGGACTTCCATCAGAAAACACGTGACAAATCATGTTGGATCTACAAAAACGCATTGCGTTAATGTTGCACACTTCGATTCATTCGCGTGTACACCGGATGTACACATTTGAATGAAGTAAATTCGGTGAGCTTTTTTTTTTTTTTCCAGTGTATCGTGAGCACCAGTTCCTGTACCGCAAACCTTGGGAGCCGATGTGTGTGAGTGAGAGAGAGCGAGAGAGAGAGAGAGGGAGACAGAGAGAGCCTGTGTGTGCATGTTGTACTGCATGTAGAGGTGGAGAAGAGTCATGCAGCTGTGGGGGAACACACATTAATACTCTGCAGATGTGCAGGGCCGGTCTTGAGCACATGCTTCACACTCAGGAAGAAAGGCAGGATCTAGCTATTGTACCACGAGAGAATTAACACTATTAAAAAGTACACTGAACCCAGAGGAAATTGTGTAACGCAGACACAAAGGCAACCATCTGCAAGCATCAGTGTTACATGCAATGTAAATACTTTCCCGTAAAGAAAGTACACACGCATACACACACACACACACACACACACACACACATACATGGATATAAGTGTCGACTTCTGGAATTAATCACTTCGACTCTTAACTTTTCTAACCACTGGGAAATATGAAGGGTATGCGGTTTTAGCTAATGCCAAAGATTCCTTTCACCCACAAGACACATAAAAGTTTTTTCATAACAACAGCACATATTTCACCTAATCAAATAACTCACGGAGCTGGTAAATCTGCCAAACTGGCAGCAGTTGAATGGCTAAGAACGCAGTCTTCCCAACCTCACTAACCTCATCGAGAGGGTGGCGTGGGGGGGGGGGGGGTTTGCATTCTACAGTCTGTCCTTTTTGAGGAGCACACCCATGCTAAGTGTGTAAAAAAGTCAAGTCTCTGTTATTTTTCCATTTCTTACCTCATGGAAAAACTTGTTTTAAAAACACACTTGTTTTAAGCCTTTCAAGTGAATGACAGATCACTTCAAAGTGCCAAAACAGTTAGCTCCGTTTTAAGCTCATTGACAAAAATGAGGCAGGAAACTGAAACACAGAATTTGCCAGACATTTCCCACAGACGATGCCCTGCCCTTTAAATCTACGTACTAGTTCGCTGCCCTGGAGCCATTTTGGCATAACTTATGGATTCTTATGGAGCGTTAAACAACTTTAAAGTTAATTTCCCCGAGTTCTCCACAGCACACGATTTTGTCATTAACCGCAGCACATCCAAACCTGCAGCAAGTGACCCTCAGACCAAAAACCACTGAGAGACACTTACTGTGTCAGAGTGACCAAGCACAGACACACTGAGGAGGGCATCTCAGTCCACACCCTGCTCACACACATCACTCATAGCCATTAGACATACAGCCGTGCCACCAAAGGTCAACTTTCCTCCTGCCTCCAAAGAGAATTAGCCCAAATGGCAGTAGCAGATTTTGACCTTTAACCTGGGAAGAATGACTGAGATGAGATGCGCTGAAGTGTGGTGTCCTCTTACACACTACATACTGAACTCCATATCCATATCTGCAAGCAACCCATCAGCAAACTCGTCCGTAATGGAGTTTGGCGAATGAGGAATAATGTTAACACTGAAATTGCCTACCAGTCTCTTCTCATTTCATAACAGAGTGTACTATTAGGTCTTGAAAGCACCAGTGGGCTTATGTCCAACAAGGCATCAAGAATTATTATGGATCAATAACAAGGGAAACAATAAAAAAAAATACAGCAGCTGCGCCTTCACAACCTTTTGCAAGCTGTCAAAACACTACAACTCTTTATGCCAACTTTTTAACAAGAACAGAGCATTTGAGAGACTGAGAATGTTCATTATCGTGAACGTTCTTGTATTTTTAAACTAAACTGGTTTCTAAAGTAAACGGCTGTTCTGCACATGAGGTTAAAGTCAGCAGTGCATCAGGGACATAAAATCCCATCTCTAAGAGCCTGTCACCTGATACACCGCTGTTCAGATGTTGTTTTTTTTTTTTTTTTAAAGTACAGTACATATTGCAAATTTCAGTGCAAGTACAACCAAAGAAAAAAAAACTAAGCAAAAGCATGGTGCACTATGCATTGTATGTTTATTAAGTAGGCTTTCGTGATCATGAGATGCAGATGGGGTCGCAGGAGATATTTAACGACCGTTATTTATAATGTAGACCTATGCATAGAAATTTGATTTCTGGAATATTTGATAATAGTTAAAGCTCTTCTTAATCCCGTTTGGTGTCCTGTCCTACATGCTGCCATGTAACCAAAGTAGCCTTTAGACTATTTAAAATAAAAATAAGCACCGTTTTGTGTTACATGCTCATGGTTTCTAATTTCTAAAAGTACCACACTGCTATATTTTGTAGTGTATCCCCATAACCTGAACAGTACATGGGAACGATATTTCAGTCTGTAGCCTTCTGTAGCATTGTGCACTCTGGCGTCGGTTAAAATCCAAACTTCATGAGCTTCTAACTGCCACAGTGCGAAGAATTCAATTCACTTCAATTTTAGTTGTATAGCGCTTTTCAACAGCGCAATCAACACTGTCACAAAGCAGCTTTACAGAAATAAAGAAGTGAAAATTTCACTGGCTTAATGAACTTTATGCGATCCTAAACTGTGGTAATGCACGTTTCTAATATTTACAGATACTCACACATTATATTTACTAAGCAAGCGTGCAGAAATGAATGCTCTGCAATGCTTTTGGTGCAAGATGGGCTTTATGCTCATGAAAACGGGGGTCACAAGGATTTCGGGCCCTTAAAGTGGGGTCAGTGGCCAATAAATTTGAGAATCCCTGGTTTATTCATGTACTTAGCTGGTTCTTCAAACAGCGTGATACATGAATTTATTTTTATCTACTTTTATCAGTGATGAAATCGTAGGCACTTGCATTCACAGTAAAACCTGCTGTTGAGAGTAACCAGTATATTCCGTGTATCTCGGGCTTAAGAGTGTGCTACAAAATGATAGGAACATGCTCATGTACATGCTCATAATTCAGTAGACAGCATGATGTTCTGTTAAGAGTTGAGCCCTGATCAGCTTTTGGATAGGTGTAAGCAAATGTAAAGCAAGTAAATGCAAATGCAACGAAAAACGTACAGCCTCATTAACAGGACTGAATGGCTGACTGGCATCCCATTACAATTCCACTGCCAGTCACTCGAGAGCTAGCGCTCACTGATTCGCATGTTTTACACAAAACATGTTTTACTGTTTCTGTATGTGTAGGATTAGCAAACTAGGAATTATTATACTTAGCTGTGCATGTTGAGTATATGAGAGTATATTTGAAAGTGAACGTGCAGTCTTGTTTTATGGGTATGCACTCACCCTTCTAGTATTGTCCAGAACACGTGGGTCAGGACGACCATAGTTGGGTGGGTTAGCATGGGGGTCGTAGCCTAGTCTGGCAAGCATTGGTGCGATGACAGGCATGTCCCTCAGTACGTCCACCGGGATTTTCCCCACCCACTTGGACAATGCCTCCACGTTGACTGGCTTGATCACCTGGTCCGTGGAGCGCTCCACCCTGCGAAACACAACAAGCTCTGGGATTAGCACTTACACTTTATCATTCCTCACAATACAACTAGCTGCCTAATTAGCCCTAAATGCATCATAAGACACAATTAAATAATGCTCCAGGCCTTCGTCCATTTACAGTGGCATGTAAAATGGTTCAAATGAACAACATTTCACTCGCTGAGATCATCTCCCCATTGCCACGTATCATGTTCCATTGGCCACATAATGTTTGGATTTCATTAAGATAATGACAATGGCAGTAATGGCTCTATTAAAGACAGAGTCCCAATAACTCTCCTTAACCAACCAGTTGTAGTCCACTGATCATATGCTTAAATAATGAAATAATAAGCTGCTGGTTTTTATGGTATGCTTGCAATTTATATAGTTCACAACAAAACCCATGTTGTGTGTAGGTACGTTATTTTTGTACGTTATGTTAAAGCTTCCAAACAGCTCGAACAAAACAACATTGTTACTATGGTTACAGTGCATCATGCATTATGCCACACCCATGCTAAATTATTGATCTCTGTGAAATGAAATATTCAGCAAGTTGGGGAGAGCTGTTGTTTATTAGAGAAAACACAATATCAGGCGTACAGTTCATTTCAATACTTTTAGCACCGAGAGGACGTTAAACAGTTATCCAGGCTTTAGAGATCATATAGTCACGGAACATATGCAGGGTTTTTCCTCCAGAGAATATCGCAAGCGTGCTGTCTTCCTCAAACTGTCTCTTGCAATTCTGGCAAAACCATTTTTGTGCTCATACACAGCAAACACTTTTCCTTTTTGCAATCGTCCTGCAACAACTTTGCACACCATTAAGACAAAAAGAAGACAAAGACAGGTATCAGTTATGGCAAAGTTATTTAGTATAAATATAAAAAATGGTCATCTAGTGTATATTAAGATATTAATAATGAAAAAATATTTTTTTAAAAATAGTGAAAAGGTTGCATCTGTGCTCCTGAATGCATTAAAAATTCTCTAATAAGTTGCCTAAACTTTTCTGAACAGCTTATGGATCCTCTTGGCTGTAATATTCTGCACTGCTGTAGCTCACTAATTTAGGATTCTTGTTTTTGGGTATTGTGTTTGTTGCAGGATCTACATTTAATTTTAAATATTTTTTAATTCAATTTTGGGTAGATAAACAGTAAAAAAAGAAAAGAAAAAAAAAAGAGGTAATGGGGGGTGCAAACTTTTACACAACTCATCAAGTTCCTGCCAAAGAAGAACAAATCAAGTACATCATCTTACAGCTGGATCAAATGTTCTTATACACACAAAGACGACACATTAATTAAAAGAAAATATTTTAATAAGTTACATGCTATCATTTATATCAAATTTATATCCATTTTTCTATATTACACTCTGGGCTATTCGGAACTATTTTTTTTTCTTTATAGTTTTAACAACAGGTAAAATAGGGTGATAGCATACTGTAGGGTGATTTATTTTAGTTTTATTTAATCGGAGTGTAAACTTAACAGTCTCCAAATCCAAATCCAACTGTTGGTCTACAATATTAGTTAATTATTTTATATCTATAACTAGCCAATTGTCAAAATCATCAAGAAAAAAATAGAATCACATACTTATTTTAAAAAAATTAAATAAAAAAATAAAAAACATTGTTGTCACTGTACAAATACTATAAGTTTGTCTCTTTCTTCATCTCAGTGAAATTTTTCCAGTGCATTCCGACCTTTCCATTGGCTTTGAACGGCAGGGAATGGGAAAAGTGCTTAAGAAGAATGCTGTGCATTAATGCCGTCTCCCTCCCCTCTCACTTTCACTGTTTTTGGAGCAAAGACTAGTCGAGGCCACCTTTGTTATTCCCCCTGTCGAAGCAGATGGGAAACAGATTACAGCAGTCAATCCCCGTCTGTAGTCGAGGCACTGGGAATCTCCAGCAAGCCCTGACTTTCAACATCAGAGAGCTGCATGGTTGAAATGCCAAATGTCCTCCAGGACAGGAGCTCTAATATGACATGGCCAGAAGGAATCTTTTTTTTTATTTTTCCGTTCTTTTATTTCCATTGAGCCTGCTGTAAGTAGGGTAAGGCCTATAGTGTGACTCACACTGCCATGTGTGTTTGCGTGTACAAGCGTATGAGTGCATGGCCCAGGAGCAAGCGTGACTGCCTGCCTCGTCACGTCTCCTTAGGCATCTTTTACACTCTCAGAGGTGCCCAGTTGAAATTGAAGAATCAGAGTGAGTGCACATCTCTGCTCCTAGACAGTCTGTTCCTCCCCCACAAACACGGTAGTTTGTGGCTCAGACTATCAAAAACACCGGCTTTGCTTCCTCACATGACTTCAGAACTACTTGGCCGGCTCCCTTGCCGGGGAAGCAGCTAGTGTTTAGTTTTACTACGTAGATCCACACTGTACACTTCTTAGGAGTTAGAGACCCAGCCTTCTCCCCAGACACTGGGCAGTCCATTTACACTACAAACAAGTGGTGCTTTACGTGTTGGACTCCCTGGCCAATACAGTGCTTTACTTCAATAATCCATCTACGTTTGAATTGTACGTCGGCGCTTACTACATGATTAATAGGCCTATTTCAGTCTTAAGACAGATGGAATTGCTTTCCCCCGCATTTTTTAAGAAGACTGCAGCTCCAGATATTTTCCACTAATGGAACCTGGCACTAAGTTTCACTCTAAAGTGATGCTCTTAGAAATGAAAAAAATAAAAAAATAAGAGATGCGCAAGTGTGACGAAAAAGTAAAGCTGATCCAGGCAGCCTCTTGCTGATGAGTCATGCTATTCTCTAGAAAAAAAAAAATCTTCTGTCATCCGCTGTTGCCATGGCCAACTAATGGAGAGCCAGCATGGCTTCAATACACTGATGCTAATTGCCATGAATATATAAAGCTACAAAGACACCCTTTGAGGTGGCATCTGAAAGCATTTGCAATTCAAAAGCTGTCACACTGGCATTATAATGGATGGCTCATAGTTAGTCAGCAGAGAACAAACTTGACTACGGACAGATCTGCAGATTAGAAATCAGTACAGATTAGAACATCTGGAACCACTAAATACAACAGTTTTATTAGAGACGCATTAATACTAGTAATACTAGTATACTAGTAATAGGATCAGTATTAGGATTGGTATTGACTAGTACCAAAAAACTTGTACTCGGACTGAAAAAAAGGTATTACTGCATCCCTAATAAAAACTGTTTATGTTGATTGCTGCCATGTGCTGCTAGCAATGAACTCCCCATGCTGAGTTTTATGTTAAAGATGTTTAAAGGCCATAACACTCAATCAGTATTTGTATTGATATATCCCTATTTCGTATGGTTCAGCAGAACTGATAGCTCTGAGTCTCATATAGTCACATTCTCATGGGCTGGCCAAAGTAGGCATGATCAATCTTCATCTTCTCCACCCATAGCCCATGTGTACAGGAGTGCTTTTAGAAAACACAAATCCCCAACGTGTCTGAGAACAGTGCTGGTAAAGAAAGAGGAATAATTTAACACAGCTAAAGATGTCCATTTCTCTAGCATAATGCCTCTTAATATGGAGATCAATATGGAGATATAGAGAATGGAGAACAAAAAAAAAAAACAAACAAAAAAAAACACTAAAATCTGTCTGGGGTGTTAGAGCAGGAGCAAGACTAAACTGTGCGGTGCATTTCAAAGCACCAAGCAGATTCCTTAGCCACACCAACAGCACTATAGCACTCACCTCTATCTTTTTCCAAACTTTCAATAATAAACTCAAAAAATCTCATCTCTACAAACAAATTTAAAAAAAAATATGTGAAGTTCTTCCTCACTGAGCTCTGCTTAATGGCCTCTGCCTGTTTGTCAATTATTCATGATGAACTCTAGTGCTTTTCTGCAGGGTGGTGTTTTCCTAAAGTCAGATAAGAGAGATCCCCAGCTGCATCACGCTAAGTAATGGCCAGAGCTCTGCCACAAGTCACCTTAAAAACATGAACATGTAATGGATCTTAATGGTCATGTCCTGGCTTTAGTGACTCTGGGCTTGGATTATGTGGTGCACCATAGTCAGAGACCTGGGCACTTTTCTGGCAGGTGCTGTGGGCCAAATTTAATGGATGGTTTTCTGTAAGTGCCCTCTGGGAGTCTGGGTGGGGTTCCGCGTTCATCATCAGCCATTAGAGCCCTGTAGGCCCCCCTCCCCCACCTAAAATCATATCAGTGCCTCCTCTGAAAATGAGCTATGGTGCCCCAGTTCCCCTGGAGGACTGCGGCATGACTGAGGCTTGAGTAGGCATGTTCTACCTCGTAAAAAATGGCCACCTTAGGCGCAGTGTACAGTAGAGCTCTGCTGATGGACTTAGTATGATGCAAATTATATACCAGTAGGAAACCCAGCACACGCCATGCTTTGGCCTGCCAGACTATTCCAGACCTGGCAACCCCAAAGAGGAATAGTGAGTATTCCCACAGAAAGTTGTGGGATCTGACATGGTTCCATAGGGCTGACATTTTCACTGCTGTGTCACTCTCAACACTTTTTCTCCAAAGAATCAAAAAGTTTATGACCATTTTTGGACGAAAATCTTCAGTGGCTGAAATTCAGAGCATCCCTAATAAATACAGTGGTAGAATACATTTGATTTCACATTTTTGAACTCAAAACATTCTCCATTTGTCTTGACAGAAAGCAAAGGCACTGTGTTAGTGCATCTTTCATGCGGAAAAGTTGAGTCGAAGATGACTAATGTGAGATGGGAAGGAAGGGAAGAGCTTCCAGAGGGTGTAAGTTAACATGTCAAAACAGCTACACAACTGTCAGGCATACCAGATTCATTTTGATTGGCTCATCTATGTTTTTTTGGGGGGAGGGGAAGGGGGGGGCTGTGCTTTTTGTGTATTTCTGAGTGATAATTCATAGCAGCATACGCCCATGGCAAAAAGCAGAGCTCCTACACAAAATGCAAGTGCTGCTATTCCTTGTTTCCTGTCAATCACTGGCAGCATTGTATTCAGTAAAACAACACTCCTCATGGTCTTTTTTTTTTTTTTTTTCCAGCAGCACTATTGACATCAGTTTGTGTTCAGGGCAAGTCTGTGGCTTGGGACACTACATTAGGTCCCTTTTTATTAATATTTGATTGGAATCAATGTGTTGAAGAACAACATGCATTTGGTCAAAGAGTGGGACACCATCTGCTATCCAGAGAACTCAGAAAGCCCTCTTCATCCATTCAGCTCTATCCACCATCCCTTTTTCTCCATATCCCTGAATTAACACACCTACAGGACAGGTTTAGAGTGTGGAGCTGAGGGACTGTCTGGGAATGAACAAGCGCAGCACTGTTTTGGGTGCCTACAATGGCTTTTAGTAGACCACCAAAGCTTCCATTCAGAAGCAGAAACCCTTAGAAACTAAAGGCCCTTGCTAATTTTACCAAGTCTTGAAGCATTAAAGCATGGAAACTCTGCCTTAAGGACAAAGGGAAAATGAAAACATATATGCACCTGGTTGTATTCATAGTCAACGTTAGTGTTTTGTTGGATTCACATGAATAGCTGGTGTGAATAGAGCAGACCAGGACGAAAATTCAACAAGAGTAGGTAAACTGAAAAAGGCACAGATAAAGAGATAAGCGAGAGCTTTAAACTTGCAACTGTTGATTTACAAGCTAATAACCAAAAAGGGAAAAAAATGGTTTTTCATTCCTAGTTTATATTATATACGCTTTTTTTGGGGTCATAGCTTGATCAACAAACCCAACATTCTTCACATTAAAAAAAAAAACAAAATTCTATATATATTTGTGTGTGTGCGCGCGCAGGATTTCTGGGGTTTGAATAAAGACGGCTGTAGAGATAAACTAATATTATATGCTCATTTATGTTGAGCTATTAACTGGCTTTTTATTTTATTAGATCAGTACTTGTAACAGACCAACGTAGGTCAAACAGGAGACAGAGTGATCAGCATAGTTGTGCTGCTTGTGTTTTAGTGAATTTTAAATTATTTCCAAAACATCATCCAAATGTCATTCTTGAATGGACGGTAAGTTTGTGACCGCAGTAAAGTTGCTCAATATTTGATAATTGCTAGACATTCAGCAGCGTAGCTGATTGTTAGAAATAACAGAAAATGAACACATTGGTAAAGCTGATATATTGCCTTTACTCATCTTGTGTCTTCTAATTTCCCCATATAAATTAAGATAGTCTACAAACGGCTCAGTTTAGGACATTAAAAGGAGCTTTTCCCTTTTTTTCCTGTGTATGCTTTCTTATTTATAGACTGATAAACAATTCAGATTTACCTCAATCAGTTTACAATGTTCTGACTTGAGGTGGATTCATGAACGTCTTTCATTCGGACCGAGTTGTGTTATTAGCATATAATTAGGTTGCACGTAAACACAGCTAGTGTTTCTACTGTTACAAGATAAAACAATTATAAATGTATAGTAATTAAAATAACGTGGAAAGTCCTTGCAAGTTGCTCGCATACGGTGTCCTTTTGCAATTTCCTCCAGAGGATGTTACGACACTGCAGACGAGCCACTGTTTACCCAGGCAGAAACATGAAATTCAAGGAATAAAGACCTCATTAAAGCATACTACCCTAATCTGTACAACAAGCACAAGCTACAAAAGTCAGGAACGCACATGGAGGCCAAACTACGCCACCCAAATAATATCTGAAAAAGTAACAAAGCGTGTGTGCTGCTCCTTGTTACAGTTCTCAGCCGCTCACGTCTACTTCCTTGGCTTGGTTATGTTAGGAAGGACAATCACACAGGTTCAAATGTTACTTGGCAGCTTTCCCCTGAAATTCTGTCCATTTACATAAAATTACTGCAAACTTTATTTGGAAATTCATTCATGCACCAGTCTCGGTGTGTAAGGTAATCTACTCCACCATTAAGTGACGAATAAAAAGTAACATCATTTTTTTTTTATCAAAAATCACTCCCAGGAACTTGAATATTCCCTCTTGGAATATGCTACTGGCATTGATACAAAAGACAAACAGTATGGAAAGCACACAACTATTCTCTTAGCCTCTGTGTTATTTCCTGCCCCTTTCCAGAAGCTCTGAGAAGGAACAACTACACAAATAACTATAACATGGGCCATTAGCACGCCAATATGGGAAGTTTAAAGCACTCTGCTGGAATTATGCCTGCTCCAGTGTCCATTTCAGAAGAGGTTTCACCGGGCCACCCCAAGTAAAATGAGAAAGAAAATTTACAGTATATGAGATAAACACAAGCAAGATCAATTTTAGAATGTGTTTCACAGAGCAATTACTTTAGCCATACTGCTAAATTACCTGACTCTGACAGTGAGCGAGATGAAAGGGAGGACTAAGTGCCTCAGGAAGAAAAACGGGAAACTGAATTCTTGAGCAGTGGCCTGAGAGAAAACAGAACTGCACAGCATTTCTGCCTGCACGCTTTTTATTAAAAACATTCTGTATTCCTTTCTACAGATGACATCCAGCCAGAAGCCAAGTTCTGCAGAGGATCTGGAGGGACTGAAGGGTTGCTATGTAGCATGACCCTTTGTAGTTTTGATTCTTTAATGAACTCTGGAATTAGCCTACAAACGTTCACAGATTTGTCGCCAATACTTTATGGGTAGACCGTGTAGCGAGAGTTGGCCAACAGTGGCCTTTAGGTCAGCTCTGCTCTGGGCTGCCATTATTATCTGCACTGCCAAGAAACAGGAAATTTTCTCTTGATTGACCTTTGGGACTGGTCATGCTTGCTTGGGTCATGAAGCAAATTATGCAAGTACAACTTTGGCGGATTGAAAATTATCAGGAGTTGGAGGCTGAATAGATGATATGTCTCTGTCTTCTGCAAGTTAGTTAAATAAATAGAAAGCAACTCTAGGACAGTTGGCAAGTGTAGCTTGCTAGCTAACCACCACCTGTCTATAAAAACTCCTCCATGCACAAAACCCTTCTTACACATAGGTGGTAATTTAATCCCCCTAAATTGATTCAGGAAAGCTGTAATTCTATTTACAAGCAAAATAATCTGGTCTGGTGTTTCTACAAGATCCACAGTTAAATGTTAAGCCACTGCAAACATCACACTGCAACATGATGGAGAACTTGTCCTAATCACTATTCTTCTGGTTCCACCTATTTGCCAATGACACAAGTCCAAATTCCCAACCCTTATCCCTGGTATGCTTACAGGTAAATCTACCTCAAATCCCCAGATCTTAAAACGTGGTCTGGACTGACCGTCTCAGATTTGTTTCATACCTTCTGGAAATAATGTCACTATTCCCAATAAATAGTGTGCAAAATCTCAGGCTTGTATCTGCATTAGTTTCTGAGATCTAGAGGCTTTAAAAAAGGCCTGTCCTAATTTGACTGTAAAAACGAGTGCTGCAGAAAAAGTACAGATCCCCTTAAGTCATTACTTTTGAACTGCTCATGCTAGAAGAATGAAATTGTCTGGAATTTTTGTCTAGTGTAAGACTTCTAAATTACACATGTAATGAATGTGCCACAAACTCAGTATATAACAATAACTGGTGAAAAGGCTCCACACATTCCATACATGTCCAACTGATTATTAATAAGCTTATAAGAAGATTTTTTTTTTTTTTGCATAATCCAATTTGTGACAGTCTTCAGTACAACAGAGCATTTAAAGCCTCTATATCTCAGACACTGGATATCTACACTCATATACTGCAGATACAAGCCTGAAACTTTGCACATTATTTATTGGGAATAGTGATATTTCCAAAATGTATGAAGCACATCTGAGATGTTCAGCTGCAAGGTCTCCACTGATGCATTAGCAAACACACTTAAGGTCAAAACGCTGATAAGACATTTTCGTTGTTGTGTTTAATAATGATTTTTGAAGACGAGCTGGCTAGTGTAATATTCTCCAAATGTAAACACAAATTTTGTTTTTAAATCCTTAAAAATGGTAGGCTGTTTGCTGAAGCTTTAATGTAGCTACAAAACCACAATGTAGGGCACAAGAAAAAGCTGTCAACATCCTGCCCTAAAATCTCTAAACAAGTATTAAAACAAATATGCTTGTCATGCCTTTTTACTTTGGTAAAAACATCACCTTCAAAACTCTGCAACCTCCTCACACCTAGTTATAAAGTGTATCCTGACATGCTATATATATATATATATATGTATATATATACACATCCGCTTAACCCTGCGAAAAGACGTTCCACTGAGGGCCCGTATCAACATGTTTTAACAGTGTCAGGAGCGTGAGTGTCGACCCAGCCCATTCATTTTTCCTGTCTTACACACCCAACAGTCTTTCACCAGTCATTAGCACTCACCACATCTTAAGTCCCTTAACTCTTACCGCTAACAGAAAACAATCAGATAATGTGGATCTTCTAAACAGAACTGTGCTTTCATTTTTACTTCTCAAATTTAGCAACTAAAGAACAGATACTCATGCAGTCCTAAACTGGGACATGCCACAAAGACACCAGGCACATATTCAGAACTATTTAAAGAGACCAAGTGTTGAAATAAAAAGAACAGCAGCTGAGAATCTTCACTTTAGTGAGTTAAAATGAACCAGGCAAGACAAGTCACTGTCTCGGAGGCCAGGAGAATTAAATGGGTGTTGGGCTCTGTTTTAGTAATCTGCTCTAGACTGTAATTACAACAAAACAATTAAGCCTAGTTCCCCAATTAAAACAGTGTCTAATAACACCCTTTATATGACTTCTGCAGAAGAGAAAGCCGTTTATACAAACCTGGATATGACTTCTGCAGAAGAGAAAGCCCCACCTCCCACACCTACTTGCAGCCACTTACTTGGAGAGCGATACACCTCCTGCTTTCCCAATGAGCTCCTCGTGATGCAGAACAGCTTCATTCCAAGGAATGTTCAGGAATTTCAGCAGCGTCCGCATCCATTTGTCAGGATGCAAGACAAGCTGCTCATAGTGCATGGGAAGGCACTTGTCGGCTGCCTCCAAACACTGAGTGTACATGGTCTCTATGGCCCGGTTCCACTTTGTGAGGCAGTCCCGGTAGCTGTTTAAGTCAAAGCCAGCGATGGTCACTTTGCGGGAGATCATGGAGTGGACAGAGGCTCTGCCGTCACGAATCATAAGAATAAATTTGGCGCGTGGGAAGATCTTTGCCAAGTACGAAAGGGACTTGAGGGCAAATGGGTCCTTGTTGCACAGGTAAGTGGCTGGCTCACCATGTTTCACAATGATCTCCAGCAGGAAGGCCTGCATGGCTGAATCTAGCACCTCATCTGTGACACCAGCTTCGTCCAGGCGCATTTTCTCACGTCCCGAGCGGCTCCACATCTGCTTCATGGCCAGGATGCGGGGGATCACGCGCGTCTCTTCACCGCAGCGGACATCCGGGTGTGCATCCAACATTGCCCTCATGAGTGTGGTGCCACTGCGAGGCACACCTCCGATGAAGATGAGCGGCATGTCCTTGTTGTAGACGAAAGGGGCACTGATGTTCTGGCCAGTGCGCAGCGTAGCATGCAGGCTGCCCAGCAGTGGCAGGCTTCGCTCCTCGCGCTGGTGGCACTCCATTGCATGCCGACCCAGGTAAAACACTGTTACAGAGCTAATGACCAAGCAGGCCACCAGCAAGTTTTGCTTCAGTTTGCCAATCATTTTGGGGCCAGAGAAGGAGCCAGGGATGGGCCTGTGCCAGACAGGGTGGGATTGTAGTTGGAGAAAGGGGAGGGGAAGGGTTGAAATCGACACCCGCTTTTCAGGACTCCCTGCTGAAGGACGGGCGTAGATCAGGATCTTCTCCGTGCGGCTCTCGTCGAGTTCCCAGCTCCATCGGGCCTGCAACAACAATCCAGACCAGAAACTCATCACCAACTTTGATACGGAATTATGACATTTGTTTAGGCTTATTCATGCTGCAAATAGAACGAATGACTGAAAAAGAAAGGAAGTGGAGGAGCATACAGAACTTCAACAAACTGAACAAACAGAATTTAAGAAAGGTGCAAGATCAAGATAGCAGTTTGATATTACACACTCATCTGATCAGGTTTTTGATGTTTGGCTCTCGTTCAAGCCACAGTTTCTGCTTGCACTCCAGCACCACTTCAGAAAATCTCCAGCAGCAAGAAAGATGCTTGAGCTTAAAGTCTTTCAACCATTGACTGCTACATAGATTTAAAGGCCGAGTGGCAAACTGCACACAATAGGCAGCACATGTAAAAGTTTACCACACTGTGCTGGCTCACACTCAATGGTTATGTCGTGAGGTTTTCTCCTGTGCTTTTCTTTGACCAAAGGGCCACACACTGCCCTGAGTAAACTCCATGCATAAACACACTTGTGGAAGTCAGGAAGAGAAGGATATAGTGGCATATAGAACAGCTGGAAATCTCCATTTTCCATAAATCTAAAGTAGATAAACATATAAGCCATTTTTTACTGCCAATTTCTCATGCACTGTTTGTCTTTTTTAAATGTCAAATAATAACATAATGACTTGATGATCAAATAACATAATGACTTGATTATCTTGACAAAGGATAATGAGTGGAATTAAAAAGAACAAACATCATGCACTGACAATGTTCTCTACGTGAAAAAAACCCTACACTTGAAGGATTTTAACTTAAACACCTTCCCTGTGGACATCCAAAGAAGTGAGTATATGGTAACAAATGAAATGAAAGTCATAAATACTGCTTAAAGAGGCCCTTGAAAGTATAATACATTAGTCTTTCCAATGAGAAAAAGCATCATCTATAACAGCTGGGGCAAAATATGGATTTCAGTGACTTGATGTAACTGGAGGATAAGATTTCTTTTCTTTGCCTTCCCACTTCTTTATCACAATCTTTAGCTCTGAAATACATTATATTATATCAGTACTCCCCTGTGGGGTTTTTTTCTCAATTAAAAAAACGGAAGGCTATCCAGAAAGACTGTATTAACCAGATTGAATAATGTAATACATATATTCATTCAAAATCTTGATAATGTCTTACCCAGTATGTTAAATCTAAACTTACAAGCGAATTGATACAGTCTGATACTAAGAAGTGCCAAGCCTTCTTCGGGCTGCTGTAATATGCTTCTCAGCCAGCAATATACTGGGAATTTTATGGTTCCAGAAGAATCTACAAAAAAAAAAAGCTTTGTTAAAAGAATTGCTGCTACTCCACCCAGCAAGGAAAGCAGTCCATGTTTCTCGATCCCCTTGAATAAGAATATGATATATGGAGCTTCCACCAGACAAGACACCCTTGGCTTGTCTCCCTTCTGGAAATAAGTGGAAATAAGCTGAGCAAGAAATACGTTCAAGAGCTAACACATGCAATGACAGATGCAAATGGATTATCATTAGGCGCCTTAATCAGATCAATGTAAGCCAAACATATCAAGAGTATGGAATAGAAAATCCCACATGACCTGACTGAGCACTTTCCGGTGCTGCACAGTGAGGAGTATGGAGAGGAAAGCAAAGAAGAATCCAAAGATTAAAGTTTCAGAATTGCATGGTTTAGCAGATTCTTAGAGTCGTCACATTTTAAAATCAACTACGAGATGAAATTTACATGCCACCTCTATAGCAAGGTCTGTGGAAGTGTCACAAACCCTTTCTGAAAACAAACCACAAAACAGCAACTGAACCTCGATAAGGGAAGGAGCTGGAATCATGTGTCATGGTCAGATGGGATCAGACACACATACACGCCACTGGCGGATCTGCGTCCAAGGAAAAAACACTCACTATAAAATATGAATGTTACTGGATGTTACAGGAAAAGGCTCTGTGCTGCAATTCTCTGCAGGGGAGTCTTCACCGCAGTTTAATTGTAGAGGTGTTGGTCATACTGAAACCAGCGTTTTGCAGATAAACTGCACTACTTAAAAAACTTCTGTTTTTTTTTAAAAAAATGATGTGTTAAAGTAAACTCCTACAGCGTCTCCATATGTTTAAGCTCAAAAATATGAGTCATGACATGTGCTGCTCATTTTCATGAAAGGTGCCAAGAATTCTGGAGTGGACTGTGTAATACTTGGAAAGACTCCAGCCTCACTGCTAAAACTTACTATGTTTTAGAGGCTGACAAACTGATCTGAGAAGAATGCATCTCTAGGCTTATACTTGTTATATGATAAGGGTGAATATGGCTTTTGAAGTGTGATAATAGCTGTGGTGATTTAAATGTTCACTCTTGTGTTCTGTAAAGGGTCAAAATAACCCATTTGAATTTTTTATTTTTTTTCCCCAGGGTGATCTGCAAATCGAGTTCAGTCAAGAGCATGTGAGACTGGGGGCGGGGGGATGCGGCTTCCAGGCATGGTCGGTTAATATCGGAGAGTCTAAATTCCAGTTCAAAGCCTTACGGATTCACATGTTGGTCAACTCAGCTCCCATTTGGTTCGGGAGAAAAAGACTGCCCTTCTGGTGTAGTTTTTACTGATAACTCATACTCCGATGTTAAATTGCAGTGCTGCTACGCAAAATGTACAAAGGTTGGCAAGTCTGTTAATATAATATAATATATTATTATACCTGTCACAGGATATCGTGGGAATGTAAAACTGTGTAGAGACGATTCAATCATTATATCACACAAGCCTAGATGGGAGAAACCCCTATGCAAAGTTGCAGAAGAAAAAGACTGCTCATCTATACATAATTGCCAAAGAATTCGCTGATTCGCTAATTAAGCCTTTTGTTGCAGTATTTTGAGAGATTAGAAAAAAATCTTCAGTCTCACACACACCTATCATCACCTTTGTTCAACATTTGCCAATTTGGTCAGTACTTACAGACTGACACTGATGTTTGAGAAACAAAAGAGATCGCAGGCTTGACTGGCATCAATAAAAGCCAAGGAAATAGTGGAGTTCAGATATGAGGACATCAAGGACACTATGTACACTAAACATGATGATATGCTGGAACAACGGCTAATTTAATTTTGTTTGTCATTTTACAAACACTAAGAGTTAGTGCAATCTATCAGGAACAGCCGCTCTTCACACCGTTACTGACATCTCGGCGATTGTAATGAAAAAATGAAAAAGCCGAGAAAAACACAGCTGCTGTTGTCTATCCAAAGTGAGCAAGAGGAACACAAAGAAAGATAGCAACAATGTCAGAATCGCATGCTCCTTCTGTTTTATTCCTTTTGAAGGTGTTTATTGGGTTTGGCTCGAGGTCAGATCTGGCTTTTTCCCCCTAAATAACCTCATCACCAGAGCACATCAAACACTACGGACAGGTGAGACATAACGCCATTCATGGACCTTGTAGATATGAGAAAGCCTGGGTGTGATGGAGAGAGACCATGAAGCTGAGAGATTTCTTAGTCATCGGATATTCGTGCTGGAAGGAAAAAAAACAGACTCCACATTCCGAAATCATGATTGTATAAATAATGTTGGATCAGAAACAGCAGTTTCTTGGCTGAAGTGATGACGCATGAACTGAAAAGCCCATTCTCAAACAACACACTGGTACAAATTAATGCTAATCCAAGCAGAGGTAAGAAGATACAGAACAAACGATTTCCAAAATAAGTCTAATGAATAACTACGAAGCAAAAATAAAGAAGGTATTTTTAAAGAGTTCCACTTCAGGGACATTCAAATGAAATCAACTTCAAACCTCGACCCACAATCATACATATACCTATGCTCAGACCAAGTCCATATCCTTATGTAGATTCAATTCTATCTGAGACGAACTAACCCAGGAGGCCTTGTAACTGATTTACTACTGTGGTCAAGCAATGTTTGCTCTCACATTTCATCTTGGTGAAACTGAAATCAAGAAAGTGTTGGTATTAAATTAACGGCGCTTCTTCACTTCTGTTACGGATATCCTCCATTGGATTTGCCATTGATCTGTTTGGCAATTCTCCATGGACCTGTGCGGCAACCAGACCACATCAACACTTAATAAGGAGTGCTTCGGGCCGACTTGATAGGCAACACGTGAAGGGGACTTCTGGTCTGTTTTACAAAAATGGGAGAGGAGAAAGGGGAAATAAGACTCAGCTCTAAAGTAGAGAGAGCAAGAGCACAACTACTATGCCTCCTGTGAACCATTTCTGGATTTGAAGGCCAATCAGGAGGCCTTCTAATGCTACATCCTTGACTAATTACTTTGAGGTGGTCTCCTTCTCATTCTTGCAGTTTCTCAATAAGTCCTGTAACCCTGGTATATTCTCCTGTAAGGTTTGAGGGGCAGAAGAGTACTTATACTGTACTCTGGATTCACTTTCTAATAGAACTGTGAACTGTTCGGCGCTGCACTGGGACCTACTGTGCCCATTGTCTCTCAGTAGTCATTGCACTGTCTTGTGCTGTCTGCACGTTTGCACTTTATGTATAAATTTACGTAGTCCCTTGTAGTTCTGTGTTCGTCCTATGTAGCACCTTGGTCCTGGAGGAACGTTGTTTCGTTTCACTATGTACTAACTGGCTGTATATGGTTGAAATGACAATAAACTCCACTTGACTTGACTTGACTTGACTGTGACACACTGACCACTTCTTTGAAGGCCTTATTGTAAGCAGGGGAGAAAAGATTTCAAGGTTCTTGAATATGATTGGTCAGAAGGTGTTGATGAATTTTCTATAACAGCAACTCTGACAGTAATTCCAGCTGTAATTTATAGTCATAATCTTCTAATACATTGTTGTTTCTGTAGTAACAGCTAATTCAATTAATCTAAATCTAATCATAAACATTTGCCCCTGACACCCCGCTCCACACACACAACCACACACACACCACAAAATAACTCAATGCTTCTGCTGCTACCATTCTCTTGAATCATACCCCTGGTTAATGGTATCCAGGCTTTGTACAGACCATTTTAGTTTCAGCAAAAGCAAACCATTACAAACTGTGGGTTTAGCCACATTTTATCCTTAACCTTCAGCCCAGGCACAACTATAAATACATCAGAAGTGTTACACATTGCTTCTTATTACTACGTATTATGCTCCTTTTTATACAGTCACCTCTGAAAGTATTGGAACAGCAAGGCCAGATCTTTTGTTTTTAACTATACACTGAAAAGTTCTGGAACCAAGATTAACCTCCCCCAAAGTGATGGAAAGGCCAAAGTGTGGAGAAAGAAAGGATCTGCTCATGATCCAAAACATGCCCATCAAGCACAATGGAGGTAGTATCATGGCTCGGGCTTGCACGGCTGCTTCTGGAACCATCTCACTAATCTTTATTGATGAAGAATCTCATGACGGTAGCAGCAGAATAATTTCAGAAGTCTACACAAACATTCTGTCTGCCAATTTACAGAGAAATGCATCTAATCTAATTGGGAGGAACATCATCAGACATCCAAAGACTATTACTCAAAACATACTACCAACAGAACAAAGGACTTCATCGGGGGGAAAAGTGGAAGGTTTTATGCAACCTTATGAAGAATGCAACAGTTTGGTGATGTTAGTTGTTTGCAGGCTTGATGCAGATATTGCCAGCAAGGGATAAGCAACCAAATTAAGTGTTATTAACTTTAAGACTATCTGTTCCTATACTTTTGCTCACCTAAAAATATGGTGGTTTGCCATGTTCTAAGTTGTTTAACATATCTAGATGTAAATATAAGAAAATTCAAGCTGAAATTCTGATTATGTGGTCTTATATTCATCATTTGATCTCATCTCAAACGTCTTCAGTGTACAGCAAAAACAATAGAATTGGCCTTGTCGTTCTGATACTTTCGGAGGGGACTGTATGTTATGTTCGGTCCTGAGAAACAGGTTATAATCTGTCTTACTGATTGATTTTACCCATTCAATGGGATTGCTGCATTTAACAATATTCACAGTGCATGTGATGCTCAGACATAAAGAGAGACCCCTCTATTCTGGTTTAAAAAAAAAAAAAAAAAAAAAAATAAGCTCT
>CM040988.1:9891137-9934831 GCA_022985145.1 Pangasius djambal | reverse complement strand
TACAATGTCAAGAACCATAACCAACTCAGCATGATGCCATATGACTAAACTTTGGTCAGATGCATAATGTCAGAGTTGCTATTTCTCCAGCCATGACACATTTATTGACATTATTTATTGTAGTATATCATGTTAATAAATTCCCTACTATATGCATTACATTTAGCACATTCTCAAAGATCAGTTATCCAAATAGTGAGTAATGAAGTAAGGAATAAACCATAAAATAGAAAATAATTTACAACAAGTGTTGTAATTGCTGTATCACAACGTTGTGTTCCTCTTTTACCACAATTTGCCAAGTAATTACATTTTTATTCATTAAAAAAATGACACATCATACTTTTTATCTGTTTATAGTTAAATTGAATGTCCACAAAACAAGTTAGTTTCTGTTATCGCTTATGTTACAGCAGCTATAAACAGTCTTTTCCTCACCGCCTCTCTTTGAAGTCAATTATTTAAAAAAAAAAAAAACACACACACAGCTTATGATGTTACAGACATAATGGTAAAGCACAAAGTCCCAAAGTTTTACTATAATCAACAATTTTCTTTGTTAAATAATGACAAGTGTGTCATTAGTTCAAGATTTTGTGGCACATGTGCTACACAAGCCATGACAATTAGCTATTACTATAGAAATAAAAACATATTAGAACAAGCATATGAATATAAACCTGTGATTTGAATTTATAGCTGGAACTACAGTCAGAGCTGCCGTTGCAGAAAAATTAATTACCAGCTACTGATCAATCAGATTCAACAGCACTGTGGTATAATTAAAACACATTTCATCTTTAATTGAACAACTGATTTGTATTGTCACAGACGCTCCACATACACATGCACTCTTTATCAACACCGTCAACATGAGCTAATGGTTCCCGTAGGGGCTAGAAACCCATGAAACAAAACATATCAATCACCACTGCCTTCCAGAAGCCCCGTGACCTGGTCAGCACAGCCAGCTTTAATGGGAAAATATTGATTGACTGGCCAGGCCAGGACAAAATGACCTTATCAGAATAAATCACCTACATATAATGATCAACAAATCCCCTAATTAAGATTTTAAAAAGTTAGAAAATGCTGACACTTTCAACCAGAAGACGCTGAGATAATAAACATTGCGCGTTCAACATTACTTCTGGCCTGTACTTAGAGACTGATGTTGTAGTCTGAGAAACAATAGAGACAGCAGGCTCGACTGGCCAGGAAGTGGTGGAGTTTAGATATGACGACATCAAGGACAACATGTACCCGAAACATGATGATATCCTGGAGCAAACTAAATTGCTTCTGTTTGCTATTTACAAACATTAAAGAGTTATTGCAATCTATCAGGAACAGCCAGTCTTCCTTCACACTGCTACTGACATCTTAGCGATTGTCACAGGCCAGTACTGAAACAATGAAAAGCTGAGAACAACACAGCTGTTGCTGTCTATAACAAAGTGAACAAGAGGAACACCAAGATAAGATGGCAACAGTGTCAGCATCTCACGCTCCTTTTGTTTCATTCCTCTTTAATATGTTTATTGGGCTTGGCTCGATGTCAGATCTGGCTTCTTTTTATAAGTAATATCGCCTGACCAAATCAAACACTTTGGACAAGTAAGACACAAAGCAATTCATGGAACTTGCAGATATGAGAAATGAAAAAATGACCTAATGGAAAGAAATCATCAGGATTCACTCCCTGAGACAAAACAAGCTGAATATGTTACGCTATGGTGGTAGGTATACTCAACTGTGTATGGAGTAGAGACATCGTGATATTGGCATGTGTTTCCTCACAGGTTTAAAGTCCAGATTTCTAAGCGCTATACAAACAAATGTAACCAAGTAAAAACAGCAAAGCACAGACTTTTGGCGAAATGACCATCAAGTGCTTGCTCAACTGTGAACTGAAAGAAGTTTCTGATTCAACAAGTCAGTCAATAAATTCAACCGGAAAACTGAAGCTTGTTACAATCCTGAATAATAAACCTCCAATCACATAATTCAAGCTTTCCCGACTGAGGGTTCTAAAAGTTTTAAATATATATATTTTAATAAGTTTAAAATTTTTTTTTTTTAAAAAGGGTCACAAACCAAATTCAGCCTTTTATTACAAAAGTAATAATTTAATTTCATGTTAGCCTACGTAAAGGCTCAATGGGTACTAAAGACAAATAATTTACACTGAAGGGGTTCAGCTGACAAAAAAGCTGAGAAAAAAAACCTGATTTAATGAAATAAGAGAAAATGAGAGATTCTCCAATCCCACTTTTTCATTATCGATACAGTACAGAGATTACATCTTTAAGAATTAGACAATACCAATTCAATACTGACATTTTTTATTATTATCTTCTCATAAATAAATGTCATATCTGACCGATAATGATCAGTCTTATATAGTAGGACAGCACCAAACTCATACAAAGTCTAGAGGCAATTTGTTATTTCAACAAAGACAGTCCTGATATTCTTTTTTTTTGGCTGAATGATCACAGTTTGAGTATCAGAACGAGACACAATGTTGATTGAATATGGAGGCGGCATGACGGACGGCATAGTGGTACCATGTCTCTGGTTCAATCACGAGCTCGGGTTACTGCCTGTGTGGAGCTTCTGTGTATGTTCCTGTGCCTGCGTGGGTTACTTCCAGGTTCTCTGGTTTCCTCCCACCTCCCATAAAACACGTCTGTAGGTGGATTGGCTATGATGAGTTGTACCTAGCTGTGAGTGTACGGAATGCGTTAACGTGGTTTACTCCCGCATTGCGCTCAGTGTTCCTGTGCCAGGCTGTGGATCCACCATAAGCGCTTACAGAAGATAAACGAATGAAAGATTGAATACATGAGTCTCTAGAAAGAGGGAGAGTTGCACCCAAATGAGATAAATACGTCCTCAGGTGCGTGAAGCAAGAGAATGCTCAAAATCCAAGGCAGAGGCTGAACGAAAACCAGACCATAAAGGTCTATCCAAATATATATTAATTATTTCAGACTATCAAAATATAGAGTTATTATTTTAGACTTGCGTATTAAAAAAGTGATCCAGTGCCTAAAGTGACTGATGCAAGTCTAAAATAATAACTCTATATTTTGATAGACCTTTGTGGTCTGGTTTTCATTCAGTGTGTATGAGTATATGAGTCATAAACGAGTCTCTAGACCGGTCCAAAACAGCACAACTGAAAAAACAAAACAAAACACACAAATGCAATGACTGAAAGGTTTCAATTACACCTCCGACTAATATAAAATGCTACCTATTCTGCATCACCTGACTTACAGACTGGTTAAGTAGGTTATGAATGGATTAAAAGGTGTATAATACCAGCAAATCCATACTGCAGCCAGAATATAAACATGGCAGAGTTGAAATGAGTTGAGAGCAGCTACAGGAACACAGGATGTTCATAAGGAAGCTATAAATGTCAGTGTAAATCAGCTTGGCACCTAGATAACATGGAGAGGACATCTTTAAGCAAGAATTTTTAGTAGACTCCAGAGCATGATTCAACACACACACACACACACAAATGCACAGCTCTGTTGATTGCTTCAAGAAAACTGATGGAGACTGCAGTTAAAGCATTAAGTTAGAAAGCAAACTTAGCGAAATGGAAGATACTGCCAGCTCCATGCATCTACGTAAAGGTAGAGTGAGATCAACTCGTTTTTATTACTCCCCGTGGTCTGAGTAAGCCTTGTGTTGTTTACACAACGACCACAGATCACAACGAAGGTGATGAAATGGTGATTTTCTGTGCAGTCTGAGTGCATTTCAGTCCACCTCGACATCCACACTGCCTGACAGCCTGCTGTGAAGCTCCTGCACGCGCTTGGAGCTGCAATCCTCCTGCACATGCACACTCAAATCATCTGAAGGAAACCAGCAACTAAAAACATCAACAGGAGGAAAACCCTGGAGGTCTGGAGCCCAAGTTGCAGCCGCACCAGCAAAGGGAACACGAAAGGAGCTTTCCCATTCGCACCAATCGAGTCTAGTAGCGAGTAATGAACTGGAACCCACCTAAAACACAAGATGTGCCTGCAGAGACACGGTCAGATGTTCAGGCAGCAGACCGGAGCCATAAAACGCCGCCTGTCCAGCTTTCCATCCGTTTACCTTTCCTCTAGGCGCAGGAAAAACGCGACACTGAAACCCTCTCGCCTCTCACCATAACCGTAGCACACAGCATGCGCGTCATATTGGCTGGGTTGCCAGATCCTCTAGTTATATTAATAGATTATTAACGGTCAAACATGTAAAACTATTTTCACAAACAAATACGTCAACCTAAAGACATTTAACAACAATATTTGTTGATAAATTGCGCAGGCGCGTTAAAATCTCACCAGGATATGCAATTAAATTTAAAAAAAAGTTCATAAAATACGGGTTCACCCACAACCAGGCAACCCGAATCAGGAGGAGCCGGGCTTGCGCGATACAAAAATCTGATTGGATCACAGATCGCTGACCGTATTTGTCTCCAAGTAGATGATTGGTTCAGATATTGAGGACAGCGCTAGGCCCCGCCCTTTATGGTTGAATTTCAGAAGGCAGGCTGACGGTGCCTCTGGTGTTAAAGCGACAGAGATGGTAGTTTTCACAAACGTGCTGCAAAGAGAAACAGTCCGAAAAATTACAGCATAATTAGCTGCAGTAGCTGTTTCACTAAAAGCTGGTCAGTTGGAGATTAGAGAAACGTTTTTCCTGTCTTCAACTCTCCACTTTCAGTCAGTCTGTGTTCACTGTAGCCTCAGAGTCCTGTTCTTGTCTGATAGGAGTGGATCCTGACGAGCGTGCTGTGTTTTCTGAGTTGCTTTTCCGCTCACCATGGTTGTTAAGGGTGGTTATTTGAGTTGCCACAGCCTTCCTGTCAGTTTGAAACACTCTGGCCATACTCCTCTGACCTCTCTCATGAACAAGGCGTTTCTGCCTGCAGAAGTCATGTCAAGTGGCTTTATTGTCATTTCAACCATATACAGCTAGTTAGTACACAGTGAAACGAAACAACGTTCCTCCAGGACCAAGGTGCTACATAAAACAAATCACAGAACTACAGAAGACATTACATATATTTACATTGCAAACACAGTGCAAACGTGCAGACGGCACAAGGCAGTACAAAACTATCAAAGACAATGGGCAAGGTGAGTTACAGTGCAGTGCCGACTAGTACACGGTTCTAATGAGCAGTGACATATGACAGAACTGCTGCTCACTGGATTTTTGTTTCACACCACTGTAAACTCTAGAAGCTTGTGCATGAAAATCAGCAGTTCCTGAAATACTCAAACCAGCCTGCCTGGCCCCACAACCATGCTATTTTCAAAGTCACTGAGATCACTTTCCCCGCCCCCACATTCAGATGTTTGATGTGAACATTAACTGAAGCTCTTAACCTGTATCTGCCGGAATTTATTCCATGCACTGCTGCCCCATGAGGATGGCATAAAAGTGTCTATTATTTGGAGAAAAAAAAAAGTTGCAATAGCGCATATAGCCACCCTGCCTTAATCCCGGCATATAGTCCTTCATAAAATGAAATCACACATATTCCCACAACTTTTCTACAATTTAAAGTAATTATTTGTTCTCTTGCCTTAATGTCAATAATTCTCATCTCCAAATGCTACACATTTTCACAAAAATATTTGAGACGCCCACTTCAACTCGGAGGGAAACTGGAAAGTCGTCCCGCCCAGAGGGCAGCGCCATGGACAGGTCAATCTCAGCCCGAAGAAGCATCTAGGTTATATCTATGGCATTATAGCCTTCTGATTCTAAAAAATATATCGATTTTCTTCTTATAGGCCTGAGCACTTTCAAGCTAAAGTAACTTGTTGGCAAAATAACCAGAGTAAGCAAATAAATCCTCAACAAGGCATCTCAGAAGGGCAAATCGGCCAGCCTTAACAGGACTAATGGTGCTTAATATGGAAACCGAGTGCAAGATGAATGCTAAGCTAAGACCTAGAGAAGCCATGCAACCTCACTGCAGAGCATATTCTTACTTTGTTTTTGGCATTCTGCAAGCAAAACTAACATTCTTACTAGCATTCATATCAGCCATCTGTATATTTAGAAATTATACTCATATAATAATAAAAGTGGGATTTAGTTCTAAAAAAAAAAAAAACAAGCAGTATGAGGTGCAATAACTCTTCTGTGAGAATGGTCTCTGTTAATCCTGCTTAATTTGTTTAAAATAATTTAACTAAAAATAAATAATGAGAATAAGCTATTAACCAAAAACTGACTTAGTAAACCCCCACCCATTCACCCTTAACTACTCTTGCCCATGTTTTTCATTTGTTTTGCCTCTCATTTAAACTTTATAAAAGTGATTACGTTTACTTCTGCAATTGTTTTTTCACCTTCAACAAACTGCACCGACAGTCAGCAGAGGCATCACAGCATATTAGCTCTGGAGGGGATACTTTCAAAAGAGGGGCTTTTCAATGAGACAGATACATACGGAAAGATAAATGATGCTTATTGTAGTGGAATTCTTTAGCAGGAAAGTGGTCACATCTGTCATCTCTGCCTCAGTTCAAGGGAGCTGTTAACAGTTCTGTGGCTTGCCGAGAGCCCTGGGCACTGGCAACTGATCTCATCACTTTCATCACAGTTCTGGGATAGCAAAGTTGGCATTTTGATCCTAACCAGAGAATCTGCTGCACTTAATCATGCTAAGCTGAGTATTATTATATAGCAAGAATCCATTCAGGGTTTCTCAGGCAGAAAATATCTCACACTCATATCTTACCTCACTCTCCCTAGGGTACGGTTTTCTATGTATTTCCTTGTCTGGGATGTCGACTATTCATATACTGAATTCTCACCACACAAAATGCGAAGCAGTAGGGTCAAGCATGGCATCTTTAACAATATGTCTCTGGAGGCTGGAGTAGAATATACCCAGACTGTACTGTAAATTGTGGGAACAGATGGGAGTCCTGGGAGAATGGGAGGAAATCACAGCGTCCCACACCGTGTGGCCATATGGGCCAGCAGAGATGGAGTGAGATCAGGGGAAGACAGAAAAACAAAGGAGCCCTCCTGAGTGTTCTAAAGTCATCTCTCTGTTCTAAAGACTGCTGGTTGGCGGTTACATATGGGTGACAAATTAAAGGAAACTTTACTAGTGGCTCTTGACCCCTTAGACGGAAGGGTCACTGGAAATCAATACAACATTATTTTGACTGATCACCTTTATTCTATGATAGAATATATTTCTATCCTGACGGAAGTGCTCTGGGTGGCTAGTGGTTACCTTTGCCACCTCACAGCTCCAGGGTGCCTAGTTTAAACTGGAGTTTGGCTTACTGTCCGTATGGAGTTTTGCACATTCTCCCCATGTCCTGGATTTCCTCCAGGTTCTCCCTCCTGGTAGGTGAATTGGCTACTCTAAATCACCCTTACACGTGAATGAGTATGTGCATCCTTGTGTGCATGGTGCCTTGCAATGGATTGGTGCCACATCCATGGTGGATTGAAGCCTTGCATCCAGTGTTCCCAGGATAGGATCCAGATCCACCAGAACCCTGACCAGGATAAAGCAGTTACTGAAGATGAGGCATGAGGGCTCACTGAATGGTTTGATGAGCATGATGTAAATCATAAGCTATGACCTTCACAGATACCAGATTTCAACCTACTAAACACTTATGAGAGATTTTGGGGGACTTGTTCTACAGCACCTTCATTTAAATACCAATATATTTTGGAAGAATGGTGTTCTTCCCTAGTAAAAGTCCAGAAATTTCTAGAATTCGATGCCAAAGCACATTGAAGCTGTTTTGGTGGCTTGTGTTAGCCCAACCTCTTACTAAGACACTTTATGTTGGTTGTTTCTTTGTCACCTATCTTTATATGCCCTCCTCTACCCCTTCCACCAATAGAAGGGGTCCATTGTAGGGCCACTACAGCTCAGGTAATATTTGGGTGATGGAAGATCTGAATATTCAGGGAATTTTAAACACATCTAGTAAGATGTTGGGCCAACACAAACCAGCAGAACATCTTTAATGTGTCTTTAATGTGTCTCTGGAACTGTACTGGAGGGATGAGTCAAGCAACCAAAAGGGTCCAGCCAATGGCAGTGCAGTGATCATAAACTGACAGTGATGGGCTACGGGACAATTGACACACTATACAAGAACAAATATGAGGTACTATATTGTACATAGCAAAAGACCACGATCCGTAACAACTCGTATACCTACAAAGTGCAACAGTATGGTAGGTTTATCTAAGCAGTGACTGAAGGGTCATATGAATATAATGTATGTGCATATCTGGAAGCCTTGCATGTAGGAGGGAGTCACATGGGTTACTAGGGTCATAAACACATGTTGTGTTTGTTTTTTAGTGACATATGAACGAGTGAAGTCTTGATTTAATTAAATGTGTTTTCATGCCTGGGCAGAATCTTGATTGAATCAATCTGTTTACAAGAAGATGTGACGTGGAGTCAGGGTATATTCCTGCTGCCTAGATAGCATACTGCTGTTCTCATCTGTGATGGCTGATTGCACATTCATAAACTCGCTTGGCAATTTGGTCTTCAGGGATAAAAGAATATTTTTCATATGTTGTCAGACTCTGCAAAAGGAAGAGTTTGGAGAGTCTTCCTCTGCTTTTCAGTCAGTGAGCTCAGAGCACAGGATGAGTGCTCCAGCTGCTTTCTGACCCCTTCCTGTAAAATAATCGTTTATTGCATAAAGCCTGCCTCTCCGATTGCCAGATCTGCAATCTGTCCTCTTCTCCTCTCTATATGTGAGAAAATACTTCCTGAAATAGAATAATAAGTGAGAAAGGCAAGTTAAAATGCTGTTCACTTTATTATTCTGTTTTCTGTCACAGCTCGTTGTGTTGGCGTGTTGGTGTGTTGGAAACCACAGTCCCTGCAGAGCCTGAGTCATACTGCTTAACAAGCAATTTGGAAATCAACAGTGATGCGACTTCTGTGAGAAACAATGCAGATTCTTTTCTAATTAAAACTACTCAGTGTTTCGCTGAAGACCAAACTGGAGCCCTGAGTGCAGCTTGGTCATAATGAGGAAGCTGTTGGCTGGATTTTATTCACAGCCGTTGATAACAGGAGACAAGCAAGGGACTGCAGACATAGCCTGGGGAGAAAAAGATTTCAGTTTATAGCTGAAATAACATAACAAAATCCAGACAATAACTTTCAAGGGGACAAATGTGGTCGATATAAAACATGTAAACTCTCGTCATGGGGATTTAAGGCTTTCAATGAATAATAACCCCAGGGAAGTATCAACATTTCAGAAGAGAGCACATTCAGAGACTAGCAAACTTTGCACTTTTCTTCCTCTACACTTTGGAACAAGATCAGTTTGCTAATTAGTGGTGAACTTGATTTGCTATGAAGAAAAAAGATCATATCAGATCAAAAGCTTTCCCATCAGGATCCAGGAGTTTTCAAGAGTCCACTCATTCTTGATTCAGTTATAGATCCATGACATCTTCTGTGTGTATGAATGAATTGTAACAGCACTCTTGGTTGGCCAGAAGGTGTCAGAAAGTATCAATAAGTATTAATGAATTGCCCAATTAATTAATTAATTAATTAATGTAAAATGTATTCATTGGCAAATTGCTGTGGTATAAGAGGAATAAAACATTTCAGGATGCGCTGTTATTGGAAAATAATCAACTTCGAGGTGGCATCACACCAACCAAATTATTTTTTATATCATATAACCACACATTCAGAAGTGCTTTATTTTTCCCTTGTCAAATGTATCTTAGTCCTCACCATCAGAGGCCACCAGACTCTAATAGGACACCTTTAGAATACTGAGAAACACTTGTAGGATCAGTCACACCCCACTTGTTAGGCACTATGTTTTTGAAACCCAAACTGACATTTTAACGATCTTTTCCAAATTTTTTCTTAAATAGTAAATGCGAACCAAACAGTTAATGGAAAAAAAGCCTCTAAAATCTGCGGAGAGGGCACAGGCCTATAAGAAGTGATCTGAGGAGAATGAATCTGTATTATGTTACTGTAGTAAAGCATCAATATACATTATATGATTAATAGCATGCTATATACAGAGGCCAAGCAGGCTAAACTCTACAGTTAAGGTTATATGCTGGTGACAGAAAGGTGTAAGTTTAAATCTGCTCAGCTCTATGCTCTGCATTATTTGAATAAAAGCAAAAATAAAAGTGTCTGCCATATGAGGAAATGTAAATTATAGTTCTACATAGCCTAAATCCCATGTCAACCAAAAGGCTTTAAACTGTATGGAGACCAGCTTTAATTATTCCCACTGAATTTGAACTAATTAGGCAAAAGCCTTGAACCTCTACCACATATCTCTCTGTATGCTCAAGGAGACCTGGAGTCAAAAGACAACATACTGTATGTACCAGCAATTTCCTTTATTAAACGCCTACTTGCTTTGAGAGTAAGAACCACCGACATCTTCCAAAAATATTACATTAATGTGTGTATCAGTTATGCTTAAACAAAGAAAAGACACAAATACATGTGTATGAGAGGGGGCACGGTGGCTTAGTGGTTAGCAGTTAGCAGAAGTTAGCTTTGCAACTTCTTCTGTAGACTTGCCATGACTTTCCATGGTGGAAAACCTACTGACTGTTACGCAGCACACTGGAGAAACACTTCCTTACAGAAAGCTTAATCATATCAAAAATTATACGTTTTTCTTTGTTTAATAACAACCACATTTTTAAATTATGTTTATTATTCATCTTAGGTTACACTGAGCGTCTGCCAAACTAGCCACTCGTTTTTTCACAGCCAGTCCATGTGACTGATTACAGCATAAGCATTAACTGCAGAGTCTCTCATTAGTTCGAAGTGCTTATCTTTAAATAAGGACGGAATTAGAAGGTGCACTGCATGTGCTGAAGGTAACTGTCAGCGTGAAAGGAAATGGCCGTATCCGCCACATGTGAAGGATAACAAACGAGCTTTCGATTTGTTTACGATTCAGCCAACCTTCACGGCTGAACAAATGGCCCCTGGTAGAGTGAGTGCTACTATGCAGACACGAATACACCCATGTTTTTAGGTTTGTGAATTAATGAAGCTGAAATATGTTAACCATTGGTCAAGTGTGACCGGATGAACAAATATTTAAGGCACAAAGCGAAGGCTGTTGTTTAAACAATGCTCAATAGATCATAGTCATTCTGAATTCAGTAGCTCTCATCTACTGCATTAGCACACAGTTTACCATACTATGGAGATCAACTACTGTATTGTTTCATTTGTCCACTGGGCCATCTCGTGATGTAAGCTGAACCGTAGGCTAACACCATATTTTTATTGTCTGCCTCATGAAGGTTTGTTTACTTTGCTTCCTCCCACAGAGTATACAGGCAGAGTATACAGCCATCTATGCTACACTCACAGAAAAGTGTACTAAACAGCAACTTCGTCTGATGCTGGGGTGGTACACTTATCTTTTGTACCCGTAATATGTATCTTGAAATATTATGGAAATATTTAAGGTACACAATGAAGATACCACCCCAGCAACAAGGAATGTACAGTTTGGTATGCTTTTTTATGAGAATGTACAGCACCAATTGCTCTGTTGTCTACCATTTGCTGAAATGACATTTTGCATGTTTATAACTGTTTATAGGGCAGTATGGTGGTGGAGCAGGTAGCATTGCTGATTCACAACTCTCACGTGTATGTATGTATTATTTGTACATTTGTTTCAGGTTCCTTTTCAGGTTCTCCCAAAAAAAAGGTGGTAGGTAGATTAACAGTTCCACACTGATCTTTGGTGTGACTGTGTGTGTATTAATCTCTCACCCATGGTTCTAGAGTATATTCTGTACTGTTTTGTGCCATGACCCATTTAAAGCAAGATGAAAACACCACACACACACACACACACACACACACACACACACACACACATAACAACAGGTTAGTGCAACACTAGGTGGTGGGGGCATTATGTTTTCAGGTTGTATGTCCATCCCTCTGTCTGTCCGTCTAGCCATGCATCCATCCAAGATTCTCGTTAGCACAATATGTAAGAATGAGTGGTTGAATATTTGTAGGATTTATATGGAATTATCGTTGTAACCAAGAGATGAACTGATTAGATTTTGGGATTGATCCAAATAGGGTCAAGGTCACAGCAAGGTTAAATGTATGAAACAGTTTTTCTTCAATAGCTTCCTTCCTGTTTGATGTATATTTTAAGGGTACTTCAGGTATACAAATTAGTAAAAAAGAAGTACTAGACTTGGTGGTGGAGGTGCTGCTTTCGTCAAGTTCTACTTGTTTTTTTTTTTAATATTAGTTATTAAAGACACTGGTCATCATCACCTTATCTTTATCATCACCTTCTGGAAGGTTCATACAGAGGTGTAAGATGTGATTAGGCTTAGACTAAAGAAGTGTAAATTCTGTTATTTCATTCAGGTTCACAGTGGGGTGAGATCTGATTAGGCTGGATGATATGCTACATGGCATGTAAGTACAAGGGTCTAACACTTTCACAGTTTTGTGTATGGAATGAGAAAGTCAGAGGCAGGCTTGGAACAGCTCAAAGGCGCTTTATATATTATTCACTTTTCAGCAGTGTTTTATTTTATACCTAGACACACACACACACACACACACGGCTCTGTGCTGGTTAACTCTGTCTCTCGAGGCGCTCGCCTCTCCCGTTAGATAGTAACGGAGGGTGAGGACCACCTATTTGATGGCCAGATATTCCTTTTCTATCGTGCTATACTTAGTTTCTCGCACAGTGAGCCCCTCCACCACCTGGGCAACACGGCCCCCAACCCCCTGTCCGACAGAGAGAGAGAGAAAAGTCAAAAGAATGTAAAAGTGGTCCGCCTCAGAGGGCTGCTTTTATCTGAGTGAAAGCCTGCTGGCACGGCTCTGTCCACTGGACCGGTCCTGGCACTCCCTTTTTAGTGAGATCAGTCAGCGGGCTGGTGACATCTGAATAATTAGGCACAAACCTACGATAGTAGCCAGCCAGCCTGCCTCAAAAACCCTCACCTCCTTTTTTGGTATTGGGCCTCAGGCATGCCGCAATCACTGCTGTCTTATCAATTTGGGGATGCACCTACCCATGGCCCAAGTGGAAACCCAGATACCGTAATTCCTCCCGCCCAACTGCACACTTCCTTGGGTTTGCCATGAGCCCCGTCTGCCACAGTGATCTCAGAACAGCCCTCAGATGCTGCATGTGCTCCTGCCAATCTTTGCTGTAGATAATAATGTCATACAGATAGGTAGTGGCATAAGCAGCATGTGGATGGAGGATTCTGTCCATAAGTCGCTGGAACATTGCTGAAACGTCGCAGGAGCCCTGAACAACTCAAAAGGCAGGATCATGAATTAGTGTAACCCAAACGTAACCCAAAAGGCCATTTTTTCACGACATATTGAAGTCAAGGGGATCTGCCAACATCCCTTTGTCAAATCCAGTGTCGAATAAAACGAGCCACACCTAACCGATCGAGCAGTTCGTCAATGCAAGGCATTGGGTATGCCTCATTTTTAGACATCACGTTGAGTCTTCTAAAGTCCACACAAAACCTGACCAACCTGTCCTCATTGGGAACCAAAACTACCAGGCTGGACAAGTCACTGTGGGGCTTCTATTACTCCAATTTTGAGCATGGCCTTGAGCTCCGCCCGAACCATCTGTTTTTTATGCTCGGTTTGACAATAGGGGTGGCTGCATACCTCCACCCCTGGGGGTGTCTTTATGTGGTTCTCTATGAGGTAAGTGTGACTGGGTAGAGGCGAGAACACATCAGAAAATTCTGCCTACAACTTGCCAATGTCTGTGATTTGGGAAGGAGTGAGGTGGTCTCCATAAGGGACCAGAGTGGATTGCATACCTCCACTATGTGTTTTTGCCCCTGAAATTTAATTAACGTTATTCGTTAACGTTCCCGTGCACACAGCTCGCCTTCACCAAACGTGCATTTCCCAATGCCTCACCTTGAACCAAGCATTGGTGGATTGAGGTCTGGTTACAGCCTGAATCCACTAATGCATGGTTTGTACCCCCTTGAACACTCACCAGTATATGATACGCCAGTCGGCGGCAATGGACACCTCCATGGAGTGCTCATACAGCTACAAGACTCATCTTGCAGTCCCATCTTAGCTAGGATGAGGTGGAGCATGGCCCCAGCAGCTGTGGAGCTGCGGCTGGAATACCTACCTGCTGGACCAAGCCCGGGCGTGCCTCTTGATCCGCTGCCTGGTCATCTAGCACATCTTTTATGCGCTGCTCCTGGTCACGGCGCAGCTGGAGGAGGGCCTGATGTGGGTCTGGTGGAGGTTGGTGACGGCATCTCTTCCTCAGTCCTGGGTTTCGGCACCAGTTTAACACTTTCCCAGTTTTGGATATGGAATGAGGAAGTCGGAGGCAGGCTTGGAACAACTTGGAACAACTCAAAGCCACTTTATTCATTATCTTTCACTTTCACTTTTTAGCAGTGTTTTATTCTATAACTAGACACACACACACACAAACACACACGGCTCTGTGCTGGTTAACTCTCTCTCTCGAGGTGCTTGTCTCTCCCTTTTTTTTTTATCCTTGCCACTCACCTTCTCCAGCTCTGCCCTTCACGAACTAGCACTCGACTGTGCCTCTGCTCCCATAAAGGGAAACAGTTTATGTTGTACAGATTCTTACTATTCAGCACTGGAAGTTGATCAGAAATAAACAATCCATTCTGTTACCACATATAGAAGAGTAAAAGTTGATGGGGTGAAAAAAAGCCATGAAACTTCATATCTAGATTACAAAAAGAAAGCATCAGTGAGTGTCAGTGTGGCTGTGGAGTGAGAACTGAATTCTGTAGCAGACCGGTAATGAAAATGCTACAAAAATGAAGCATGAGTCATTGTAAAATTGGGGTGGTGTGATGACCACGTTCTTGGTGCTTTCTGTTTGGACACGAGCCTTGTGGATTCCATTAGACTGAGATGTGTGGAACATCTGACTCTATTAGATAGTCCTGCAGTGTAGGTCTTTAGGAAGACAGCCTGGCTGAGGTTTACAAAGGACAGGAGTCAAATGACACAGACACGCAGGCTGTCTGCAGTGTTGCACTGCGTCCAATGCTGAGACATCACAATCACACAGCTCTCCAAGAGGCACTGCAGGATGATAGCCATCTGAGCTACTGGCTAGGCTGAGTTGGCCTATCCAATAAGTGTGTGTATGTGTTTCACAATTTCTATTAAGCTTTTCTTGGCATTGACATTTATACTCAGAGATCCAAAATGGAAAAAAAATTGGAGAACCAGAGCCATCACATTATATAATCACCACTCTTAGCATTGTAGCCACTACTAAGTAAATGTCTGACAGCATTTGTCTCTGAAATGCACTGCACTCAAACAGCTTAAATAAGGCTTGGCGTCATTGCATTCACTGACCCAGCAGATTTGAAGGCCTCTAAACTTCACTAAAAAACCTGCCTTTTTAAGAGGAGCTTATAATTTCATTAACTATATCATAACCCATTATAAATATTGATAGAGCAGCCATGTGAACTTTCACATATTTCACTTTTTGCTTGCCACATCAGCAGACACAGCATAATAAATCCCGGCTGCTCATAAAGTGAACAAACACAGTAATTGGCAGTGTGTGGCAGTACTTTCAAGTTAATACAGCGGCTGGCTCCAAAACTGCTGTCTGAGCTTTTAAAGATATTTCTCACTCTCCCCTCTTTTCTCGCTCTCCCCCTTTTGCCTCCCTGTTAAGCACGTAAGAGGGCCATTCTTTATGCAGCTGAATCCTTAAGCTGCACATTCATAATCCAGCAGCTGATTGAAAAGGAATGGTTTGAGCCTGAGTTGATTAATGAGACCATCATAAAGACAATTGTGGTGTTGCTGTGTTTGCTAAGTCAGGAGGTGTCCACTGGCAACAGTGCTGTAGTTAATCCACTTTCCGAATGCTAATGGGTCATGGTGAGGGCAAGGTTTGCTGATGTGATACTAAAACACTATATCATCCACCCACACTTGCAACTAACAATTTGCGGCTAGCAGAAAGTTTTCTAAACATTATGGTTCTTGTATCAAGCTTTCTGTTTTGAGAACGAGAAGGTTTATAAACGTTCCTACAAAATATGTATTTATAGGAACAATAGCATAAGCATTTCCCTACTGCTAGTTGTGGTTATAATTAATTTTGTGAAATAAATCATTATTAAAGTAGATAGCTTTCATAACATTGCAGGAACAATACTTTTGAAGCGTGACAGTCTAAACTTTTTCAATTTACTTTTTCAACTTTTGTAGTCAATAAATTCCAGTAACCTCCTCAGTACAGATGTACTCTACAAATATAATCCATCCATCCATCCATCCATCCATTTTCCATGCTGCTTATCCTACACTTGGGCACAAGGCGGGGGACAAACTCGAAACGGGGTGCCAACCCATCGCAGGGCACAATCACACAAACATCCACCATGAACAATTTAGAAATGCCAATCAGCCTACCACAACACGTCTTTGGACTGGGGGAAGAAACCCCCAAAGCACGGGGAGAACATGCAAACTCCGCGCACACAGGGTGGTGGTGGAACTCCCAACCTTGGAGGTGCAAAGCAACCACTAAGCCACCATGCCCCCACAAATATAATCCAACTATATGGGACACATATAGTGTGTCCACTCACAGGACACATTAAGTCCAAGTTTACTTTATTTATAGCCCTACTTGTTTTTGAGTTATTTTTGAGCAAGTTTGGATTAAATACATTTCATTCAAGTGACCGGTAAAATAGGATAATATTTAATAGAACTTAAACATAAATATAATACCATTCATAGTAGAGGCTCATAAAAAAAATCATGGACCCCCTTGACTATGCTTCACAAACCCCCCAGACCTCAATTTGATAACCAAAGTACTTACAAAGTTATTGCTTAAATCTTCAACCTGGCATTTAAAACAAGTACATGATATCCAACTTTAAATAGTATTTTGAGTGATAATCCCCTAGAGACTTTTCATTCCAATCAAGCAGGAGCCACACCTGATTCCACCTGTTTAATCAGTTAACCTTAGCTTTCAATAGACTCAGGTGTGGCTTCTGCTTGGTTGGAATGAAAACCTGCACCCACACCAGCCCTTTCCGGATAAGACCTGGTGTCACCTAGAAGAGGGTGGATTTCTTTATGAGTCTGGTTCCTCTCAAGGGTTCTTCCTTATGTTTCTCAAGGAATTTCTCTTAGCCCATTAAGGATCTAGACCTATATCCAGATTTCTATAAAGCTGCTTCGTGAGAGTGTCTATTGAATTGTATTGAATAGTCCTTTTCCGTTGCACACAATACACTGAATCCTAGAGGCAGCTTAACCAGATTGTTAGCACTAATGATACAAGGCTCCTCCACAACCCCACCCTATGTGGCTAATCGGACATAACAGATTCGCTCTGGAATACTATTCAACACTTTGCTATCTTCCAACCCCACTCTTCTAAAGCCCAGAGGATTAATGGCCTCAGCCACTGCCTGTGTGGCGAAATATGAGCCCAATCAAGAGTTCTGGAGACTCCATAAATGTGCAAGGTCAGAGATTCTGCAAGATGAAGAGGACAATAGTGCTGTCTACTCCAATAGCACTGCAGTCTTTTAGTGCTTACTCTCTTCCTCCAAAGTCTAGTTCCGGGAGAAGTCACCAAGGTGAGGGGGATTCATCATGGTATGAAGAAGCCTGTCAGTGAGCTACTCCATCAGGCTCGGTTTACACTTCTCTCTATCCATATGCTCCAAGGCAAGACCCAGTAGGGTTCCTGATCTACAGTACTAAACACACTTACCAACAGGCAAGAGGTGAACCTAATGGAAGGAAATGGCCAGAGGGAATTGCTATCAGTATGCAAGACTTGTTTACTGCTTTTTCATTTGAACCAAGTGCCAGATTGCATTCATTCTGGATAGGTTTCATGGATCACTAGTTAGATTCCACTTAGTAGAAGAAAAGTACTGGGTTCTGTCTCTGCTTGTGAAAAAGTTTTCATCAGATTTTCACTGAACCTTTAAGGGTTCTCGTGGTCCCGCAGAGGGACAACCTCATGATACTTGTCAAGGTTGAGATGGATCAGGAGCCTGTCCTGGGAACACTGGGCTACTTCTTAACTTAATCAGGAATACAATGAATGATTACTTTATTCAGGCTAAAATTTCAGAACATTCTCAGAACTTTGTCACTGAAAATACAAAAAAAAAAAAAAAAAAAAAAAATCACAGGAAAATGGAAATAAAAAGAAATACTCAGTCCAGCAAAGTCGTGGCTCTCCTGTGGGAACTGTCTGCAGTTTCCAGAGATAGTCATTTAATGTCAGGGTGACCTGAATGAACTATGGCAGAGGATGTGAAAAGTTATTTTTAAATGAATCGTGATTAGTGCAGCCATGAGTCATGCTCTGAGTGTACTGCAACAACAGACAACAAACAGCTTGATATATAAAAATATGCTGGCCTTACGGTGCAGCTTGCTGAGCTTATCCTCATGCTGGCTTAGACCTTAATAACCACCCGGTCAAAAACCTCTCATAATTGCATTTATTTTACAGTAAGTCATGTCCTATCCAAACAATGACAAGATCACTGTCCAAATGTAACACGCAGAGAAGCAAGCCTAATCTTAGTGTTGTTCAGGATTAAACCTTATGGTAAGGGCACATTCTACTGAATGTTTTGTGAAAGCTTTTGTTGAGTGCAAAACTGTGTAAGAGTGTATCACTGCAAATACTACCAGTGCAGCAGTTTTATTGGCAAATACACATTTAAGTGTATAAAAAGTATAAAATGTGTTTAATAAAGCAACCATTCAGTGCACATGAGAACAAAGATAAGATTACACAATAAGAACTTGAGAACAATGAGAACAACCTTGACAGAATCAATGGCTCACGAAAAACAAGAAGAAAGTAAACTATAGGTGTTATCTATTTAAAACATCAGGCAGCTAGTGAACCTTAGTTACCTAGCTAGGCAAAAAATGATCTTTACCTCCAGTTTAAATTTAGTGTACAAGCCTTAGGATGACAAAATAATGGACAAAGTGAGAAATTGTTATGCTTTTGGTGCATAGTTTTACAGTATGGTTAATGATACCTTATGTTTACTGTGTTATTACAATATGGTAATAAGACATATATAAGACGTATAGTAATAACACAGTAATATATCCAGTGCAGTGTTACAGTAGCTGTACGTTAAGGTGCTTAGATGATCTGCCTACTGTAAACATTTTCCCAGAATGCCAGATGGGTTAAAGTATCAGAATGTAATGTAATGTAATGTAAATTAGTTGCAAAGTGATATGGTAGAAAGACTAAAGGCAACATTTTCCCTTCTATTCCAAAATCATCAGTTTAACTGAATGCTAGTTTGTTTGATGGGTAAAGTAAATAACATTCAATTACTGAACTGGCTGTTTATCTGTTCTAATGACTTTTGACATTTCAGTGTCCTAGAAACCTCTGCGTATGAAAAATACATTGAGAGCTACAATGTGTTTTTTGAGGTTTCTAAGACACAGAGATGTCAAAAGTCACTAGAATAAATAAACAGCCAGTTCAAAACTCTGAACACTTTATACTTTATGAATAAAGCTCTCCAGTATAAACTATATGACTCTCCAGTATAAACTATATGACTCTCCAGTATAAACTATATGTTTTGAATCTTAATGTCCAAGTAGCACATTAATAATAATGAGTATATATGTGCTCACAAATGTTCGACAAGATTGTTCTAACAGAGACAGGATGTAAATAAGTCCAGTGTAATCGACACTTTGCTGTTTGCAGCCACCCACAAAGCTAATCTGTTAACCAAACAAAATGCACACATGGCATCCACCCACACTGCCTGTGTATCAGTTGATATGATTGAAATGGACAGCCTTAGATAGAAACCAGAGATCAATGGTGTCTGGAAATGTCAACATGTGGGTTCGGGTCATAATTGCTCCGGCAAAAGGCTTTTAGTTATCTGCAAGTCCATGTCTCAATCTTATCTTTAATGTGGAGCCATCGTTAAAAAAAAAAAAAAAAAAAAAAAAAAAAAAAAAAAAAAAAAAAAAAAAAAAAAAAAAAAAAAAAAAAAAAAAAAAAAAAAAAAAAAAAAAAAAAAAAAAAAAAAAAAAAAAAAAAAAAAAAAAAAAAAAAAAAAAAGACCATTACATACCCATGGAAACGGAGGCTAAATGTGGAAAAAGGTCTACGTCTGTGGTGATCAATTGATTTTTGTCAAAGCGGGACAAAATGTCAGCAGGAACCGGGATTACATGGGGTGTAGTGTGTAACCTGGGATCAAATATTGTCAGTAATGGTTTTTACCGATTAAAAGAGAGAAGTCCTTCAAAAGCATTCAGATGGTCAGAGCAGTGAGAAAGAACAGACTTTTGAGTCGTATAAGACCAAAAGTAGAACACAGAAGAAAGTAGGACACATTTGTCTGGCTAGATATGGAAGCTGGAGATGGAGCTGAAATACAGCATCCCCAAAAGACTTCGCTCTGCTGTGGTGTCCTGCTGTTACCTCAGATGCTTCAGAGCATGAGGTAGTGACAGACAGAAGTAGAATAATGAGATCACACACACACACACACACACACACACACCCAGTGGCTGCTACAGCTTTGTTATAAGGGCACAGAATACTTTAGACCAAACCCACTGCAGTTTAATTGAAGCCACTTATCCTGATGTTTGAGAGGGTCAGGCACCAACAGAAATTTACATCTCAAACTGGAACTTCTAATGGCATTAAGCAGGACAGCTTAGTCACTTACTGTAATACGCTATTTATGTTAATTCATGTAACATGAACTGGGGGCTAGTGCATGTTCTGTTAAGAAGAAGCAGCAAAAATAATAGACTGAATGTAATATTCTGGCTGCAAAATTGGGTTATCCACGCAGCTGTTCAAACATGCGAACGAGCCACAGCTCAGTGATGATTCAGCCCAAATGGACTTGTATTAATATCACTTTCAGGCTATATGGCTATGTTCAGACAGGCAGCTCTTATCACATTTTTTGCCATTTCTAATCAGCATTCTCCACCCTCTTTTGTCTGGGTCACTGTCATCTGCACCAAATATATTCAGAATCATTACCGGACATTACCGTTTTGTAAAACATAATCCACAGAGAAATGACCATATTGGCAGCTATGCTGACTAGCTAACATACTCCTGCACTGCACTAATCAGCATACAGTATATGCTGCTGTGTTGTACTATAGCGATTAATGTGGATATGTAAGCAAATGTGGTTACATGCTGAATAATCGAATCAGATTTGATCACTTGACATCTTCAAATTTAAGAAATCAAAATATTTCCTCTGTGTAAACAAAGTGTTCCTGGATTGTTGGAATACAAACCTGGAGCGATATCGGGCCCTTGTGAATAACATTGTACATTCACATTCTAGACAATTTGTGCTGTTCATAAATCAGCAGATCCCAGGTGGCCCTGTTAATATCTTTTCCCTGCACTTCTTTTAAATAGATTTCACCTTCCAGCTAACAAAGGTCTGGCTGACACTGGGGAGTCCTCACAGTGTAAAATTAGAGTATTGTTTGTGGGATTTTTCTTATCTTTCCCTGGTTATGTGATGATGATTCATAATGTAATCACTTAAGATCAATTCAATGTGATTTTTGCTTACTCCTGACACATACATGTCTGTTCTTTGTTCACTCATAATGGACACTTATCTGTTTTTTGGGTCACAGTGTTTTTGTCCTTGATTATGTTTTTCTCTTATGTTTTCCTCTTACTAGCCTTGGGTATTATCTATATGGTCTTGAGTTTGTCCTTTGCACGTATGCATTAGTATAAACGTTGACACTGTCCAACTTGCCCAGGTTGCCTTCCTGCACAAAATAAACCATCTCTTTTATTATAACCTGGCTCTTAGTCTCCTGCTTCTTCAGCCATCTTACTTCTGGTGAAACTGCGGTATTTTTGACCCTCCAGAAAGATTTACAACATGTTCCTTGCCTAATTGACTGTGCCTTTTACAGTTATCCTAGATGTTATGTGCACAAAACTGTCAAAGACACTGATCTTTTCCCCTTTGATGCATATTCAAATAGAATTTTCTCTCACCAGGGGAAAAAAAAAGAAGAAGCAAAACTCTGTCAGGAGAAGTGTGTTCAACTTGTTCAGACACTCTTGACCTCAGCACAGAGGGACAGACAGCTGAACTCTCAGTGGTTAAAACAAAGCAGTTAGAATATGAGTGGAGTGGAACAGCAACAGAGCACTCAGTGAGCACTGGAGCACGCGACAAGGGGCTCTCTGCCATGCTTCATCCTCTGTTGCCTCCTGTCACTAGAGTATTTGTGATGAAACTTCGACCTCTGTAACATGAAGTGGAGCCTTTTCCACAGAGGAGTGGGCTAGGTGTGAAGGATTCAGATATGCATGAGAGGAACGGGTCCACTTTTCTGGAACGGTGGCGAGAACGGTAATATCTTTTACCTCCTGTTAAGTTTTAAAAAAAACAACAATGTTTAAATGGAGCATAGCAAGAGCATTGGAGTGGAGAATTATCACCAAGAAATGGGAACGATTCAAGGAAAACACAGAATTTTCCACTCTGTCTCTCATGAGAGTAGTGCAGACCAAGCCAAAAAGAGAAGGCCCCACAGTCATAACTCCTTCAGATGGGTTTAGCACATACTTAGGCAGCACAGATCGTGATACAGTCCCTGAAAACCTCTGTAGAAAAAGAACACTTTTAGAACTGTTAAAGGAAACGCAGCTTTGTTGCAAAACGCACTAACGATTTCCTAACTCTAGTGGTTAACTATAGCCCATTGTAGCTCTTGTGGTCTGGCGACTTCATTATTTGCAGCAGGTCTCCTGGCCTCACTGTGTCGTATATTATAAATGTCTCAAGACTGAATCAGAGGAAGGAAGGCAGAGGGAAGGGGAGGTGAAGTGGAAGTAAGTTGAACATGCCGGCTGCAGCACTCTGGATCTTGCTTTTGCAGTAGGTGTCCCAATTCCAACACCATTTGGGGGTTTACGACAAACTTGAGCTCTTCTAAGAATGACTAACTAACTAAGAATAATTAAGAATTTGTGCAATAACTAATATATAAGCAGATGGGTAGGATGAGGGCATTTGTCTTCTCTTGCATGTTTTGCAACATATATGTTAAATGTCAATATCTTTGGAGATGCAACTGCAATTTTGTTGCCATTGACAATGACAAGCGACCTTCTGATAAACAAGCACTGACTATCAGTCTCCGCATGGCAAGCTAGAAAGCTATGTAAAATGGAAACCTTTCTAAAAGTTGTTAGATGGTAACAATATTTATAGGCAGTAACGCACTACACGTGAGATCCATTATGTAACCCGATTCTACTTCTATTCAGAATAGGATACGTTTCAAAACACGTGGCAAACACGGATTACCTTTAATATTTTGCTGATTACTTTTCCCGAGTACATTGTTTTACCTGGATAAGTCATAGTCTATTAATCCATAATGTAGTGCATACATTATTCCCATTTACCGCATAATAACTGTCACTACACCTGAGACAATGTTACCGGTGTGTAGAGGCAGCAGAGCTGGTCATCCAACCTAAGTGTTAATACTGGATGGCGATAGCACTATTCACTAGATACACAGCTAACTAACTAGAGAAGGTTGAGACAGCTGGAAAATATGCTCTGATTTCTTATTGAAACATAAGATACGTTACATAACGCTTCTCTGAGACATGCATAACTACATGATTATTTTTGCTCTGTTAAAGTCTGGTTCCAATAAGCGGCCTGAATAAGGAGCATGTCTTTGTGTCTCCCTTAATTTGAGAGATTTACTCATGTTAACATAAAAAAAAATTCTGGTCTAATCTTTTATTATATTTACCGCACATAGAAATCTACTTATATTTGTCTTATCTTTGTGAGATATATGAGAGACATGTTTTTCTTTTTATACTAGGAAGGAAGTAAGGAACAAAACACTTGAGGGCGTGCTATTATAGGAAAATAATCAATGACGGGGTGATGTGATGTGACGTGATGCGAAGCAAAATTACTCTTACCACCTCAAAGTTGATTATTTTCCAATAACTGCAGGTCCTGAAGTATTTTTATTCCTCTTATACCACAGCAATTTGCTAATGATTACATTTTTTTTGAATTAATTAAAGACACACCATACTTTTTATTTGTTTATAGGTATAGATAATACTGTGGAATGTCCATGAAACAACATTAGTTGCTGTTATGACTTACATTCCCTCACCAGCATTTCTCTTTTTTTTTTTCCTCTTGAAATTGATCATACAAAAAAACCAAAAAAAAAACAGAGAAACAGCAAAGCTCTCTGTCCTGAGGAATTCCCCATGTCAAAAAAAAAACCTATAGTTACAACTTCACCTCTGACTGTTATGAAGTGCTAACACTGGAAGCTCCGCCCAAAAGCGATAAATAAACAGCTCCTCACAGAAAACAGCGCCATATCAACGATTATACACATTTTTAAATCCTTTTGTGTGGAGCGTCCACCATAAAAGTCCCTGTGTAGGTTGTTACTATAGAAACAAATGAGCATGTTAATATAAACTATTGCCAGAGCTGCTGTTATAGAAGATGAATCAACAGCTTCTGACCAATCAGAATCAAGCATTCAACAGAGCTGTGATATAAAACCGGATAGGATTATTTTACACAGAAGCATAATTCAATGGAAGAAAAACATTCCAAAAGCAACACCAGGCTTACTCAGATTAGGTTGCATTTAAGTAACCAAAAGATCACATTACTGATTACATCTTTAGTTGTGTAATTTGTAATCAGTACAGGATTACACTTCCTCAGTAATTTACCCAACTGTGTTTATAGGCAGTAGGAGGAGAGAATTTGGAAGACAGAGCAGAACCACATGGGAAGCTGAGAGGAAGGTGTGTGTAGCGGAGAGAGAGACGTGTGGGCCTAGCGTGGGAGGTACAGTCACTTAGTCAGCACACACACATTCATAAATGCTGTGTGTGGCAAGGTTAGCAGGGTTAATATGTAGTCATGGAAACTGCAACAGTGGAGCTGTAAGACGGAGATGTGCCTCTTTTTTTTTGGAAAAAGAACAAGATGAGAGGACAGATAATGGCTAGCCAGAGAAAACCAACTAACCACAAAAGAAGCTTCTCTGTAGCATTCTAATCACTTAAACACAGTATGAGATTAGGTGTTATGCTTTATATGCAACAGAAAAAATAAGATAAAGAGATTGCAAAGACAGTTTGAGAAGAGCTTCTTTAGTTAACGTTAGGTAGTGCAGTGCTATGGTTCTCAAAGTGGGATCAAGGGGTTTTCAATGTTTTTTAACGTCACAGTGGTGGAAGTCACAACCTGTAATCACAGTCGCAAATATGGTTATTAACCTGTTTGTCTGGTTGCTTACATTCCGTGTGTATTCAGTAACTCAAGAACAAGCAATGCCAACTTGGACCTAATGTTTCTCTCAGTGGAAAGTTCAGGAATAAAAATCTCGATGGCGCCAATGAATAGTCAGAATATTATTGTACATATTCCAATAATGAGGACCTATGAACTAATATATATGGGATATTAGTTTCTTTGTTTAATGTCTTTATGCCCCTTGTGTGCATGTGTGTGTGTGTGTGTGTGTGCGCTGCTCAACTCTGTCTGCCCTTCCCTCTCTCTACATATTTCTTGCTAATGATAAAGGTTATACTGGCACGCAGGGAAGTTACCAGTTCTGTTTTCTCCTTTGTTGTTTTTTTTTTCTTCTGTCACATCTATCAGCCATGTTATGACTGTGCACCTTGTGTGTAAAACCTCTGTATCTGATAACTCTGCATCTATATCTCTGACACAGCGGTATCTCGTTTTATCGTTTTGTTCAAGTGCACAGAATATAAAGAGCAACCTATATCTGTGTCCTGCCTCAAAAAGCTACACTCAAGAAGTAAACTACAATGCTCATTAAATAGTGTCTGTTCATCTTGGTTTGGCTAGAAATAATGAGAAAACAGTAGTTCTGGTATGCTCAGAATCATTAGATGCAAGCGGATCAACAAAAAGACAACTGATGACATATGGTAAGTTTAATAAAACTAAAAATTAAAAAGAAAAATTGTGAAAGCGTCAGCAACATGCATCAGTTCAGTGGCATTGTAGCCCATTAAGACTGTAGGCCACACCAAGGTATACAATCCAAATTACACAGACACTACAGCTCTGAGCTTGTGCTGGAATGCATGAACTCACTGAAGTACATGAGGGTAAAGCTGTACCACAGTGGGGTCATCGCCTCGGGGGTTAACTAGACGCTGTGAGTCATGGTAGAATTGCGTTCTGATGAAATACAGAATGTGATATTCATGAATCACATATGGAAAAGACAGGACATCCATAAGCAGAGTCATATGTGTATAAAATATTTGTATTCCCAGCATGTGGTATACAGAATGTGGAAACCTAGATGATATTTGAGAAGAACAATGTGTATTGAATTGGAAATATTTTGACTTCGGCGTTGGAGGGGGAATTAGTGTTACTCAAAGGTCTTTCTCAGATTAAATCTAAACCAGAAATGTAAAGGAGATTTTCATCGGTAAGAAATTCACAGCACTTCCAAAAGAGTAATAGCAAAATGAACGCTCTGATTCAAGAGCCAGTGTGGGTGCGGTGTGCAGTTTTGCTTCATTGTGAATATTATTTGACATAACATTTTTTTTTAAAATTAACTTTCAGATTAATTCCACAATTACGGATAACACTTCCAAGTGGAGATTACTGCTAAAAATAGAAGAGCTCATATCATTCTGTAGCAACATTACGCCACCTGGTGGAAGATGTTTGTCACCATTCAATAATGCCAAATCCTCCCTGAGATTCTCACTGTCTGGCTTGAGCATCAAAGCGCAAAGCGGAAAGAACAAGCTCTTTGTTGCTTGCTTCGCTGAACAGTGAAAAAAGGATTATCCCAAAACATTGGCAATTCAAATTCCCTGTCCAAAGCTCAGGAAATTCGGGTAATGCTGACAAGTCTGTGTTTGTCGTAGCCCATCTTTACAGAGAGCACACTGTTCAAACCACACGGGGTTTGAAAACAAACAAAGAAAACGTGTAATGTACGTGGGAAGTGTACATTAAAAGGTTACAGTAGATTATAGTTCAAATACTATTTGGCAGGCTTTGCTTCAATTCGACTGCAGCATCTGTAGCATCTGTCTTGAGGTGTAGATCTTTAGGCATGATGATCAGAGTCTTCAAATCACAATACCCTGTGTGTAGAAACAAAATGAAACACTCATTATAAATAAAATTACCATCTTCAACAAGCTTTCCATTTCCTCCTTCTGAAAAAGCTACCACAGGACATCATGCTGCCTACACAATGGTGTTATCTGTGTATTTTTGGTTGTGACAGACAGTGCTTTGCCTTCAGGCCAAAAAAGATCATTTTGTCATATAAAAGTGTTTCAGGTTTTGTCAGATGGCTTAGAGCAAACTCCAGGTGTGACCTAATCTTGGCGCTTCTCACAAGTGGTTGAAGTGACTGTGAAGTGCTGAAGAGGTTGTTGATGTCTAGAAAGCTCTGTAAAGAGCTCTGTAACTAAGCCTGTGTTGTACCTGGCTTCTTGTTCACTTCTCTACTGATTGACTGTTCAGTTTACTGGAATGTTCTGATCTTACTATTATCTGTGTTGTACCATGCTTTTTTTTTTTACATTGAAACGTTTGTTACAATAGAGCTTACACTGCTAGAAATTTCAAACCAATATTTTTGTATATCTTCTTCTTCAATTTGTTTCTCAAACTTAGTATCCAGGGCAGCTATGTGTCTTCACAGCAGCAGCACTGGCTGACTTTTATTTGTGTCCTCAAAAAAGTGACATTTATTGTGTAATCAAGCAACTGAACCCAGTTGTATTCGAGATGAACGCGGTTTTACCTTAATAATGTATTTAGATGCAATTCAATACCTCACACAGTGCAGGCAGTGAATATCAATTTAGTAATTTTAAGATTTGTAGATTCTGAAGACAGTAAAACACTTTATTTTAGCATTATGTCTGACCTTTTCAGACATAATGAGAACTAATAATTGGGGGGTGAATACTTTTCGAAGGCACTGTACACTAGATCCTTGAATTAGGAATGATAAGTAAGGTGAAAGCTTATTTCAAAGATTATTATAGCTGTTAAAATAGTTTGTTGAGACTGTATTTATTGTGTATCAAATCATATGAAAGTATTGTAAAGTTTGTCATGGGTACAGGTGTACAGAGGTGCAATATCATCTGATAGGACAGAGTGATGAGCTATAAAATAAGAGAAATGAGAGGACAAAGAGATTCTTTTATTGATTACTGATTACATGATGCCACATCATGGTTCATTTTTACCTTTATTTAATAATACAACTGAAAAAAATATTCCAAACCTTTATTACTTAAATAAGTGTCCCCTGCTGATGGAAAGAAAGGACAGCTAACCTTGAGCAGGACAACCAGTAAGGCGATGAACAGACCCAAGGCCAGCATGGTGGAGATGATGGCCCAGGAAAAGGTGAGATGGGTGCAGCTGCATAAGCGGCTCAGCATGAAGAACCGGGCTCTGCGCAGACGCGACGCTGTTTGTGGAGGGTAGCGTGCTTTGTTCAGACTCTCCATACCTAAAGACTTGACGAGGCACGCACGTTTGTGACTAAGCTGGTCAAATGTATGCTTGCCATGGTATCTGCCCATCCCACTATTTCCTGAGAGAGAGAGAGAGAGAGAGAGAGAGAGAGAGAGAGAGAGAGAGAGAGGGAGGTAGGGTTTCCACTTCTTTTGTGCACATTTTGAATTTGTGAAACTGAATGGATCCTATAAAAATGAAAAGAAAATGGCTAAAAGTTCTGTCTGACCTAAAAGCTACACCAGTAATAAACAAGGATGTAATAAATAAATGATTCATATAAATGATAGATACGTGTTTCCGGTAGATGACTGTGTGTTTGGTTTATACTCTTTGATCCTCAGCGGGTGATGGAAACAGCAGTTTTGTATTTTCTTTTGCTGGCTTTTTGGAAATTGGCTATGTATTTCTGAAGCATGCAGACAAAGACATACCTATTACTACAAACATTTTCTCAACATCAAACCTCTTTACAGTAAAGTATGCACTAGACAGATAACCAGGCCTGTTTGTTGCTGTGCCGCACTTGTAATAATTAGAGAAAAACAGCTAGGGAACTCAGATGAGGGACGGGCATTAAGCCAGCTAATTATATATGTCTTTTAATAGGGAATTTGGTCAACGTGTAACATGCTTTTGGGCTTTTATTTTGATAATAACAACCTCTGGTAAATTATTATGTGCTATTTCTTTGCAAACAGTAACATTTCATAGCCTGTGTGTTTCCTTATCAATATGAACAGATGCCAAGATTCATAACTTTCAAAACCTACTATTGTATTATACTAGGTGTGCATACAGCCTATGTAAAAACAGAATTAACCATTTCTTCATTTTTTTCTAACTGGTTTAGGAAAGTTATATTAGAGGTTGGAACACAAGAACATTAAAAAAAAAAAAAAAAAAAAAAGGTTAAAATTTTGGTTCTGCTCGGAGCAAACAGATGATTTGTTTATTCTTTTTCTGAGCCCTGATCACTGTGCCTAATCCAGAATGATAACGAAATACGTTTGTACAGATGATATTAGACCATTTTGTATTTTTGCCGATTGTTAAGATGGCTAAGAGCATGAGCTCATATACGTTACTCAGGCCTGAGCACACTGATATGTTTATGCACAAACAACAAGCTTGGATTTCTAACAGGCTGACGTACCTACTCCGCCGAAGGGTAAGGAGCTGACTGTGTAGTGGATCATTACATCATTAACCACCACTCCTCCACTAGTCGTCTCACTCAGCATTCGCCTGATCACCTCCACAGAAAGAAAAAGAAATTTAAACATTTTTCACCCCAACTCCCAATCTCCTGATAACAGGGCAAACCCTCTGAAATTACAAGTTTACAAAACTGTTTCCACAACACATATTGTGTACTATAAAATACTATCAGCAGCTTAGAAAAATACCTTCTTATCAGAAGAAAAGATGTAAAGAGCCAAAGGTTTTTCTCTATCATTAATGAAGCGAATGGCCTCATTGACATCACTGACAGTGAGGATTGGCAGCACGGGTCCAAAGATCTCTTCCTGCATTATCCTGGCGTGAGGCAAAACATCCTTCAGAACGGTAGGGGCTGGCAGAAACCAGGAAATACACACACACTAATATTGTACACAGATCCATCAAGGAACAAGCTACTAATCTACTGATTGAACCAACACATTATATTTCATCACAAGTCATTCTCATACCAATATAACACTGTGATTTATCGCTCTCTCCCCCCACAGCCACATTGCATCCCTCCATCAGGGCCAGCACACGCTCAAAGTGGTTCTGGTTGATGATGCGGCCGTAATCTGGAGAGCTTTTAGGGTTCTCACCATAGAACTCCTGGAGTTAGCACAGACATTGGCTCATTTACAGTCTTTATATTCAAGTGCACTATTCCCATATAAATAACTATATGAGTTCCTTGAAAAAATATCAGAGTACAGACCTGTAATGCCTGGCGAATCTCTTCAATCAGTCTGTTCTGGATGCTGGCGTTACAGAGGATGTAGTCTGGTGCGATGCATGTCTGGCCACAGTTAGAAAACTTCCCCCAGGTGATTCGACTGGAGACAAAACCAGCAAAAATTAAGCGAATATGGAAAGTAGATGGAGCCATAATACTACATTATACAGTATACTGCCAGTCAAATGTTTTTGAAAAAAACCTATATTTTAGCATTTTGGTTTAAATGACTTCTTTTTAAATGTAAAAATTTAACACTTGAAAAACTAACCATGGAATAGGTATAAGCGAATCAATAAACTGGAAATTGGAAAAAGCCAAAATCTTCATCCCTTTAATTAAATCTTCATCCCTCTAATTAGACTTGCAGCACACCACATATTTATGCTTTACAGTTAACACTTGTGCTGTCTATGAGGCTTTTGCCTATAGGCATAACGGGTTTCACCTTCAAGGGTGCCTGCCTTTAATAAAGCAACTTTAATAAAGGTCCTAATCTAAAGTCACGTTAGGATTTCAGAGTCAGCAGTTAATTAGTTCCACAAAGAATTAGGCTTTCACTGCACCATATAACAGTATATATGTAGTTTCACCACCTATAGCCTTAGACGCACTTTGCTTACACAGCTGATTAAGGACAGTTAATAATGTGTTACCGGCAAGCAACTGCAAGATCACAGTTCTGATCGATATAGCAGGGACTTTTCCCCCCCAGCTCCAGAGTGACTGGTGTGAGGTGGTGTGCAGCTGCTTCCATAACCAGTTTCCCCACTGTGCTGTTTCCCGTGTAGAAGATGTGATCGAAACGCTGCTTCAGCAACTCCTGGGTTTCAGGAACTCCTCCAGTCACTACATGGTACATCTCCTTAAAGATTCAAACAAACATTATATTACACAACAGTCATGCTTGTGTAGGTTCATAACTAAGAACTGAGCACAAACACAAAGATGGACCAGTAAAATGAAGGGAGCCTCTGGTTCGGGCTCTGGCTAAAATGTCATGTGCTGATGCTGGACAGTCTCTCCTATCCCAACTAATTAGAAAAATCACCATAGTAACAAGGCAGGCAAGGACAGATCACAAGCCTGAGGTCAAGAAGATTTCATGTTCAGGCTATTCATAGTTGACCAGAGGACAAGTAGGCGTAGTAGGCTAGAGGTCACCAGTGTTTTTTTCCTTCTCTTGTTCAACAACCAGAGAAAGTAAGATCCTAATTTCTGTTGACTTCCAGAAATCAAAAGTTATTTTGTAATGTATATTGAAACAAAATGTGCTTGATGCTGGTGTGTTGCCCTTCAATGCTGTAACTATAATGTGCTACTCATTCTGAATCAGCTTTCACTAGGCTGATTAATTAGCATGCATGGACATCATGCAACCTTTTCAGAATTAGCAACATGCACGTATGCACCGAACAGTTAGTTCCGGTTCACTGATTGGCTTGGACGAGTGGGCTTCCAAGAGTGCTTATATATGGTTTTGTATCACTCCGCTCATCTGTGTTCGCCACGTAAAATTCTAGCTAATGGATTTATGATTTGTCCACCTCTGCAAAATGAAAACTCAGTGGAACTCACAGACCTGATCCAAATACTGAGGAAGTAGTTCTTTCAGTAGGCTGGCTGAATTCTTACTCAGTTCCGAAGGCTTCACCACAGCAGCATTGCCTTACAAGAGAAGTTTCAGAGTGATTAGATGTTACCGAACATGAGAGTGAATTTTACAGTACAATGCAAAAAAGATGACAGTTCTTACTAAGATACCTTTTACAGTTCTTAATTAACCCCTAAAGTCCCACTTTATTATAATCTTAAAGCATATTATTCAGTGGCTACTATGAACTGTTCAGTAATGGCAGTGAAACTAAGATACAGATATGTAGTTCGTTGCAAGGTTGAGGAATAGACGTGTGATAGCTCCTAAGCCCTAGCTGCTGTACCTGCTGCAATTGCTCCAACGAGCGGCCCCAAGGTCAGACCCCATGGGTAGTTCCAGGCTCCAATGATCAACACCACACCCAAAGGTTCAGCTTTAATGAAAACATCATCTCTCAGGGTGAGGAGGTTTTTTTGAACAGGCTGAGGTTTCGTCCAGTCACTGAGTTCACGTTCAGCCAGCTTGATCTCATTTTCAAGCCCAATGAGCTCCAAAAGTGGTGTGTTGAACTCATTCTGCAGCCAAAAGCACAGTACACAATGCATTTTCTTTTCATTGAATACATTTCCTGACATGTAATTCACTATTTGCAAAAAATACTTCATTTCATACAAGATGCATTAAACCATGCATGTCTATACCAGCAGTCTGACTTTACAGTCACCATGAAGAAGAAAGTGATAGTCTGTGGTCCACAATGACAAACCGTTCTATGCAAAGTATTTTTGGCAATCCAGAAATTTGTTACGATTAAGCTCGGCAAACGTAATCCATTCCAATTATGCTTGATCTAACGTGAAATATAGTGCATCATTCTGCAAAATGCATAGAAAGTGTTTTGCCAGTTTACGTTTAAGCCTATTTAATGTCCATCATATAAATAATTGTTTCTAGGTGTGTCAGATGGTTGCCATTTTATGGTTTGTGAGTTTAAATAAAGTTTAAATAATCACAATAACTCATGGATAAGGAGAGAAGAGTTTCCCGAGAAACATGAGTAGGACTGTTAGTATTACTTTTGACAAAATTCTCACAGCTAAGGAACATTTTAATCCATTTTATTCCACAGATTCAGACACAGTACACATATGTTCTGATCCATCTATTCAAATATTAGACTCAAATATTAGAATATTAACCCTCTACTGCACTCATTATGATACTCTCATGGGAAAATATTTTATCCTGTTTAATCAGTTTCAATACATTTCAATATGGTTTTATTTGATTTGATTTTAGGGGTACAGCTATTATTTCAGGGTCTACAACTATTATTCTATTATTCATGTCACTGCTGAAGCAATGATACACACTGCATTTGAACGTGTTAACTCTGTGCAACCAAGATTTTTGCTTTTTCCTTTGTTAAAATAAACGTTCTACTTTAAAACTGGTCTATGCCTACTTTCTATCAAAATCAATTACTCCCTCTCATTAAGATATTAATATTATATATTAATTAGCGCTAGGAATTTCCTCAAAGCACATGCCTGTCTCCGGTGCCTGTATCTACTGTTTTCTGACAAACACAGTTGGTACTATTTGCCAAAATATAAACAAATTAGTCAACGTGCTCTTTCTTTGTCCTGTGAGCCACATATCTGACCGCTCTCTCCTGCTTGCATCAGAGGAAAATTGGCCACTCCGGTAACTTTTTTGTTGGGATCCCAGTCCCAGTACACACCTCTACACTGTACTCTACTTTGACATCCACTGTTCTGTGAGATCAGATCACTTTACATAAAAAAAAGCATTTTAATTCTTGCAAAAAAGGTACTTAACTGTACCATTCCTTGTTGCTGGGGTGATATCCTCAAACGTACACCTTTTTTTACCTTTAGTATCTATCTTTTACCTCAAAAGGTGTATATACACCATACCTTAAAAATCTAGGTAATAAAAGGTAATTATGGTCCAATATTGCTTAAATCGTTTTAAAGGTACACTATAGCCACATTTCCATGTGAAAGGTACATATTAAAAGTACAAAGCATAAGAGTGCCGACCCAGCGACAAGGAAAGCTATAGTTTAGTACCTTTTCTTCCTAAGAGTGCAAAGTATTCAGTGTTAAGATCGCAATACTTTTTTCCTTTTCACTGTAGGGCAGTATTGTGGTACTGATCAGAAGCCTGATACACTGCAGCTCTTATACTGTGCAGCTCTTACCCTGTGCAGCTCTTACACAGTGCAGCTCTTACACAGTGCAGCTCTTTTACCTCGTGCAGCTGCTCTTACACAGTGCAGCTCTTACACAGTGCAGCTCTTTTACCCTGTGCAGCTGCTCTTACACAGTGCAGCTCTTACACAGTGCTGCAGCTCTTACCCTGTGCAGCAGCTCTTACCCTGTGCAGCTCTTACACGGTGCAGGTCATGTGTGAGAGCAGCCCTTACCCTGTGCAGCTCTTACTCTGTGCAGGTCATGTGTGAGAGCAGCCCTTACCCTGTGCAGCTCTTACGCTGTGCAGGTCATGTGTGAGAGCAGCCCTTACCCTGTGCAGGTCCTGTGTGAGAGCAGCACTGATGTCCGCCTGTCTCTCTCTGATGAGCTGCAGTAAAGCTCGGAGCTGCTGAACTCTGTACTGCAGGACTCTGGACCTACGCGTGTTAAAGGCTGTCCTGGCTATATCCACCGCCTTTTTCTCCATTTCTTCGTCTCCTAATCATATTAGTCAAAAAAGAGCATGTAAAATGAAAAACTGCTGGTTAAAATATGACCAGCGTGATGGTAAACAAACACTACACTGACTAGCTCGCTTTGCTGACAATGCTGCTGTGGGTAGTTCATTTTAGGCATATGAAACACAAAACATGTATCATAATGTACCATATCTTACAATGTTTTATTTTTTAATTAATAATATTTTTTTAAAGAATTTACATAGAATTCACATCCTAGTCAAAAACGACATCAAAGTAAGTTACATTTTCCTCAGGTTGGCTTGTGTTACCAGTCAGCTAAGCATGACGCATTCTGTCATCTAAAACCAACAAATTTCCAAAAACAGAAAGAAACCAGCTTTACTTACTTCCGAGAATCTGCAAGGGTAAGTGTTACAAAGTGAACAAACGCCACCTCCAGAGTGGCTTAGAAAACCCCAGCAGATCAGTATGGAGCAGTATTTATTGTGTGCTGCACAGAGGGAGGTGCATCTCACATAAAGCCCTTACTGTTACTGAATAAACCACACATCAATCACACTGTCCAAGGTTACAAACTGCACACAACAAGCCTAAGAATTAAACAGTCAGTTACTTTTATTTTACCAAAAAGAAAGCTCAACACTTCCTATCTTCATATCATATCTTGTGTATAACTTGATGAATATTAACACAATTTACCAAATGAATGAGTGAACTGACTTTTTACACCTCAAAGTCCAAAGTAAAATGTCAGATGAATTATTAAACAACCAAGTTTAATAACCCTCATTACAAATTATTATTAATAATAATATACCATCCATACCTTCCTTAAGAAACTTTAAAGAATAAAATCACCCTGGATATAACATGATTTACATTCAGTACAGAGTTTAACACAGTTTTTTTCCAAGGAAACTGGCATCAAGTCATCAAGCCTGGAGCTTCAAATTACAGTTTACTTACAGCATTTACAGCAATTACAGCATTCTGACCTAAAGGATATTTTACTAATACACACATTATAAAGAATACATCCCGAAAATTTGTCACACTTAATATCCCCAGTGTCCACCAAAAATATTTATTATAAAATACACATTGTAAGAGCTCTGTACTTCTATTTTTTCAAAAGGGATATGAAAAATGCAATCCAGTTACAACACACTTGAAATGAAATATATACTGCGTCTCAATTCGCCTACTATCCGTCCTGAACAGTACCCGAGATTAGAGTTAGTGTGCCCCAAATCGTAGTATATTGAAATGAGTATCCCAAAAGTACCCGGATGGTCTACTAGATTTTCGAAGTGTGGATCCGTGGACACAATATTGCGCGAAGGAGGAGGAGTTTTGTGACGGTTTGCTTTGCTGAATTCAAGGACGCATTTTAGAGAGGCGTAAATGGAAAAATAAATCAAGGGAATGGTAAATAAAATTATATAGCATAAATTATATAAGGAGTAATGAATGAAGAAAAGCTGAAATGCAACGAGGAGTTTGCTTAGGATGACAGTGTGCGTAACTAGGCAACAACGTTCTCTTCCTTTACATACAGTGTTAGTATGTCCCAGTACTTGCATATCCTTTTGCTACACACTTAAAAGTATGTATTTTTCTTCGCAAAAAGAGTACACACTTTTAGTGCATAGTACACGTAGGTGACTTGAGACACAGTAATAGTGTTTAACTGCATAATAGAAGTATTTAATGTTTGTTTCATTTACATTCGGTAATGTCCATACCGAATATGAAAGGTAATGTGTTACCTTTTTTCAATTGTTTTTTTCGTTTTCTATCACAGTAAAGTTTTATTACAGTTTTACCATTTATTATTAATTCTACAGTAAAGAGATGAAGTTTCCAGAGAAGCATGGATGGGACTGTCAGTGTTCCTCTTCAGCCACCTTATCGCAAGAACCTCTGCAAAGCACACAACATTAAAATCAGTTCACACAGTACACGGTCCTCATTGACAGGAAACGAAATAAAACAATATACCACCACAAGTAGCATTTCATAAGTTTACACAGAAAGCCTGGTTTGACTGCTTTTCCTGTCCTACCCCCACCAAAGTAATTACAGCATCAGTCATCTGGCCACATAAGAGAAAACTAGTCATGCCTAGACTGTAATTTTCCTGTTGTTCATTCTTCTCAGTCTGTTTAGTTGAGGAGGGGGGGGGGGGGCTTGGCCAGTTCAGTGAATCTCTTTCAAATGGACAGAGACTCATTGTGGTGAACTTGTTGCCCATGTGGCCACTCATTCGGTAAGAGATTTCACTGAAGAAGATTTCTGTTTCGTGAGAATAGGATGCAACGCATCAGGGAGTGTCTTTTGTTTTAAATTGCTGATGCAATAATATTCAAACTCCAGGGCCCGTATTCACAAAGCTTCTCAGAATTCTCTCAGAGCCTAAAAGGTCCTAGCTGGGAGTCCTAGACTAAAAGTGATTTAGGAAACTTCTCAGAGCAACTCTGAGTAAGGAAAGTACAAAAACCTTTATCTTAGTGAGGAGGTGTGGTTTACCCCGTTGCTAGGGACGACGCAGCAATTCAAGGACTGTGATTGGTTGATTAAAAACTATCTGTAAAGGTCTTAAAATGCGCTCTTTGTGAAAATAGAATATATGATAATAGAATGGACGGTGAAATCATAAAATGTTTGTATTAAGAAATTGTATAATCATGAATACAGGCTACTTTTTGCAAAGTTTCTGTTATAGGCTAAATATCTTAAAGTTAATTAAAACAGCCAAATGTTGAAAATGTGTCTACTTTTGAAGCAACCAATTTCCACCAATTTCCAGTTCTTACATTTATTTACCAAACTGATTTTATTACTAATCCATTTCAGATTGATGGAAGCAAAATGGCTCACCAATTTACATGACTGCAGGACAGTCTATTTAAGCTGCACTTTTGGATGGTATGTAGCCAACAATCCGAGAGAGATGGAAGGAAGTAAAAGAACAAGAAAACCAAATTGGACAGAACATCAGTGTTTGGAGAATATTTCTTCTTTCCGCCATTTTGTCCTCTGCTATAGAAACTCTTAAGCCTCTTAAAAGTCCTCCTCTCTACTCTTAACAATTTTTACCGTAGGAGCTGTTTTTAGGGCGAAGATGTTTCGTGAATCATTTTTATCTTTATTAAGATTTAGTCCTAAATTTATGGGGAAATTCTAAGAAAACGTCATGATTCTAAGAATTTTCTTAGAATTCCGTCACTAGGAGCAACTTTTAGGCTTAGAAAGCTTTGTGAATACGGGAATACGAGTGATGCTTGAAATAAGCCTTGTTACCCCTAAATCTGACATCAGATTACATTGCAAGCAATTTATGAAGCACACTTCATGATTCATATCTACCTCATATTGATTGACCAAATCCCTTACTTATTAGGAACCAAAGAGGAACTATAAAGTCACTACGGTACTGTTGTTACTCAGATATTAAATTTGTACAAATGATTCCACAAACACAACCTAGTCCTATACATAAATCCATCATTTTGTCCCTCTTTAACAGTAAGATCATCACATTAATACTACTAAGGAACATTAATCAACTTTGTCATCATACATACTGACATGTATAGTAGAATATGATTTCTTTGCCTAGCCCAACTTGGAAGTAAGCTGCAAACAGAAAGCAGAAGCAGCAAGGATCAAACTGAAGCTCCCTGCTGGTCCTCACAGCAATCTGGTCTCTAGCACATAATCTTAAGCACAGATCTACCACTAACATACCACATGCAGGTATCTTTATTTTCTTTAGGGAAGGACAGGGGGAGGAAGGTGAAGCATACCTGCACCACAAAGGCTGCCAGCGCTGCAAGCATTGCAACTTGCGCCAACTGTCGCCAGCGTTTCATGTTCACCTGCTTGACGAGGAGCATTCGGGCCCAGCGGAGTTTCACTGCCGTGTGAGGCGGGTAGCGGATCAGGTTGAGCCTTTCCATGTTCAGATTTTTAATAAGGCAGCTGCGCAAGTGACTCAACTGATCAAACGTGTATTTGCCATGGTAGCAACCGGACCCGCTGTTACCTGTGGGGTTTTGGGATTTTTCATAAAAAGTCAAAACCAATGGGCTTTAAAAAAAAAAAAAAAAAAAACACTCAAAATATCAAATGATGCAAAGTCCTGAAGGCTTACCAACACCACCAAAAGGCAAGTCACTGATGGTATAGTGAACAAGGCAGTCGTTGGCTAATAGCGCTCCACTGGACGTTTCCGACATCATCTTCTTTATTACCTTGGAAATTAAATGTCGACGATAAGCCTGAAGGACACAGTAAATGCATACAGTATAACTGTGCTACTTATTTAGTACAGTTGAGTTCATTTACCTTCTTACTGGAAGAGAAGACGTATATCGCCAAAGGCTTCTCTCTTTCGTTAATGAACTGGATGGCTTCGTTCAGTCCATTTACAGGGACGATGGGCAGTACAGGCCCGAAGATCTCCTCCTGCATCACCTTTGATTCTGGGCTTACATCTTTTAGGACAGTGGGAGCTGAGATGCAAAGTTCAAATTAGAGCTCTGGACATAGCAATGTTTAGTTAAAATAGACTAGTTTCTCCGCAATGATTTATTGAAGATATTTTTCACCAATGTAGCACTGGGATTCATCATGGCCTCCCCCTATAGCCACTGTGCTGCCCTCCATGAGAGCCATTATCCTCTTGAAATGCCGCTGATTGATGATGCGCCCATAGTCTGCGAAGGTCTTAGGATCATTTGTATAAAATTCCTGCCACGGAAATGTTTTAAATGTCAGAGGCAGACAAATCAGAAATTTATTAACAAGCCAAGGCAAGTAAAAGCTCCAGTGTGCTTCATTAGTCACGTTTTGGTTGCCCGGAAAACCTAATTGACTCGGTTAAAAAGTGGTACAGGTTAACGAACGAGTATATGCGATTATCTTCTTCTAACAAAGTTTTTCATTTTCACAAGTTTTTGTGCTCAACAAAAATTCAACAAGTGGTCGGCCAACATTGTGGCTGTAAGCTGTGGTGTTAACCTCACATCACACATACAGTACTGTGTGTGTGTACTGTAATAATAGGCACTCTATTTTTTTTTTTTAGTACAAACTTTGTTATAGATTTTTATTTTATGACTTCTACATTATTGATTCAGTACAAAAACATTTCTGAACATTAGTTTTCCAGCACAAAATTAAATGTTCCAGAGAAATGTTTGTATGTCAGTAAAGAAAGCAGCAGATTACATAAGAGACACTTTTCAGACAAAAAAACAGAATGAAGGCTGCTGGGTTTTGCTGCAAAAATAAGAAGCGAGTGCGACAGTCAAAGTCTCCAGAAGACCTGTGGCTGCTTCTGCAAGATGCTCAGTGACACTTCCAGCTCGTTTCCTTATAAAACTGCAATTATACCTGAGACTACTGTTTTTTTTTTAAAGCGAAGGATCGTCACACCAAATATTGACTTTGTGTCATTTATTACTGTTTACTGCTCTTTATAGTATTTTTTTTTTTTAATATTTTTGAAGGCGTCTTTGCTTTACAGCATTTCTCTGCATGTGCCTAAGACTTCTGCACAGTACTGTGTAAAAAAAAGATATAATATAATATAATAGATTGATTCTGGCTATCACCTTTATTTTCTCTTGATATGTTTAACTGTGAGGTGACTGACTGCGAGGTAAGCACAAGAGTTAACAGTTTTGCTCTGCGCTTCATTTTGTTCATGTTTTTACGGCATATTCTAGATTCTGAAAAGTTTGTTTTTTTTTGTTCTACCTCCAGCCAGATGGCGTCTCAGCCGATGTGTGTAATGCAACAGGCGGGTGGATCCAGAACAAGTAGCATGCTCTATAGATACAGCAAGTTAATGAAACACGTTTTAACGCGCTTTAACCTACATAATGAAATCACAACTTTTGGTTCGCAAAAAGTCAATAAGGAGCAGTTTTTTTTTTTTTTCTTTTACTGGTTATTAAACCTACGTGATTGCTGGACAACTACAAATTAAAACCAAATAACCCAAACATGAAATCTGCGTGTCCCAGGCGCCCAGCCTATTCATTGGTCCACTCCCGAATGTGATGTGCTAATTAACCGTTATGAAACTAACAGCTATCTTTAAATATATTCCGTATGTACTAACCTGAATGCATTTTCTAATCTCCTCCACCACTTTGTCTTGGACGCTAGGTTCACAAAGGATGTAATCAGGGGCTATGCAGGTCTGACCGCAGTTAACATACTTCCCCCATGTGATGCGGCTGAGAGCATGGAAACAAGACCATGTGTGAGAGGCACAAGAAAACCCGACAGAGTGCTGTTAAGAGTGATGTTCTTATGTGATTTTGCCCTTTCTTTATTTCACCTTGCTGCACAACAGCTACCAATTAGCAAAGGCTAAGCCATCACATCAAGCTTTCTCTCAGGCAATGTGCAGCCGCCTGGTGGAGCGTGTTAAGTGCCCTCTTCTGCAAAGCCGAGCTAACAGACACCTGTGATTGAGCGGGAAGTAAGGAATGCTGATCTCCTGCACCTCCACATGTTAGCTCCTTACATTCGTTTATTTTAAATGGTAGTTCAGAGCCGGTTAATTACACTTTCTTATGCAACAGTCTACATTCACTGAACATAAAGGAACACGACCTTTTTTTTTTTTTTTAAAACCAGGAATTACTAGCAATTTGACACTGATAGTGTAACAATTAAGGCGTGTGTGTGTTTACTTATCTCACTTATCACAGACCTTGACCTGAAATCTTAATGACACACATTTTTCCATGACTCCTCCATGCCTAAAGCTCACCGGCAGGCTATTCGGAGGTCACAGCCTTTATCGATATAGCAGGGACTTTTCCCCCCCAGCTCCAGAGTGACTGGTGTGAGGTGGTGTGCAGCTGCTTCCATAACCAGTTTCCCCACTGTGCTGTTTCCCGTGTAGAAGATGTGATCGAAACGCTGCTTCAGCAACTCCTGGGTTTCAGGAACTCCTCCAGTCACTACATGGTACATCTCCTTAAAGCATTAACGCAGGTTTTAGTTGAAAATATGGACATGTTTGGGCAATCTATTTCATACTATGTAGATCTGTGTATGTATGCAGCATGGTCTTGGAAGCACGATATTATGAATATCATGAAGTATTCGATATTTAATATTCAACATTATAAACTATTTCTTGGTCCCTATTTACATGTAAGCAAATTTGTGATACTGAGCATGTTAATTGCTTTGTACTAAAGGTCAGATTTTGCTCATGCCTAATCTCTTCTGCTGAAGCATGTGTTCAGATGACACTCCGATGGATTTGATCTAAAATGGATCATAAGGTTTTGCTCGAATTTGTGGAGTCCATGCCAGCTCGAGTGCTAAGAAACTAAATATTTCTACATTTTACGAAATAAAGATTCTACATTTCACTCAAGTTGTTGTCAACACTATCATTTTTAAATGAGAAAAGAATGCAAAACAGAAGCATTTTCACTAGTGCTCTCAGACTTTCAGACCCCACTGTAGATTGGATGTAGTAATATTATGGACATGCAGATAGTAATAACACTGTATAAGGTTTTACCGGGTCCAAGTACATGTGCAGGAGCTCCATGACCTTGGCAGTGTGAGAGCTGACCTCTGATGGCTTCACAATTGCTGCATTACCTATAGAAATGAAATACAACTACTGTGTTTTTCAACTGTACTTTTGTCAGTCTGCTTGATATGTACAACAGCAGCATCTTTCCATTTGGTGAATATGAAGAATTACATTATCTCTTCTGCAAACAGATGCTTTACCAGCAGCAATGGCTCCCACAAGCGGCTGTAGCGTCACGGCTATCGGATAATTCCAAGCTCCTATAATAAGCACCACACCGAGAGGTTCTGGCCGGATGTAAACCTCATCAGAGATGGTGATCAGATTTTTAGCCACAGGACGAGGGGCTGCCCACTCTTCCAGTTTGCTCAGGGCGAGCTTGATCTCTCCCTCAAGGCCGAAGATCTCATACAGCAGCGTTCCATTCTCGCTCTACACAAAGCAAAAGAACACTTACAACGAAAAGAAATATCCAGAAGCATCAAAGTTTCATTGTCAATTACAGTTTACCTTGCACAGGTCCTTCTTGAGGGCATCAGTGATATCATCTCGTTTTTCCGAAATGAAATGCTGTAGGTTTTTCAGCTGCTGTACTCTGAAATCCAGCGGTTTCGATCTCCCTGTTTGAAAAGCCTTCCTGGCCTGCTGAACCACCAGCTGCTCCCGAGACATCTTTAACACACAGGACTCATATGCATTTACAAAACATATTGAAACCAATGTAACAGTGATTGTACATATTAGTACATTTTTAATTGTGATTAAAACAGAAAAAAAAAAAGAATAAAAAAATTGAATCATGGCTCTTTTTGTGGGAAATGCTTGTAACTCCTCTAATTGATTTGTCAGATAACAGCACATTTTCTACAGTAGATCTGAGGTTTTTCACTTGCGTGAGCCGATGTTCCCAATAACCAATCACTGATCACCATTGTTCCCAATAACCTATCACTGATCACCATTGTTCCCAATAACCAATCACTGATCACCATTGTTCCCAATAACCAATCACTGATCACCATTGTTCCCAATAACCAATCACTGATCACCATTGTTCCCAATAACCAATCACTGATCACCATTGTTCCCAATAACCAATCACTGATCACCATTGTTCCCA
>CM040988.1:9873464-9891037 GCA_022985145.1 Pangasius djambal | reverse complement strand
CATGTTCTGACAAGTAAAATATGTAAATATAATATAGAAAATCTAAGTTTATAATATATAAAAAGTAGGCATATTATGTCGCTGTGCATCGTAATACACACTGCTGTGCGTCCATTTACACCTGTATGTATGATGGATGCCAATGGAGAACTATGCCTGGCAAGAGACAACAGGAGTCCTGCACTGAGAGGCGAAAGAAAAAAAAAAAGCTCAGGATGAAGCGCGTGCAGATCATAAACCTCCCCCAACTGCCACCACACACACCGGCTCTGTAGACGCTTTCATTTCTTCATCACGGCCACCTGCAAGAGCTGAACCCAAATCTCTGGATTGCTCTGCACATAGCAATGACACTCCGTGTGACAGCTGCCTCTGAGCCAAGCTTTTCTAAAATGAAGCTCATTAAAACATCGTGCTCATCTATGGCCCAAGAGCGCTTGAGTGGTCTGGCAATAATCAGCATCAACTCCGAACTGGAAAAGCAATTATCTTACAATGAGCTGATCTATCACTTAAGCTGCTGCCAGAAAAAGCAGGAGTGCGCATTTGTAGAAGTTTGAAACCTGAAAGGCTCCAGCAGAAGACATAGGCGAATGTTTATTTATAAAATTGTTTTATTTATTTGTAATGATTTAACATTTATAATTTGGTTCATATTATTTTTGCTGTTACGTTGTAGAGCAACAAATGTAAATAATTTAACACGTATATTGTTTTAATAATTAAAAATAACTTCTGTTCTGACACCTAATGTAGTTGTTTTTAAAAAATTCATAATATTAGGGAGGGGGGCACGGTGGTCTTAGCACTGTCGCCTCGCACCGCAGGGGTTGGGGGTTCGAATCCCGCCTCCGCCCTGTGTGCGTGGAGTTTGCATGTTCTTTCTGAGTTTTCGGGGGTTTCCTCCGGGTACTCCAGTTTCCTCCCCCAGTTCAAAAACACGTGCTGTAGGCTGACAGGCATTTCCAAATTGTCCAGAATGTGTGAGTGTGTGTGCGATTGTGCTCTGTGATAGGCTGGCACCCTGTCCAGGGTGTCCCCTGGGATAGTCTCCAGGCTCCCTGTGACCCTGTGTAGGATAAGCGGCACAGAAAATGGATGGATGGCATTTGGAGGGGATGGGGGCACCACAATACAATTCCGAATAACATATTGAAATCAATTCTCATGGCTGGATCAGGAAGCTGCCACAAGGTTGCAATGGACTTTAACAGGAAACATGGCAAACACGTCACACACAACACTCTTGCTAAACTTCTTAACAAATTCAACAAGACTGGAAGTGTTGCAGATGAAGACCCAACAGACATGGTGCTGGCTTACACAGTCCCTTATGCATAGAGACATCTGAGACACTCTGTACTGGAGTAAACGAATAAATGTTATTTTCCTGTCAGTCAGCAGTCTTCACTAACCTGGCTAACGAGGCAGCTAACAAGCAATGAAACAGACTTATAGGCTGGTGGCCAGATAATAACTTAATATCCTGTACTGTACAAGTGAGCTACGTTTACCTTAATAAGCAGTAACAGATTTATCTTGATAAAAGAAGCTCCGTTTGCTCGCTAACAGTCCCACTGTACCTTATTACTGCCTGAGCTGCTGTTGTTCCATTAGCGTTAATGAGACTTCTTCACTTATCAACACTGTGTAAAGAGAGTGGGCTTATTTACCACAGCGCCATCTGCTGGTTCGCCATAGTACAGCAACACAGCCATGCTGCAAAACTACTCTATAATCATGTATAAACAATCAATCAATCAAACAATTTATTTATTTATTTATTTTGTTTGTTTGTTTGTTTGTTTATTTTATTTATTTTTCATCATTCAATGCCATAATTTAAAAAATGTCCTTATGTTTTGAATTACACCATTTCATTATACATTATACAGTACATACATAATTCAATTCATAGTATCATACAAATACATTTGATTGGCCAATCTTGGTTGACACGTTGATATTTTTTCTTATTCATAACACAATATAGTTTCAGGCTTTCAGATAACTTGTGAATTGTCAATTAAAACGGTTGGGTGCTTTGAAATGTAACCCCATGTCTAGAGCTTTTACTGTAATCTTTATGTCTATAGACTGATTATAGCTGAGCTTGTGAATATCAGTATAATGCTATTTTCTATTATTTCTTTATTCTATATGTTGTATTTTTCCACTAGGCAAGCATATTGTTTCACTGTGGGTGTGTTGTGCAGAGTTAAAATTTTACATCCTTTAAAGGGAGTGTAAAATAAACCACAAATCTACAAAGTAACACAATTACAATGATGATTAAGTCTTTTTTTTTTTTTTTTTTTTAGGAAAAATAACCCGAAGGAGCTACAATATTTTTTAAAAAAATGTCTTTGACTCTGTGCCACTAATTATATAAATTTTTTGGCAATGTTTTAACCAGAGTAACCCTTTTGTTACAAAGCACATGACCAAATTTTGGAGGCAACAGTAACCCATTGGTTGGAGAGACATGGTTAAAACCAGTTTATGAAGGTGTTATAAGGTTCAGTTAACACACTTATTCCATACATTACATGTATATAATAATATTTATGAAACCTACAACTACCTGGGTTGCTCACAGGGTCATTGGTATTTATCTGTGGAGCAGTAACTTTTGCTTTTTGTAGTTGGTGTGTTTGCATATATTAATGTTCCTAGTCATTAATTATTGGCCTTGTATTATTGTGCTCGAAAATGATTTCTCTGGTGCTGTTCTGTCATTGAGTTTTGTTTTTTTTTTCATCTCAGCATGCTCTGTGCACATTATACTTTAGTTCAAGTTTATTGTCATGTGCACAAGCACAGTGTACAATATGCAATGAAATACTTACGTGCATGTTATTCTGGAGCAGCATTAGACACAAGCATAATTATCTACATGAGTGGTGAGTACCACAGTGTTTAGATAAATTGCACAGTTAAAAGTTATATTTTCAGTGTTAGGATGGTAACGGTTGTGTAAAGCTACCATGGCCAAAAGTTTATGGACACCTGACCATCACACCCATATGTGCATCTTCTCCAAACTGCTGCCACAAAGTTGGAAGCAAAGAGTTGTCTAGAATGTCTATGTGTGCTGTAGCATTACAGTTTCCCTTCACTGGAACTAAGAGACTGAAACCTGTTTCAGCATGACAATGCCCCTGTGCACAAAGCGAGCTCTATGAAGACATGCTTATCATGTGGCCACAGACTTTTGGCCATATAGTGTACTGTATGTATATTAAGTGCAGCTTTGTTTTCATTTTTTTGGTGAAATGTGTAACACTATAATTTGTAGAGCTGGTCTCGTGCACTTGTGCGCCCTCAGAGCCTACCCTTAAAGGGGGGTGAAATATATATTTAGTCTACTCAGAATGTTTCTTGTTGTGCCCTGCTGAAAAATCCAGTATAGTCTGATCAGCTACCATCTGCCAAAACACAGGATGGGCTGGTCACTCGGGTAGACTGTCTCTGCGAGGTGGCAAGTGCTGGTAGAAAGGAAACAGTTTCTGTATTACAGATAATATAATTGTTCTTAGGAAATGAGTAGTAAAGCAATTAGAAGATCTCAAACATTTTTGATCAATATAGCAAAGTAATAAGGAAGCTGGAAAATAATTTACTAGCTGATAAAGATGATCTAGCAGCTTGACCTACTCAGCTTATGTTTTGACAGCTGGTCGGATGAAGCTGGATTTCATGGATTTGGCCGTAATTGTGTGTCTCATAATGAAGGAATTATATCATAAATTAAAGGTGCACTTTAATGACAGGTTCCTCTCTTCACCAGCTGCAGTATAAACATCCACCAGCAGGTGGAGCACCTGAAGCATCACCTGGTTTACTGCATTGGTGCATGGGGCTCGATATAAAGCAGCCAATGGAGAGTTTGTCAGATTCATTCACCCACCTCATTAATTCATTCACTGATGTGCTCATTATATAAGCTCGATATAAATGCGAAACCCTTCCTAGGATTTTAGAAACAGCTGGGCACCACTGAAAACCTCACGCATGCTATTAGGTCATATCAACCATATTAAACCCAGAAATAAATAAATAAATAAATAAATAAATAAATAAATATCTTAATAAAAGTGAATTTTCATGTTAGGTGTGTATACAAATGATATTTGCAGTCTTGATAACAATAAGACTATATAATAATAATAATAATAAGACTATATAATTATAATAATAATAATAATAACAATAATAATAATAGTAAAAGCAACAACAACAACAATAATAATAATAATAAAAAGAAGAAGAAGAAGTAGAACAATAATAACAATATTAATGATAACAGTAAAAGCAACAATAACAAAAACAACAACAACAATAATAACAATAGTAATAATAATAATAATAAAAAGAAGAAGTAGAAGAACAATAATAACATTATTATTGTTAATAGCAACAACAGCAACAACAACAACAACGATGATAATAATAATAAAAAGAAGAAGAACAATAATAACAATATTAATGATAATAGTAAATCAACAATAACAAAAACAACAACAGTAATAATAATAATAATAATAATGATAATAATAAAAAGAAGAAGAAGTAGAACAATAATAACATTATTAGTGTTAATAGCAACAACAACAACAACAACAACAACAATAATAATAATAATAATAATAATAATAACAACAGCATGAGCACTATTGCTTGTGGCGGAGGGCGACGCGCAGGCGCACATCGGCTCGCGGATGAACACTTTATTATGATGTAGGGCAGCTCTGCAGTTACGTCAAGTCTCGCGCACAGGAAGAGTGGGTCAGTGTGGTGATGCTGGAGCGCGAGGGACATCAACACCCTGATTAATGCCTTCTTTAGTTTATGCATTATTGTTCAAGAATAAGGAAAGGCGCTTGTTTAAAGATAGATAAGAATAATCTTGTCTTGAAAGGACTGAGGGAACTGAAAAGGAAAAACACACCCGAGCTGAATAAACACCTAGCCAGTTGTGTGTGTGTGTGTGTGTGTGTGTGTGTGTGTGTGTGGATGTTGAGGAGCATCAGCGTTTTTCCGTTATTTCCTGGAACTGTGCAGAATTCGGATTATAATCGATGAAATCTGCATTGCATTTTGTTGTTTTGCGGATAGACCGTTCATTTATCCGCTCTCACGCGGACATGCTCTTGCACGCCTAGTCCATCGAGCATTATTAAAATTAGATTCAGTGTACTTGTTCACATGCTTTGCTTGGTTTGTTGGTTTTGCCCTTTGGACGCTGTGTGAATGCTGCTATGGGTTTCAGCCTGAGCCTGAGCTCCAGCACTGACTCTCAGCTCTCCGGCACACGGCTTTTATCCGGAGACAAACTCCACTGACAACATGTAGGTAGTCGTGTTTGACGACTGCTTCCAACGGAAACACAAAGCAGCGCTAGCTGGAGTGCTAACTGGGTCAGAAAATGACAGCTTAGGCCAGCCAGGGGAACTAGCTAGCTCCTTCAGCTCTCCATCTCTTATTACTGCAGCCTGCGCTTAGCTAACGCCTCGGAGCACTCGGCTAGCTGGTTGTCAATATAGCACATAAGATTAGCCAGCTAGCTAGCTGTATAGCGCTATAACTATGCTTTAACCTTATATATATATATATATATATATATGTATATATGTGTCGTTATTAATGCGAGCTCTTATGTGTGGTATGGGTAAGAGGAATGCCCGTCAGGTTCAGGTGCTTAGCTAGTGCTTAGAATTGTCCCTCGTCCATTGCTCTGTATTGTCCCCGGCCACACTGTGGACAGACATGGAGACGGTTGGAGACTTCGAGTACAGCCGAAAAGACCTGATAGGACACGGAGCCTTCGCGGTGGTCTTCAAGGGGAGACATAAAAAGGTGAGTGAATGAAGCTCAGGTCTCTGAGGTTCTGCACTGATCATCTCTCTCCATTCGCTCAGGACTGGGAAACGGATTTCCTTTGGTTTTAATGGTGTTATGGACAAACATCTGTAATGCAGCTATCTGTGACTACAGTTTGTGTTTATTATCACAACCACTGTAAACTAATGTGTTTTTCTCACTGGTGTGTCCAGCCAGTGGAGAGACACCTGCATCATTCATTCAGAAAAAAACAGCTCCATTGAGACTGCTGGCAAGTGGCAGAAGAGAAGCACTGATTTAAAACATATATATATATATATATATATATATATATATATATATATATATATATATATATGAACAGCATCAGATAGTTTATTTCTGATTGCATTTCATGATGCAACAAAATGGAGCTGTGATATCTAATGTGATGTTCTTGATATGTCACTAGATGGTTACTCAAATGTTACATCAGCATCATTTTAGTTGACCAATGCCCGTGTGTGTGTGTGTGTGTGTGTGAGTAAGGAGTCAATCATTGCTTTAACGCTTATCTGTCAGCGCATGGTTGTGATCAATTGCATCAGGGCAAATTTGACAGGTTTGTTCCTTGTGCTCTGATATCAGACTTGTTCCTTGTGCAATGGTATTGGACTTGTTCCTTGTGCTCTGATATCGGACTTGTTCCTTGTGCTCTGATATCGGACTTGTTCCTTGTGCTCTGATATTGGACTTGTTCCTTGTGCTCTGATATCGGACTTGTTCCTTGTGCTCTGGTATTGGACTTGTTCCTTGTGCTCTGATATTGGACTAGGGATGCTCTGATTCGATACTGAGCATCAGTGGCTACATTTACGTGCATATCAATATTCCAATATTAATAGGAATTTAGAAATATTCTAATTAGAATTGAGTCATGTAAACATCGCAATCCGATTGCCCGATTCAGATTAAGGCAACATTCCGATTCCCACCCCGGAATATGCCTGTTTTAATTGGAAATTTGTTGCATGTAAACACCTCATTCAGAAAATCCTCTGAAAGGAGATATATGTGCATGCTCAGTCCGCAAGGAATTGCTAACAGATGCTTGGCTGTAGGCTGGGTATTTAGGAATGGCAACTCAGGCACACTTACACCAGCCATGTATACAGGAATATTCAGATGCCTATATGCATATAAAGATCATATTCGGAAAATGGCTGCAACCCGAATATAGACCTTAAATGGAATTGGATGTGCATATAAACGTAGTCAGTATCGAGGCATTGGCATTGGATCAGATAAATCAGATAAATAAGTATTTTCTTCTCCAAACTGTTGCCACAAAGTTGTACACAATTGTATAGCATGAAGACATGGTTTGATGAGGCTGGAGCAGAAGAACTCGAGTGGCCTGCACAGAGCCCTGACCTCAACCCCACTGAACACCTTTAGGCTGAACTGGAACGCCGACTGCACCCCAGACCTCCTCGCTCAACATCAGTGCCTGACCTCACTAACACTCTTGTAGCTGAATGAGCACAAATCCCCACAGTCACACTCCAAAATCTAGAGGAGAGCCTTCCCAGAAGAGTGGAGGTTATTATAACAGCAAAGGGGGACTAAATCTGGAATGGGATGTTCAGTAAGCACATACGACTGTCGTGGTCAGGTTTCCTGGAAAAAACTTTTGACCATATATTGTTTATGAATGTCTGTGAACGCACGTGTTGACTAATACACAACATAGGTCTTGCACTTAGACATAGGACACAGCTTGTCCTTCTGCATGTCGCTACTGCACCTGTAAGTTGAGGACAGAAGCATGAAGAGGGCAGGCTCAGTTTCTGTGTCTGTTTTCACACGGTAATGTGAGCAGTTGTGCCGTGTATTTCATCAGACAGTCATGAATAGGCCCTGAACAAATGAACTGAGCATGCATGACTCGTAACGGAATGATTAAGAGGAGTGCGATAAAGGTTTAACTTTTTAGTGAGATAATTGCAGTTATGATTCTGTTATTAGCCATTTATAGTCCTAATGGATTTACACCGCAATTCCACAGCAACCACAGCCGTTATGCTGGAAGAGGAACTAACAGAGCTGTTAGCAATATTTGTTAAATTGTGTAGATCAAGGGACTGAAGCCCCAATCTAAGATATTTACTGCTTTTGGATGCTGCTTAAGTTCTTGATTAATTGGATTTGTTACTAAACTATACAGAGTTAGGCCATGATTCAAGCCCATAAAGACGGAGAGGAAACCTGACACTCGCTTGGTTCATGGCCTGTCGTACTCTAAAAAAAAAAAATCCTAAACTTACTAACTGAGCCACTTATTTTGTCAGAAGTGTGCTGTGAAACCACTGACAGAGAACAATTTTCCCTAGTTTATACCCATAACATGACAGAAGCACACTGCCGATGAGGAGGATTGTGCACGGAATATGGCTTATTGTAAATTTACACTGTACTGAAAATGCCGTGTCAGGTCGTCCCTGAACCAGGCCTGGAGTGTGCCTGATATAACATCATCACCTGATCATTGCACGTTTGGGAAGCGTGATTGACGTTCTTTCTCTCGATTTCCTCTATAGTTAGCTCGCTTATTGGCAGGAACGCAGGAATCAGTTTTTTATGACGAGAGGGAAATTGGCTGATAGATTCCCTTGTACATTTAACTGAGTAATTATTTAGAAAGCCTGTACTGTCACACCAATGATCTAATTTACAGACCTGTCTGTGTGATGTGTAGATCAGTGGCGAGGTTACATAAGGGCCAGGGTGGCACTGGCCCACTCAGATTGACGGCTGGTCCACCCAATCAAATGAGGAAAATATTTTTTGTGGGAAAGGAGGAAAAAAAAAATCACACATACATTACAATAATAATCGCTCAAACACGCTTCGATATCATAATAAATATGCATATCTAGTTTCAGAAAGAAATAGTTATTTTAGTGTGAAAACGTGTTTTTTTTTTTCAGCCAATCGATAAACTGTTATTACTGTTTCAGCCAATCACGGAATGTTGGGGGACGGGAAGGTGAGTTTACTTATGCTAGTGAAATATAAACATCGTGCCATTAAAATGACGACACATCTTGCAGTCCACAGCATCGTTTTTTATGCAATACTCTAGAAACGGGAACTTTGTGTACCACTTAGCAGCAAAAGTTCTGGACTTGTTCGGGGCCGAGCAGGTGGTTCATTAAGTGCGGATAAATCAGCCGGTGGATTGCTTCTCTGGAGGATGGACCCAGGTTGAGAGGAGGTGCTGGTGGACGGGAGAGATGACGCTGTTGGCTGCATGTCATCAGTTGACGACGTGTCTGTATTGCGCACTTGTTTTTGTTTTTTCTCTGTGTACCCTTTTCAATGTTTCTATTACTGTTGTGAGATGTATATGTTTGTATTAATATGTACATAATTGCATAAAAAAAAAAGACGTGTCTATGTTGTCAGCATCATCGAGTGTAGTTTCAGACTCCATTCTTGGTTTTTTTAAAAAATATTTAATCAAAGATATCTGTTTTGACATGCTCGCCTCATGCGTGATTCAACTTACTAAAATGAATTACTGAAAACTGATGTCTTGTTACGCTGTTCATGCATCAGCACTATATCTCGACTTGTCTTCAATCAGCTATCGATAAATAATTTAATCTAATCTTAATTGTCAAATTATTTTTATACCATATTGTAAAATTATTTAATTTGAGAGTAGGCATTGAGCTCCACCCTATTTCACCAAGGTCCACTCACTTTAAAATTTCTGGCCTCGCCACTGGTGTAGATGGTGTTGTACTGGATGTTAGGGCTGTGTTTAAGCTGAAGCTTGGGCGAGGCTAAATGAGCTCTTTGCTAGATTAGCTGAAGTGTAAATGATTTGACCCCCAAAAAAAAGCTCTTTCTGCTGAGGAGGCTGAGTCTGTGTAGCACTGGCTTGTCTATGCCTTTTTGCTTCCATGCTTTGCTGAGCAGCCTTTCATTGAAATGATCTGACTGTCATTCTTGCATGTAGGCAGTGACACAGGGCTCACAGAAACATCTCCTGTTAATGCCCTCTACTCGTAGATTTCCACTCAGCGGCTCTGCTTTGGTCACGCGATTCTTGCCTTCCTGGTTTAAATGTATCTCCAAGTGTCTAAAATCACTTTATACCCCAGCGTTGTTGAATTCCCAGATCTGCCAGACCATAAGGTGTTGATGAATCTTTTTATGAGTACAGCTTGGACAGTAGTGCTGACTGTAATTCAAATCATAGGTTTATATTAACACACTTATTTTTATACATTATTGTTTCTATAGTAACAGCAAATTCACAGGAGCTTGCATTGTAGACGCACCAAATAATAAGCCTTATAATAAACACATTTATTGCTGTTTTTTAACAAAACCAAAAACAATCTGTAAAAGTCTAATAGTTTCTAATAGATTTGGTGATGTTTTCTTTAAAAAATGTTTATTTACCATTTATGGAAGGAGTCTCCAGTGTCAGAGCTTTGTAACAGTCAGTCCGTTTTCCACCGCAGGAGCGTCTTCAGGACGTTGTGCTTTCTCAGAAACATGACAAGCTGTGTTTTCTTTATTAACTAACTTGAGGAAATGATGGAACGACTGTTTATAGCTGCTGTATTTAAGTGATAACAGGAAATGACTTGTTTTTTGCAGGCGTTCCACAGCACTCAATGTAACTCTAAATGGTTAAAAAGTACAATGTGTCGTTGATTAATAACTTAAAAATGGTAAACCTCAGCCGATTGCTGTGGTATCAGCAGAATAAAAGCTTTTGGGACATACTTTGGGTGGCAAGAGAACATAATGATCATTATTTGTTGTTGATTATTTTCCTATAACAGCATGTGCCCCTGGATGAAGTGTCCTCTGCACAGGCTAGAATGCCAAATCAGAAGAAAATTAGTCGTGAGCTATAAGAGGCCTCACTGAAGGACCTATCAGTGTAGTGTGCCTGTGCGAATGAAAAAGGCTTCAATTAAATAATCTCGTCCATGCCATCGTTCAACCTGTCTTTGTTCTCATTTCCTGCACAGCACAGAAGTGTACTCAATGGCTGTCTCTCTTTTTCATATCAATCCATTGTCAGAAGACAGATTGGGAGGTGGCCATCAAGAGCATTAACAAAAAGAACCTCTCCAAGTCTCAGATTCTGCTTGGGAAGGAGATCAAAATTTTGAAGGTGAGTTGCTGTTTGAGGCTATGTTACAGAGTTTCATCATGTTCAAATTGTCCTGATCAGCGTTTTGTGAAGCTCAGCTGTTGGGGTTCGTTACATACGATATCCGATTTCTTCTCTCTAGGAACTGCAGCACGAGAACATCGTGGCGCTCTATGATGTCCAGGTAGGCAAACATCACATTCAGATTTGTTTTGCTGTTTATTCACATTTCTGTATTTCTGTACTTCTGCATAAAGGTGGCTGCCAAGTTTCACAATGCCTCTCTTGTGTCCTAAAAGCCGTCTCTCCTCTCTGACTTGGAATAAGAAAGTCCCGGGACACAACCGTTAACTAAAACTATACCACAGCGCTGCTGAATCCTCGAATCTGAAGCTGTGGATTTAAAAAAAACAGCAGCTCTGACAGTAGTTCCAGCTGTGATATAAATGATAAATTTATAATAACGCGCTAATTCTAATAGTTTATCGTTTCCATAGTAACGGCTCATTCCCAGGGACGTCACATAATCTAAATCTAACATTAAGCAGATAAAAATGTGGTTATTCGTGGTTGTTATAGTTTTCTGTTTATGTAACATTTATGGAAGGAGTCTCCAGTGTTACAGACAATACGTTTTCCACCGCAGGAGAGTTCATCACTAACATGACAAGTTGTGCTTCATTGTCTTATGAACTTGTAGAGAGAGAAAAAAAGACAGGCTGGTCAGGGAACAGCTGTTTGTAGCTGCTGTAACATAAGTAGTAACAGGAAATCACTTGTCTCACAGACGTTCCGCAACATTAAATGTAACTATGAATAGCTTAATCCGTTGTTTGTTAGTAAATCAAAAATGTAATCATTGGCAAATCGCTGTCGTATAAGAGGAATAAAACGCTTCTAGGATCTGTGGTTAAGGAAGAATAATCAACTTCAGGGTGCTAGCAGTAGCTCATCACATTCCACCACCACGGTGTGGATTATTTTCCCATAACAGCATGCCTTGTTGTGTATTATTCCTTACAAGCTTAGTTATCGCATAGCCTTATCTCACATGCTACACCGTGGCTCATCCTGACCTACATCCTGACCTTTTCCTGTATGTTTTTCCCAAACATTTACTGATATTAATATTGCTTAAAGATGTTTGTATGATAATGAATGCATTCATGACTGTTCTGAAAGGACAATTCTACATACAGCAAATTAGGAAGACATTTTTATCCCTTACACAAAAATCATTACTATAAGGCTGAAAGTAACATTATACACTATACACCGGTTTATTATATTATTAGCAAGTGCCAAAGGTGAATCAATCCCGTTAACTAGTTAGGCCAGTTTTCCCCTTCAGTACCCTCACTGCCTTTAGCTGTCCCACAATGGTTTATTCTAGAAATGTTTTTAGTCTTTTGTGGTATGGTCTAGGATGGATATGTGTCGCTCCACTGGCTCTAATCCTCAGCTGAAAGATTCATGTGTGCACCGATGTCTACGGCTAGATGAATACGAGTGGATGCTGAGACGCAGCCCGGGGTATAAAAGCCAGCACTGTTGGTTTAATTGGGCTCATCTGGATTCAGTAGCGTGATGTCGTCTGACTTTGAGGAGAAAATAGACCCAGATTTCCACACACTTGGGAGAGTTGTTCCCTGCTCATCCCACATAACATCCTTACGTAACCCTCCCACTCCAGAACAGCAGTGCTGACAGTGGCCCTTAAGCTACCCTTTTCATCCTTTAACTTCAGCATCAGTCACTCTGTCTTGTATGCCTCCATCACCTCTCCCACTCCATCATCTGCTGGAAATGGAGTCTTTGTGCCACTTTTTTATTGTAGTCCATATTATAGTCAGAAGTAGGACGTCAACTATATAATTCCTGACTTGCACAAAGATGCAGGAGGCCAGATGTTGTATTGGTGTGAGAAATGAGGCGGCTGTGACTTGTTATTGCCGTGCCAGCTGACTGGTTTTAATGCTTTTCCTCCACATTGGAAATGGAGAAGTGGGGACCTGCAACAGCGTGCAGCAGTTCATTAGTTGTTTGTCAGGATACCACATGCTGTGATATTAGGCTGGGAGCTATAAATATACACGCTCGGTCAACTGATAGACAGTTTATTAAAAGAGCAGTGCCGGTTATTACGTGTAAATAAGGAGCACTGATCGTTTGTTGAATGTAATTGTTTAATGGAAAATACTAACAATATAACACATACTGCAAATTCATTGTATGTACCAGCAGAACTATTATGAGCCTTTTTATTATTGAAACCTGCATTCCAATGCATTACTGTGTGTTTTAATGTGAGTTTCAGTATTTGATACACAAAGTCAAGCGTGTAATACTGGGGACCAGGGAAGGACCAGCAGTCTTGCAGTGTTTTGAAAGAGCTCTATTATGTCCGTTTTTTTGCAACGGCTTTGTTCAGAGCTCATCTATGTCACAATTTATGAGCACTGTCATTGAGAGATCAGGGTTAACTTTCTTCTCCTGCCAGAGATGCTTTATTAAAGGCATGCATTTAGTGTCTCTGTCTTATTGTGCATTCTTTTCCCTTTAAATTGGACCGATGTAAGCCACTTGTGAGTTTATAGTCGAGTGTGAACACCAAACCTGCTCTTGTAAGGCAGTGTGGATGAGCAGCTTGAATTATGGTTGTCAACAAGAAGTGAATATGCTGTAAAAAAAAATTTTTTTAAATAAATAAAAAAAATAATAGTAATAATAATAATATTTCTATACCTATGACACAGGTTCGCTCGGAGTTAAGATTTAAGAGCTAATGGTACCGTTCTCTGCTGTATTTTTTTCTGAATGGGGCTGTCTGCACAGCGGTCTTAATTATAGCCCTGTAGTAAGAGCTGTATAGCTGCTATCAAAGCTCTGCACAGCGTGGAGGGGGCTTGATGCTCTGTAATAACAGGAACAGGGAGGTGACTGCCTATATTAAGCCTACATATTCCTCTAATAGAGCAGTTAAAACGTTCAGATATAATTTTATATCTGAACCCCATAATATGTAGATTGGAATGTTCACCTCACAGGCACACTGTGTGATAGAAATGAGCTAAGGACACATGGGACTGATAAAGAGGGAAGGATCTTTATCAAAAAAAAAAAGGATAAGGATAGAATGCAAGTAACCGGTTCAAAGTTTGTTTATTGTAAAGTTGAGGAGTCGCAGTCCTCCTACAGGCTCATCAAAACAGAACCTGAACTTCCTGTTGTGGAACACAGTGTCCCTTCTGTAAGGGTTTGCTTCATTATTTTTTTCTCCAGTTCCTGGAAAGCAATGGGAGGGGTTTATATGTACAAACAGGCTGTGAAAAAGAGGAGCAGGAGGGGCTTGGGCTTGGGCTTTTCAGGAATGGTACTAAAGTCACATAGTTTAGCACAATCTTATGTCTGTCCTGTTTTGCCATCTCTTCATGATTATTGTTTAACTACAGGCTGACATCACAAGCCCTTTGTTTTGGTCTGTCATATGCTTCCTTCCCTGAAACTGCTTGCTGAGAATCACAGCGAAGGCTGTGTGTGTGTTTATTGGCTCCATATGGGAAATAGAGATGAAAGCCCAGGGTTTGAGATGTGTATTGGTATGTGTGTGTGTGTGTGTGTGTGTGTGTGTGTGTTCCTCACAGCTTTTCAACTGTATCTGCTTGTTTTATTCAGTTCAACAACTCTTCCTGTGAATTCAACCAAACTTTAAGCTCAAAGGCTCTTCTCTTAATGCTGTTCTAAAAAAATATATAACTAGAAGTTATAGTTATTTATACCACAGCACTCAAATCCGATTGGTCAGAAGGTATTGATTAATTTTCTGTAACAGCATAGCTCTGACAGTAGTGCTGGCTGTAATTCAAATTATGGGTTTATATTAGGTTCGAATACATTATCATTTCTATAGGAACAGCTCATTCACAGGGACTTGGATGCTCCACGGTAATCCGCACATAGTTAAAAACCTGCAAAATGCACAATGATTTATATGGGGAATTTTTTCTGTAGGGAGATTTTGGTGGAGGTTTTCTGTAGGGAAATGTGGTGAAGGTTTTCCACCACAGGAGAGTCTTCAGGACAGATGGTTTCTCAGCAACATGACAAGCTGCATTTTTCTTTTGTCTTACTAACTTTGAGAGAGAAGAAGAGAGAAGCTGGTGAGGGAATGACTCTTTATAGCTGCTGTCATATAAGTCACAACAGAAATGAACTTGTTCAGCGGAATGTACTAGAACGTTAAACTAAAAAAATGTCATTCTTTTATATTAAAAAAAATCATTGGGAAAATTGCTGCTGTACAAGAGGAATAAAACACTTTGGGACTGGAAAATACAGTTAGAGGTGGTAACAGTAACTCCACTTTACTTCAGGCTGCATCAAAACACACTGTCCTTGATCATTTTCCTATAACAGAACGTCCAGAAGTGTTTTATTCCTTGCATCCACCCTCACTTTTAGTAATACACTATATATAGCCAAACATATGTGGACACCTTACCATCACAGCCATATGTAGTTCTTCCACAAACTGTTGCCACAAAGTTGGAAGCACACAACTGTATAGTTGTCTTTTTATGCTGTAGCTTTACAATTTCCCTTCACTGGAACTAAGAGGCCCAAACCTGTTTTCATGACAGTGCCCCAGTGCACAAAGCAAGCTCCATGAAGCCATGGTGGCCTGCACCGAGCCCTGACCACAACCCCACTGAACACCTTTGGGATGACCTGGGATGCTGACTGCACACCAGGCTTCCTCGCCCAACATCAGTGCCTGACCTCACTGATGCTCTGTTGCTGATTGGGCAAATCCCCACAGCCACTCTCCAAAAGCTAGTGGAAAGCGTTCCCAGAAGAGTGGAGGTTATTATAACAGCAAAGGGGCAACCAACACCTATGGTTTTACAATGGGATGTTCAACAAGCCCATATCAATAGAGTGTCTATTGATAAAAGAAGATGGCGTTGCCATGAAAAGCTTCCAAGTTTGTGGTCGGTACACAATCTTGTACTTCACTATCTTGTACCCCATGTAGCTCCTTTTTCAAGTTCTTACAAATATATTAAAATGTGGTTTTGGTTTGTTTTGTTGATCCTCATCTTACGATTAGCTAAGAGATCATAAGGGAATATTTTTTACGATGGGGTGACTGATCTATTCTGTATATCAGATGGAGGTTCCTGCAGTCTTGTCCATGTTTATATAATAATAGCTACTACCACTATGAGTCCTAGTCACACATCATTTATTAGGCAGGAGACCAAGCGCAATCTCTTGCCAATAGAAATAGAAGAAATGCCTGGGAGATCATGGCAGTGCTGTGTGTTTGTGTGTGTGTGTGTGTGTGTGTGGTTTTGGACTTAGTGCTGTTTGTTTTTAATTTTTTCCCAACCCACACTTGATCACGAGGTCTCATCAGGCGTATCACACCAAACCTTATGTGTGTCTGCTGTCTGAAAGCACTTGGCAGGCATGCTGAGGAGTCCAGAATGAAAAGTTAGCCTATATTATCCTAATAACAAACAGTCTGCCTCTGTCCAGAGGTGAACTGATCAGACATATTTACCCAGCTCTTCCTTTTTCCCCATTACCACGGGTCACGCCTAACAACTCTTTATGTAATCGCTGATGGATGTAATCTACAGTCAGTTATTGGTTGTCACGTTTCCCTGGTCAGTGTTAATCCCACCCGACGCCCCATTACTGGAACCACAGTGGAGGAAGCAGGAAGGACACTCAGCCTCATCATCAGTGTGAGGAAATGTGGGGGAAGACAGACCAAACCATTTAGACTTACATAAAGTGAACCTCAGCTGGTTTAGAGCCAGGCTTGTCTGAGGAGTCATTAGCAGAGAATAATGGCATTTTTTCCCCCCTCTGCTGCTGAGATGAATAGTGGGTTCTATAGGTACTGTTGCCCTGAGCCAAATTGAATAGTCTCGAGTTCAGCTTCAGCATACAAATGTGTGTGAGAAAATCAGCCTGTGTGAGAGAGTTAATGAGATTTCTGGGGAGGAGCTAAAGCCAAGATGGCAGCTGGAGCATTAATTGCTGGTCCTGCACTCTTTACTGTAAATTCCTACCTCACACACAACACCCGTCACATTTCCCTGTGTAATGGACCACCAGGTCAGAGTATAAATGGAAACCATAAAGTGTCTAAATAAAACTGAGTAATCACTGTAGGAAAGATAGACTTTGGTGATCATATGATCTTCATATCGTTGCTTTCCATCCTGCTGCCATGCATTTCTTTATCAACCTCAGTCATCTGGCTTTGAATTGTGTCATGCATTCAACCATTTAAGCATTAATAAATGTCAGGTCTCGTAGTGGAAAATATAGCCCATAGGGACAAAGTGTTTGACGGCCTATACACTGCCCTCCAAAAGTTTGGAAACGCCTGAACAAAATAGGGTTTTTGGGCAATATCAGCATAAATCCTCTTTAGTTAGTGACCATTTTGCATTGATAATAAGGGACAACACTAGGCATCCGAGCAGTCAGTTTATTCAAACATTGACTTGATATATTACTCCAAGCCTCCTGGAGGATTGCCCAAAGATGA
>CM040988.1:9844400-9873364 GCA_022985145.1 Pangasius djambal | reverse complement strand
AAAATTTGAGTATTTTTCTATGTTATGTTCATGTTTATGTTCATAAACTTTTTATTTAATAAAATATGTTTTCATAGTTTGTGTTGTCCCTTATTATCAATGCAAAATGGTCACTAACTAAAGAGGATTTATGCTGATATTGCCCAAAAACCCTATTTTGTTCAGGCGTTTCCAAACTTTTGGAGGGCAGTGTATGTAATAAAACATCTGTGTTCTCGCGATAGCTATCGGATCATAATATGGATTTTTGACCTTTGGCAAAACTTCAGGTCTGTGATCATCAGCTCAGTAGGATCAGAGACAGTGTGTTTATGCTAACACCATCCCTGATTTTAATTTATATGCTGTACCTGCCCTCCCTTTCTTTGCACCACTAAATGCGTCTGAGTGAAGGTAAATGATGTCTGATTTGCAAATAGAGGTGTAAAATGCTGTTTTCTCTTTTCTTCCAGGAAACACCTAATTTTGTTTTTCTTGTAATGGAGGTGAGTACATCATCATCATCATCATCATCATTATATATATGTTCATCATCTATCTCCTCTCCTCTTTTTCGGTCTGTCTTCTTTCCTCATGCCCTTGATGTTCATGTCGAACCAAGTCACATGGCTCAGTAACTGGTGTTGCTCAACACAGGAATGGTTGCAGGAAAAACAAACTGTCTACCAAACTAAAAATACCTTCCCAGGGAAGCCTATTCTGAAAAACAAATTCATCGACTTTGATATCAGCTCTGTCCTGCTGATAAAACAAGCGAGTGGCCACCTGATTCATGTTTATTGGAACCGAGTCAGTATGACCACAGAGATTACTCAGCTGAGTCGAGTGTTTGGTTAAAGTGGTTGTTGCAGGTAGATGTTTATATTCTAGTCTCTACATTACTTAAGGTTTATCAGACTGTATACCATGTATATGTCATATTTTATTAACACCTTACTGTTTTGATGTTAAAAATACAGCGATGTGTATGTGCTGAAGCTCCCCGTAATCTAAGCCTTTATATAAACAGATAAACAAACATGATTATATAACATTTATGGAAGGAGTCTTGAGTGTCAGCAGGTTGTATCTGTCAGTAAGTTTTTCCACCGTAGGAAAGTCTTCCGGACTGAGGACTTTGTGTTTACTTGGTAACATAAAAAGCTGCATTGTTTTTGTCATTTTAACTTCAAGAGGGAGAAAAAAGGAGAGGCTTACATAAGTAATAACAGCAGCGAACTTGTTACCGTTAACTTCAAACAACGTTAAACTATAAATGGTTAAAATGAAAATGCCTTGTTCTTTAGTAAATGAAAAATTGTAATCACATTTCACGATTTGCCGTGGTATAAGAGGAATAACACACTTCAGGATGTGCTCTTATTGGAAAGCAATCAAGGTGGGCTTCGTGTCAGGTCGCATCTCACCACCCCAGCATTGATTATTTTCTTAGAACAGCACATCACCAAGTGTTTTATCCCTTATTTAGTCAACACAGTTCTGTAATACTAGAACAGATCTTATTAAACAAGGAACAGTCTGATCAGCATGTTATTTGAGTAGCTACTATCAATGACCCTTGCTGAAAAAAAGAAAAAAAAAAAAAAAAGAGTACACTTCTTTGAAACCTTTTGGCTTTTGGTGTAATGCTGATGTGTATGGAGAACTCAAGTACGCATGTCCTTTCTTCTCATTCCACTCTTCCTGTCGTAAGGGGATTAACTACCCCTGCGTAAAGGGAGCTGTAACACCGCATCACTTCAGATCAGATTAATTGACGATCACATCGTCATGCCTGCCTTGTTCTCCACCCTTCATACTTTGAAATCCTTGTCTCGCCACACTAATGTGTGTGCTTATGTATTTTTTGTATACTGATATGCTGGGAATCAGAATGCACAAGAGTTTCTTGTGTGTGTGTTACAGTTTTGTAATGGAGGAGATCTGGCAGACTATTTACAAGGTAAGCACTTCAAATGAACATTGCTTTTAGCCTCACAGGTTTCACCTACGGTAGAACTGGTAAAGCTTACGCACTGTCCTGTAGTGTACTACAGTGTGTAGTGCTAATGCGTGTGCAGAGCAGGCATGCGTCTGACTCCAGCAGTCAGTCCTAAAGGTCATCTAGCAGTGACGTCTCTCTCACCCAGAGGTACCATTATGTTGTATATTTAGAGCACCGCATGCTTTACTAATGTACTAAATATTAACAGGGTTATATGATTCGCTTTCTGTTTCTTAGTAGTCAGTGTGATGTCCATAGTTGCATTTGTACCATTTTTGAACTGGCCATCTTTCAAAAGGTTCTTCATGTTCCGTTGTGACATGAGTCAAGGTGACGTTGTACTGCCTTGTTTTGATGAGTCAGGTGACCTCCACCAAGCTCCTAAAGCATTTGTTTGTGTGAGTGTGCACAAGACAAAGAGCAGCTGAACTCTAGCCTCTAACTCTAGTGCTTTGGAGTTTATTATCACTACGTAACAGTGTTGTCCAGGTAAACGCTACAACGTCAGATGGCATGGTGCAGCATGTCTCAGCCTTGCACCCTCGCTCCTGCGAATTATGCAACCGTTCCTCAGTTATAAAAGTCCTCTGTTGTTGACAGTGGGATTTGTTTGTGATAAACACTCATAGCGGGATCCACCATGGTTATTGTTGCTTTTGTTTACTGAGTAGACTGGAGGGAATCAGATCCTCTTAACAGCTCAGTGTTTTAGTGATGCTTTGCTGTAACAGGGGACCAACAACCAAATCAGCACTGTGTCAAACTGCATCTCACACAGCAGCTGCACCAATGTCAGCAAAATGTATGTTCCTCGGTCTAGATGTTAATGGACATTAAATGCTACAGGGTATATTTGTGGATATGTTGCCTATAGCTGTAGCGCTCACACGTGTTTCATCAGCTGTCAGAGCAAGCGGATGTTGTAGTGTGTGTGTGTTTGTGTGTGTGGAAGTGGCTTTCTCAGCACCAGTGCCTCTCTGTTGTTCCAGCTAAGGGCACGTTGCGGGAGGACACCCTGAGGGTCTTTCTCCAGCAGATAGCAGCAGCCATGCGCATCCTCAACAACAAGGGTATCATTCACCGAGACCTCAAACCCCAGAACATCCTCCTGTCCTACACTGGCCGCAAGAAATCCAGCATCAGTGGCATCCGCATTAAAATTGGTAATTGGATATGCCTCACATATACGCTGTGCACATATAGGCTAGGCTGTAGTAATAACTAGGTGCATTACATAGGGCATCTATATGTTAGGGATTTCTGTCTGTAAAATGCATAATATGAAGGCAATAGTGGTATTATTAAACACAGGTATACTAACGGTCACTTTCTGTGTTCTACAGCTGACTTTGGCTTCGCACGGTATCTTCAAAGTAACATGATGGCAGCCACTCTGTGTGGTTCGCCTATGTACATGGTGAGCAGCCTTAGGTGTCTAATCACACCGCACCGCTGTTTGACACTTTGGCATATATTGTTTGTGTCGGTTCATTGATTATGCCCCTCTTCTCCGCTCCAGGCTCCAGAAGTAATAATGTCGCAGAACTATGATGCCAAAGCAGACCTGTGGAGCATCGGGACTGTTATTTATCAGTGTCTTGTGGGGAAGCCACCCTTTCAGGTCAGAGTCTGGTTATAGATGTTCGTCAGCCAGCTGTAGTTCCTGTTTAACCCGAAACAGGCGTCTGGTGTATTTCTTAGTAGCATTATGAAGACCACAGTCTTGGTGCATTCTCATATCAAGTCATTGTGGTGGAACAGATTATTTGGTAATAGTGTTGTGCCATTTATGTCCTAGTATCCGTTTTCTGCTCTCTTTCCCATAGGCAAACAGCCCACAGGACCTGAGGATGTTCTATGAGAAAAACAAGTCACTGGTGCCAAAGTAAGAAGAAGCATTACTCACAGGGCTGTTACTGGAGGAGATGCAACTCATAATTCTCAAAGCTAGACTGTAATACATCTTCTATTTACATCATAACTAAAGAGCTCTTCCTTCCTGCTCTCAGCATCCCGAGGGATACATCTCCTCCCCTTGCTGATCTGCTGCTGGGTTTACTACAGAGGAATCAGAAGGACCGGATGGATTTTGGTCAGTCCAACCTTTCTATATTGGGCTGTGATGAATGCACTGCTTATTATCATTAGCTTCAATGAAATATGTATTTTTTAATATCTAGGCCTATTTCCACCTTTTATGGAACGCAGGAACTTTTTCAGGAACTTAGTAACTTTGGCCATGTTTCTACCAGAGGCAACAGATCTGATTTTAGTTCATGGGCTGCATTTCCAAAAAGCATTTTTATTTCCTACAAGCTTCATAAAATAACTGAGACTCTTCCCCAGCATTTGAAAAACCTGTTTCGTTAATGAACAATTACTAAAGCTTGTTTTATATTAGAGGCAGAACTGCATGAATGGTAAAGTGGGATGTTTCAGTGCACCTTTGCTTTTACACAAATTCAAAATGTGAATTTTGTGCATGCTTTTAATGGCATCATGAGCTCATCACACCTGCAAAAAAAAAAAAGACTTGAAGCGTGAAATTGATCTCCGTAGATAAGAAAGCTACTTTACTCACATTTACACAGCAAAGTAAAACAGTGGAGAAAATTGTGCAAATTCATTCTCGACCTCCTTTATGTCCACCGTGTTGTGGATGTTATATTGTGATTCTGGTCCCTTCAGTGTAGTGGAAACTCGGAATCAGCAGCAACTGATCCAGGAACTGTGTAGTTCTTGTTTAGGAGACTGGGAAATGCATGTTGTTACTCACTGCACTCTTCTCTCTTTACTCCTTGTAGATACATTCTTCAGCCATCCCTTCCTGGATCAAACATCTAACATCAAAAAATGTGAGAATAATGATCACATATTTTCATGTTTTAGAGCCAGAGAGATGTTGACCTGATAACTAAGCGAGTGCTTTGTTTCTTTTCTCTCAGCTTGCCCTGTGCCAGTGCCTGCATGCCCTAGCTCAGTGTCGGAGAGCACTTGCGGCAGCTCGCCCTCCTGCCGTTACGTCTCACCTCCGGTGAGTTAATCACTTTATCCCATCTAAACTGTCATGCCACTGCAGCTGTTCTGCACTGTTAGGTGAATGCCTTCATATTATGATGCATGAGAGGATTAACAGTGTTGCCGCTGACTCAACTCCAGGTAATCCATTGTTTTCCTTCCCCTCCTCTGTCTCTTTCTTTGCTGCAGTCGTTGCCGGACATGCAGACTCTGCCCGAAGACGTGCTCTCCTCTCCACCTCTCGGCCCTCCCAACTACCTGCAGCTGTCTAAAGAGTCCGGTGGCAGCACCAGCAGTAAAAACTCCTCCTGCGATACAGACGACTTTGTGCTGGTGCCGCACCTCTCTGGAGAGCAGTCCTGTAAGTTAGACCTACACCAATACACACACTTGGTACATATGGCCAGCTGTTTGTGTGTACCGGGAGTCACTCAGTTCTCTCTTCTCAGATGACCTGCCGATGGGGGCCACTGGCCGTAGACCATCCAGTGAGTTTCTGCTCTGTGGAGGGTGAGTGTGACCTCACTGCCATGAACAAATTACACACACACTCTCTAACCAAGTTATACAAGCAATCTGAACTGCCACACACTTGTCACTTTCGCTGGGTGATAAGACCATGATAAAAAAATGAACTGGTTATAAATACGACTCGTCAATTTAAAGTGGTTAAGTTGTGCATCGTGTTTGTGACATTTGATTTAGCGCACCAAGAAGATTTGCATTGGATTTGCATGTTCTTCTGTCGGCCTCTCAGTGAAGATATGTTCAGTCCTCTGCTCCTCCTAAGTTACATGGTCATGAAGGTGAAAGAGACAGCAGATTCCATTATGGGAACATGACCTAGCGTGATGCAGCTGCTATTTTCTGCACTGAAGGTAGCTGATGTAGCTCAGCCAGGGTGTGAATCACAAGGCTGTAAAAGAGAGCGTTTGTGGTGACAACCTACCCTTTTATGAATGTTAGCAGAATGAAAAGCATTTAGTCATAAATGACCGTTATTTTTTTACTGTGCTAAATATGGAAAAAAGTACCAATAAAAATCACTGAGCTGAATTGTCTGGCTGTGAGGACAGAGTGATAGAGATAAAAGACCTGTATTGTAGTGATTCAGGAAAAAATATTGTTTTTGCAGTACAAAAAAAAATATGTGAATCTATTTTTTATGAGCATTTTCATTAGCTTACATTTAAGGGTGTAGTCAACAGTTTCGGTGGAAGTTCGCCAAAGCTACCTGTTTTGAAAATTTTAAAACCAGTTGCATGCTATCGAGACGAGAACACCTGAATGCAAGTGCAAGAGGATCAGCTTTCTGATGTGACGCACAACAAGACACCGGTCCAATCTGGTTACCCCCAAAAGTGAAAAGGCAGAAAAATCACATTTCGTTTCAATTCCGCTGAAAGAACGCTAATTATGGAAAAACATTACTGCCACATTAACAAGTCACAAACTGATTATCAGCATTATCCTCATCAGTGTCTGTCTCCTCACCTGTGGTAAAAATCACTCTCAGCGTGTAAGTACCAGCCTCATCACTGACTCGTCACTCGACATCGGAGGGAAAATAATTGCAAACTAATACAGTCAGTTCTGTTAATGAATTCAGTCAGTTTCTTATTAATGTATTTTTATTGGTATTTTGTTTTTTATTCAGACATTTTTAAAACTTGCTTCGCCGTCATCTGTACAGTGTGTGTAAGCGCTCTACTCTGTTGAGATGACAATGTGACGGCGCAGGAGCATCGCGGGCTTGTTGACAGCCCGTATCTGAACACAAACTTACTTGCTGTGGCACAAAACTATCCAAAAACTTGATCAGATTGTGTGAGGTTACCAAGGCAAAGTTAAAAAGTAAAACATTTACTTGTCATTGTGATAAAATATATTTATGTTGTCTTAAAGCAGAGATGTCAATGCATATTATTGGCAGAAACAATAATATGAGAGTCAATGCATCTAGTGAAAGCTACTTCTCCTCTACCTCAAGTTAGACCCTTTTAGCCATGTTTTTCTTCTTTGACACACACACACACACACACACACACACTGTTTTGCTTGTCCCCCTCCTCTGTTTTTATTCATCTATCACATGTCCTGTGAGTGCAGCATGAGACACTGTGTATATGTGGGTGAGCTGGTTGAGCAGCAGGCCATGCAGTGTTTCTCAACACACTTGTGAAGTCTCATGCAATACTTTGGGGGAGTGCCAGCTCCTCCAGGAGAGCTGCTGATTTTTCCTGGAGTTGAGAGCTACAGTTCAACACAGTGTTCCCATGTAGTACACTCTGTAACACCTCATGTTCATTGTTTGCGTGTTGACTCGCGAGAGGGCGGCTCACTGGGGCAGGCAGCCCAGTGCTTCCTCCAGGCAGGTATACAAAACTAGGTGTTTGTCCACACCAATTTGTAAAAACATGCACAAGTAGGACATAGATAAGTAGGCTTCAAAACGTAACAAGTAAAAACAGGCAAGCAGGCTTTTATTGAAAACCTGATGATAAGAAAAATTCTGATGCTGCCTATCTGTCTTGTAGTGGTTTCTTTATGCCCTGGGGTATTTACAAAAGGAATGTTTACATTTAATTTTTTTTATTTCCAGTATCCTTTATGAAATAACTTGTGTGTGTGTTTTTTTTTAAACCAGTTTGAGCTACTTTTTCTCCTGAGATTTTTTTATGTGTTTGTGCCGTGCCATGCTGAACCGACTTTGGATCAAACAAAGAGACTGTCTTTGTGTAGCTGCCTGACCTTGTGTGGCTCACATGTACCGTTGGTATTGCTCCTCCCTTTATGGCCCTCCCCTGCTCTCCAAAACACATTTGACGTTTTAGTTGTTCCTTCCCTCACTATAAGTAACACATAGTCACAATCACACCTCATGTGACCCACACATGACTTCTGTCCAAAGACATTTTGTACCCTATAGAAAACAAAAGAGTGCAAATGAGCTTTTTCTTTGCCTCTCAGTGTGACTGGTGGAAGTGGGAGGCCCTGGCACGAGCCATTGGCTTGAAAGCTCAGCCCTCATTTGCACATGGCCAGACCCTAAGCCCCTCCCTTCTTTCTGATAGGCTGGAGATGCATGTGTTTACATGGTTTCTCTTCCCTCTGCTGCTTGGCCAGGCCCTTTATACAGGAAAAGGTTTTTCATACTGTATGAAAACAAGCTCACTGTCAGCACTCTGTGAAACAAAGACCTAAGAGTTCTTACTTCTGTTAGTTTTGGCTTTATTTTAGTTCTATTGTTGTTATTATAAATATATAAATGCGTGTTTTTTGTTGTTAAAGGTATTTTTTAAACAATTGAACAGCCACCATGGTTGAATTCATGCTGAAACATGCTGAATAGATCACTGGATTTTCTTCTGTTTTATCCAGGCAGCCGCAGCCCTCTTCAGGCCAGAACCCTGTGGTGTCCCCTCGAACGGAGACCACCCCGATCCCTGTGCCCACTCAGGTGCGCAACTACCAGCGGATCAAGCAGAACCTCTCCAGCAGCCCCAGCACCACCCTCTACGGCTCACCCAGGTGAGACACTTTGCACTGGGGATCGGAATTTGGGTTAAAAATCATTAGCTTGTCTACCAGTCAGGCCGTATCCGTTCTTCTGCCACTTGTGAATCGCTGACACTTAAAAGGCTTAGTATCCAGGGTTCATCAGCTTCATGTCTTTGCAGTGGTAAATGCGTGTATAGACTTTGCAACCAACCAGAAAGTACAAAAGCTGGGTGGTGGAGCAGAGGGGGTGAGATATAATAGTCAATAGAGGTTAAAAAGAGGAAGAGAAAGAAAGATGCAGCTTTTGTTTGCAGGTCGATTGTCCCAGCATGTGGCTGGTTTGGTTTAGGCAGGTGGCCAGAGGGAGCTTAGAGAATAATCCTGCTCCACCTCCACCACCTCCCCAACAGCCCCAACTCAGCGCCTGCTGCCAGGCTACAGCTGCTGCCCCACTTCTGTTCTCCTGACCGTGTCTCAAACAAGGATTAAACACACCACCCTTGACTCCTGTGAGCACGGCTTCACACTCGTCATTAGGCCACACCGCTAGTGGCTGTGGTAAAGAGAAATGCATACCAGTGTGTATGAGACGACTGCCACCGGGATTTCATGAGTCATGTTTGTTTTCCAGTGTTACTGGGATATCTGGACAGAAATTTCCAACAAGTTTTAGCAGGACAGGTTACAAGAGCATTGTATTGCTTTCTGGAAGGAGCTGGCACTCAGTGCCAGTGTAAGGATTTTGATATTAGTTGTGGTAAGTCAAAGAAAAGGCAAAGGAAAGATGGCTTAGGAATGTGGACCACTGAGCTTTTCATGTGCTTGTGTGCTTTGGTTTTAGTGCCTGCCATTTTTGCCTGCCAATTACAGTGTGATTAATGTATGGTAAGGAAGACAAATATAACCAACTCATGAATTTCGGATGGTAATTGTACATATGACACATTTATGGAAATGTGCACTGAAAAAGACTGAAGATGTCAATTTTTGTCACTGATTTTGGATCGCCATTATCCTTCATGTGACAGTATGTGCTCAACGTATAAAACCAGAATTAAATTTCGAAAATTGAAACCGTATGTTGAAAATCTGTACTGGTTGTATTCAGCCGATTACCGCTAATCTACAGTATGATGTTTGATTGTATTGTAATATCATAATCATGTTCGGCTGTGTGGCTGCAGGTCTGGTACAGTACGGCGCTCCAACACCAGTCCTATGGGATTTCCAAAAGCTGCCTCCGGCTCCCCCAGCCCTGCTGATGCTGCCCAGACTGTGGGTCGAAGACTCTCCACTGGCAGCTCCCGTCCCTACTCGCCTTCTCCACTGGGTACCAATATCCGTCTCTTTCTTCATTTCTCTCTCCTTTTCTTTTTTTCTTGTCATTTCCAGTCTTCTTTTCTTTCCTGTCCTCTTCCTTTCAATTATTTTTTTCACCTCTGTCACTATTTTATCTATCTCTCTCTCTCTAGCTCTCTCCAGTGTTTGTAGAGGTTACCAGGGAGCTGTCCACTTTTCGGGAGCAGGGGTTTGTTTGCTTTAACATGCATCATGTCCTGACATATCAGTCTGTGTGTTTTTTCTTTTTTCAGTGGCTACTATTCCTGAGCAGCTGGGCCACTGCTGTTGTGGACATCCTCACAGCCACGAGGCACGCAGCCGCAGCTCGTCTGGTGGTAAGTGGACCTCGTGCTGTGTGATCGAGAGGCACTCCTTTCTCCCAAAGCCTGTTAAGATTCCCATGAGACTTTATGTTTCCTCTGAATTCTATGCCGGGTCAAAGTGTGTCTGTGGAATGGTTCTTATAGAAATCACCCTTTCTTTAATGACTACAATGTTTAGGTGCAGCTATAGTTCAGACCGAACATACAAGATTAGGCTTAGGCTCATTTCCACCACAATTACCAAGGCAGTTTAGTTTCTGGGCCGTAGTGCTTAGAACCACGTTATTTTCCTGTGAACTTTGCTGTAAACCAGGAACTACGGGGTGGAGGTTGCCGTACTGATACAGTATATACAGTGTATCAGTGTACAGTGTAAATACAGTGTATTTACCATCAATTTAGCTTTTTGCTGTTTTAAAAAGTTACACTATATGTTTTCCACAAATGTTTGTGGAAACCTGACCATCACACTCATATGTGCTTACTGAACATCCCATTCCAGATTTAGTCCCCCTTTCCTGTTATAATAACTTCCACTCTTCTGGGAAGGCTTTCCACTAGATTTTGGAGCATGGCTGTGGGGATTTGCTCATTCAGCCACAAGAGCATTATTGAGGTCATTTGTTTGCATTTAAGTTCAATGCCATACCAGCTTCAATGGCTATTTCATGGCAAATACAGATATTAATCAAAGATTCAATTAAATTAAAAAATCAGACATTTCTGTGCAACTCTTTGAAAGATTCTTTAAAGTTACGTTAGTGAGGTTGGGCACTGATGTTGTGTGAGAAGGCATGGGGTGCAGTTGGTATTTCAGTTCATCCCAGAGGTGTTCAGGGGGGGTTGATGTCAGGGCTCTGTGCAGGCCACTCGAGTTCTTCCACTCCAGCCTTGGCAAACCATGACTTAACAGACCTCGCTTTGTTCACAGGGACATTGTCATGCTGGAACATGATTGGGCTCCTTAGCTCCAGTGAAGGGAAATTGTAATGCTACAGTATATAGCAGTATACATCCTGTACAATTGTGTGCTTCCACCTTTGTGGCAACAGTTTGGTGAAGAACCACATATGGGTGTGATGGTCAGGTGTCCACAAGCTTATAGTCATATAGTATACCATGATGTTTACATTATATTCACAGCGCAAAGCAAAATTGATGTTAGTCACTGGATCCATTAAACAGTATACATGAGTCTTGCAGTTGTACCTAATGATCATGGTCTTTGCAGTGCAGTGGAAATGCAACCCAGAAACTCTTCCAGGAACTGTATATTTCTGGATTAGGACATTTCTTTATTCCACCTGTTCTCTAAACCATCAGTGTGTGTCAAGGAGTGTGTGTTTATAGTAGTGGTCGTGAACTCTACTTGGTGGAATATAGGTCATAGTTTGAAGTCAAGTTAAAACGAACTCAGTAGCCTCTTCTGCTGCAGTGTCATTGGCAGTCACCTGAAGCGCAGAGATCTCATATGGACGGTGGTGCCATCTAATGGGCATAGCATGCAATGTGTCAGTCAGAACTGCCGGAAAATGGAAAATCACTTCAGTATTAACAGACATTTATATGACTGAGATTAATATATATCTATATAAAAATATATATAAATAGATGCCTGATTTTTTTTTTAAATACAGGTTCCCCTGTGCCCTCATCTCAATTGCTGGGTGCGCGTCTCCAGAGCGCGCCCACCCTGACTGACGTCTACCAAAACAAGCAGAAGCTATACAAGCAGCTGTCTGATCCTGTGCAGCCTACTGCCTTAGCCTATCCCCCTACCCACTCACCACAGCTGGGACGCCCTGGCAACCTGGGGACCTCTCCCACCAAGCACCTTGGCTCCTCCCCCCGCACCTCTGATTGGCTACAGAAGTCCCCCCTGCCCACCATCATTGGCTCACCAACCAAGGTAGTCTTGATGAAAACTTGACATATAGAGTAGATATGTACTTGTTGCTAGGCTCACCTTGTTTTGACCTATCCATCGTTTTACAGACAACCGCTCCATTTAAAATCCCTAAAACTCAGGCCTCGTGCAACCTCATGGCCTTGGCTTCTCAACAGGGCATAGTGGACAGCCCCAATTCCAGTAAGATGTCTACTGATGCCCGGGAGATCTGCCCCCACCACTGGTCACCGTACCCCAGCGGGCGACACTCGGCTTCCGAGAGCTCCAAAACTACCTTTGGCAGGTACAAAGAACACAAATTCAGTTTCCTATTCTTTATTCACGTTTATTCCTTTCTTTGATACATTAACTGATATTCTAATAGATGCTTTCATGGATCCTCCAGGTGAAATACTCTGCGCTTACTAGAGTGTGCATGGGTTTTCTAATTTCTAATTAACCATTACTGAATTTGATATTTGGGCATTCATTATACACTGTGTCCATGAAAGTTGGAGGCTGAAATAGAAGAGCCATGTCTGGCAAACTTTTGATGCGAGCACAGCACTGATGTTGTGATAAAGTTAGAGGGGCTGAAAAAGTCACAGAAGTGGGCGGCTTTTACTCTCATGCTACTGGGAGCGGGCTGGCCGAAAAAAGAGAGGCAATACAGTTCCAGTCATCAGTACAACTCCATTAAACGTGTCTGGGTAGAAATCAGGTACCACGGGTTTGCAGATTAGTCTCGTTTTACATCAGAATTACTGCTGCATGCCGTAGCACGTCACAGCCTCTCGGTGACGCCTTTCCTTTTACACCAGGCACTGCTCTCATGTAGAGCATTTAATCCCGTGTGCTACAGAACATGCATTCATGACCAAAGTATGCTTTTTCTCCTCAGGTCGGTGAGTACAGGGCGTTTGTCAGAGCAGCCTGTGAGGATCACCCTGGGAGGACAGACGTACCAGGGCAGTACGGACAGCCTCAACACAGAGAGACCTATGGACACAGGTAACTCTTCAGTGCCATTACATAACAGCATGGATTTATTGCGATTATATAGCAAGTAATCACTGATGTTATATAATAATTGGCCAGTCAAGCTCTGCCTACTCTGACGCTGTGTAGTCCCAGCTTCTAAAAAAAAAAGTCTGGAGTCAATATGATAAACAGCTATCACAAAAACAAAGTAGCTCTGGATTGCAAATCAGGATGGGTTTTAGGTAGAATCTGACAGCAAAACCTTTATTAAGCATTAAAAAAAAAAATAAACATTGAATTACTGCAACAAATGAATGATGGCAAAAAAATGCTACCACTTCCTACTTGAGATTGGGTGACTAGCTAGCTTCCTTCGTCTATTGTGTTAATGTTTATTTTGTTAAGGCTGATGTCCAAGACTATTTTTTTTTAAAGAACACAGCTTATTAAGTCAGACTCGCTCATGTTACAAACTGAACAACAGATGAAAGTTCGTCCTTAAGCAGACAAATCTTTCAGGTGTGTTGACCATATCAGGAACTTTAAATTCAAATTACGCTCACAGGAAAAACACTGGTGCACCTGCTTAAGTGGTGAATGGTAGACTAAGGTAATAGATATCAGTGGTTGCTAAGCAGTCATTGAATGGCCAAGAAAATAAGGCATGGCACGGACTCTCTGCTGTTGTACATTGTTATTTTTTATGTAGGTATGCATTGTTCTTTTATCCTAAATCTCATTCAGTATGTTTCCACATCTAAAAGCTCCTGTTCAGCTTATGCTCTGCATGGGCCTCTTTGATTGGCTTTTGGTGTGTGTAACGCTGCCCTTGGTCTTGGCGTGAGTTTGTGAGTGACCCCTGTGTTGTGTTTGTGTGTTTTTGTGTGTGTGTGTGTGTGTGTGTGTGCGTGTGTGTATGGTGTGTGTATATATTTGTGTGTGCCACCCTCAGCCCCTACAGGGTCATGTGGTTTGGCAGTGGGCGGTGCGAGTCCCCGTACTGTAGTGTTCACAGTAGGCTCGCCCCCCAACAGCATCACCCCTCCCACTTGCAGCCACCTGAGCACACGCCCTCGCACCACATCAGGTGAGAGCTTCACCTCGCTACTGCCGACCAGGCCACCACCACCACCACCACCACCAACACCAGACTAGGCTTCATAAACAGCAATAGTGCTTGGACTTGGTACTGGACATCAATGGATGTGTGCTATCTGTCTGCTGCACAGATTGCAAATACAATTACAAAGAAATAAGCCATTACATCATCTTTAACTTATCCAAAAGCTTATTTGGGCCATACTTGTGTGGCATTGATGTAAGTTTTCAAGTCTTCAGGGGATCACTGACTACTAAATTAGTAGTAGTGAGTTAAGGCAGCTGGGTTTGTGGTATAATCTTGGTGAAGCCTCTAATACCACCAGCCCATGCCCATTCACTTAGACATATTGTTCATGTAGGTGTAATCCTTGATATATTTGTGTGTGTGTTTGTGTGTGTGTGTGTGTGTCTGTTTCCGCAGTGGGGTCCAACAGTTCAGCAGGCTCGCTGTACTCCACCAGTGGAAAGGTATGCATGGGTTCTCCTCCCGCTATGGCCATGGGTAGTTCTCCCCCCGGCGCAGAAGCAGCCCCCAGCAGCCTACGCTATGTCCCCTATGGCACCTCTCCACCCAGCCTTGATGGGTTTATCACTTTTGAGGCCCCAGAGCTCCCAGAGGAGACACTGATGGAGGTGAGAGGCTAACGTTTGTGTAACATTAAAGCAAAGCAAGGCAAGTTCATTCTAAAGCAGGATCAGCTACAGTCCTATGGACTCACTGGACTAAAGAGTTTCATTCGTTTCTTACTATCAGCACACATGATCAAGTTCATGATGGACCTGATAATTAGCTGATCAGGTAGGGAAAATTATAGGCTCTGTAGGGAAGTGGAACTGGAGATGAGAATCCCTGCTTTAAAAGAGTTATGCGTTAAATAGTTTAGTCTGTTATATAGTTCACAATATATCCATTAAAACAGAGGAGGGTATAGAGAATAAAGAGCGACCCTAGAACTCTACAGATATACTGACGTGTGTGTGTGTGTGTGTTTTTGGCAGAGAGAGCACACAGACACACTAATGCACCTGCGGATGATGCTGTCCTTTACGGACTGTGTGTTGGAGATGGCTGCTGTGAGAGCGGGAGGAGCAGACCTTGGCATTTCTGCAGCCTCACTTTACCCTCCTCAGGAGAGTGTGGTGGTGGACCAGATCAGCCAGCTCAGCAAGGAGTGGGGGTGAGATACACACACACTAACACACACACTCACTCACTCACATGCGTGCACACACACACAATAGCACCGACAATATGTTATTTCATCAGTTATCAAAAATGAATTCTGAATTTTATTTAACTTAATCTGTTTTTCAACAAAACTGAGCCAACTGAGTTTATATTTGAATATCTCATTTTTTAAAAACTTGCCCTATGTATTTTATTCAAATAGTAATAAATGTATTCTAATAACATGCAGTGTTAATTTGAGTACAGTGTTAACAGAAGGTCTAAAGCACATGTATATGCAAAACTACACACCACACATATTCAGGCTCTCGTTTATATTCCATGTAGGCAAGTGGAGCAGCTGGTGCTGTATATGAAGGCTGCTCAGCTGCTCGCGTCCTCTCTGCATCTGGCCAAAGCGCAGATCAAGTCTGCCAAGCTGAACCCCTCAACTGCTGTCAAACAAGGTGAGCAGCTCTGTGTGTGTGTGTGTGTGTGTGTTTGTGTATAAGAAGGTTGGTATATCTTGGTGGGCCAAATGTCCCCACATGAACAGGAATATCTGATAATAAAGCATCACCTATATGCAGTTTCAAATAACTTAAAACATAAATGAAACATCTCTACTGTGCTATATAGCCCACTATAACTACACTTTACCTTGAAATATAATTATTAAAACACTTTAAAATCGTATTATTTTTGCATCAGTGTGCGAATCCATTTAATATCCAATGAAGCATCCATTATAAGTTATGAAACATACAGTTTAGTCCCACAACATTCAGTCAAACCTGTTACCTGAACATGTTCACCCCTATGAAATATTTGGAACGTTTCACAACTCACATGTTCAACATGACATTGCGTCATCTGAATTACCTGAAGATCATGGGAACAAGAAAAGTAGTTTCTCTCATTCTTTTTTCTTTACTTTCAATATATTTAGTGTTGACTGACGAGGTCATAAATCTGCGATGCTGCATGAACAGCAGTTCAAAAAGATATGGTCACCCAGAGTGTATTTGAACACGTGTTGGTGTGTGTTTCTCAGATTCATTTGTTATTCTCTGATACATTTGTCAGTCTTTGCCCCTCTGCGGGAAACATAATGCTCTCACTGGGGCACTTTTTGAACCTGATACTGATCTGTGGCTTATTGCTTGGTAACCTCTGCCCTATTCCAAAATAGTGTCGTGACAATAAGTCCTGACATTTGACAAAAATAATTAATGTCATTTACCAGGAAAAGACACATGAAACAGCAGAATGTCCTCAATCTCTGCTCCTCTGTTCTGCAGTGGTGAAAAGCCTGAACGAGCGCTACAAGAGCTGCATCTCTCTGTGCCGCCAGCTCACGGACAAACTCAACCACTTCTTCTCAGACAAGCAGCGCTTTGTGGACGAGATCAACAGCGTGACTGCTGAGAAGCTAATATACAACCACGCTGTGGAGATGGTGAGCGAGACGGACAATAGCATGCACTCATACACGTGTCTGTGTCTCTGTGTGTAAAGGATTGACACGGGCTGTGTGTTTGGGACAGGTCCAGGCGGCAGCGCTGGATGAGATGTTCCAGCAGACCGAGGACATCGCGTACCGCTATAACAAAGCCGCCATGCTGTTGGAGGGCCTCGCTAAGATCCTGCAGGATCCAGCAGATGTAGAGAACGTCACCAAGTGTGAGTATAACAGCAAGCACTGTACACCTTTAATCATCACTTTGAGACGTTGTTCTGAGAATGGGCTCTGTGGATTTTCAAAGATCTGTTAAGCATTCTTTGTTAAATGTTATATTTATTATGTTCTTCTAGCTATTAGCTTGTTAGACTGGCCACCACTGAATGGATTTAATCCAAAATGTGTTCTGTTGATGGGAAGTTCAGGAATAAAAAGATCTATGTTTATGAAATAAATCTGTCCTGAGGCAGTCTATGAAATTGATTTTACAGTTAAAGGAGTCTCTGGCTACAAATCTTTGAGAGCCTCTTCTACAGGAGGAACTCGGACACTGTCTGTTCTCTTTGTTCCCGCCCTCTCCTTGCTTACAATGTGTCTTTCCTGTGTATGTGTGTGTGTGTGTGTAAACAGATAAGGCGAGTGTGGACCGGAGGATCTCTGCGTTGTGTTACTGCACTGTCACGCTGTATGAATAGATCCCTCACGTACACACACACACACACACCACTGGCCACAGGGACCATCCTCCTTCCAACCTGCTCAGACTAGAGGATCCCCTCACTCCCACTTCTCCGACTTCGTAGCAGCCAGAGCACTTTTCCTTTGTAATTATTATTATTTTTCACAGAATCACCAGAACCAACAGAGCAAGTATTATTATTTTCATAAAGGACCTCTTCCACCAAGTCACTACCAAAGATCAAATGCAGCAACGATACAGATTCTGTTCTCAAGAAAGAGGCACTGGACTCAGCGAGCTGTCTCCTGTTTGTTTCAGCAGTTCTCCTCAGAACACCTCTTTTAGCTTTTTCCTCTTTTTACACTGAGGACTGGTCTCTTTTTTTTTTTTTTTTTTTTAAATGACTTTTTTAAATACTGTATTCTGTGATAGTGTTGCAATTATTTATTGGTTATAGGAGGATATTAGTGTTGTCATGTTATGTTTGGATGCTTTTCTTGAGTCAGACTCACGTTGGACTGTAATTAGCACACACACGCACACATTTACTCGGCTGTCTTTAGCACGGCAGCCTGAGATTTGTAACATAATCTTTTTTTTTTTTTTTTTTTTTTTTTAAATCAAATGCACTTTATTGACACAGACGTGGAAAAGACTTCTGCTAGAACCCACACTGAGCTATTGTCTATGGCTTGACTTGCTGCCTGGCTCAACAGGCTGTAAAGAGAAATTAAAATGCTCGTCACGTGCAGGGAAAAGAGTTTTCCCGGCGTTCCTAGCTTTCTCGGCGATCAGGATCAGTCGTGAACGTTCATCAACAATAATGGTCAAGATACTTGAGTAGTTACTTTTTCATTTCATTTGTTAATATAGAAACAAGCATTATGTTTATATTAATACTGGATTTTTTTTATTTTTTTTTTTATAAACTGACATTTGCATTGTGTAAATATTTGAATGTGCATGTGCGCTGTTTTGTGTTTTGTTCGTTTCGGAGTGAAGGCAGTTGCAGGAGCTGTCATGGGATTCCCTGCCACTCAATCCAAGAGCACAAGTCATTTTTTTTTTTTAGCAGTTTGATACTTACCCACTACTGCCATTCAGACTCTTATGCAGCCCTCAAGGAAGAGACCTCATGTTTGTCTTTGCATGGCAGCTCAGAATTCAGAAGACCTGTGCTCTATGAAGTACATTCCTTTTGGAGTGCAGTCGGATAAGGATACGAAGCAGAAATGCTAATGTGAACTCTCTCTGCCAGGCAGTAAGCAGCCAAGCTGGCTCTGCCTTTCCCTGGCTCTGTGTGTGTGTGTGTGTGTTTCTGTGTGTGTGTGTGTGTGTGTGTGTGTGTGTGTTTGTGTGTGTGTTGGCACTGCTGAAGTGCGCTAAAGGCCAGTTTAAGAAAACTGAACTGAAAGCACTGTAAAGTAGCCTGCTTTCACCTGTACATGTGTTAATAACAACCTCCTGGTGTTATAGAGCTGCACTGGCACTGATGCTGTTTCCAGTCTGTTCTTTTTTTGCTATCATTTTGTGGTTTGTACATTTTATTCTCAGACTTTACCTTCACAAATCTATATTGTGTAGGAGGGGGGGAAAAAAAGGCCAGAAAGATGGCTCCTTTTATAAGATCCTATCGAATCCATGTATGTATGTAGCCTGTAGATGTCACCCCATTTTCAGGCTCTGAGCACCGTGTACACGGGATGTTTCTTACAACTGACTGGTGCATTGAGGAAGTCGTACCTGTGGAAAGTTAGAATGTATATTCCCCGTTCTTGAAGTAAATAACCCATCTGACCCGTCTCGTATAATACAGCCAGTGCAATGGGAAACCTCAATGGAAACCATTTTTATTTTTTACTGACACAATGTTGTAATCAGTTCACCAACAACGCTGTTCTGCGTGGACTCAAAAATCCACTCAGGTTCATCAGAGCCACCTGCAGCACGGCTCTCTTTCTGCATTGTACCATGTTCGTTGTTCATTTTGCATGGACATGAAATATAGATTTTATAACTTGGGACTTGTTACAGGACAACCAATAAGAACAGTAGTTCAGTCCAATATACAAATAAAATCATTTATATAAAAAAATTATTAAATGTAAACTGCAACTGCCTCTTCTCATGGGTGGTGTCACAAAGTGGTCTGTCGATGTCATGGTTTACATCCAAGTGACTGTTATTGCCCATGAGGCATTTGTCAATGATTCAGCAGTTCCACTGGTCATTCAGATTGAATAGTAGCCTCCCAAATAGATCAGTCAAAAAACCTAATAAAAATCATTTTTAAATATATGGACGGGGGTTTATTAAAGGAATACTCCAGCATTTGTACTCGCAGCCTAATATCTATCCGCCACATCTGTAGTTTCCCTGAACTCAGTGACGTAGCCAGGAATTAATGTCAGGGGGGGTGAGGAAATATGTTCAATAAAAATCATAGAGCGATGTGTACTGTTAAATTAATAAGTGTGATACACTCAGGCATTTTTTGGTGTTCGTCAGACAGTAGTAGGTATGTTGGTGGTATTCAGATTTTGTGATTTAATTATCTAATGCATAATCGACTATCGATCAGTCGTGCCATACTAATGATGTTAATAGGCGTAGGATAGAAAATATCTCCATTTCCACTGAAAATTATTAAAAATAATATGCTAGTAGTAGAGGAAGGACGGCTCCTTATAAATTACCTTATAAAACCAGACCTACACGGAGAAGTGCATGATTCTGATTGGTTAATTATGTTTCTCACCATAGCAGCTGGTAGCCAATAAAATGTGATTAAACAAACTGAGGGAGGCTTTTGTTTGACCGTTTATAAACATCATTAGAGCGCACTTACTGAGCAAAACAACGTTATTTGACGCTTATGCGCCTAGTGAATTCTTGAATCTGATTGGTCAGAAGGTGTTGAGTAGTTTTCTATAACAGCACAGCTCTTGACAGTAGTGATGGCTGAAAATCACAGGTTTATATTAATGTGCTCATAATGCATAGTATTGTTTCTATAGTAACAATTTGTACCACATAATGATGCTACACGCAATGTACCAAAAACATCCGGTCACTGATATGCTGAAGCTTTGTTTAACGAGATGTTTATTTAACATTTATGCAAAGAGTCTCAATTGTCAGTGCTTTATATCGATCACAGATTTTCTACCATGGCAGCATCTTCAGGACAGAGGACTTTGCATTTTTCACAGTAACCTGACAAGCTGTGTTTTTTGTCTTATTAACTTCAAGAGAGAGAAAAAAAAAATAGGATAATTGGGGGGAAAAAAATCATATAACTTAAGTGATAACAGGAACTAACCTGTCACTCAGACATTCCACAACATTAAATGTAACTATAAACTGTTAAAAGTATGATGTGCCGTTCTTTAATAAAATAAAAATTGTAACAGTTGACAAAGTGCTGTCATAAGAGCAATAAAACAGGATGGGGTGCGTGTCTTCAAATTCAACTTTATTGTCTCTCTAGGGGAAATTAGACATTTTTGCAGCAAAGTGCCATGCCATAACCACATCAATACAGCATTTTAGTATTAATAAAAACAAATACAAAGACAGAACAATACAAATATACAATTGCAAGTTATATAAAAGATTACCAACTTTATATAAATAAATTATCTGTCATCAGAATTCATTAACCAAATGATCACAGCCAAAAAGTAGTCTTTAATTCGTTTAGTCCTAGCTCTTGGTGCGCTAAAGCGATGGCCTGAGGGCAACATCTGAAACTCAGTGCATAAGGGATGATCCACAGTACAAAGAATGGCTTGGGCCTTAATCAGAACATGCATATAAAGTATGTCAGTAGGACATGTCTGTTCCTTTCCAATAGTTTTCTCAGCCATCTTTGCAAGGCTGGCTAAACGATTTTGTTTGACAAGGTAAGAGTTCCATGTCATGCTACTCCTTAACCCTGAAATAACGCCTAAACCTGTACTGAACAAAATAATGACAAACCTGTTTTCTCAAAACCCTACTATAATGGAAGCCTAGGGGCAGGTGCTGAAATCCATAAATAAATTTTAATTGTAAAATAAATCCGTTTTAAAATATGCAACTCAGTTACGTGATACGCTTTAAAGATAAAGGTCTTACGATGAGACCTGAATGAAAATCGTACCAGAGCTGCTCTTGTTTAGTATTATCGAACTTTCCAACACTGGAGCAATTCGGTAAAAAAGCAGTTCTGGTTACTTTGTGACACCCCTGCACCATCAGGTCAAAACATATTTCTGTGTCTATGTCGCCGAAACAACCATAAATCCATCCCTCTGAAAAAGGAGCCCTGTTTTTAAAAGGAGAAATGATTGAATGAAATAATGAAATAATGAGTTAGAGTTTAGTTTATTAATACATTTGGAAAATTAATGAAAGTCTCTCAGCATCTGCCCTTAGACACTGATTTAAGTTAAGTATTTTCTTAGTACTGGGGAAAGTGTCATAATTATAGTCTGTAGTAATCACACACATAATTTAAGGAGATTAGACAGCATTTTGACAATTTTCATTTCAATTATATTTAGTATTAGTTTTCGAGGTTTTAACAATAGACATTGTCACAAAGCCACTTTACAGAATATCTGATGTGGATTTATATTTAGAGCCCTAATGAATAAGCTAGAGGTGAGAAAAGCAAGGAGAAACTCATTAAGATGATATGAGTAAGAAACATTGAGAGGAACTAGAGTCAAAACGTAACCCATAATCTTTTGGGTGACACTGAATAATGGGATTAGAAATCAGTACTTGTAATGATACGTAATGAGAGAGACTGGGTGAAAAACATAAGCATTCTATTAACATAACCCAGGAATGAAAAAAATCTGTTGGTTTTGGTGAAAATAAATTTCATTTTAAATAATGAATGAGTCGGTTCTGTTCAATTGCCCTCCAATTCACACGATCCTTTCTTCATTAATAATAAAAACCCTGCCGATGGCTGCTGAGCTCCAGTTCAGCTGTTAGACATGTTTCCTTCACAATCTCCAGCAACTGCCTCACTTGATGTTCATCTCTCCTTTCACTGTTCAGGACACGATACCTGTATCCACACTTCTCCAGAATCTTCTGGAGATGTTTACCTCTCTTTTTCACGTGTTCTTCAATGCTCTTGCCTCTCAGTTCATCAGCCCAGGTAAAGAGCACCACAGTGCGATTCCACACATATCCGAGGAGGCTCATGTGTTCCTCCACAGCCTTGCAGTCTCGGTTGCTGAACGCGTCCACTGGGATGACCAGCAGGAAGGCCTGAGGACTGGGAAGACATAACCTCACACTGCGCAGTATCTCCTGTCTCACAAGCGTTGCGTTAGCTAAACCAAAACTGCTCCAGCCGGGAGTGTCCACAACGGTCAGTCTCACCCTGTCGATCCAGCCATGTCTCTGTACACACTGTCTGGTCTTCTCACCAGCCTCAAACACCCTTCCTCCAAAGATAGTATTTCCTGCTGAGCTCTTCCCTGAATTTCTCCGTCCAAGCAGCACAAGTGCCAGTGTTGAGACGTGCTGATCTCCAGCTGTGGGGACTAAAAATAAAGGATTAGCCATGCTTTCTTGTTTATTAACCTGGTATTATTTGCTGAGTGACAGACAAAATATGTGTTTGTGGCAGTCTGGGAAAACCTGTCAGATGTCAAATTCTGGCAAACAGTGAAAATGAAATGCAAACTACTGGAAAAAATAGCTTGTCCTGTTTGACCATCACACCCTTATGTCCTTGTTGAACATCCCATTTCAAAATTGTGGGTATTAATATAGAGTTGCCCCGCAGGTGTTGCTTGCCCCTTTGCTGTTATAATAACCTTCACTCTTCTGGGAAGATTTTCCACTAGATTTTGGGGGCGTGGCTGTGTGAGACATTCAGCCACAAGAGCATTAGTGAACATTAGAGAGCGTTATAAACATTGTTTCCGTTGTCGACTTTTTGTTTTCTTTTTTTTGTACAAGCCATTTCCCTTTACTAACCAGACCGGAGAGGGAAAAATAAAATGAGAAATCTACGAAAAACTGTGAAAACATCTTCCTCTACTACATCTCTGCTCTACTAAGGATCTGCCTTCAGCAGAATAATTTACATAAATGCGTGTGATTGGATAAACCACAACAGAGGATCTGCTGCAGATCGGATCTGCGTACATTGAATGACTCTGCTACAGTTTTTTTTTTTTTTGGTCTGTTGAAACACTTTACTGGGTAAAATACATGCACCAAGAGTTGGCAGTACTGCTGTATTTAATCTGTTGCCTGTAAAACACACACACACACACACACACACACACACACACACACACACACACACACACACACACACACACACACACACATTTAGCTTTAAACAGCAAATAAACTTACCATTTGCCGGCAAGCTTCTAAGTTCCATTTGCTTGAGGCTTTAACTAAGAACAGTGATTTCTCTTTGCCTCCCAGTCATCAGCACAACACCTTCATCGTATTTCCTCCTTCACACCCGGTGACCAGCGCGCAAACACTGTGATTCACTTCTAGTCACAAAGTTCACTTCATTGGAAGTTGTAATCAGTTGTTGTGATACAATAAAAACGTTCAAGAACCCTTGTATATGAGGTCTTTAAAACATTTAGGAGAACACTACATCACTGAAATAAATAAATAATTCATAAAAGCTGACCTGTTTTAGTAAGGCAAGAAAATTAAAGTGTAAATGTGCTTGAGCCTGGTTAAGGAGTTTGATGTTTATACAGTGCTGTCATGACCAATCCTGGGCTTTGACTGGGTGTGTGACGAGTATTAAATTTAATATTTGTTTACATCATTTTCCTTAATGAATTACCTGTTTCAATAAGGGGGTCATCAAACAACCCTATATATAAGGGCTACCTTCTACTTCTGTGGCTGAACATAAAAAAAATAAAAAATAAAATCAACAAATAAAAAATTCACCTGTTAGAAGAAGACAATTTTTCTGTCAATTACTTGTACCGGCTGGGTAACATTTCAGAAATCTAATCTGCTAATCTGCTATTGATTTAAAATCCATCACCCATTACATAATCAGAATTCAGAATTCAAGGTCTGAATAAATTACAGACACGCAAGTTAGGTCTTTCTCTAAAATTTATTTCATATATACTTTGAGTGCCACTGTTAAAAAGTGACGTGAGCATAAATAGTGTCCATTCTCTTTCTCCTGTTAAATTAACTGAAAACAGTAACAGGTCATTTTCAGCACCACAGTATAGTACATTCTCTATATTGCATCATATATAAAAATATACAGATCGTGTTTCCCCCCCCCCCCAAAACCTTCTTTCTATGTTGTTCAATGGCATGAAATCAAGGATAAACCAATCTGTATGATCAGGACTGCTAAGTGAACTATAATCAGTTCAACTCGACTGTCCTCTCATTCACAGCATTTGCGTATCAGATCAGTAGCAGCCACACTGAATAAAAACACGCCGCGGCCGCACGGCGTCCTCTCAACACGACACACCTTCCACAGACCTTTTGCCCCTTTCAGCCCTCAGGAGAGTAAGAGGAGGGAGAGAATGGAGTGGGTAGCGATTGGGAGAAGATGACAGGTGAAACAAATCAAAAACCAAGTCACTGAATAAAAAGCAGGGACGTGTAACAAACCGATGGGATCAGAGACGTGTATGAGCTGCAGCTTCGAGGTTGTAGATCTTGTCTCCCTCAGCAGAGGGAGCCTCACACCGGTTCATTCCCTCCGAGTGTAGGGAATACGAATAAAAATGATACAATTGACAAGAAAGCACTTCTACGTTAAACCAGTCTGTGTACTGAGGCGATCTTGTACAAGGCGCAGACGGGACCAGAGTTCTGTTGCAGTGCATAGCGAGAGACTTGCGAGACGAGGGTTTTAATTACCCTACGGTGTCTCCCAAGGAGCTGCCCTCAGACACACACACACACACACACCCACCCATAAACACACAGTCTCACACACATACATGGAGGCATCAGGACACTCCAGACCTCCCCAATGAAAATGAACTGGACACAGCAGCACAGCGCCAGTAAGGACGTTACATTTATTTCTGTCAGGTGTCCAGCAGAAGACGACAGCGTCTTCTTTTCTGTGAGGAGTGCTGCGTGAGGGCGATGACCCCCAGGGGTCGTGGCCTCACTCCTTCGGTCTCCTGTGAGCCCTCACAAGCCGGATCGCTCGTAGAACAGAACGTACGCGTCACTGCTGCGCACCTGACTGGAGGACATTGGCGTTACTCTGTAAGAGAACAGAGAACAGTGAGAACCGGTACACTCCCAAATGTGTCAGATCATAATAAAGTTTGTATTATGTACACGGCTTGAAATTAAGTTTCCTGGCTAGTCGTTTCAAATTCAGTATTCTGTCAGCATTTTACTGACCAAAACATTGCCACCCCAAACGGAAGGGTTCATGTGGAAGTTATCGCATTAATACAATGATGATTAGTTTATTCTGTGCCTTTCGAATAAATATACAAGTCATTATGTAAGTGTGCATTTTGCAGTCATGATATATTAAATGTCTGGATGCTAAATTCATAAAACAACAGCATGCCACCACAAATAATGTGGTCAATTCCACTGGTCAAACTGTCAATCTGGTGATTAGTTAGCTAGCTAAAGGTGAAAAAAACACTAGTAAATAATAATTTCAAGCCGTGCTTATGCAACATGATAAACACTGTATTGTATTTTTTCTTTCTGGTGTGTATGCTCGTCTTTCTGTCTACTACAAATAAAATTGTTGCACAAAATACCACGAACACTGGATATGAATAAGGCTCCAATATAGATACGTTGTAGAGAAGAGTCACAGAATAAAACAGGACGAAGCTTCGTCAGATCTAAAGATGTGGTAATGAGAATGAAAATGGCAGGCGCTTTTCACCAAGAAACAGAGAATGTGAGTGGGAGAGAGGTTAGAGAGCAGAAGTGAGTGTGGGGGCGTTATGGGGAGAGAGAAAAAGGAAAACAATAATAGCCGGGAGAAAAGGAGCTGGAAGACGGCAACAAGCAATTCAGAAACTTCACGCAGGATAGATGTTAGAGCCAAAGCAATGTCAGATCTAGACATCCGAAGGAAAATGAACTCTAGCTTGTCTTGTACATGTGGAATGAGTACCTGGAGTCGTTAAATGTGTACCACTCTCCTGAGTCAGGATTGCAGCAGTATGCTGTGTAATGCCCTCCCATGGTAGTGCCTGAGTGATTGGACACTGCGTACAGGTTATACACTGCACTACCTGGAGACACAGTGAGACATGCAAGAATATTTGTGTAAACGTTGAGAACAGAAATGAATTGAGCTATAACCTGCACTATATGCCCCAGCACAATACATCACAACATGACAATCCTTTGCACTCATATTCCTACATTTTACCCATTGTGCCTCAGATGATTATTTTATTGTATAATTTTCACATTGTCTAGTTCAGTGGTTCCCCCAGAGGTCCGTGAAACATATACAGGGGGTCTGTGTGTGTGTGTGTGTGGGGTTTTTTTTTTTTTTCATTTTGTATCTATTTTGAAATCACAACCTACCATTACCAAAGTTATTATCAAGTTCTTAAAGTTATCAGCCTGTTTGACTGCTCACTTGAATTAAATGGGTTTAATCCAAACCTAAAAACAAGTAGGACTATAAATAATGTCAGCTTGGACACAATGTGTTCTGTCAGTGAAAAGTTCAGGAATAAAATTCCCTTTTGGCACTAATAAACAGCAAACATATTATTTTCCACATTTGAATAATGATCTTAATATCTGAATAGTTCATGAAATAAATCTGAACTGAAGAGGTCTATGGAATTTTTACATTCTTCTTTGGTTCCTGGCTGCCAAAAGTTCATAGTTAATATGGAATCTTGTAAAACCCTACATCACAGAATGGTTGTGTTTATACTTCACTTGTATGAACCTGTGTATACTTTTTTTTTTAATGCGTACAATAGCATTTTTATGCAATTCTGTGTCATATATGAACAAGGTGGACTAAATGAGAGATGGTTGTTATATGAATATTTTTTGTAGGTCTAACATGCAACAATACTAACTGCTTCTGTCAGAGGCAAACTCCCTGAGGTCCAGGTCCTTCATGGGGAAGTTGACAAAAGTGGACAGTTTGCTGGATCTGACTCGAGCTTCTGAGAAACGCTTCAGATCTGAAAGTGTGAATTAAGGAAAGACTTTGTCCATCTAGTCTGTCAGGCAATAAACATGAGACATACAGAAATGGACGAACAAAACTGACAACAATGGACAAACTAAATATTTCTTTGTATAAAACTGGAAATAAACAGAAGGTTTTCGATTTTGATATATTTAAAACAAAGAACGCAAATTGTTCAATATCTTGTATATTTAATATTTACTCGTTTCTAGGTCCCTATTTAAATGTAAGCAAATTTGTGATATTGACCATATATATTTATATACACAGTCAGGTCCGTAAGTATTTGGACAATGACAGAGTTTTTGTGATTTTGCCTTTATACCCCACCACAATGGATTTGAAATAATACACTCAAGATGTGATCGAAGTGTAGACTTTCAGCTTTATTTTAAGAGGTTCCACAAAAATATGGCATTTACCATTTAGGAATTACAGCCATTTTCAACAAAGTACTTCCATTTTCAGGGGCTCAAAGGCATTTGGACATTGGACTGACAAGAAGTTAATTGACCAGGTGCGGTCCATTCCCTCGTTACGTCAAGACAAATGAAGCAGATAAAAGGTCTAGAGTTGATATCAGGTGTTGAATTGGCATTTGGCAGCTGTTTGACTGGAGCGACCAATATGAAGTCCAAGGAGATCTCAATGCAAGTGAAGGAGCCATCATTAGGCTGAAAAAACCTTAGGTGTGGCCAAACCAACAGTTGGGTACATTCTTAAAAAGAAAGAAAGCACTGGTGAGCTAAACAACATCGAAAGGCCTGGAAGACCACGGAAGACAACTAAAGTGGATGATTGCAGAATCCTTTCCTTGGTGAAGAAAAACCCCTTCACAACATCAACAGAAGTCAAGAATACTCTGGAGAAGGTAGGAGTATCACTGTCAAAATCTACAATCAAGAGGCGCCTTCATGAATGTAAATACAGAGGGTTTACAACAAGGTGCAAACCACTGGTAACATTGAGGAACAGGAAAGTCAGATTAGACTTTGCCAGAAAACATCTAAAAAAGCTTCCCATGTTCTGGACCCACAAAGACCCACAAACAAGCAGCAACTGAAGGTGGCTGCAGTGACGCCTGGCAAAGCATCTCCAGGGAGGAAACTCAGAATTTGAGTTTTGAGAACATGGGCTCCAGACTTCAGGCAGTCATTGACTGCAAAGGATTTTCATCCAAGTATTAAAACTTTGGTTATATTTACAATTATGTCACTTTGTCCAAATACCTTAGAGCCCCTGAAAATAGAGGTACTTTGCTGAAAATGGCTGTAATTCCTAAACAGTAAATGCCATATTTTGTGGAACCTCTTAAAATAAAGCTGAAAGTCTACA
>CM040988.1:9829933-9844300 GCA_022985145.1 Pangasius djambal | reverse complement strand
TATATATATATATATATATATATATATATATATATATATATATATATATATATATATATATATATATATATATATGTCTGGAGTCTGTTACAGGATACCTCTATAAAGTAATGATACTTGAAGACAGCCTGAAATCAAAACTGCCTTGTTAATGTCCTTGGCCATATTGTGAATAATTCATTAGTCATTAATCATTAATCATTTAAAAGACATCCTTTTTTAACATAATCTTCCATCAAAATGTAATGACTTTTGATTACCACTGAACGTTGTCTGATTTTTAACTACACCACCATGCAAGCACAGACAGGAGCAAAATAACATTAACCAATAATATCATGTTTCATCTCTCCCTCTCCCAGCCCCCAGCTATCAGAGTGAAAATGCATTCACTCAGAAATATGTCACATTCTGGGGCATTCATTTCCACTGTATGATCATTTTAAACAATAAACCCTCCTGTATTTCTTCCATTAAAACAAAACAAAACAAAACAATGAAAAGTCTTTATTGGAAGATACTCATGCAGAAGGATACGTAGCACTAAGATTTTAGGGAACTTCTGAATTGTGAACTTCTTTGTACATTTTCTTCTGGCTTTACATCTGTAACATGTCTGTGGAGACAGAGGCAAATATGATCTTTAGGAGCACTGACAACTTTATTCTGAAAAATAGTAAAATCTCAACAGAAGCAGGCGGGATGTAATCACAGCAGCCTCACCGGCTTCTCATCTCCATCCAGCACATCTTCTTTAGTGAAGAGTCGCATGCAGTCCATCAGACTGACCTCTCCGTAGCCCTTCTGGGTGCAATACACACTGTCATACATCACTTACTTCCATTTAGGTTACAGAGCACAGCGATAGCATGTGTGTAAGAGAGTTGCTGAGTTGAACTGACCTTGGAGATTGGTAAGGAAAGATCCCAGAAGGGATCAAACACAGTGGAACAGTAGCCACACTCGGTGCAGGTCAAAGAGCTCTTCAGCTGCCCTACAAACAAGTCTGAACACATACAGATGCATATGAAACACACACAGATATGACATGTATTAGTTGTTATACTATATTTAAATTAGTTCTGCTCACGCATGTAACCCAGGAAGGCACGTGTACAGTCCTACAAAGCTGTGATACAGCAGAGCTTGGTGACTTCTCTGCTGTAACACACCTAATCAACCTGTGCCATTGTGAGTGGACTCATATAAACATACCTACAATTTTACTGTCCTCTCTCTCCAGGTACTTGCTCCACATCTTTTTCCCTTTCTCGTCATCACTGCAGGAGGAAATCCAGAGTTAGACATTGACACTGTCTGTACAACAAACTCACAAAGTAATAATGTTAATAATCTTTATTTATATTTTTCCATCCAATATATAATATTGCCTTACATACAGAGGACTAATCAAAGTGTCTTAAGAAAGCACATTAATGTAACAATCTACTGTTCTAATTAATGTGCTATTAATATAAGAAAACATTAAAATCATGACTAAGATCGAAATTCAGTAGTGCAAAATCGCAATAGAGAATTACCCACAGGCGTAAGCCAGGTAAAACAAGCAGGTTTTCAATCTAGAATTAACGTTATTTTAGATGCTTTCCTAATATTCTCTGGAACATAAAGACAAGATTAGGGCTGATGTACAAAAAAACATCCATTGGCTGAGCTTAAAATGATCCACAAGATTAACAGAAGGCTTCAGCCTGCGATGGGCTATACTACTTCAGGACCTCAGCAAGAAATGGAAGATCTAATATGCTCTGACTTTTTTTTTGGTGCTCACAGTTCTACATATTCTCCGCTACAAATACAGTTCAGAATTTGACCCCAGACCCATCTGCTGCTCATTCAAGCTTCAGTGAATTCCAGCCACTCACTAATGATAAATTAGCCTGAGTCAAAGTCAAATGCACACACGCTTACGGTAAATGGTCGAAGTCCTCTGTGGTGGCACGTGGCCGTACTGTAACCCTGTTCACCTCATTGTGCAGGCCATCGAGCAGGAAGCGCAGAAACTCCTGAGCATCTTGTTGGCTGGAGAACACAGAGTATTTCTCTCGGTATTGGCTGTGTAACAGAACTAACAAAGAGACTAAGGAACTGCACGCCAACACACTTGTGGACGGCGGTTTCCTGCCTAGTGCTCAGGTTTAAAAGAGCTTAAGGTTCTGACCAAACTTACTTGTAGCCGACAAATCTGGGTGCGTATCTCTGGATCTGCGTTTTAAACTCGCTAGGGCTGACGGCGTCACTGGTTGACGACGTCCACATTGTCTGAATGAGCTTGGCAAATTCTGTGATGGAAGAGATGGGAGGGTTGTTTTGAACATGGTCATGGACAGGGCTCGTGCTTTAACTTGAGAAACACACAGAAATCCTGTAAGTGCTCTTACCCTCCATCAGTGCAGTGTTTGTGCGGTTGTTGTTGTTGAGGTCGCGGCGGTGGGAGTTGTGCAGACAGTAGTCTCGCAAACTGTGTGTGTTGCTAAGACACTGAAGGATGGAGTTCATAAAGCACTGCAAAAAACAAATACAAGACAGGACTTTAAACATTACCACATTATAGGTCATAGAAAGCTGTAAAAAAGTTTGGTATAAACTGGAAGAGCAGTGAGAACACAAGCTCAGTCGAGTTTAGAGTGAAGGGCCTAATGATTTATTTTTGGACCGCATGATTACTGTTGCCTGGCAAAAGCGACCTAACTGAATTTCTAAGGCAATGAGATAGCATGAAAAATAAGCTCAAGTGGAGGGACCAAACGGAATGTGAAAGTGATATCGAAACACTTTGACCTGCTGGATTTGTCTGGAACAGAAGATAAAAGCTATGACAGATTAAACAGATTAAATACGGCAAAGATGCTGTGTTCCCTACTACTAATTCAGATGATCCCTTTTTAAGAATTGAGAAAGATTCAGATATACAGCCATGTGGTTTCTAAAAATACTATCACTTAAAAAAAAAAAAAAAAAAAAAAAAGCTTGTAGTACTCACTGTATTGCCCAGATTCTTTAATCCCACCAGGCCTTGGGCAGCCTTGGAGCTCTGTGAAATGCGTAAAAGACATTGGTTTCATCTATTTTTGTATGCAGATTAACATCCACATCTATGCTTTTTTTTAATATATAACGTGTCTGAAAACGCAGGAGAGTAAAACTACACATTTTATTTTGTATTTATTATTTACAACATGTGCGCTACACGTTCACCTTTATGCTCTAAGCATTTTCTCAGCCGCTGTATGTTTTTGCCGATTTTGCTCAACATATTCGGATTGACATATACGCTCAAAATATACCCATTGTTTCCTGACTTTTTCGGACACCCTCCATTAATGGAGTAGTCAGGGTTGACATTTGAAGCTGTGCTGTTTTTTCTCTAGCACATTCAAGCAGAGGAAAGGAAACACAATCCACTCTAAGCTACTACTTAGTTGAGCAGCGAGGTGACCATGATGTTGTTTATAGGCTTCGGCTCGTTGCTGGCCACACCACTAACACACAGCAACCTGATGCCCCACAGGGAAGTGAATGGCTCTCACAACTTTCCTTATAATGCTGGGAAATGTGAGCGAACAGACAACTCATTTTTATGGTGAAAGCACCTACCGTCTAACCATTTCCCAAATCTAACAGCAACAAAAATAACGTTTAATTAACTCAGGATTATCCAAATCCTTATTTCCCTACGATTTTAAGAACATGTTAAGATCCTCTGCACTTGGATGGACACCAAAGCTCTTGCAGTTCCTTTAAACAGCAGTATGAAGACTCACAACGGCACTGATACTGGAAGCCTGCTTGTTGTGTCATTTTGAAAGCAGACACTTCAGTTGGATTTGTTGTACTCTGCTCGGTTATATCATTAATGCCAAATATAGAATCATCTTTCCTTTGCACACTGGATGATCTGTTGTACTCTGCAACACTGACGCCATAAAAGCAGCTGGTTGGTGACAGATTTCTCAGCTAGGAAGCTATTTTTACAGCCACTGAGGGTACATTTGTGCACGCACTGTGTAACACGGAGGCCTCCTCTGTGTGTGTACACACCGTGAATGTAAACTCCTTCGCTGTGCCGTAAACCATCTACTGCATTAACTATAATGTGATATGTGGACGTGTTTTAGTATGACTTTAGGTCCAGCTTTAGAAAACGCTTTAGGAATTCAATTTCCAAACGTGTCATACAGCTGAAATCAAGTGGAGGCGCTACCACTTTTGACAAAGTCAAAAGAAGAAGAAGATTATTCAGTTTATTTATACTCAAAAAGCTATCTTAATGTACGTCTAGTGTATAAAGTGTTCATGCTACTTTGAGTGTTGACAGCAACATGCAACATGTACTTTTCGAACGCAGCTTCAAATGTAACATAAGACCAAATTTGTAGTAATGTCATAACAAATAAAAAATCCCGCATATGAAGGTATTTCAAAAAAGGACGAATAAGAATGTTCACTCTAAAAGCCACTATAATGGAAATCTTTATGGCTACTGGTTATTGCTACAGCAGCTACATTCAGAAGCAGAGAAAAGAAATGAGCTAAACAGTCCATCCTCTAAATGTTAGAAAGACATCAACAGAAAGAAGGCAAGTGCTCCCACTTACAGAAAACTCATACGCACTCGTATACTCATATGGCCTGTCATATGCAACATGACTAGGAGCATTAAGGAGCTATAACACTTATACTGTTATTATTACTTATACAGTTATTGCTGTATATAAATTGGGCCAAAAACGTATGTAATCATGTGTAAGAAACATATGAGCTCATGATTATATACAGTCAGTTCCGGAAGTATTTGGACAATGACAGAGTTTTTGTGATACACCACCACAATGGATTTGAAATGAAACAATCAAGATGTGATCGAAGTGTAGACTTTCAGCTTTATTTTAAGAGGTTCCACAAAAATATGGCATTTACCATTTAGGAATTACAGCCATTTTCAGCAAAGTGCCTCCATTTTCAGGGGCTCAAAGGCATTTAGACAAAGTGACATAATTGTAAATATAACCATAATTTTAATACTTGGATGAAAATCCTTTGCAGTCAATGACTGCCTGAAGTCTGGAGCCCATGTTCTCAAAACTCAAATTCTGAGTTTCCTCCCTGGAGATGCTTTGCCAGGCCTTCACTGCAGCCAGCTTCAGTTGCTGCTTGTTTGTGGGTCTTTCTGCCTTCAGTCTTGTCTTCAGTAAGTGAAAAGCAGCTCTATTGGGTTGAGATCAGGTGACTGACTTGGATATTGAAGAATGTTCCATTTCTTTGCCTTCAAAAAGTCTTGAGTTGCTTTCGCAGTATGTTTAGGGTCATTATCCACCTGTACTGTGAAGCGGCGTCCTATCAGTTTTTTAGCATTTGGCTGAATGTGAGCACAGAGTATAGCCCTATACACCTCAGAATTCATCTTGCTACTTCTGTCAGCAGTCACATCATCAATAAACACCAGTGAGCCCGTTCCCTTGGCAGCCATACATGCCCATGCCATAACACTTCCTCCACCATGTTTGACACATGATGTGGTATACTTTGGATCATGAGCTGTTCCTTTCTTTCGCCATACTTTTCTCTTCCCATCATTCTGATACAAGTTAATCTTGGTTTCATCAGTCCAAAGAATCTTATTCCAGAACATGGGAGCCTTTTTTAGATGTTTTCTGGCAAAGTCTAATCTGGCTTTATTGTTCCTCAATGTTACCAGTGGTTTGCACCTTGTTGTAAACCCTCTGTATTTCATGAAGGCTCATTTACATCTCTGGATTGTAGATTTTGACAGTGATACTCCTACCTTCTCCAGAGTATTCTTGACTTCTGTTGATGTTGTGAAGGGGTTTTTCTTCACCAAGGAAAGGATTCTGCGATCATCCACTTTAGTTGTCTTCCGTGGTCTTCCAGGCCTTTCGATGTTGTTGAGCTCACCAGTGCTTTCTTTCTTTTTAAGAATGTACCCAATTGTTAGTTTGGCCACACCTAAGGTTTTTGCTATCTCTCTTATAGATTTATGTTGTTTTTTCAGCCTAATGATGGCTCCTTCACTTGCATTAAGATTTTCTTGGAATTCATATTGGTAGCTCCAGTCGAACAGCTGCCAAATGCCAACTCAATACCTGATATCAACTCCAGACCTTTTTCTGTTTCATTTGTCTTGAAGTAACTAGGGAATGGACCACACCTGCTCAATTAACTTCTGGTCAGTCAATTGTCCAAATACCTTTGAGCCCCTGAAAATGGAAGTACTTTGCTGAAAATGGCTGTAATTCCTAAATGGTAAATGCCATATTTTTGTGGAACCTCTTAAAATAAAGCTGAAAGTCTACACTTCGATCACATCTTGATTGTTTCATTTCAAATCCATTGTGGTGGTGTATAAAGGAAAAATCACATAAACTCTGTCATTGTCCAAATACTTCTGGACCTGACTGTATATGATTTTGAAACACTTGTTTTCCTATGGTTGGAAGATTCAGGTTAAATGAATACCACTTTTGTATCATTATTTTCAAACTGGACTTCTGTTAGCTAGCTAATTTGCAAATAAAAGCTGCCGTGTACTATGGCTCTAGTGATTCCTGATACGAGAACTTAGCTAACAGATGGCATTATACTGTATTAACAACATATATTATTATTTACCCCCATTAAGTCTTGAGGTAACAGCTGATAGGTCTGTACTACACGAAAAAATAGTTGCAGGATGACCTGAAAGCAGCAGGAACAACAGTTAGACAAAACCATACCCGCAGTGAAGTACGGAAGTGGGAACATCAGGATATGGGGCTGCTATATTAAAAAACAAAAACAATAATAAACGAACACTTCCTGAATTTCCTCTTACTGTACACACATGGTCACATATGTTCATAATAATCTGACGGTCACGCATGCATCATCGCATCTGGTATAAATAGGGCTTAAAAGGCCACACTGATTATGCTGGCATACTGAAAGCGGCACCACTGTACTGACTGCACAGCACGTCTTGGCTTTGTTTTATAAATACCAGGAAACATGTCTAAACTGCTTTCATGGTAACTGAATATACACTACAAATGTGGTACAGATTAGGTTTAAAAATGCGCTGGAGCAAGTCTGTATCATGCAATTTATATTCAAATGTGTAATCAAATCTAATTAAATTTTAATACTTATTTTAATTTGTACATTCATTTGTATAATTCACACAATGACCAACTAGCAAACACCCTGCATGCACTTCATCACAACAAATAAGCTATTCACCTCACATTAAACATCCTAATTACTGTATATGAATGTAAAATCGTTTATAACAAACAGCTGAGTAAAACACAATCATTATATCACGGTCAGAGTGACTCTCTGTGATGCGAGCAATTTTTTCAAAGCAACGCTTCCTTAATCCATTTGACCTGGAAATACAGAAACAGTGCCTTCATCCTAATCCTGTGATTAACAACAAGATTCCTGCGGCGACTTGCCAGGAAAAAGGTGGGTATGAACTTCAAATGAGATTCCACCTTTCTCCCAAAACTCCACACTGAGCTGGCAGGACATCTTAGAAAGCTGGAGGACACTGTGTCCTGTCCTTCCTGTTTCAGCCAGCTGCTCGTAAACAAGCCACACTCACTCGCTACCTGTCACTCTGCCAGCACCCCAAGAGGCCAGAACAGAGGCCCACAGGAGGTTAGCACAGAGAGGACACATTCACAGTCACAAAGCATGGGAACTAGCTCATGTAATGTCTCAAGTCTGTTTTTAATCCTAGAGATTAATACTACACATTATGGATTAATACAAAGAACCATACACTCTGGGGTAGTGGGCAAAATGGCACATATTAAGCTTTCAATGGTCAAAAAATTAGCAAGAATTAAACCAATGCACTCCTGAGCCCTCCTGTGCCTCCATTTGCTTGTTTTCTTTTGCTGCAGTGAACTGTTTGTTTGAGGGAAAAGCTAGAAACAGCGAAGTTCACTTATACAGTCTTCTTGTACACAAAGGCAAATCATGATAATGCTTAAAAATGTTTGATGTAAAATTCAAACTAACACATGTCTGGGTGTACAAACTTTTCCAAAAAATGTCTTCTGGGATGTTTTTTTCTTAAAAGATTAGTCATTATTTGGTTATCTGCCACAGCTGATGCAGCCCATCAAGGGCCACAAGGCTTAAACATTTAAAGAAATCAAAGGGAAAAGCTCTCCTATACTAAGTTTCTTTATCTATATGTTTAATCCTTGCTAATTACCTGACCAACGATTTGTTGTTAAGACCATTAAAAGCTTAATATTTTGCCATTTTTGGCTTGGCCCATTTTTTTGCCCAAGTGTATAGTAGATTAGGATGCTGTATTCTAACATAAATATATGGGAAGCTATGTGACATGACTAAAGAATGCAGCCGATGATGATGCTGTATATACTGCATACGCTGTATAGCAGCCTGCGCTGCCCTCTAATGTGTTATTTGAGAGAAAAGGACACAGGAGCACATGACAGAGTATCAGTATTGTCATGCTCTCACTCCTCCCAATTAAACCCTCCTAAAGACTGCTCTATTCCCTGCCAAACTGAATGCACAATACTGATGAGCTGTTAATATCTATATTTCATTTATTCCTCATCTAAAAAACGTGCACACTCACAGATATAGACCTTCTACCTGTTTCATTCTGATTAATCTACTGACCTGTATTGCTATTAAAGGTTGTATATAAATATGTTTAGCTACCAATTTTGCACACATTGACATCTACAATTTATGCGCATTTATACTTTATATACACTATATGGCCAGTAGTACGTAGACACCTGACCATCACACCCTTATGTACAGAATGTCTTTGTATGCTGTAGCATTACATTTTCCCTTCACTTGAACTAAGGGACCCAAACCGGTTCCAGCAAGACATAGCGAGCTCCATGAAGACATGGCTTGCCAAGGTTGTAGTAGAAGAACTCCAGTGGCCTGCACAGGTCCCTGACCTCAACCCCACTGAATACCTTTGGGACGAACTGGAATGCCAACTGCACCCCAAACCTCCTCTCCCAACATCAGCGCCTGACCTCACTAATGCTCTCGTAGCTGAATGAGCACAAATCCCCACAGCCACTCTCCAAAATCTAGTGGAAAGCCTTCCCAGAAGAGTGGAGGTTATTATAACAGCAAAGGGGGACAAAATTTGGAATGGGATGTTCAGCAAGCACATATGAATGTTACAGTTAAGTCTCTACAAACCTTAGGACATATCTTATTATTTTTTATATAAGCATCAAGCACAGGGACCTAACATCACTGTATTCGTACAGTGACAATAAAGCTAATCTGTTCTATTATACCACTACGTGCTAATGATATTACTGAGTCCCTCTGACTCATTCACAGTCAGAGGACACTTTAACAAATTCACACATTATTCAACAATCAATCCTTCATAACTACCTGCTCCATAGCATTCAAAGTCAATTTTCCATGTGCTCAGGCAAGTGACATGAGTAATACATCACAATATAGCCTGCATCTGACAGAACACTTCCACTGACTTGTGCATGACGTGTTGCTATGTTTGCTGTCAGAAAAGAGAACTTCCCAGAATTCCACAACCTTGACACAGCCAATACTCAGAAGTACTGTTCCTGAGAGCAGCCAGAAACATGCCCAACAGCAAAGATGACATAATGGTCAAGAGATACCAGGCTAGCAGACCAGAACAGTGTAGATAATGGTGTAAAAGTAAGAATGTGTGTGAATATCTGAGAGGTTTTGATGTAGTCTTGTAGAAGCAAGGGACATTAGAACATACTGATATAAGAATGCATCGCAACAACAATTGACATCTGCAGCTATGAGCTCTACAAAGCTCATTCATGGCCTGTGGGGAGTTTAAAACTTTATGTGAATGCCAAGAGGATCTGAGCTCCGGTATTATAATTTGATGGGAATTTGAATCATAGCATGGCATAATGTCGTGTTAATATCTTAATATAGAAAATGTCTTCTATAGCAGTAATTCTATAGCAGTAATTGTTACCAGGGACCCCTTTAACTGTAAAATAAATTATATTGCCCCACTATGGATTTATTTCATGTACCTTATTTCGATTTTTTGAATAATATTTTTTGGAGCCATAATTTTTCTTTTCCTGAACTTCCCACCGATTAAACACATTGGGTCTGAGTTGATTTTGGTGCTTGGACCCCTAAATATAATAACGTTGATTAATGTGGGTTGTGTTTTCCATCATTGTATCAAAATAAAAAGTCACAGACTCCCTGTGGTCTCTGGTCCCTTCTTTGAGAACCACTGTTCTATAGTTCTGGCTACTGTAATGCCAGAAAAGAATCAGATTTTATTAATTTTGAAGCCAACATTACAAATAAGGAATACTAAAGGTCTGACAAATCAGCTGTAGTCAAATGAAGCTCTAAGGACAGAACCAAATAAATAAAAACATTTTTTATTACAGTTGCATGATATCAGTGATGAAAAGTCCTTATAATAGCACATAAATCAGCTGTTCCAACACTGTTGACATCCATAAAAAATTACACAATCTCCTAAATCCCATTGTAACCCCTGGTAAATACTCCTAATCAGAGCTGCACCACAGATTTTCCCCACACACTCATACCTTGACTTGATTAATCAGGAGCCCCACGAAGGTGGACACGAGCACGGAGCCGGACATGGCCGAACTCTTCCGCCGCAGCTCGTGCGCTTTCATAAACGGCAGTAGAGACACGGAGCGCTCGGCGGTCACAGTCACGGTGTACGACTGGCGCATTCTGTCCTTTAAATAAAACGAGCTGCAAACAATAACCACTGAGAGCTTTCTTTTACTGCTTCATGAATGACTTCAAGCAGAACTCGCCGGTGCTCATGTAGAGAAATGAAGTTCAGTAAACTGGAGGCACGATGGCACAGGTGGTGAACGGGATAATCACAGCAACCACTGATCCACAAAAAACTCCGTAATAATACAAACAGGCAAAAAATCCGTCAGAGCTCGGTGAGGAACAACTCATGTGTGTACAACAGGACGCTTCCCACATTCCTGGCTGCTATATTTGCAGTTGCGGGTTTTTCCGCTACCACGCACTCACCCACATCAGTTTAGTGTGCATGTCTCTCTCTCTCTCTCTCTCTCTCTCTCACACACACACACACACACACACACACACACTCACACACAAACCAGTACTTTCTCTGCATAGCCTCCAAGGACACCTCTTTCAGAATGCAGATCTAGACCTCTAAGCAAACTTTAATAAAAAGGTGATAAACAATGCCATTCAAACATCACTAATATTCCCAAACAGATCTAATGACTTACAAAAGCTAATCACTGTACAATTCCATTAATCTTGATGGGAAAACGATTGCATTTCTGGGCTAAATATGGCACAGAAAGGGGGTTGCTAGACACTCCAGGGAACCATCTAACCTTATAATTAGCTACGAATAGCACTGCAATGGTGATAGCAGTGAAAGTAGGACAATATGGCCGATCCTAAGGTTTGGGACTGTGTAAAAAGTTACTTTACATGTTGCACGCTGTTAGAGGAGGGCAGGTGTCACCACATGGGTGCCACCCCATCTGTGACCTCAATTCATCTCTGAGAGGTGTACTGTTCCTATTCCACTGGTCAGACAGCTGTTCATGATATTAGATGTGAGGCTAAAATCTGATATCAATCAATAGCTCGACAACGAAACTACTGGGGTTGAGAAATGCATTATATCATAACGTCTCATCGACAGCATAATAAGAACGAAGTGGGGCAATCTATTACACACACACACTTAAAGACAGTGTAATTTGTAATTTGATTGGACAATGTGTGCGAATTCTCCTCCAAATTCATGTTGGTAGAAAAAAAGGATGAGAGATTAAATAATCCATATGCACCTTCTCATCCTTTTTTTCTGCATTTGGAGGAGAATTCGCACACATTGTCCACTCAAAGTACAAATTACACAATAGGGCAGAATGGAAAACCGTAAATGTAGTATATTTTTGGTTTAAATGAAAGGGATACAACTTATCTGTTTAGCACGTTTGGTATGAACCCAGTAAAACATTATGGACTTGAATCAATAAAAAAATATTTTTATTTTTGTCTTTAAGTGTGTGTGATTAATGGCATTGTACTGCTGATGACGCGTTACGGATGTGCTAGCGAAACAAAAACTGAATGGAGATCAAATCTAGGTGGCGTGCCACTCTGTGTTATCACCTGACATGCGTGTCACTGATAGGCTGTGTGAATGTACAGTCTGGGCTAGAACAAAATCAGCCTTAACCTCACTTCTTCATATCATTCTGTGTATTTTTCTTACAACCATCAGTGGTGCTGTTGTGCTTGGTTCCACAAGATTCCAAAAGAATCCATATTTGTTAGCAGCAAATAATCAGCAAATAATGTGGATGTCAAAAAACGGAACCTTATATTGATGATTGATGTCTTATTCACTTTGAAAGACAGGGTGCTTAGTCCTGCTAGTCCATTTATACCCCTGCCATTGGAGATTTAAATAATTAATATAGAGTAGGTATTTTGATCAAATCCTTCAAATATTAGAAGCTATAGATCAGCTATGAAGCCAATACAGTAATGTCATTATGTGCCCATTCATTTTGCACCAAGGAAAATCAGATAATCTACAAGTGCAACGTTGTCCAAAAACATAACTAGGTGCTGCCACCACTATAACTGCACAGGTAGTTATAATTGTAACATGAATGATATGTTAATATTAATGCGCTCGTTCTAAAACGTTGGTTCTATAGTAAACGCTCATGCACAAGGACTTGACGCTCCAAATAATAATAAAATGCTTTAAAAATGCATTGTTCTTCTTATATAAGTAATTCTTTTAATCGTTGATGTGGTGAAGTTTCTTGTTAGGAGACGTTTATTTAACATTTACGGATCCATACATCCCGGTTGTAAGCACTCTCAGTCTTGGTTACACTTTCCATTTTCTCTGAAAAATGACAGGCTGCACTTTTTGTGTGTGTGTGTGTGTGTGTGTGTGTGTGTGAGAATGAGAGAAAGAGAGAGAGAGAGGCTGGTGAGGAAATGACTCGCCTGTGTATTGTGGCTATAACACACACTCCAGACCGTGTTGTTACACGAAATGAATGCACTTAGTGGCACTCTGCTTGCGTGTCATGCTGCATCACACCCCCTGGCATGCATTCTTTTCGTATAACAGCACAGTCTGTTGTGTGTTATTCCTTACGTATTGGCAAAACAACTGCATCTTTTATAAGCAGTCTAAGAAGCAGCCAACCAATGAGGCATTGTAAAGGTTTTATCACACAAACAGGTTAGAGGGTTTTAAGCATGTGTTCCACTTAGTCCAGTAAACTTTATAAATATTAAACAGCTTATTTCCTATTTTATAAAAATAGGCTTATTTCCTATTTTATTCTGCTGAATAATAGCAGTGGGGGTTTGGTGGCCTAAACATGCTCTAGAGAAGAAGCATCCTGTTGCTAACACTAAAGTTTATGTACACAACAAACACCTCAAGGCAGGAAGGGTTTCTGTTTGTGTGTGTAGTGTGTGCGTGTTTGTGTGTGTGTGTGCACGTGTGTGTACTCGCGACTGCATGCAAGTTTGTTTTCTAACACATCTGTGATATTCCCTGGAAAAGATCACATATTCGATTCGATTTATTATTTGACATTATTACTTTTTACTTTGTTATTTTACATTATTGTGAGCAATTTTCAAGGCTGCATTTGTAAGTTGTAAGTTTGTAAGTTGATAGTGATATATATATATATACACACACACACACATACAGTCAGTTGTTTTTGTGATTTTGCCTTTATACACCACCACAATGGATAAAACAATCAAGATGTGATTGAAGTGTAGACTTTATTTTAAGAGGTTCCACAAAAATATGGCATTTACCATTTAGGAATTACAGCAATTTTCAGCAAAGTGCCTCCATTTTCAGGGGCTGAAAGGTATTTGGACAAAGTGACATAATTGTAAATATAACCATAATTTTAATACTTGGATGAAAATCCTTTGCAGTCAATGACTGCCTGAAGTCTGGAGCCCATGTTCTCAAAACTCAAATTCGGAGTTTCCTCCCTGGAGATGCTTTGCCAGGCTTCACTGCAGCCAGCTTCAGTTGGTGCTTGTTTGTGGGTCTTTCTGCCTTCAGTCTTGTCTTCAGCAAGTGAAAAGCAGCTCTATTGGGTTGAGATCAGGCGACTGACTTGGCCATTGAAGAATATTCCATTTCTTTGCCTTCAAAAAGTCTTGAGTTGCTTTCGCAGTATGTTTAGGGTCATTATCCACCTGCACTGTGAAGCGGCGTCCTATCAGTTTTAATGCCTTTAGCTA
>CM040988.1:9815423-9829833 GCA_022985145.1 Pangasius djambal | reverse complement strand
CCCTATACACCTCAGAATTCATCTTGCTACTTCTGTCAGCAGTCACATCATCAATAAACACCAGTGAGCCCGTTCCATTGGCAGCCATACATGCCCATGCCATAACACTGCCTCCACCATGTTTGACACATGATGTGGTATACTTTGGATCATGAGCTGTTCCTTTCTTTCGCCATACTTTTCTCTTCCCATCATTCTGATACAAGTTAATCTTGGTTTCATCAGTCCAAAGAATCTTATTCCAGAACATGGGAGGCTTTTTTTAGATGTTGTCTGGCAAAGTCTAATCTGGCTTTATTGTTCCTCAATGTTACCAGTGGTTTGCACCTTGTTGTAAACCCTCTGTATTTACATTCATGAAGGCATCTCTTGATTGGAGATTTTGACAATGATACGCCTACCTTCTCCAGAGTATTCTTGACTTCTGTTGATGTTGTGAAGGGATTTTCGATTTTTGATGTTGTTGAGCTCACCAGTGCTTTCTTTCTTTTTAAGAATTTACCCAACTGTTGATTTGGCCACACCTAAGGTTTTTGCTATCTCTCTTATAGGTTTATGTTGTTTTTTCAGCCAAATGATGGCTTCCTTCACTTGCTTTGAGATCTCCTTGGACTTTATATTGGTAACGCCAGTCGAACAGCTGCCAAATGCCAACTCAATACCTGATATCAACTCCAGACCTTTTATCTGCTTCATTTGTCTTAAAGTAACGAGGGAATGGACCGCACCTGGTCAATTAACTTCTTGTCAGTCGATTGTCCAAATACCTTTGAGCCCCTGAAAATGGAGGTACTTTGCTGAAAATGGCTGTAATTCCTAAATGGTAAATGCCATATTTTTGTGGAACCTCTTAAAATAAAGCTGAGAGTCTACACTTCGATCACATGTTGATTGTTTTATTTCAAATCCATTGTGGTGGTGTATAAAGGCAAAATCACTCTGTCATTGTCCAAATACTTCCGGACCTGACTGTATATGGTTTATTTGTTGCAGCCTATTCATTCATCTGCAGTAACCACTGTATCGTGGTCAGGGACAAGTGAGTCTGGAGCTTTTCTCTGACAGTGAGAGGAAACTGGAGAACCTGGACAAAACCCACACAGACACAGAGACAACATGCAAAACCCCAAACATGCGTAACTGGACCTCATAATCAGTAAATCTAGATTTTCTTCTAAGATTTGTGAATTAACACTGTGTTGCTGACAAACAAATGACACATTCTTTTTCTTTTTAACTCCCCTACTCTGCCTCGAGCATGTCACAACAGATGAGTATGAAATGTCCTGAACTGTTATCAGCTTCACTGATATCACTAATAATCAAGTGTTCTAGCATTAATGACGAAGGTTACTGTATGACAATCTGGACAGCGTGGAGATTTTTTCTGAGAATTCAATGAAACAATCTGACTTTGGCCACAACCTACGCTAGACAACAAAGCCCTGAAGACAACTGGCTGAAAACTGAAATTGCTAAATAGAACTGGAAAAATATATTTAAAACATATTCACATTTAAGCGAAACTTGCAAAGCACATACTGGCAAGAATCTGACAGGAAAGCTCTGTTAATGCTCCAGTACTAACGCAGACACACTGTCTACTGCAATACCACAAAGTATGTTGTTACTGGAAAAGTGGTATTCGCTTCTTACATCTACAGTGCTGTAGTTTGAATTAAGAGGCCCTCGCTTCAGATTTTATGTGTCAGGATCACTACAGAACTGCATCACTAGTAGGGCCAGAAAAGACGTGAAACATGAACTATTTAAAACATGACTTACTTTGGTCAAATTATTCAATTATGCTTATCAATAAATGCCTTTCCCAGCGTAAACAATTCAGCTGATTTACTCTCCGGTTCGAGATGTTACTTTTCTCTTCTGCCATTTAGATGAACAGCCTATTGTCGGGTACTGGCCTGGTTCAGTGCATTATAAGTAGCCTGAATGGAATTGGTCCTAGATATTCAGAGCATTAGCAGGAGAATTAAAGTGAGTTGCACTCAGATGTGCACTTCTGAAATTCCCAGAAGTGCAGACTAATCTGCGAAATCCAGACAACTGATTTTGAAGTAAGACAGACGATGCTCTAAATTTAGCCTGGTTTCCCTGAAAAGAATTAACAACTAGGATGACAACTAGGGAGTAAATTCTGTGCCAAAAATATTCAACACAATTACAAGATCTGGAAACCGACTATCAAAAGCAAAGAGTCTAAATCTTACCACTGCAACAGACGCACAGATTTGGGAATCTTTGGGAATTTGATATGTATCAGGTTATGATATTTTTATTTAACGTCTATGGAAATAATAATGTAACAGTGAAAAAAGGGGGAAAATAAACAATTTTGTACAAAATTGCACCAGTTAACAATTTTAACGATCGCAATCTGCTGCTTCCAATCAGCTTAAACTGCTGTCAGAATCCTAACAATACCCACAATGTCTCAGAAAAGTGTGTTGTGACATAATTAATCATGACATTCATCAAATATTATACTGTAAAGTTCTAACAAGCAGCAATAATAAAAAAAAGTTCATAAAAAAAAGTACTGAGTCCCTTTACTGCTGTTTCCTTTCTTTTTTTTTGTGTTCTGGAATTTTTTTTCCTCACTTTTTTCCAATTTTTCCATTGGCTCTAAGTTTTGACACTTTTTTCATGATTTCAGGGTTTTGAAAAAAAAAAAAAAGAAAAGGGTGTACACTGAAAATGTCTGAAATAGCACTATTTGTAGCTGAACACATTGTTCAGAACAAATTCAAGCTGAGTCCACAAATTCCGTGAAAAATATGCCAACCCTTGGCTAAAAAAATTCCATTATGTCAAACAAATGCCAGTCCTGTAATTTTGTTTAATATTTTTGTCACTTAATTGCAGCAAACAGCAAAGTACGTTCTGTTATAGTCCTTTTTCTGATGCTGCTGAAATGCTAGTGATAATTCAGCAACTGTTACCCGAACTCCATTAAAGCCTACACTGTAACGCTTCTTCAGTGTCATGTGTCTGAGTGTTGACTCAACATTCTTTCCACGTGGAACAGTTCCACTGGATACATTTGTTCTCAGTCTTTTGGAGTTATTCTTGGTTTGTTTTAGCACATAAAGCGCTGTGTGGAAATACTACTGTGGTAACTGAACTGGTGTATCTTTACAACAGCCCTAAGAAGCTCAAGAATTACAGTATCCTTTTAAATGCCCAGGTTTAAAAATCACCTTCAGCAGGCAAGAAACACAGCAGTGAGCATTCTGAAATGCAAGCGAGTTTGATCATCTTACATTCCCTTTCCCAAAATAATGTCAGCGAGCACTGAATCTGCACTTCTTCGCAACAGTGCCCCTTAATGGAGCTCAAGTGCAATAAAGACCACCTCCTGCAAGAAAATACACCACTGATGTTGAACTGAGAGTGCAGGAAAGCTTACCGGTCTCACTGGCTCCTCCCTGAGCGGCGAACTGGAGCGTCCAATGGAGGTGGAGAAGCGGCTGCTGCTGCTGCTCAGGGCCTCCTGTGTGGAGCTGCGTGACATCCCGAAGCCTGAGCGCAAGCTGCTGCTGCCGCTGCTGCTGTAGGACTCGGTGGCATCACTTGTCCGGCTCCTGTACGCCTGCTTCAGACTGCTGCTGGAAGTGTCATTGAGGGCCAGTGAGGACAACTCCCGTGTCAGGTCGCTCTGACTAACTGACTTTCTTCGGTTTAAGGAGACGCTGGATGACACGGGAGAGGTGGAGAGGTAGCTGGTCTGTGCCGGCGAGTAGCCGTAGGCTGAGTAGGCTGAGCCGCCATTCAGTCCTGAACTGTAGCCTTTCAAAGGCGTGCGACTCAGGCTCTCGCTGCGCCGGCCGCTCAGCAGGTCAGTGCGAGGGACAGGGCGGCCGCGCTCAGGATCTGAGGAGCTGTAATTCCGAGTGCGACTGCCGCTAGAGCTTAGGTAGCTAGAGGTGGAGTATGCCGTCGAGGGGGCTTTGTAGGGGAGCTTGTCACGATCGTAAGTCCCGAGCGAGGGCGTCAGAGAGGAGCTGTACGAGCTATAGTGGCTGGTATAGGAGGAGCCAGCGTAGCGCTTGGCCGTGGAGGAGACACGAGACATGCTGAGAGCTCAGACAGAGGAGAGACAGTGACAGGCCGCATCGACTGCAAAATAAGAATAATAATTGCCTTTATTTTCATAGCACCTTTTTGCCTACTCAGGGATATTTCACAATATTAAATAATAATAATACTCATCATACTAATCAATATTATTAATAATTAATCATTTTATTATTATCATTATTATTATTGTTGTTGTTGCTGTTGTTATTAAAAAAAAAAAATAATAATAATAATAATAATAATAATAATAATAATAATAATAATAATAATAATAAAAAGAAATCTGTTTCCAAAATATTCATTAATATTTTTGCAATAGAAATAACACAATTTTTATTTGAGCAAAGTTGAACAAAGTCACTCTTTCTCATTCGACAAACTGTAACACAAACTTCCAATCGGAAACTATACAATCACTGGCTATAAATATTGGATACCTTGGTGTATTGAGCGCTCTTAAAACCATTCAATTATTGATGACAAACATCACATGACTATTTTGAACATGGCACGCATGATATGTGTGTGTAAACAGGGCTAGATTTGCTAAGGTATGGCATCGGGAAGCTTCCTCCCACATTCTTCTAGGGAGGTCTGATGTGACTATGGCCTGTGCACTGCAGACTCTGCTGTTTGTGTATGTGTGTGTATGTGTGTGTGTGTGGGTTTGTGTGTGTAACATGAGACGCTCCTGAGCAGAGCTGTATGTTAAGGTGGCACAGCGTGTTCTCATGGAGAGTCAGGCTCTTGTTCGGGAGCCACTGCAGTGTCTGAATAAATAAAAGTATCTGGTGTTGTGGATCCGTGTTGGGTTCAGTAAAAAGGCTCCTATTTCTTTAACTGCTCTCTTTCGCTCTCTTTGCTCTCGCTCTTTCTCGCTCACTCGATGACACGCATCCACATTTGCTGTCTTTCCTCTCTCTGCCTCTCTCTCTCCGTGCAGTCCACAGAGGCATCAATAATTCAGCACTTAGTTCTGGGGTAGGTAGCACTAGAGGCAGACCAAAGCACATGGCATACTAAGACTAGAATTTAAAAAAAAATCCTCACTACAGAGGATACGAAAACCCATAAGACAATTTACCACTCTAAAACCATGTTCCCTTAGTGTCCAAAGTAAACAAAAACTAATCTAACAGCATGCAGCATTGTAGTCAGTATCTAAGGTACGTTTCCTAGCAAAACTATCTTAAACAAATACAGACTTATTTGCCTTTTTTTTAAATTATACTCTCTGAGATACTCTCCTCTAAGATAAATTCAGGATACTTCTCCTGTTCTAAGACACTGTACAAATATACTGATCCAAAATCAATTAATTGATAATTAAGGCCAAGGTGCCTGTTGCTGTTGTTTACTACATAAATTCATCTATTCATTTACTCATCTTCTATTCATCATCTTCAATAACCGCTTTATCCTGGTTGGGTCGTGGTGGATCCAGAGCTTATCCCGGGAACACTGGGCATAAAGCAGGAATCCACCGTGGATCTACACACAGTACTGTGCAAAAGTCTTAGGCACATGCAAAGAAATGCTGTACAGCAAAGACGCCTTCAAAAATAATGAAATTAAATGTTTCTACATTTCAAAAATACTAAAAAGTATATACTTATAAAGAGCAGCAAACAGTAATAAATGAAACAAAGTCAATATTTGGTGTGATGACCCTTTGCTTAAAAAAAAAATACAGTAGTCTCAGGTACAGTGTGTGCAGTTTTATAAGGAAATGAGCTGTAAGTGTTACTGAGCATCTTGCAGAAGCAGCCACAGTTCTTCTGGAGACTTTGACATACAAACATTTTTCTGTAGCATTTTTTTTTTTTTGCCAAACGATATGTGAATTTGTTCTTTTCTGACACTTTTGACCCATTGTTCAACACACAATACATTTAAAAAAACGACAACAACAACAACAAAACCGACAGCCTACAGCCTTTGATAAACAGAGCTGAGAGTATATCATTACTTGGGTCTTAACAGGTTGTACCAGTGCAACAAAGATAACACTGCAGCTGCATATTATAAAGAACGTTACCCAAAAGCAGCCTAAACAGAAATCTAAACCAGAGGCGTCAATTCCGCGATTCTTCTCCAGTTGAAAAACAACAAAAACATCTCAAATATGGATCAACTAAAATAAAGCCCACTTCTGTGCACACTAAAGCAAGCTGCTACATACTGAAGTAACGAAGTTACAAAAATACTAAACCAACACAGCACACTCAAACTACAGGAGGAATTTAATCATTTCACATCACAGCCCTGGAGGTGGTTTTTTTTCGAAACATAAAAAATGCTCGTGGTCAGCATGTTCAGTACTTAAACCAAAAGTCTCAGGCATGTCTATATTTACCCGGGAATATGAGCAGATAAGAGTTCGTGGTGTCCGTCATGGTCTCAGCTAAACCCAGCCTGCTGAAGCCAAATACACCCTGCATCTAATATCATAAACTTTAAAATGTGTATAACGTAGCATGATTGTACTCTTTCTAGCTCCATTTTTTTTTAAGTGCAAATCAAAACAGTAAATACCACATGAAACACTGGCTCAACAATAAAGTATACAGTGTGTGTATAGTTATCACGCTATTAAATTATATTTACATTAGTTTTGTACTTAAAATTATGATGATTCACTCAGAAACCTTTGCAACAGCCACGTTTTCGATATAATACATACATCATCATTTGTTCTTTTAATAAATATTATTGACATATATTAATTGATTTAATATTCATTTGGTTCAACGGACTAGATAAGCTCATTCAGTTTATCCGATTAAAGGCTGCTCAGAAACAATCTGCAACCCTCTTCATTCTTTGTGTGTATGATCAGTGCCACTTGTATGTGCTCGTGTAGGAGACGGGTGTTAGGTTAAGGGATACCTGCTGTACGTTGAGCCGTTCTCAGTTCCAGTCAGTGGAAAAACAGAGGGTGCAACTGCAACTTATACGTCCCATCCACCTTTCACTGCTCAAACCTGGAGAATGGAAAAAAAAAAAAAAAAACCAACACACAAACAATCAATCAATGCTCATCAGGCCTTGGGAGCTTTGTTTAAAAAAAAAAAAAAAAAAAAAAAAAAAAAAAAAAAAAAAAAAAAAAAAAAAAAAAAAAAAAAAAAAAGACAAAAGGAGACAAGGAGACTATAATGTAGTTCAACATATGAGGTTAAAGTAATACACTTTAATATCCCTTAATATCCCTTGGTAAATGTACAGGTTAAAATAAAGCATGACCTAAATGTAACACCCCTTGTTTCCATTAAAAAAAAAAAGGCACTCAAACAGCAAATACTAGATTTTAAGAAAAGGTACAAAGTAAAGCAAGTACTTTATATTTTGGCTTTCAGGCTCACCAATGGCGCATTTTTCAGCTAGATGGTGTACGGCTTTGGAGGCTGTTGCCCCAGAGTGAGAAGACCAGGACGATTGCATGAGCACAGTGATCCAGAATGCCAGAGATCATGTTACCCTGATGGTAAATATAGCTGTTGCCTACGACCTCGCTCGGTCACTCAACACTTAGTGGCATTCCAATCTGCTCTTAAAGGACTAGCATTGATGCTTTTTATGGGCTGGTGGGTGGTGTGCCAATTTTTTCCCCCTCAAATTCTTGCTGCAGGGAAAACAGGATCTGTTCTTTTGTCATCATTAGTGCCCATATAACCACCATCCATCCATCCATCCATCCATCCATCCATCCATCCATCCATCCATCCATCCATCCCTTTGGCCCTTAACCAAGATTCTTAACTCGCAGATGAGTTCAGCACCAACAGCAGATCTACAAAGTGGCAGAGATGAGATTAAGGTTATGCAGCTAAGCGTTGACTGTTCTTCCTCTACCTGTGAGATTGCTGTATAAATATTGCTCATATATTTGTATCTGAATTAATATATCTGCCATAGCTTGTGAAGAAGTCATCCAATATGTTATTTTAATACACCGGAAGAAACATATTTACACACAAGTATGCTTTCTGTTACCATCCAACCATAGCCTCGGGTGTAATATTGACACATGAAGCAAGTATATGAGGATGTGGGTATGTTTATTTACGCAGATCTCATTTTGGATGAGATTTCTGGTATTTGGCAGCGAAACAACAAAGTGACTGCATGCTGCAGTAAGCGGAAAATAAATCCTTTAATACTGTAATGTGCACTGGAATGAATTCCATAATAATGGCATATATCGCAGATCAGAAGTAGGTAAGTGACAAACGCACTCAAATGGCAAGCTTGTGGCATTCAGCCATCTACAGATGAAAAAGAGTGGTCTTTTCCAGGTTAACAATGTCCCCACCCACAGCACATGAAGGCTGACTGAATGAGGACGAAAATGACGTAAATCATATGCTCTGGCCTTCACCGTCGCCAGATCTCAGCACAGCTGAACACCTGTGGAAGATTTTGGACTGACGCACTCTTCAACACCATCATCAATCACTGACTGACATCCAGTACAGTTCCAGAGACTTGTAGAATACCATATGCCAATATTTTGCTCTTTTTTTCCTTTAATTTGTCACCTGTATGCAACTAACTAACTAACTAACTAACTAACTAACTACAGCAGAGTTGTATTTGCTCTTTAACTCAGAGACATGGCAAGGCGTTATACATTAGTGGTGCTGGAATTTTAAGCAGCGTACACATGACGTGTGCCATCTATATATTGTTAATATTTTTTTAGCAGTTAAAGGAATCAGTCAAAAGTCAGAGGTGCTGCAGCACCCTCAGCAAGTCCGCTTGAATATTCCTTGCTTCATTATCACTGTTTTTTTCCTATATGTGCAACATTTACATTCAGCCCAAGGCAGAATTGGAAAAGGTCTGTGCACATGAGCTGAGTTGCAAATTGTGAATTAAAACCTGTCTTCAGTCAAAAATTCAGTCATAAAGTTATACTAAGACATCCAAACATTCAACTTCGGTTAGAATGCTTAGTGTTCTTAGTGTTTAGAGGATTGTATAGGGAATGCACCTGAACTGACATAATTAGATGTGGTCCTGTACAAGGAACATTTGATTAGACACAAATAAAACATGACAAAACTCATGACAAAACAATGACTACAATATGTGGGGTGGTCTGGGAAAACCCACTGGATGATGCCGAGACTAAATTCTGGCAAACAGCCAAAAAAAAAAAGGTGAAAAATCATTTTTTTCCTGCTTATCTTCTACTTTAAGAAGACAACATGATGTGGAAATGATGTGAAAATGTTTTAATCAGTTCTTAATCTTTGCAAATGGACGATGACGTCGAATAAAGAGCCAGTTTAGGTTATGTGGTGGTAAGAAACAATCAGTCTGTCGAAGGATCTGTCTTAAATCATGCTAGTTAAGAGTGAGTTCCTAGCACAGTGAATTTTATGCTTTGATTAAATTTTTGGATATCGAAATCCTCCTTTTAATGCAATTTTCTCCCTTTTCGCTTTTGGAGGTAACCAGACTTTAAACTAGAACTACTGGACATCTCATAGAGATACATGCAACGGAGAAGCATATTTCAGTTCAGGAAGCCTGTAGTGTATATAGTGAAGGGTTTTCACAGGCCACCACACATATAACCAACATGGAAAATCATTCATCAAACCCCTACCCCCCACAGATCTGCCACGGAACTTCACACTCACCTGATTGAGTATGTAATGAGGCTAGTCTACTTGAGAGAGAAACACAATGACAATCAAATTTCTTGTCTATGTTTAGTTTTTTGATGAGATATGGGCGTATGAAACACCGGGGATGCTAAGTTTCTGTTTTGGGGTTGATACCGGCCCGAAATCCTGGATCAGTATTGGATCTGCTATTAGTTTATGTTCCAATTCACTCAAGTAGTTTATGCTATGGAAACTTATTTAGATTTTAGTGGACACAGCAATGATCACAGACGTCAACAGGTGACACGACGGTGTTATTACACACATGACGGTTTAGCGCAACTTGGTCACAGTAGGTTGTTACTAAATAACTCAATAACTAATATTTGATTAACATACAGTACATCTTCAGCCAAAAGGTAAATGGTAAATGGTATTAAATGGTAAATGGTATTGTATTAAAAATGGAAAAATGGGATTTGGCCAGCTCTGTGATGAATTGTTGATGCACCGATGTACCAAAAGACTTTAGTTTTTGGACTCAGACCTTCAGAATAAACAATAGCCTTGAGCACCAAATCCCCCCCCCATTTTATTTTAGTATAAAATCTGGAGCATGATGTTGTATTCTCAAATATTATCTTATCACTTAATGATTTTTATCATCGAATATCAATAAGACTCTGCAATAAATGAACTAACATTCATTCACATTCTGTCTTCTTAGAGATAACACAATTATATACAGTTATCCTACTGCACTGTTGAATTCCCAAAGGTGTTGATTAGTTTTCTATTACAGCAGCTCTGGCCATAATTCAAAGTCACAGGATTATATTAATGCACTCTTTCTAATGTGTTATCGTTTCTATAGTAACAACTAATTCAACATAGTCCCCCGGAGTTGGGGGTTCGAATCCTGCCTCTGCCCTGTGTGTGTGGAGTTTGCATGTTCTCCCCATGATTCTCCCCAAATTGTCTGTAGCGTGTGCGATTTTGTCCTGTGAGTGGTTGGGAACCCACCCAGGGCATCCCCTGCCTTGTGCCCCGAGTCCCCTGGGATAGTCTCCAGGCTGTGTAGGATATGTGGTATGGAAAATGGCATGTTGTTGAATGAATGTTGATAAATGTTGTTGTGGTTTCTGTACATAGCTGCTTTTTAACCGGTGTGCCTTATCCTTAAGTACAGCTTTTTCTATTTACATACATAAATACTCAAGGTTGTGAGTTCAAATCCGAGGACTGCCAGTGAGCCACTGCAAAGCCATTAACCTTCAACTCTCTATACATGGACTACATTTTACCTCATTTGTAAGCCACTTTGGATAAAAGTCTCTGCCAAATGAGTGAATGTACATGAATCTCAGATACATCCCAGCTCATCAGCTCATGACCCAAGCTCCTGGAGGCAGCAGATGAGGGTGATGATGTGCAGGGAGAGGAATGCACTGCATCCACACAAACTTGGAGCAGTTTAACAGCTTTACAGCAGCACCAGCAGATCTCACCCTTGATATTAATCCAAGCAAACCAGTAAACTGCACTGCAGTAAAAGACCCATTCGTGCAGTAATTAATGAATTAATGAACTCCTCTAAACTCTCTGGGTTCCCTTGCAGTTAACAATGTTTAGAGATTAACACATATTATAATCTGAAATAAGACAATAAAACTGCAAAGAATTAGAGCTTCCTAGGCATGAAGATGAACTAGCTCTTAGCCATTAGCTAGGCACAGCTATAAGCCTTTTGCTAGGAAATTAGTTGGGTTTAGGAAGAAAAAGCTAATCCACAGTTCAATCACACACACACACTCACACACACACAGTTTAGCTAGCAGGCCAAGTGCATATCATGGGAAGAATGTGCAGCACAGCATTACTCACCACAAAGTGCAGTGTATCATCCTCCTGCGCTCCTCCAGCAGAGCTCCCTCAGCCTCTAATCCGCCATTTCAGCCTCCTACAAACACACTCAGCAGGAATCATACACAAAACAACACCGCTAATCCATTACCAACAGAATTTATCGCACCGTGGCCTTTGTAAAATTCCAGGCTCTAGTGTCCTGATAACGGTTCTCTCACTTTAACTCTGACGTCAGCACCCTGTCCGATAAGTTGATTGGCTCAAACCTTTCACTCAAGCGTCAGTCTGTAGCCCCGCCCACAAGATCACCCTGGTGACAGAAATAAACACTGCATTGTTCTCAAGTGATGGGTCTGAAATATCTGAAGGATATTTTGGAGAAATAGTAGCTACTTCATATATGCAGCTATATATATATATATATGCAGACCTCTACAGAGATACACTATATGGCCAAAAGTTTGTGGACACCTGACCGTCACACTCATGTGATTGATGAACATCCCATTTCAGATTTAGTTCCCCTTCTCCATTCTTCTGGGAATGCTTTCTACTAGATTTTGGAGATTGAGTGCTCATTCAGACACAAGAGCATTAGTGAGGTCAGGCACTGATGTTGGGCGAGGAGATCTGGGGCGCAGCTGACGTTCCAGTTGATCCCGAAGGTGTTCAATGGGGTTGAGGTCAGGGCTCTGTGCAGGACACTCAAGTTCTTCCTCTCCAACCTCAGCAAACCATGTCTTCATTGTCATGCTGGAACAGATTTGGGCCACGTAGTTCCAGTGAAGGGAAACTGTTACACTAAAGCAGGGGGATGGACTGAAAACCTGCACCCACACGGGCCCTTTGCGGATAAGATTGGACACCCCTGTGCTACAGCATATAAAGACATCCTGTACAATTGTGTGCTTCTACCTTTTTGGCAACAGTTTGGGCTAAGGCCCACATATGGGTGTGATGCTCAGGTGTCCGCATACTTTTGGCCATACAGCGTACGTATACGCGGAGCTACAAGCAATCCACATTACACTATATTACACCATGAAACATACATAGTAGTAAAACCATAATGGACATAATGTAATAATGATATAGTAGTAATATAATAGCAGACCCATGACTCTTGCCTTTATGGAAAGAATAGTACAACTTTTTTTTTTTTTTTTTTTTTTTTTTTTTAAGAAAGCTTGCCAGAAAGGTTCACTGAGCATCTGGCTGATACTCGAAGTGTGCATTTTTACTTTCATGTGAGTGAGCCTGAGTGGTCAGATACTGTATGAAGCTCATGGGACAAATTAAGACTGTGTTTATTTACAGCGATCATTCTTTCATCCTTAGTAACCGCCTGGTCACAGTCATTGTACATTAAATGAGGCTACTAGTTTGCTTATATTTCAGATTATAGAACCAAACAATTCACTAGAAAATACTCCAAGCAGGTGCACCCAAAAATTATAACTGCCCAAGTGGGATTAGAAAAACCTTGTGCTTACTGTACCAATTATGAATTCAAGTGAAGGGAGGGGGGGGGGGGGGGGCACATATGGGTGTGATGGTCAGGTGTGTACATACTTTTGGCCATATAGTGTATATTTCTGGAGCACTAAACAGATGCAGATATAGATAGTGACATTTCTAAAGCATAGTTTGTTCATGATTTGCTTTTATACAAACTAAACTTGGTTAACTATGGTAAACATTATGTACTAAAACCATGATTAACTTTCCAAAGGTTACTGATGCCAAATGTGAAAAAAAATAAATCTCAAAGTTATAAACATCCCTTAGAAATTTAGTTTATTTCCCTTCAACCTTAGTGAAATTTCATCATCATCATCATCATCATCATCATCATCATCCAGAAAATCACTGACAACTCGATGCAAACTTATTTAAGCAACAGCATATTAATTAACATGCATGTGAATTGGTGAGTAGTGGAAGCAAATACAAACCAGTCACGTTTGAACTGAAAGTCACACTGCTGTTTATGCAAGGACAAACCATTCAGTCGGGTTTTCAGCGCTCATGTTGAGAGAGAATAAATGCATTCAATAGGCGGGAGTAAATCAGGTTGCCTTTTGTGTTACAATATAATGTTAGAGACCTTTCACAACATACATTCATCATAAACTTAAACAGATAATGAAAATTCCCTTTTAATAGTTAAAGCAAGGTTTAAGAATAGTGATAAAAAACAAGAGGCAAAATAAATGTGGCTCTGATGTAAATACAACAAAAACGACTCTTTGTGAAAAAAACAAATTAAATAAATTAATTTAAGAATAACTTAGACAATATAAAACATCCACCAAAACAAATTGTTACAAAATAAACCAATTAACAATTTTTTTTTTTTTTTTTTTTTACAAATGCTTCCTGCTAACGTAAATGAATAATACATAACAATTCCTGAATACCATTACAGTGCAATGATCAAAATCAACACAGTAGCATCTTTCGCATTATCCATTACAGTACCGCTTAAAAAAAAAAGGGATCATTTTACAAACCTTCAGTTCATTTTAATGTCTGTCCTTTCAGTGTGAATTTGATTCACTTCCCTTCTGGCTTCGACATAAACATACTGGGTACAAACATGGCAACTGTGTATACAATTTTATGTATAATTTAAAAATCTATTTACTGATAGCTGAACTAGGTTAACATCTGAATTCAAAGAATCTGCTCTAAGTACTCTTTTTTTTTATTTAAAGGGAAACTTGTTTTATATGGACAAGTCCCTTAATTAAATATTCTACAAAGCAGTTAGCTTTTATTCTTTCTTCAAATATGATTATGTGGTTATACAGATTAATTCAAATTTCAGT
>CM040988.1:9792507-9815323 GCA_022985145.1 Pangasius djambal | reverse complement strand
AAAAAAAAAAAAAAAAACTGTGCACCAATCACCATAGGTAACACCATGCTTTGTGTTCTTCCTAGCTAGAATTCCAAGAGTAATTCCTCAAACAGACTTCCACGTATTCTCTAAGCCTGGAATTACCAACACTGAACTTCGGTTGTCAGTCTACTGACTACAGAGACACAAGAACAGTGTCTGTCATTAATAATATAAACACAGTGTTTCATTATGACTATTATATCATAAACGTAATTACCTCTAGAGTAATAATTTTTATACTAGAAAAACAAGAAATAATCTTGTAGTTCTCACCAAGGAGAATACTATATAGTAATCAATATCCACAATAAAACAATAAGGGAATGTAAAGGAGTTGCATTGAAATGAAAAATGATTCGGTCTGTAGAATTGAGCTTATTCTAAGAACTGCAAATTTCATCCTTATCTATGGAAAATGATATAAATCTAAAGCACAGATCTAGTGCAATTTAACTGTAATTATGATAGAAATCTGCTACCCAAATGCTGACATACTATTAATGTAAATTGTCAAGTTCTGATATTTACCTCCCACTCCATAAAGTATTCTTAGCAATCATTTTACTATTTAAAGAAAAAAAAAAGAAAAAAAATTATTATACCCTGAAAAATTCCTAACCAGCCTTTTCTATTCAACATGAAATTAAATGCACTTAAGATTTTTTTTAATGAAAACTATTTCTGTAAGAAACTTCAAGTCACGCTGCTTTACATATCATAGATATTGTATTTTACTTGTATATGTAGATACTCTGCAGCATCGTCTTAAATTCCAATCAAGTCAACCAAACTGCAAAGAAATTAGGCAAACTGCCTTTGCAAAAAAAGTAAAGAAAGGAAGAAAACGCAGCTAAAATCCACTGCATGCTTGACTGCACTTTGGGAGGTAGGGCTCGCATGACAATATACAGTATTTCATATAATTCAGGTTATTACATATGTTCCGACCTTACACCCTACACTTTATATAAACATTACAGATGTATTTCTATTACTTTATAACGCCTGCGCAGGTGCATATTTCTTTGATTTAAAATGAGCATATATGACTAATTATATTTTCTGTTAAAAAAAAAAATATCTAAATTGACCAAGAAAGTCCACTGCCCCATTTCAGCTTCTGTTTATATAAAAATCATAGAATATTTGCTTAGACACTGATATTGAGGATTAATTAATTAATACTAAGACACTAACAGTTGAAGTGTATTCATGCATGAACGAAACATTTCTAAATAAATAAATAAACAAATAAATAAAAACCCTCATTTATCTTTAGGATGTCCCTCTTAATTATACTGTCAGATTACTAATTACTGTTAAACATGGTGGCCTGAGAGTTACACTACACATATACCATCTACAAATCCACCATTCACAGGGTGTCATGCCTTTTCTCCCTCCTGCACCAAACCACAATATAACCGGTGACAGATGATTGTCAAGTTTCACAGGATGCACTTTTTGAACCAGCAAAGCTCTTTTGTGCTTTCCTTTTAAAGAAACAGGCATTTACTAACAGTTAAAAGCAAACCCCATTCATGGTCAAAGGCAACATAAATGAAGAAAGCCATATGTGCGGCATGGCAACAAGCGCAGTGGCACACACACTGAAGAGCAATGTGAGCTGCGAGATGCCCTTTGAAACACAATGTAATGTCTCTGAATTCCAAGGCAGTCTGAAAAGCCTAGATTTTTTTTTTTTGTCTGGAATCATGTCTCACACACATTGTGGAGTCTATGCAGTGCTAGTATGGACACAAATTATTCCAGCACAGTTTGGTCTTGGTCCTTGTGCCAGCCAGTCATTTGGTCTTGGGCACCACCAGGATCTCGTCCCCATCCCGAATGCTGTACGAATGCAAGGCCCTTGTGCTATACTTCATTTCTTCAGGCCCAAAGGCTGAGTGCATGTCCTTATCAATGTAGTAGAGACGCATGTTACTGGCTGAGAGTCGCACCACTGTTTTCAGCTGCTTTTTTAGCTCAGCCACGGTCTGGTCCAGCCTGATGCTCACCTGCTCTACGCGTTCCTCGCAGTGCACTTCCACCACCGCGTGGCAGCGCGGCCGCAGATCGATCTCAGCCAGTGGCGCCAACTTCCCGTACTTGGTCACCAAAGAGTGGTATCTGTCACAAAAACGCACACGAATGCACATTTACTAAACATCTATACATATATTTTCATGTTACAATCACAACTGTAATCATGTGCCTTTCAAAATTATAGACACCATTTAGGAAAATAATAAAGACTATATAAAAATGATAACACATTCAGTGATTAATATGGGGATGTTGTACAGAAATATTGAAACACGTTGGACGTCATTTATCAAGCTGGACACAAACACATTTATTCTTAAACAACAAGTACCCTGGGATTTATGAAAATTCAGTTAGATCAGAAAAACGTTTGTATATATTACAAGAGCTTTTGAGTTTGTATGAATTCACTTATAGGGAGACTCAGTAAAGTGAACCTCAACTGATAGGCTTCAAATCATATAACTGCCATGAATTACTGCAGTTTCATATATGGATTATGCGGTCAAGCTTAAATAGCTTATTTCTTTCAACTGCACACACACATTTTATGAAAGTCAGCTGTTTCATATTAATGACCTGAAAGAAAGAAATCCAAAACAAATTCATAAATTAAGACAAATAAGACTAGCTAATTCATTATAACCACAGACATGCTGTCCTATAAAAGGAGGAAGAGTATGGAGTAGCTTATGTGCTGCAATGGCTTCCATTAGTGGAAGATGCTTGCAATGCTAAGGAGGCACTCTTTAACCGTTTAGTTGTCATTTTGTCGCTTTCAGCTCTCAGTGAGCTTTGCTTTTACGAAGCTTTGTGGACGTCACTAAATATAAATCAGCTGACATTCGATTAAGCTTCAAATTGAGAGAATAACACTGAGTCTTTTTCTGTAATATTTAATAAGGTTGGAGACTTCATTGCTCCTTTATATTTGTTTGTGCGTGTCAACTGTCCTCTTCAACACAGACTACAGATACAAAGCCACAGGCTTTGTATTAACTGAGGCTCTTGATCTGTGTCTTCGTGACACTGCTACTTCCTGCATGAACTGGAATCACATTTTTCCCCATTATGATGTCTAATTAACTGAAGCTCTTCACCTGTATCTGCATGATTGTAATGAATTGCGCTGCAGCCATGTGATAGGCTGACAACTGCGTGAATGAGCAGGGGTACAGGTGTTCCTATTAAAGTGGCTGGTGAGTGTATGTTATAACTGAGCTCCAGCATACAGGTACTGAGCCCCTCCCTGTATTGAAGGTACTGTACCTGTTAGGCAGCTCCTCTTCAGAGTGATCCCGATAGTACCGGATGAAGAACCTCTCAGCATCCTCGCGTTCTCCGTCTGCAACAATGCTCCCGTTGAGGCAACTCACTGAAGGCAACCTGAGGCAGGAGCACAATGGTACTTGGAGTCCTACAGGAAATGGCTGAACTTATACAAGTAGTAAAATGCTAATGAGACACTTACTGAGCTATCATGAGACTGCGCCTCTCTGTGTTAGTGTAGGACTGCAGCAGAGGAATGCCCTGTAATCTCACCTCCTCCAGCTTGGGGAGACAATTTAGCTTCTCTATGTCTTCCCATTGACTGAGACCTACACACGCATGTATGCAGTATCAGAGATAGACGGGTAAAGCTGTATACGGGTTAAATTGATTTAACAAATATGATACTATATAAAACTTTTCTTAACATGTATAAAAAAATGCTGGCGACACTTGATGAAACATGAAAAAACATTTGAAGACATTTGTATGATACATGATATGTATCATGATACATAAGTTTGCTTACAAACTGCCAGAAGAACAGTAGTGTTGCATTTAAAAAGAAAAGAAAAAAAGACTGAGTTCAGCGATAAATAATGTTATATCTATCGCTGCGAGATTGTGAGACAGAATCCCAGCAATGCCAAAGCCATGCTCTCTGGTTGAGAGGGATGACATTACTCTCTCTCCTGTCAATCAAAGTGAAAGTAATAACAATCTTGGGCGATATCCTCTGAGTATGTTTAGCTGCCCTGTCCATGTAGCATGAGCAGCAGTTCCAAAAGAGGCAGAGGTTGACTTCATGTGTCTCAGATGCAGAATATGTGACCCCTCATCCTCCCCGGTAACTAGGTGCCATGTAATGGGGCGAACGAGTGGGTGGGAATTGGTAAATGACCAAAATAACACCTAACCACTTGTCTCCGATCAGAGTTTCTTTTTGTTATAAAAGTACTCAAATCTCAGTAAATTGTATTCTGACATAATTTATCATTATATTAATATCATGTCTCGTATTTCCCATCCCTGTGGAGTGCAGTGATCAGTTAAAGGTGAAAGCTCTAGCATTACAGAAAGATTACATGATACGTTTTATCAGAAACTATACCCGAGTTGTGCAGATTGATGCTACGCAAGTTAGGAAAGAGTCGGCGAAGATTGTCCTCTGATTCATGAATGGAGTTCACGTTGTTGTTAGCCAAGACGAGTGTGTCGAGAGAGGGGTACATGGTGCCGAACTTGCGCACCTCGCTCCAGTCCTGCAGATTGTTGTCTGTAATGTGCAGCAGCCGCAGTGAAGGACATGGAGTGGCAGACACCGTCACAGTGCTGTACTCATTAAGGCACAGGAACAGCTCCTCCAATCTAGAGGACACACATGGATGCAGGTGAGAACTTTACATTTTTTTTTACTGTCAGCTAAAAAAAACAATGACTACCTACATGAACAATAGGGCCCTTCAGCAGCAAATCTATCATTTCCAACAGTATTCGAAGCAAGATACAGTCACAATAATATATTGCAAAAACCTGATCAGTTTCTTGCAGAACACTGGTACGGTGTCGGTATCAGACAGATATTTCCTCACACACATTCTATCAATCTAGAAGCCAATAAACAGAATGAAACTTTTTTTAATCGCTGAAAACTTTTACACTTTATGATCAGTTGCCCAAAGCCCTTGCCCCTGAGCTACCACTGGGCAGTGATCCCGATGTCATGACAAGAACCTGAGGAGCGTTCCTTCTTATGCTCAATATGCACTGTTCAGATCACCAGCTCAAGTGTTCATTTATCAAGGAGAGTAGACACAAGGAGCCCCCTGTTTAAACAGAGCCCCTACCGTGGCATGTGTCTCCTCCTCATGGGGCATTATATAAAAATGGGGTGGTGAATATCACCTGGGTACCATCTTGTGTGAGTGTGCACACATGCTGAGACCTTTCAACGGTCATAGCGTGACCATCTAACACTGAATAGCGATAAAAACATGATTTATATAAGTCTATAAAGCTATAAAACCGCTCCCAGGACGTGGTTTTAACTGAGACTAAGTTCATCAGTAAACTTTTAAGTTCAACTTTGTTCTAATAATGGGAAACAGTAAAGAACAGTCTGGAGGGCACAACAAGATCTATGCTATTGATATTCAGTATGCTCAAGATTAGATCGTAATGATTTTGTTCAAAGAAACGCGATATATTGGGAGTTCTGTAGAAATCTTACTCAGGCATCTCGCGTGTGAAGGCGTGAACAACATCCCAAGGAATCTGAGTGTTGTTGAGGACGAGGCGGCGCACTCTAGATAAAGCCTCAGCACAGTAAGACTCCAGCACTGCGTCACTCAGCGGGTTTGAGCTGAGGTTCAGGAAGTCCAGGTTTGGAATGTTCATAACAATCTTACTGATCTGAACAGAGGTAAGTGACTGAGTTAAACATTAGACATTGTAACAGAAATTGTACTGGTTATGTGTTGCAATGAGTTGGCATGCTTCATACTGCCGGAGAGTCATGGCCAGTGCAAATAAACAAGATAGCTACCTCATGCCAGTCTTGGAGTTTGTTATGAGATAAGTCCAGTTCAACCACATGAGCACAAAAGGCTGCGATCTCTCCTTCATCCCCTGCATGGCTAATTCCACAGCCATTCAGGACCAGCACGCTGGGCAGGTTCAGTCGGTCTGGTAGGGTAATAAAATATACGACCTCTTGTTTCACTTATCTCTAGACTTTTTTACTAATAGGCACTGACTGAGCTCATGTAACAAGAATGCTGACTGACTTTAACAAATAACAAGTGTCTGACTTGGTCATACCTTTCATAGGAGATCCCTGATGGCCAGACGGCACAACGACCCCCATGCCAGGACCCCGGCGGTAGGGGAAGTTTTCAGGGCTGTATTTCTCACTGATCACCTGCATAAATGTGCGGCCTTCCCCCTCAGGTGCCTCCATGGCCCTGTCCCACACACCCCACCAACTGCTGCTCTGCTGCGATGAAAAAAGCCAAAACAGAATTAAAATGCTCTATAAAAACAGACTCTCTTAATATTTACTCACTGCTTCAAATAGAATCAGAGTAATGATACACAGCTCAGTAAGCCTTTTATAGCCATGACATAAGTTCAATTCATAAAATCAGCACTGAACTAATATACCAAGTCTCAAGAAATATGGGCTGTTTCTCATGTGCATTGATATCTGTCAACAATTCTTAACATACCTGAACTGTCAGTACTTACAAAATAATCTCACCTGTTGTAATGTGCAGTTCTACAACTGTGTAACAACCTGAAGTGGCTGGCCGCTCGCGAAGGAGTGAGCGTCTCCTGAAAGTCCACTCTGCTCACTGTACTTAATTGTGTAATGTACACGACTGGATATGAGGGGAGGGACTGTAGAAACTCCTGAAAAACAAACATGGGATCAGTCTTCCTGAAACAAATGCTAACTTTACTTGTGATTAAGATATGTGCAAATTAGAAACAAACTTCAGTTCAGGAAAGCCACTAAGTTTCAGAACTACAGTCATGCGGAAAAAGAAAGTACACCCTCCTTCAAGTCTACGTTTTTATTTAACAGGACTTAAAGCAATGTTGTAAACAAGAGTGGGCAAAAAATACACTGTATTTTTCATATCGAGAACCATCTAGAGTGGTACCAAGCCACTTTTTCCATTTTTGATCGAATACAGAGTGTTGGTTGATACCCAAATTCAACAACATTTACATTCATCTCATTAGGCTGATGCTTTTTTTCAAAGCGACTTACAAGTGAGACAACTGAGCAGTTGAGGGGTCTTGCTCAAGGACCCAATGCCTTAACCACTGTGCCAGCAGTCCGTTGCTAACTCTGTTGCTAAGTAATGCAAAACAACAAAGGTAATTCGGTATGCTTTAACACATGCTGTATCTATGCTCAATGAAACAAATGCATTGTGTCAGTTAACAATATGCAGTCACCGCATAAAGTACTGTGGATCAGACTTGAAAAGATCTGATACTCAGCGTCAGATCTGTACAACTCTTCTGTCGCAATTTATTTAATTAATCTCTCCTGATCAGTAAACATGTGAAGGTCAAATTAAAATACAGTTAATGGTTAGATTATATTACACTGAATATGGTAAAAGAAAGAAAGAAAGAAAGAAAGAAAGAAAGAAAGAATGAACGAACGAAGGAACAAACTACCTCCGGTCAGTACTACTCACACTTATACTCAGTGTCAGATCTGTACAACTCTTCTGTCACAATTTATTTAATTAATCTCTCCTGATCAGTAAATATGCGAAGGTCAAATTAAAACACGGTTAATAATGAGATTATATTACACTGAATACGGTAAAAGAAAGAAAGAAAGTTTACATCACATGAGATAAGGTAAAAAACAAACAAAAAAAGGATGACGCAAAAATCGTAAAAACGGATTCAATAAGCTTTTTGATGGAATGGAGCTATAAGACAAGTTTGACAATCGGCAAAAGACAGCGGTGCCGCCTCACAGCTCCAGGGTTCCCGGAGTTCTCCCCGTGTCCATGTGGGCTTCCTCTGGGCTCTCTGGTTTCCTCCCACCACTCTAAAACATGCCGGGAGGTTGGCACAGGCGTGAATGAGTATGTGATGATGCTCTGCATCAGACTGCCATGTATTCCCCACCTTGCCCTCAGTGTTCCCAGGATAAACTCTGGAACCCCCACAACTCTGACCAGGAGAAAGCAGTTACTGAATATGAACTGAATGAATGAATGAATGAATGAATGAATAGCTATACACTGGTTCATATCTCGTACTGTAGGAATGTAATCACATATTGTTTTATATTTTTCATATCACTCATCCCTAAATTTGAAAGAAATCCAGTGCCTTCATTTGAACAGCACTGGACTTGACTAAAACAATATTACAGCCAATACTGTCACTGTCCTTTGATTCTGTCAATGACAGCTTGACATTTCTTCGCCAGATATTCGGCTTGTTAAAATAAATAAAATAAAGTTTAAAAAAAATAATGCACTGTAGGCTAACAGACGAGTTCCACACGTGTGAAACAGTAGCATCGTTAGCTAGCATCGTGTTTCAGGAACGCTATCTTCTCCTAATAGGACACAGCTAACCAGCTAGTACCAGACAGCTGAGCCACATTAGCTTGGCATGCTAACAAGTCTACAATCCCTACAGCTCGAGTTACAAATGCATGGCCAGATGTTGCGCGCGCGTGCGTGCAAATTATCACACAACTGCCAGCGCATTTCAAACAGAAACATTTCCGAGCCACTGGAGCTGAGCTTTTAGAGAAATGACCCGCACGTCACATCAACAACACCGATTTCATACAGCAGAGCAAAAAACAACAACAAAAACAACAGTCAAAATACATCTTAATTAAGTGGGTCTAATGGTAACCAAAAATACATTTACTGTTATCACCGACACGTTCCGCTTTGCTCTTGTTGTGGATGTTGCAGCCGTTACACTGAGCCACCTGCACAGGAAGTGACGTAATGACGCCTAGTGATGTGACGCCGTTCTACAACGCTAAAACTGGGTACAGAATAATGTAACGTACATTTGATTGTAAACTGAATTATCCTTCATAGAAAATACCACTTACATAAAGCCAAAAGATGGAAAATGTAAAACATTTTTAAAAATTAATTAATTAATTAATTTATTGCAGATTCCTTTCTGCAAATTTACATCACCAGTGAGGCATATTTCTAAAACATATAAATATTTAATATTTCTACCTTTACATTTATACATTCTCCAGAAACACAAGGTACTAAACTGTTCCCTTCCTTGTCAGTGAGGTGGTACCTTAAAGTACCTTTAGTACACTTTTTACCTGTAGAGTTGTATATAGGAGTATAAGAATTTTATGATTTTGAAGGGGAAATTTTTTAAATCTAAAAAACAAGCATATATTTGGCCATTGTTGAAACATTTGGCATGTGCTGTACAAATATATTTACATACAAACATTTTCATCAACATTAAGTGGCCATGGTCTTAATCCTATGGGGTGATAGTGATTTTCCTTCCAAATAAAATGTTTCCTTAATATGCTTAACATTTTGACAAATTATTACAAGTACAGTAATATCTATAGACAAACATATATGCATTGTGCATGAATTAGTCTAAGTCATGAGCTTATATTTACATCCTGTAACTGAACTGTCTCCCTGTTCATACAGTTTACAGACTTGTACAAACCCATAAAACTAATTAAAAAAAGTACATGACCAGTATCTACTTGAGCACACACTATCACTGATTAATATTTCAGCCATAGAACCTATGTATTTTATTTTGAATTTTAATACAGTTATGTAGCATCATGTAGCATTGGTTATGCTACGTGATGAGTGGTTACACCAAATGATGACAACACCATGCATGGTTTGATTTAAAAAGATCAATACACAATAAAACAGGTCTGAAATCTCCTAGAGAAACTTTTTATAAACCTTTAACATTATTATTTTTTAAATCTTTAATAAAAAAAAAGTGTAATGCAGGTTAAAAATGCTTTGTACTTTACATGGATGGAGGTGTAAGGTTTTATGCAGCCCTTCATTTCTCTCTTTCTGTCTGGCAGGGCACTTGATGATTACATACTCTATGTAATCTCTCTCAGCCCTTTTCTTCTATGATATCTGATATCATGTAACAAATGTCAGTCTTAAAGGCACAGTAAAACAAACAAACACACAAACAAAAAAGCCTGTTTAATTCTAAGAGATAAAAAAGAGAAGTAAAGATAGCCAGTCATGGAAAATCTAAAATATTGGCACTTTAAACATGCTAAAAAATTCTCCTAGTCACTAATTAGAACTACAATAGGGCAGTGTTAACATCAATATTTTATTGATACAGAAAGAAAGCATGTTGAAAATGCAGAAATTAAACTGTACTAGACAATTGTATGTAAAGTCATGAATTGAGTATAAAAACCAACCAGCAGGAGCCAAAGGAAGATATACAGTGGTCACACCACATGATAGTTCATTCAGATTTAACAGGCACAGATTTGACTACCGAAGTAAAACAGAACTTAATTAATTTTCATTGTTTTCTTGAGATCTTGAGATGAAAGCCATATGGTAACTACATTGCAGTAGTGAAAAGGTGCAAGTTTTCCAAATTTGACACAGTCTTCCAAACCTTCTAAATGTTTCCAAGGATCCTTCAGTAACCACTTTATCCTGGTCAAGGTAGCAGTGGATCTGGTGCCTATCTGGGAACACTGGGTTTGAAGCAGGAATCATGCCTAGGGACAACTGAGCATAGCCAATCCACCTACTGGCAGGACCTGGAGGAAACCCACACAGACATGGGGAGAACATGCTATGAAACTCTGCACAGACAGCAACCTAAGCACATCAAACTGGGAACCCTGGAGATGTGAGATGGCAATGCTATGTCCCACCATGCCACACTTTCATAAGCACACCAAACAAAAAAGAAAATTTGTCTATTTATAAAGAAAAAATAATATATATCTTTTCCTCTCATTTCTAGTTAGTGAGGGAATTTTGCCGAAAATACAGTAGTGGCTCGTACATCAACAAATCTTAATCTTCATAAAGTCCTCATTCATAACTCCATACATTTTATGTGAATTTTTATATGTTAACATTATATGTGAACATTTTTATCCTGTGAATACCTCTTTTGAGTAAATGATGATTTTTAAAAAATGTTGCTTTTTGATAAATGTAAGCCAATGTTCTATTGATGTGTTTGTCTTTTTAGATGCTGCACAATCATGGGGCAGTTCGCTCTCTGCACCATTTTTCTCAACCTTTATTGAGCTCGTCCCGTATGTTCCCTGTGCTAGATGGTGATTAAACCATGACAACTGTGGGTCATTTGGCATTTATTGTGGTGATCAAAGCATTGTGTATTGAAAGGCACTGCTTTCAGGATGACAACATAAGGTTAATGGTGCTTTAAAAAAAACCCTTGTAATTACAGTTATGCAAAAATGAGTTTAAAAGGCCTGTGTATGTCATGTGAATAATTCCTAATTCTTATTCTTGAAAATAAAACTGAAATATCAGCAGTGGCAGAATTTTGTCACAAGAACTGCCTGTGCAAGCATTACATTTGGATCCTACACACTGGGGCTCATTTATCAATATTTGAGTGAATTTGTGATCACGAGCCCTAATCCTGACGATGCTACAGGCATTCCTGCCTGGGAGCCAAGAGAGAAAAACTAGCTGTACTCTCTCTCCCCTGTCAATCACAGCGAAACTAGCTAATCACTGGTTTCTGTGAGCTCATGTATGCTGGTAGAAGGTAGATAGCACTTTCCTCTGAGTGTCACACTGCCCTGTGAACTGCATGAATGGCAGTTTGAAAAGAAAAATACTGAAAAATACTGTGAAGCCTTTTTTTTTTTTTTTTTTTTGCATTGATCGCTCATCACTGGTGTCAGGCAGCAGGGACGGACACAAGTGTAGGTACCAACAGCTTTATTTAGAAATCTTCCAAACACATCCAAATCATAAGGCAAACTCAGAACAGGTAACAGGCAGGGGTCAGGCAACAGTGTAAACAAGGCAAGAGAAGAATAAAAAAACAGAAAATCACTGAATACAAGGCTTGGTAACAACTGGTAGCAAGGACACAGATCATATACTTTGCAGTGAACTGTGGGGTTTGTGTGTGTATTTATGGTGTGGTTCATGATTGAGTCCAGGTGTGCGTGATTAGTATAATAGTGACTGTGTATGTGACAGAGTCCGTGTGTGCTGGGTGTCGTAGTTCGAGTTGTTTGTAGGCTGTGTGGTGTTCTGGGAGATGTAGTGGGAACTGGTTAATTAAAAAGCTCCTAACTGTCATTTATAAATGAATAAGATATGTATGGCAAAAACCCCTTTAAAGGTCAGACACATTTATTTCACAAAAATTTCTTGTGCACAAGAAAAACCAGCACACAGAAGATATCCAAAGCTTTTTTGTATCTTTAATGCAGAAGCTTACACACAGGGGGAGTTGTACTCCGTCTCAGACTGGTCACCTAAATGAAAGAATCAGTAAGTGGAAGCAATACAGTCACAGTAACAGAGTTTAAATCCCACAACCCAGGAAAATCTTACTTGTTTGGTAGTAATCATAAACTTTGATCACCGCCGGCTTGAGATTCTTGACGGGAAGCACCTGTTGAATGTGTAGCTTATAGTTGATAGGAATATTCCTTTGGAGCTGTTGGAGATACACCAGCCATCATATTGTAAGCACACTACATCATAACTGTTTTTGTGTGTTAGAAATAAAACTTACCTGTTTTTAGAGTGGATGTACAGCAGATGTGTGTAATATAGGTAATAATTAATGTTATGTGCAGATTTCTACCCTGTGTTCTTTTCTTACCTCTTTTATATACACGATAATATGGTCATGTTTGGAATCAACTCGTTCCACCAAAATTTGATTTTTCAGCTAAGAAACCAAAACAGTAATTATTCTGCATTAGTAAATTAATACTTAACACACATACACACACACACACACAACTGACATTTTAACATTGTTTAAGCATTTTAGTTCATTACTAGTCCTTACTTCACCAGGATCTGCTGTGAAGCCTGATAAGAGTTTAATGACCACTATGATCATGTTAGTGCTGTTTAGTGCCCCATTATATCTGAAAATTGAAAACAAACAACAACAACAACAAAAATAAAACAAACAAACAAAAAATTAGTAATACTAATAACTATAGCAATAATAATAATACTAATCATTCTAATCTAATATTAATCAATAATACTAATCGCTAATAATAATTATTATTGTCACTGCAGGGTAAAGTGTCAAATATGATCACAATATGATTACAATATGATGTGTCTGTGTATTTGCTGATTAAATGTAAGAAGTCTGACGGAAATGAATTTTGTGATTTTTTTGCTGAGTTCGGAAGCACAGGCGCCTGTCTCATGAAGTAGGCTTAACATAGCCTGGGATCCTGACTCGGTACCCATTAACAAAACCTAACAAATTCAACTACTGTGATCTATGGTGATCAAATGCAACTAAAGTCATGTGATGTTTTAAGTTAATCATGATGTGCTTCTGAATGTGCTGTTGTGTTTTTGGTTTGTAAATGTATTTTGCACTTACAGATCACCCCTTTGTGTGTGTGTGTGTGTGTGTGTGTGTGTGTGTGTGTGTGTTTGTGTTTGTGTCTTCCCTCCAGAATTATTAAGGAAATTAAGGAAGAGTTGCTGATTGGGGAGAATTGAAAGGAGTTAATGTGAACAGGACAAGCTAGGCTGAGCAGTCTGAGTTTTATACCACAATCACTGAGGTTTATTTTTGTTTTTAAACCAATTTAGCTAACTGATGTAGCTGTAAGTAACAGGGAATAAACTCCAGAAATGAATTTCCAGTCTCCTGTACATTTGTTAAAGATGCTACAACATTCAGTGAACATACACTAATGGCTAAACAAATTTTATAATCACTGGCAATATACATTCATTGGCTCAAATGATGAATTATACAGGTTGTTGCCTTATAATTCTGCTTTAACTGCAATAATAGCAATTAATTGTGTGCTTTTTCCTCCTTGCTCTACTAACACGGTTTTAGCTCATTCTTAGATCCTTTACTGGTGAATGAAGATTGGATGAGGTTATGTTTTTGATGGAAGACTAGAAAGCACTAGAAGTTTCTCTGGATAAGGCCATCTGCTAAATACCATAAATGTAAAAGTCACATCCATCTGGGACAACTCATCGCCACGCCACCAGAGGGCACCCTCCTCCAAATTCTAAAGACACTTCCTCAGCTGCCACAGTTAATTCCTGTTCACACACTATATAAAGCATACGGTCACACACACTCACTGTCAAGCCTTGCCAATATTCCCTTTTGTGTATGTTCTGAGCCATTGTTTAATATTCTTCCTGTTGTGTATGACCCTTGCTTTGCCTCTTTGTTTACCCATTTGCATTATCTCTTGGATTCTGGATTTGTTAATAATCTGTGTGTTTGACTCCTGCTAGATTCTCTCTGACTACTCTTTAAATCTCTCCAGCAAATGGATTCTTACAACACTTCTGACTCTTGTCCCTTATAATAAATTCAGCACAGTGGTGGCTGATGGTGATATTAGATGTGAGGGCTAAAATCTATTATCCAAGAACTTGACAATGAAAGCTTGGATTTATAATGTCAAATAATTATATTCTTCTTTTTCTTCTTTTTCTTCTTCTTCTTATTCTTCTTCTTATTATTATTATATTAGCAGCAATGTGTGCTAATAGTTTAGTTTACACAAAATTTAGTGGGTGTTTCAGTCTGTGTAATCAGCTGACAGGACTGTCACTCAGACTGTGTTCAGTATTACGGTGGAATTGTTTGGGCTGATTAGATTTAGCCCCCAGCTTCATGTTGTGCTTATGATTGCTGGTGGTACTGCTGTGCTCGGTTCCTCAAAGATCCATAATAAGTAAGGAATAACACTTATCAGACAGTGCTGTTATTATGAGAATAATGCACACTGGGGGGTATGATATGATATACGCAGGGGAGTAGTGCACCCCCTTATTTTTATATAACTGGATGGGCTGGAGTGCATTTTTCTGCTTATACCACATCGATTGGCTAACAATTACAATATTTTGCACATACAACACATTGCCCATTTTAATCGTTTATAGATAGAATTAGTGTTGCGGAAAGTCCAAGGGACAAATTCTTGTTCTCACTTACGTTATAGCTGTGATAAACAGTCATTCCCTCACCAGCTCCCCCTTTTTCAAAAAATGCTGCCTGTCATTTTCCTGAAACTGGAAAACATAAACTCCTCTGTCCTGATTACTTTCCTGAGCTGGGAATCTTTGACTGTTACAGTGTGCTTACAACCGAGAGTCTTTCCATAAATGTTAAATACGACATATATTTTACTTGAATAAGCAGCATATTTAAAAAAAAAAACGTTAATCCGTGTATCATTAGTGTGTCTGCTGTACAAGTCTCTGTGTATGAGTTGATACTATAGAAACAAGAATGTATTAGGACGGGCTCATTAATATTAACCTCTTGTTCATGTTTAAACTACTACTGTCCGAGCCATGCTGTTATACAAAAATAATTCAATTTAAAATCTAAATCACCTGAAGAAATCAGCCACTGTCATATTAGTTCAAGGATATCATTCTTACGTGACAGTGAAATTGATTGCCAGAGTGTGTCCGAAGGATTTTGTGCAGTTTCCATCAGATGTAGCCGTGATGCTCAGTGTACTGGTGTGAGTAGGTGTGGGGACATTGTAAAAAAGTGCTGTCTGCAAGTGGGGATAAAAGAATGTCATTTATAACTGCAGAAATCCATCAGAACAGCCATTCAAATTTAAGAAGTTGTTGAATTGGCTGTAAATTACTAATACTATAAATCAATAATTCAAATGAATAATTCTAATAATAATAATCCAATTCTTTTAAGATTGGTTGAAAGTCTTTCTAAAACTTTTTTTTAATTTTTTTTTATTACTATTAATACTGTCTTTTTTAATAAATTCATTTGAGTGGGCATATTATGTTTAGTGTGAAAATCAGACTTAGTCCAATATATATATATATATATATATATATATATATATATATATATATATATATATATATATATATATATATATATTTGCTGTCATTATGTAGAGAACAAGGAATTGTGAAAACTTTATTGAAAAAACTGATTTGTCAGCAGATTCATAAAGCTCTTATTAAAGACGCACTGACCTGCACTGACACACAGGTGGAGCCCTTCACTTCAATGCTGTATTTGCCAGGAACATCCTGCAATGATCTTTCTTGGTACAGTAACTTGTTGTTCTGGTTCACATCAAAGTTGTGACTGTGTCCATCTGCTGACTTTACAGTTACTGTGCTAGAGCCGTCTGAGCTGAACACTTTAGTGGAGTACAGAGCCAGAGCTTGGAGGGCCACAACTGTATCCTGAATAAAAGAGGAGGAAATTACTATATATTTTGAAAAATATATAATATGTGCTTGGTGAACCTCCCTCCAAAACCATGAGCATTAATATGTAATTGACCCCCCTTTGTGGCTAACAGCATCCACGCTTCTGAGATGGTTTTGCAAAAGGCAACAAAACTTATAAACTTTTTATCTCTACAGCTATTGCTCTGCTGAACAATTAGCAGTTTGTTCTTAATATGAAAAGGGAACTTATTAGAAATCTGTAGTTTTTGTCAACATTTATACTGTTTAATGTTTTGTGTGTGGGTTTTTTTTTTTTTTGGTGTATTGTTGTCCATGTTTTATGTGCTGATTGTTGAGGCCTGTTAAAGGTCAAATTTGGGGCAAAAATATACTGAAATTGCATAAGGGGCTACAAATCAGTTGAATACCTGGGTAGAGGAAAAGCCTCCATAAGGATTCTGTTGCTTCACCAGCCAGCTGACTATCCTAATAGCATATCCCAAATCAGCAGTAGAGAGTTGACCTGCAGTGAGAACAGTTAGCAGCACATAGGAACTGATTTCCACTGACAAGGCCCCAGAGTCATCTGATGCTGACTGAGACCAGTGAAGCCAACCATCTAAAATGAAAGAGACACAAGATAGTTAACACATATAAGAATCCCCTAATCACTAGAGTCCCTGAATTTCTGGTACTGCAAGCCAGGGTCCCTCCTGTCCTGCTAATTTTAAAGTTTTCTTAGAATTCTTATCTTCTAATTATTTTTTGAATCTTTCCTGATGTTTTAAAGTATATCAATGTACCAAATAAATTAGGTAATCATGCCTCAACCATTATATAGCCTAGTGTCATGTTTCTCCTGCTATGCCACTACTTGAAATAATTCCAAATGATTATGTCTTATAGATTCTTAGCCTGCATAGCCACAGGAAATTATTACTTCTAAGCTTGATAGCTAAATCAAATTCATCTTCATATACCATGTTTTTTCATGTTAATCTAATTTAAATTTAAATTACTTTAAATTTAAAAGGCAATTTGTGCAATGATTTCACAAATTGGCCAACAGACTGTATTGCTAAATACACTCAAATGCCACATTCGCAATCTAACTAGTTATGTAGATAGACTTCCTAAGAAGGTCCTCAATGCAACAGAGTTAGTAGCTGAGTGTGATATGGATGGCTATTAACTAACTATTTTCCAAAGAGAAAAGATGATGTTGGTGTTAATCCTGCTTGTTTAAGTCTTAACGGTATCATGTGTTTTTGCCACCCCTCCCTCAAAAAAAAAAAAAAAAAAAAAAAGCCAAAATTGATAAACAAGTAATACCGATATCTTTAGGTCTAGCCAGCTAAATGTAGCTACTTAATTTAAGCAATGGGGGAGAAAAAGACACATAGATCATTTTAATTCCTGAATAACATTGCCATATTACAATCTCATGATGGCATATTCATTCATTCATTCATCTTCCTGGTCAGGTTTTCTGTGAGGCAGGAATGCAGCCTCGATGGGATGCTAGTCTATCACAGGACACCATGCACACACACATTCACACACTCCATCATACCTAGGGGCCACCTACTGGTAGGAAGGAAACCCATTTAGACTTGGAGAGAACAGGTGGAACTCCATAAACCATAACTTGAGTTTAATTTTAACTGTAACACATTTATATGGTACAACTTATTCTAACCATCCCATACCTCCTGTAATAGCAAGACTATCCAACTCTTTTAGTAAGCGCTCTCTAGTGTCATTCTCTCCAGCCAGACTGAAAGTGTAGGCCAACAGTGCAGTGGTGTAGGTGTTTGTCAGGTTACCAATAGAAGACTTTAGGCACAACAGTCCTTTATTCACAACAGGATCCTGCAATCAAAATATACATAACTGTAAATAAGAAAACACAATAGTTTGGAACGTTTCCCTTTAAAGTTAGAGCTTTATTATGACCTTTTTTGTCGAGCATCCCTATAGAATCATGTCAGCTCTTACCTGCACTGTAATGCCCAATTCAAGGAATGACGCAGTGATGTAGGCAGTAATGGTCACATCATCATTTACACCACCCTGGAATACATGGGAAATTAGATTATTAGGCTAGGTAGATATGCCTAGAGGTAGACATGCATTCTCTAGTATGGACTGTCTTAGAACCATACACACCTTCATTCTGTTATTGAACAGACTTCCCTGTTGTATAAAACAACCATCTGATCTCTGCATACTTATGAGCCATTGCTTTGCACTGTTAATGATTTCTGGATCAATAAAGATGTAACGTTGTGCTTTGCCAAAGGTCCTTACGACAAAAGCAGTTAACCTGGTGGTGGAGATTTATTTGTGTCTATAAGTAAAATATATTTGTGCAACAGTTCGCAAAGTAAATTCACAATGACTGAAAGTGTTATATAAAAATAGTTTTGAGTTTTTAAACATTTGCATCATTACTACTACCTATAAAATTCTTACCATGTGTTCTCCTCTCCCCTGCCAAATGTGCTATATGCACCACTATAATGCTTATAGTTTAGCTGCCTCTGGTATCCTGTGTAAAGACAAATGATTGTTTCTGATTACTTCAGCAAGAATATATTCAGGATGGCTAGGGTCGACCTGTAAATTTAAAAAGAGGAATATAATCTCACGAACCACTCTTAAGGAAACCAGTAGCCCTCTCACGGATAGATGTGGTCAGCTGCTCAGTGTTCTCTAGATACTGAAGAATGTAGATATTGGGAGCGAGGAGTGCAATGTTTTGTTCTCCACAGCCATACGGCATCCTTAGCAGCCCATCCAGATTTTTTAATGCACGGCCAAGTATGTCTCCTACAAAAGAACACAATAATCTTTTTTTCTTAGCCTAATTATATTGCTTTACCTGACAAAAAGTAGAATTCATAAAAAATTCAGACCACACAACAAGTATACAAGAGGAAAGACAAATTTAAGACTTCACCACTGTATTTAAGACTTCACCACAGTGGTGCCCACACTCATGGCTGTTCTGGCTTTCGTGTGCTTGCACCAATATCCCTATCCAAATATCCTAATATGTCCCTAATCTCACCTGGACATACTGTCCAGTTCTTAAATTTAAAATGCAACTTAACAGACAGCCTATATAACTTGCTACATAATGCTGGTTGACTAGTTACCTATGTAGATGGATACATTTGCACTTAAGGCCAAAAGTTTACATACTGTATGTACACCTAGGCTAAACACATTCAGACTCAATTTTTCACAATTTCTCAGGTCAGGGCTTTGTGCTGGCCACTCCAATACTTTCACTTTGTTGTTTTTAAGCCATTTTGTTGTAACTTTCGAGGTATGCTTAGGATCATTGTCCTTCTGGAAGACTTGGTTGTGACCAAGTTTTAATTTTCTAATGTCTTGAGGTGTTGCTTCAGTATTTCTAGATAATCCTCCTTCCTCATGAGGCACGTACATATATTCTTAAGTGCACCAATCACTTTTCCAGCAAAACAACCCCATAAAAAGTACCAGCATGCTTCACAGTTTGGATGGTGTTCTTCATATTAAAAGCCTCATCCTTGTTCCTCCATACATATCACTGATCATTATGGCAAACAGTTCATTTTTTGTTTTATCTGACTAGTGAACACACCTCCAAAAGGCTAAGTCTTCATTCTGGTGACCACCTGCAAACTTCAGTCTGGTTTTTTAATGCCAGTCTTGGAAAAGCACAACTTCTTCCTTGTGCAACAGCCTTTTATGCCATGGCAATGTAGGACACTTTTAATGGTAGATGTACAGTATATACTTTGTTACTTGATGCTAACAGTTCCTTCACCAGTTCGTTTGTTGTCTTGAGGTTCAATCGAATTTTTTCAGACCAAAGTTTGTTCATCTCTGGGAGTTAATTTGTGCATCCTTTCTGAACAATGCAGTGTCTGTGTAGTTCCAAGATTTTTATATTTGCATACAATTTTTTGTTCAGATGCTCCTGGTACCTTCAGTTGTTTACAAATTGCTTCTAAGGAGGAACTGGACTTGTGGCATTCACAATTGGTTCCTGAGGTCTTGGCTGAGTTGCCAGGATTTCCCAGTGTTTAAAGAACAAAGAGGCACTGACTCTAAAGGTAGGCCCTTAAATGCATCCAAAGGTGTGCTCCCATTAACTCTTAATTACAGTTGGCCAATCAGGAGCTTCTAATAGCCATTACATCAATTTCTGGAATCTTTGAGACTATTTAAAGAGACTTTGGAATTCTATTATGGTGAATTAAAGCTGAAATATGTCTGTATCTAATCGACAGTATTAAAATTACCTCTGAGGTGAACAAATTAGATGCCCTAATAGTCTTTCCAAACGAAATGTATGGTAACGTGAAATGTGTGGAGTTGTGATACTGAGAAAACTGAAATTGAACTTTTGGCTTCAACTGTAATCATAGTTGTATTTTCTCTAAAGACGCAAGCTAGCAGGTGAATTTGTGGAACGGTTACTGCCTAAGACAGTTGCAGAAAACAGTACTTTTTCCCGCCAAATACAATATTGTTATATCATTACAATAAGAGATTAGACAGTTATCATAACATGAGAATTTATTATACATCATGCGTAATAGTGAACCTGACTAGAAATGGGTATTTCAAGTCTTTTTAAGGAGCCAGAACTTTTGATTCATTCAATTTGTATTAAAATCTATTGAAGTTCCTATCAATTCAATTTACTTCAAGCTTTGTAACTAATTAATAAGATGCTCATGCCTAAAGATTAGCAGTTAAGTCCATAGTACAGTCAACTCAAGAATTTTTGCAATCCTTCATAAAACTTAATGAAAATGAATAAAGTCAACTCCAAGATTTTTGGCAACCCTCATAAAATTAAGCAGAATGAAAATACAGTATATAAAAATAATATATGCATGCTTTATAGTCTTTTATAATGTCATATACTTTTCTATTGTTTCTGTTGCCAAGAACCCATTTTAAAACTAAAACTTATGACATAAATGATATTTACTTTTAATTTAATTTTTATCCTATTCTCTTACCAAGCACTGAAACAGAAGCTCGTGCTGATCCCTCTATTACATCCTCAGGAAGAGTCAGCTCCAACTCCTCTGAAACACTGTTGCCTGTAAGTGAAAGAAAAGACATCTCTACTTTTACAGGTACTGTTGGCACCAGTTTTACATGAGCATTGTGTAAACAATTTGAAATAAATCAGCAGTTTATATGTGTATGTCTAACCTTGTGGGCATAATAACCAGCTTTGGCTCTTTGTCTTTTCAGTTCCTTCAGCCTACATGGGAATAAAGTGTTATTAAATCATAGTAATAATTAGCCTATGCATAAATTTTCTGATTAGACTATTTTCAAGACACTAACCTGTACAATCAGGCTTCGTGTAACTGTGTCAATGCGGCCTCTCTCTGGAACACTCACAATCTCATTGTCACACACAGTCTGGGATTGTTCTGCCTCTGCACTCACTGTCACTTTCAAGACTCCTGTAGCATCATAACAAACTCCTCAATCCTCCATAATATAACGCAATAGACATATGAGGTTCTGTCTCAGCTGAAGAGGTTTGAAGTCTCACCAAGCACAGTGGGAATCAGCGTCCATTTGAAGGTTTTTCTGCCATTTGCACACAGGCAGGATGAATACTCGCCATCAGAAGAGGGTTCCAGAGTGTAGTCTGAGGAAGCCTCTGGAGTCACTTTAACCTGTCGATGAGGCACAGGTGATTAATTTTCTGTGCACCTCATATGTTCCAATATTCGTGAAGATATAATCATGGCCTTACAGTACCATAATGCATTTGGAAAGGTAATTGAAGACAGTGGACTTCAGATCAAAAACCTCTCCCCGGATAATGGAGTAGGGCAACGAGAGCTCCAGGAAGAAGGGCTGAAATACAGTGAGCTGAACAGGAGGAGCCAGTCCCAGACCCCTAGAGGACACGCAGAAAGCCTCTGTCTCCCAAGTGGTGATGGTGTCAGGAACAGTGACAGGAAGCTGTACTAATCCAGAGTCTCTGTGGAAAGTCAAAAACCCTTAAATTTCAAACTTTTCTATTATTTATCATCAAGGGAATGCTGCATTATTCAGTATATTGCAACTAAGTTTATTGTAAATCAGTACAGTACCAGTATATATGCTAATAAAATTTCCTAAAAAGGTATCCATGGCAAAATTGATCTATTTAAGACTAAGAAGCACTGTGGAAATACATCCATTTAGGGAACAAGTGCACTGATTTTCATTATTTTCTGTTATTTTATTTTTAAAATTCTAAAAAAAAAAACAAATATGCCAAATAAAAATAAATATAAAATGCTGATTTACTAACCCCACTTCAACAAGTTGCCATATCCAAGTTTCTGGGAAGAATTTGCGAACTGTTTTGATGGGTTCATAAGGTCCTGATGATAGTGAGTCTAAAACAAAATCATCTGTAAAATCGTCTCTCACGTAAGGCATTGCAAATCACCAAAATCATAAATAAATAACATAACTTATAGAAAATATAT
>CM040988.1:9770722-9792407 GCA_022985145.1 Pangasius djambal | reverse complement strand
TCCTCCCATAGCAGCTCAATGGGGTTAAGGTCAGGTGATTGGGCAGGCCACTCCATGATAGACAAGACACCGGCTCGGATGCCTAGAGTATGTAGAGCTGTAATAGCTGCTAATGCGGATTTCTTTGATGAATCCAAAATTTGAGTATTTTTCTATGTTATGTTCATGTTTATGTTCATAAACTTTTTATTTAATAAAAAATGTTTTCATAGTTTGTGTTGTCCCTTATTATCAATGCAAAATGGTCACTAACTAAAGAGGATTTATGCTGATATTGCCTAAAAACCCTATTTTGTTCAGGCGTTTCCAAACTTTTGGAGGGCAGTGTATATATATATATATATATATATATATATATATATATATATATATATATATATATAGGGAACTAAGTACTTGAAGCTTATAATGACTATCTTAACGGTACCCATTGGGGACATATCAGCTCCACAAAAAATACGTAATATTCTCATACACAATTTAGTGTACATACACCATATGGCCAAAAGCTATATGTGCTTGTTGTGAAGGCTTTCCACTAGATTTTGGAGAGTGGCTGAGAGGATTTGTGCTCATTCAGCCACAAGAGCAATAGTGAGGCCAGGCACTGATGTCAGGTGAGGAGGCCTGGGGTGCAGTCGGCATGTCAGTTCACCCCAAAGGTGTTCAGTGGGGTTTGAGGTCAGGGCTCAGTGCAGGCCACTCAAATTCTTTCACTCCTACTTTAGCAATCCATGTCTTTATGCACATCACTTGTGCACAGGGGCATTGTCATGCTGGAACAGGTTTGGGCCCCTTAGTTCAAGTGAAGGAAAACTGTAATGTTACAGTATAATCAGACGTCCTATACAATTGTGCACTTACAACTTTGTGGCAACAGTTTGGGGAAGAACTACATATGGGTATGATGGTCAGGTGTCCACAAACTTTTGGCCATATAGTGTATCTTATTTGTAAGAACAAGAAACTCCACATTTATTGAACTATAATATGAGAAAAAGGCCTGTATGTACCATAATCATGATAAATATCACCACGATGATACTCCACACCTTTGTATATCAAACAGTGAGGGTGTCTAATAGCCAAATTTGTTGCCATCTTCAGCCCCACTCCCTGTCAGATGATAAGTCATAGTGTCAGTGTAGTACATCACTGAACAGTGAGCCAGGAACCAGGCAGTTTCAAATTAAAATTCACTCTTCTATTTATGTATTTTGGTCTTTTCATTCTCGATTTGTTTTTAGATTAATAACTCTCACAAACATATATAATTAGTAATTACACAATCAGTTATGCTACATTTTACAACCAGTCAATCTGTTACCTTTAATGTATTGTAAACATGGTCAAGCCACGCATCGCGTCGGGGTCTAACATGCATGCACCCCAGGTCTTCTTCAACCATACTGGGATAATCTGATACTGATGTTACTGGTAACAATTCATATATCTATGGAATTACACAATAATAACAGCAAATTAACAATGAAGATACATTCAAATGATATGAAGTTAACACACATGTGCACAGTAGACTTTCTGACCTGTGTATGGAAGCTTTTGCATATAAGATTTTATTTAAATTGAGTGACATGAGATGTACCAGACCAACCAATAGATGTTTCATTGTCTCGTAATCCAATCTCTTGACATGAAAATTAAGTATATGCACGCAGTAAGGGCCAAACCTCCAGGCATCACAGCTGGTGAACACCTCAGCATTCCTATCCTAGAGAGATAGTTCCCCAGTTCTCCCAAGTCAACTAAGCCAAACGTTTTGTAAATGATTTTGTAAAAAAAATTAGACATCGCAACCACAAGATATACCTCAGTTGTACCATATGTGCAACTTACTAAATTCCACTGGCATAAAGCTGCTTATTAACATTTTTTTTTAAATAACTTTTTGCCTACATGATCTCTAGATCTCAATTTTATGAAATTGAGATCTACAACATAGGAGGGGGTTGAAAAAGTATGCTGCGAAGAACATTCAAAATGGCTGACAATCAGTTTTAGGATTGATTATGCATCAAACACAATAGTCCAACAGTAAAACTGAAACAAGAGCTATATATTCAACCATAGTAACTTATAGTAAACTCATGAAAAGAGAGACATCTGTAACATAGAAGGCTGTAGAAATATAACTTGCAGCATTTTAAACCATGGCATGTATACTGTCATCTAAGAAGTAGATTAAAAAAATACATTAAAAATGATTAGAAGATAATAATGGTTAAGACAAGCAAACGAACAAACATAGCACTAATATATAGTGAATGTTCAGTATATCTTAATCTTAGTTTCACCTTGTCAGAGTTTAGGCGTTCTCCAGACTCCAAGATGAAGACACTCTGATCCACAACACTGAGGCCGCAAAGTGAACCAGGATGAGCTGTGATCCCGAGAGTGTTCTTCTCACCAGGAACTGCTTTGGAGGGAGAGAACTGTAGCGAAACCTGGAGTCCATGATGAAAACAGTTTTGACAGGTTTATTATTCTTTTGGCAAAAAAAATTGAGCAATCAGACTAATTGCTTGAATGAAAAAAGTTAATAATGATGGTGCTAGCTTTACCTTATTTCTGAAGCATTTTTCCACATTAAAATTCTTATTAGCAGCGATGACGTTCTCACTGGGAAGGACAGAGTACACCACCACCTGCACTACAGGAGCCAGCTCAGCAACAACAGATAGTTTGAATGAGATTTTTCCTTTTCTGACATCTGCAGAGTCTTCCACTTCAACTTTCTCATGCCCATGATGGACTATGACTCCTTTAGATAAGACCTGAACCAGAGAGTCAAAATATATGATAATCACTGTCCATTTAGAGCTGCTGGAATGAAGGTAATACAGGTGGCTTGCATTTCCTGTCTCATTAAACATACTATTTTACTGCATGTACTTACCGTGTATATAAGATCAATACTGTAACTTTCAGTAGTTTCCCCAACAATATAGTAGTTAATGGTTATGGGAATTTCAGCACCACACTTAAAGGGTTCCTCTGAGCTCTCTATTGACAGTTCACTGAACACTGGATTATAAGGTGTGGCAGGTTGGAGCAGCTGTATACGTGTATCAGCAGTTGTAAAGAATGGTGTATTGTATGCATGATATTTTTCCTCTGGATAGACACTTGCCTAGAAAACAGTGAGACACAGGAACATTAATAACAGTAAAATTGTTTATGGAAGAAATTATACTTAATATGTATTTGTTCTTTGTTTTTTGGGGAAGTGATTGACTCATCATATCATACCATCAATCTTATCTCCGTTGCAGGATGTTCAGGTGAAGCGATTGAGAATTTTGCCAATCCATTACTATCTGTAGTAAGATTAAGTAGTAACTTTTGAGTCCACTGTTCACCTTCTGAAAGGTACACCTTCTTGTTAGGAATTGGTCTTCCACTGAAGGTAGTAACTTTAATCTGTTGATCAGGGAAAGAAGAATTGCCGTCAAGATACTATCAAATATAAAACCAATACCAAAAATCTAAAAATCCAAAAATGCTAAAAAAAAAAGTATAAAAATACATCAAATAAGTACCTTTCCTTCTATAACTTTTCCCCGTTCAAAGTTTGTTGGTGAATCAAGGATTTCCACTTTACCAATTTGGAAAGAGAGGTTTATTGTTTTGGATTTCACCATGGCAATGTCTAAACAAAGGGAAACAAATCACAATATGTTATTATGAAATATAAAATAAAATTATGTTAATGTATAATATTAAGCATACAATTTAACTTTAGCAGTCAGATTGCTATTGAGAAATCTGATTCACCTGTTCCTTCCTCCGTGAGTGTAATAGTAACATGAAGCTGATTCCTAAAATTATGTTCAAATTCAGTGTTCATGAAAGTTGTCACATTGATGAAACAAAATGCACAGCCAGTCTGACTCATCTATGGGAACAAATACAACTAGTGAGACTCATTTCATTAGAGAGAGAGAGAGGGAGAGAGAGAGAGAGAGAGAGAAATATTTGTCTGTGAAGTGTGTTACATACATACCTCCACAGTTTCACTCAGACAGGGTGAAATCATTGGGGCCTCATGATAGCTCTGCCAAAATGTCCGGCAAACCTGCACCACTGCTTGACCAGGTACTGGTTGTCCATAAGTGTACCTTCATTTCATACAGTTTCAATACAATATACATAAATCCTAGCATGTATAATATGTAAGAGATAAATATCATATAAACATGTGCTAGACATTCAGTTGTGTCAACAATATGCAATCCATTTACTGTAATAAAACTGAATTTTTAAGAGATTTCTTTGCTCAATTTTTGAGAAAAAACTTGAAAATTACTTTCCACAAACTTCTAGCTTCAGTTCCTCCTCACCGACACTGTGTTCTTCTGGTGCATTTACTGTAACCTCGAACTTGGGTAAAACTAAAAGTCAAATGCAGTTTATTACTACAGTACGTTATGTTTGATACATCTGCAAAAAAAACACTCCAGTGTTACTAGTAATGTCATTTACCATGCTTTTCCACCTTAAATTGGTGTCTGATCAACCTATTTCCAGTATCAGCGATTAACTGATAATATCCCTGTGGAGCTTCAGCATTTAGCTCGTGAGAAAGCTGCAGTATCAGACCTCTCGAGGACACATTTGTCCACTGACCAATCCTGTTCTGACGATTATCCTGTTTGGTTCCACAAAAGATATCTACAATTAGCTCAGTGTTATGAATACACTGAGGAAGCATTGCATTATAGATATTACAAATGAAAAAGAGTGTCATAAAATATATAATATTGTGTATGATTTTACTTTACCTGAAGACTCACTGTGCTGTACTGTGGAGTATAAGACAAAATATCAAATTTTCAAATATAAAATATAAAATAATTGAAACACCATAAATATTATCCAACACATTATAAGAAAAAAAATTGTTTTATTCAATGGAAATTGTACCATTTAAAAAATACACATTGACGGGAGCTACATTTGTCTGTGATAATGTAAATGACAATGGCGCACCCTGTTTTACTGTTAAATAGGAATCCTTTATATATTAACATAAAACTCTTCTCTTACCTTCTGTTCAAATGGGATGAAATTAGAATCCATAGAGACAATTCTGAAATTCACTGTGGAAAACAATAATAGTGACAAGTTTTGAGTTGCACCTTCAGTAGAAATTAAACTTTCATTAAATAGTTTAAATTGAAAAATAGTGAGGCATATTGCAGGAATGAATCACCTGTTTGGCCTGGATTGTAGATGGGTTTATCAGTCTGAATAAATACCAATGTGTTGTAGGATTTAAACATTACTTTCCTTTTCTCTGTCATCGTAAAGTGTTCACCTTTGACCTCTACTTTGATCTCCTGCACTGATATACCCTCAACCTGTGGAGCCTGTGAAGATGTATTTCATGTTAAGCCACATAGATTAACTAGTTAACTAACCTAATAATATATTAATAAGCTAAACAAACAAATAAATACATTTCTGGGAGTTCTGACCTCAAAATGAGAGCAGTGGTGAATCTCCTTTTCCACTGTCTCTTGTAAAAGAGTTCTGCTCTGATTGTTGTGAACCAGATAAATGTTCATTTGCAGAGTCTCATTAGGCTTCAGAAGACTCACACAGAACTTTGCATCAGAGCCAGACTCTATTACTGCAGGAAATGTCACCATGAAACATCTAAAGACAAAAACGATAGTTTGAGATGATTTTTAATTGATTAACAAGTAATTAAAAAATTAAAACGTAAAGAAAAAATCATGTAAGTAAACTACTGTAGCCAGATCAGAGGACCTGATAAATTGAAAGGTAATACGCAAAGTCAAAGATTAGTTAAAAAGCCTACAGTGACCCTATGATATTTGACTAACATTTGTAAAATCAGACATACTTACAGCAGGATGTCTGTGCCACAGGCTAAGTAGAATTGTATTAAGTAACTTGTTATAAAGTCACTGTATTGATGCAGCCTATTTTTAATCATGACTCTTTCATTATCGTGTGTGTCTCACCACAGTGGTATCACTGCAATAATAATAATAATAATAATAATAATAATAATAATAATAATAATCATCGATTTTGTGACTTTTCAATGAGTCATGCTATTTTTTCTGAGCCCACTACAATTGCAGAGTCTCCCCCACACCTGAAATCAGTTCTGATAAGGTGGATTTTTTCATCTGCAGGTTGAAACCTTTCTGTACTGTGAGTAAATTTGGTTCTTCTTTTGCAGTGAGTGAGACCAGTGAAGTTTTGTTTACATTGTGTGTTTCCAAGTCATTTTTGCTGTGTTAGCATAGTCTGCCACTGCACACTCCCTGGCTGCAGTTTCTTGCTGGAGTCCTGTAACTAGTTACATAAGCTATTATATAGTATTTAATAACAATAAGTATTTAATGACGTATAATAGTTTTACACAGTGGCTACAAGATCTGGGATAGTTCATGACAACAATGTAAAATTATATGATACTTACGGTCCTGAGGTTTGTCCATAGACAGAGAGAAAGAGGAAGCTGGCTAACAGTAGCCTTATCCTTATATGGACCCGACCGACCACCATGATGAAGACCATCAAACGTGCCAAGCTGTAAAGGCTGAATGCCTTTTTAATGATACCAGTCCGCCTGCACTCATCCTATCATCAATGATTAACCACAATCTGAGCAAATATAGCAATCTGACTACATATAATTAGCCCCTTATACAGGCATAGATTTTTGATTGCACCTATATGCTTAAAACAATTGCAGTAGAAATACAAATATCACAGCTTAACAACATGCTATGTATGAAATATTGATTCAAAAAAGTACAAGAGTGTTTTCACAGTAATTTATTCAATTGTTTATATAGTCATCTATTACAGCAAGGGTGGCTGCTAACAGAGCCACCCCGATTCTTCCTCCATATTTAATGTCCCTGAAATGATTTTCTTTAGCTAGAGCAGTGACACTGAAGTGATTCTCTTGGTGCATAAAATTATATTATATGTAATTCTTATAATGGAACATGCATCATCCACACATAAGCATTTATAGGTATGTGCAATATTAATTGGTTAATAATACGTTAAAACATAACGTTGCCTTTTAAAGTGGTTGTCCTTTAATTGTATGGATTGAATGACAACATGTCAACAATATGATATTGAGATTTGTTTGTTCAATTGCATTCAACGTGCAAAAGTTCAAAGTTGTGCCCTTGCTGTCTTTCGTCATACACTGTTTACTTCCAGTAAGCGTATGGTCACTAACCCATTTCAGACATTTCACTTCAAACAAATCTCTTCAAACAAATATCGCCCACACAGGTAATAGGCTTTTGGTAATTTACATCAAGAGAAAACACCCAAGTAATCATTTTCTTAAGAGTTTGAAATATAAATTGCACAAATACAACAGCGCAGTCGCTTTTATTAAAGCATGGACCTATTGCAAGAGATGAAATTATTTCCAACTGTATATCACATTTCATATTAATAATTGAATTTAAGCCTCAGTGTCCATCAAAATCCATCTGTATTAATAAATTAGAGAAACACTTGAAGTTTGCGTATTGCTTTTGATGTTTTTTTTGTCAATATTCTTACAAATCTGTAAGATTTGATGTGATGTGATCCTGAGCTGAAGTGAGGTGATTTCAGATTTAAATGATATCATAACCACAGCCAGACTAGGGTCAGCATTTTAAATCCTGTTATATACAATTACTTGCATAAATATTCATCCCTTGAAATTCTCCACATATTGTAGTGTTAAAACCCTTGAACTGAAATGGACTGAACTGAGATTATATGTCAGGAATCTAGATGAAACAGTTTGCAAAATTAGAAATAAATTACAAATAAAAATAAAACAAAAAGTTGCGATTGCATAAGTGTGAAACCCCAAATTTGTTCTGGTGCAACTGGTTGCCATCAGAAGTTGATTGGAGTCCAGGGTTTATTAAAGAACATACCGAAACAAACATGGGGAAGACCAGGAATCTGTCAAAGCAAGTAGCAATTCAAGTTGCTGAAAAGAGTATCAGTCAGGGTTTAGTTATATGAAATATCCCAAACTTTGAACATCCTGTGCATCACCACTATATCCATTATTAAAAAAAATGGAAAGAAGATGGGACAACCTCGAATCTGCTTGGAGGAAGCCATCCAGCAAAGTGACTGGGTAAGAAGGGCATTAGAGAAGCAACCAAGAGGGGTAACTGTGAAGGTGCTGGAGAGATGGGATAAGCTCAGATGGGATAAGCTGTTCACAGGACAACCATAGAGTTTTGAGAGGAAACAAAATCCATGTAAGTTGCCAAAAGGCATGTTGGAGACTCAGCAAATGTGGAAAAAGGTTCTCTGATCAGATGGGACCAAAACTGAAATTTCTGGCTCAGGCACAATGCACTACATTTGGCAGAAACCAAAAATAATGAAATAATAAATGTAATGTAAAATTTATTTGCATGTCGAAAATAAATGTAATAAAACTTGAGACTAGAACAGGACAATGACCATAAGCACACTACCAAAACTACACTGGAGTGAGTCAAAACCAAAAATCTGAATGTGTTAAAATGAAACAGACATCTCCAAGAAGAGTTGCAGCTGTAAGTGCAGCCAAAAGTGCAGCCAAAAGTGCTACTATGTGTTAGTAGCAATATAGTTACACAACTCATGGGGACTCATGGGGGCCTATGGGGAAAAGTTTGAATATGTCTGGGTTCATGCCACATTTATACAGGGTTTATATACAAAAAAGCTGTCACCCTTTCGCTCAAACCAGAATCACTAAGCTTATGGTTCTGTGGACTGTCCTTTTGTGTAATTTGTACTTTGATTGGTCAATGTGTGCTTAGTTTAATTTTTTGTTTTAAAAAAAATCTAACTTTTTTGTTTCTCCTCCTAACTAATTTTGGGAAAAATGACAGAAAATAATCCACATGGTTCATGTTTGTTATAATGTATATGTGACTGAGTCCATAACATAACATCTGTTGACGTATGACAGATCAGCCCTGTTATACATCAAATCTAGGGGGTGTATAACTGTAATCACCTGACATGACTGTCACTGACAGGCTGTGATTCTACTGTGCTGGGCTCATTAAGGCTGATTAGATTGAACCCCTCAGGGTTGTGAGATATGTATTGCAAAAATAAAATAAAAAAAACGCATTAAAACTTGAATGCAGCAGCAACACAATATGTATGTGAACTCCATATTAATTTCTCAGGCATAAGATATAACCAACACACCAAAGACATGCAGACCTTTTTTGTATCTTTAATGCAGATCTGGAAGCTTACACACAGGGGGAGTTGTACTCCGTCTCAGACTGGTCACCTGAATGAAAGAATCAGTAAGTGGAAGCAATACACTCACAATAACAGAGTTTAAAACCCACAACCCAGGAAAATCTTACTTGTTTGGTAGTAATCATAAACTTTGATCACCGCCGGCTTGAGATTCTTGACAGGAAGCACCTGTTGAATGTGTAGCTTAAAGCTCATTGGAATATACCGTGGGAGCTGTTGGAATAAATAAAGCATACATGTTTTTTTTTTAGAGTGGATGTACAGCAGATGTGTGTAATAGAGGTGGTAATTAATGTTATGATTTCTAAACTGTGTTCTCTTCTTACCTCTTTTATATATATGATAATATGGTCATCTTTGGAATCAACTCGTTCCACCAAAAAAATATTCTTCAGCTTAGAAAACACAGTATTTACTCCTCATTAGTAAATTAATAATTGAACAGTGTACATAAATGCATTGGCATGTCTATTTAGGTACAGACACACTGATTTTTTTTAGCAACAGAATATTTGCTTCTCCTTACTTCACCAGGATCTGCTGTGAACCCTGATAAGAGTTTTATGTCCACTATGACCATGTTAGTGCTGTTTAGTGTCCCATTATATCTGAAATTTTAAACAAACAAACAAAAAACAAAGTTAGTTAATAACAATGAAAGGATATTTACTTATTAATTGTAAGACATCTGGTAATTAATTTACTGCTTTTTCGCCCAGTTGGTACACCAGGAGCCTATCTCACCAAGCAGATTTAACCTAGCCAGGGTTCCTGACTCAGTTCTCACTTGTCAAAACCTAATGCCTAGTGCACACTACACAGATTTAGCCCAGATTATCCAGTCACTCACTCATTTTTGTGCTCGGCAACTACATCTTCCAGCTTGGCATCTACTCGCACAGCAACTGGCCATGTAGTGCACACTGTCCAGCAAAGGAATTTTCTCAGTCTGAAGGGATCACTAAGGCTCTGATATTTTCAAGCATCTTTGATTTTCTAAGTGATGAATCGCATAGTGTGAACCACTCTGTGATTAGTGCAAATACAACAATAATAAACAGCCAATGAGAGCCTGAAGAGGAAATCAAATTTATCTGCTCTCCATCGCAGCAGATCTCTGAATCCAGTTTATCATCCATCTATGTATTTGTGTATTTTGGCATAACATACCAAATGGTTGTCAGGAACAGCAAAAATAATAACAAACACAACATCATTCCTGATGGTGCACAGTATAAAAATAGCTACTCTTCTTTTCTCTGTACACTGCCTGCAAATCCCCAAATTATATTTTCTCCACATTTTCTCATATTTAATATTTTTCTTGTTTCTGTACAAAAGGGTGACAGTCACATGATAAACATGAAAGTCACATTTATTTTCAGGAGAGAACAGGATTTGTGGATCAGGTGTGCTTTGGCAGAGATCTCACCAGGTAAAAGATTGTATAGTGTGTGAGTCTTGTCTGTAAGTGATCACGTAGTGTACACACGCTACAACACCAACACACAAACAATTCAAGTCATGTAGTATGACTGGGGGCAGCGATGTTTACCACAAGGTTAAAGCAGTGTTATGTCATCAAGACACTTTTGAAGAGCTAGCCCGTTCTGCATGTTTCTAAATCCAGCATTTATCTAAATCAAAAAAATGGTTTTGCCTTTGGTCGTCCTTTGAAAAAGATGTGAGAAAACGTGTGTCATAATGAGGGCTTATCTTATTGAAAAGGTCAGCATAAACTGGGTCAAAGTTGAATTTGAGTGAGCAAAGTTGTGTGAATAGCAGCAATGCTGCCTTTATCAGGAAACAATGACTTTGCTGACAGAAAATGGTTTTGCCACTGATCCTCTGTAGGTGGCGTAAGAAACTGCAGTTAACTCATCTCATGATGCTTATGAACAACTTTACCATCCCGCTTTAGATGATCAGGATTTATGAAGCACAGTAGGGTGTGACTTTTGCATCAAAAGCTAATCACATGAGACTTTTCTGCTGCAGAACAACAAATTCTACAACTACAATAGATGTCAAGCCTATAAAGTATTGATCCCAACAAAAAAGTTTTATGTTTTATCTGTACGGACGCCTCCTAATACCCAATTTAGCAGTATGCAATTGGAAATAAACTATGGCACAAGATCTCCTGTGCAATTGTCAACAATGCTATACTATGCTACAGTAAACATTATTTCATTCATTCAGCTTTAGTAACCACATTTATTCTGATCAGGGTCATGGTGGATCCGGAGTCTATCCCGGAAACACTGGGTACAAGGCAAGAACATACTGGAGGGAATGCCAGTCCATCGCAGGGCACCACCATGCTGCCCATTAGTAAACTATTACCCTTCCTGACAACCCTCCCCAGTTTTATCCGGACTGCAGCAGTGAGAGTGCTGTGGCCTAACCACTAGTCCTCCAGGGACAGAAGTTACCATGGTGATACAACCTGGTAAAAAGTACCTACAGGGAGTCCAGGATAAGAGAAAATGCCTCTAGGTTATGTATGTAACCATGGTTCCCCGAGGGAACGAGACGCTGCGTCGAAACGCTATGGGAACGCCATCAGCGTGACCGCGCCCTGAATCAGGTGTGTAATCAGTCCAAAGGATGGGCGGGAGGTCACAGGCGGGGTGACGTAACGACCCAGAAGCTTTAAAGGCACGAGCGGCGGGTGCAGCGCCAGCTTCTGAGAAATGAAGCAAGCGCTGCAAGGATGCCGGAAGTGTGGCACTGAGACGCAGCGTTTCGTTCCCTCGGGGAACCATGGTTACATACGTAACCTAGAGACGATCCCCTTCAGGAACTCGAGCTGCATCGAAACGCTATGGGAACGAGTATGCCCACGCCGCCAGACTTACAAATCCCTGCCTAGTGTGGGAAGGCACAGCTAGGGCAAGAGAACAGAAGAGCCGGGAGTGGCTCGCATATCCAGGCCATAAAACCTGGCGAACGTCAGGGGAGTGGACCTTAGTGGCCGCCCCGCTTCTAGTGATATGAGCCTTGACCCCCAAGGGCGAGGGGAGACCAGAGGACTCATAGGCCAAACAGATGGCATCCACGATCCACCGACTGAGGGTCTGCTTAGTAGCAGGAAAACCCCTCCTAGGGGGACCAAAGCACACAAACAATTGGTCCGCCCTTCTCCACAGGGCAGCTCTGTGGACGTGCGCATCCAGTGCTCGCACTGGGCACATACAATTAAGCCTCCGATGGTCGGACTCCCGAAAGGGAGGAGGACAAAAGGCCTGCAGTATGACCGGCCGTGGTGTCGAGGAGGGAACTTTTGGTACATAACCCGCTCGAGGGTATAGAAACGCTTTGGCCAGACCGGGCGCAAAGTCTAAATAAGAAGGGGCCACTGAGAGGGCCTGGAGATCCCCAACTCTCTTAAGAGAGGAAATAGCCAAAAGAAAGGCGGTCTTTAGGGTTAAAAGACGGTTAGAAATCTCCTCTATAGGCTCAAAGGAGGGGTTACAGAGAGCCTCTAACACCACGGCCAGGACCCAAGGAGGGACACGGGGTCGCACCGGAGGCCTGAGCCTCAGCACACCGCGGAGGAAATGTGTAACCAGGGGGTGTCTGCCCACGGACTGACCACAGAGAGGGGCGTGGTAGGCCGCAATGGCCGCCACGTAAACCTTCAGGGTGGAGTGGGTCAACCCTGTGGAGAGACGGGCCTGCAGGAACACCAGCACTGTACCAACTGGGCAGTTAACTGGGTCGAGCTGGCGATCTCCGCACCAGGAAGTGAAAAGTTTCCATTTCAAGGCGTACAGTTTCCTCGTTGAGGGAGCTCTGGATTGGAGAATGGTCTCAACAACCTCGGCTGAGAGACCGGAAGCTATGAGTTGTGCCCCCTCAGAGGCCACACCCACAGCTTCCACAACTCGGGGCGGGGGTGAAAGATGGTGCCCCCCGCCTGTGAGAGGAGATCCCTCCTGACGGGAATCTCCCATGGAGATCCGTCGAGAAGGGAAATCAGGTCCGAGAACCATACTCGGCCCGGCCAGAACGGGGTCTACTAGCAACAGATGGACCCTGTCTCGGCACACTCTCTCCAGAACGGCCTCGGCCACGTCTGTACCATAGCATCCAGGCCAAGAGGAGCTCGATGAGTCAGAGAGAACCAGAGGGGACAGTGCGATGTCTCCTGAGTCGCAAACAGATCCACCTGAGCCCGGCCGAACACTCTCCATATCTGCTCCACCACCTCGGGGTGGAGCCTCCATTCCCCGGGCATCGGCCCCTGCCTCGACAGGGCATCTGCTCCCATATTGAGACGGCCAGGGATGTAAACTGCTCTCAGAGAGAGGAGTTTCCCCTGGGACCACACAAGGATCTGGAGCGCCAGCCTGTAAAGGGGTGCGAACACAGACCTCCCTGGTGGTTGATATAAGAGACCACTGCTGTGTTGTCGGTGCGTACCAACACGTGGCGATCTCTTAGGTCCAGGAGAAAGTGTTTCAATGCTAGAAACACAGCCAGCATCTCCAGGCAGTTGATGTGCCAAGTGAGATGGTGGCCGCTCCACAGACCGCGGGCTGAGCGGCCACTCATGACCGCTCCCCATCCAGTGAGGGATGCATCCGTCGCTAGCGTTACGCGGCGACAAGGAGCTCCCAACACCGGGCCCTGGGACAAGAACCAAGGTTCCCTCCACATGTCTAAGGCACGTAGGCATCGCCGCGCAACCTCGATCATGCGGAGCGGGTTTCCCCTCAGGGAGAACCCCCTGGTCTTGAGCCACCACTGTAGGGGTCTCATGTATAGCAGGCCAAAAGGTATCACGTTGGACGCAGCTGCCATCAGACCCAGCAGTTTCTGGAACTGCTTTACAGTGAGTGACCAGCCTTCTCTCACTCTCGCAACTGCCGTGAGGATCGACTCGATCAGAGCAGGAGACAGACGTGCCTGCATCGTGGTCGAATACCACACCACGCCCAGATAGGTGATTCTCTGTACTGGAGAAAGCACACTTTTCTCTGCGTTCAGTCTTAACCCCAGCTCTTTCATGTGGGCGAGAACGACATCTCGATGCAGAACCGCCACCTGCTCCGATCGAGCTAATATCAACCAATCGTCGATATAGTTCAGTATGCGGATGTCCTGGAGTTGGATAGGAGCCAGAGCAGCATCCACACACTTTGTGAAAGTGCGGGGTGAGAGTGCCAGGCCGAACGGAAGAACCCAATATTGGTAAGCTTCGCCCCCGAAAGGAAACCTCAGGAACTTCCTGTGTCGGGGAAGGATGGAGATATGGAAATACGCGTCTTTTAGATCGATCGTGACAAACCAGTCCTTGGAGCTGATCTGAGACACGACCTGTTTGATCGTGAGCATCTTGAACTTCAGTCACACGACTGAGCGGTTCAAATTACGCAGATCCAAAATGAGACGCAGCCCTCCACCCTTCTTCGGAACGATGAAGTACCGGCTGTAGAACCCGGACTCTCTGTCATGAGGAGGGACCACCTCAATGGCCTCCTTCCTCAGGAGAGTGTGCACTTCCTGTTCCATTACCAGAGCCTGCTCAGGGCCCACCAGAGTGGGAAGAACCCCGGAAAAACGAGGCACTGGAGAACCGAATTGGATTCGGTAGCCTCTTTCTACAGTATGCAGGACCCACTGAGACACATTCGGCAGAAGTTCCACGCTGCCAAATAGTCTACTAAGGGAATCAGTCTCTCAAGACTGACCTCTGGTGTAATGAGAGCGGCTAGCTCGGTGCCCCGAAGCGGCAGACCGGCAGGAGACGGCCGAACTATCTGCTCTGGAAACCTCCGAAGAGGTAGCGAGCCTCCCAGTACCGCTACGTTCCCGGGCGGAAACTGAGAGAAGCGCCCGCCGGAGACCACTGCGCCCTGAAGCACCATGGGTGGCAGGGTTAGCAAAACGATCTCCTGAGTCTAGAAAGGCCCCCCCACAACCTCGACACCTCGGTGTGGAGGTCGGGGAAAAAAAGGTGGGCTCCTGTTTTAGCCTCATGTTTCGTCTTTTCGTGAGCTTTAGGCATGCCGCGGCGAAAGCGAAAGCGAAACCACATAAAAGGATCAGTGGAATTGGCGGATGAGGAAGAAGAAAGGGACTCGCCCGTCTCCATTCCCTCCACGAAATCCATCTGCGAACCCCACGAGTGTAACCGCCGCTCTGCCTCGGCAGAAGCGGGGCCAGCACCGCGAGGAACGCGAGTGGAGGCTCCCTCCTCGAAGAGAGCCCTCCGGGAGCGAAGAGCACGCAGCGGCAAACGCTCGCCATGCGAGCAGCCGGCTCCCTCGAGAGCCGACTCTCCGCTGCCCGCTCTCGCCCTTATGTTTTGTTTTGTCTTTTGCTTTAGGACAGACAGTACAAAATAGACAGACAATACAAAATAGACAGACAATACACACAGAGCGCTTGCTGAATGACAGAATGCTGGCGTAGCGCCCGCCGCTCGTGCCTTTAAAGCTTCCGGGTCGTTACGTCACCCCGCCTGTGACGTCCCGCCCATCCTTTGGACTGATTACACACCTGATTCAGGGCGCGGTCACGCTGATGGCGTTCCCATAGCGTTTCGACGCAGCTCGAGTTCCTGAAGGGGAACTAAACTCAAAGATAGCTAGCTAACCAATAAATGCTGCTTCATGAGACAGGCCCCAGTAGCTAGTCCTATAATGGAAATAGAATGCAGTGTTTGATTCAGCTGTAATAAGTCATTAGTTGGTTGTGTTGTACTTGCATAATATTACTGATTTTATAATATTTGAGAATTTTAGTTTCAGATGATTTGCATCAATTTAATGTAATGAGGGACTACTTATAATTTGTTTACAAATCATCTGTCAAAATCAGCCACAAGTTTTCTCATATTAGGTCAAGGTTTCATGACACATTCATTCTTACGTGATGGTGAACTTGAGGGACAAAGTTGCTCCAAATGATTTTGTGCAGTTTCCATCAGTTGTAGCTGTGATGCTCAGTGTACTGGTTTGAGGAGGTGTGGGGACATTGTAGAAAAGTGCTGTCTGCAAGTGGGATAAAAGGTGCCAAACTAGTCAGTAAACAGAAAATGTGTCTCTTAAAGCTGCATTGGGTACGTCAGTCTCCTCTATCAGTTTTAATAAGAGGAGTGGAACCTGATGTGGTCTTCTGTTGTTCCTGTCATCTTGAATGAGTCTGAACATTCTCCTCTGACCTGCAGAACTGGCACTTAATGGATGTTTTTTATTTTTCACACCAAAATCTAGCGAGTGTTGTGTGTGAAAATCCCAGGAGAACAAGAGTACGTGTCACGCTTTTAACACGTATTTGTATGATTTTATGTGTTGGGCTTCTGCCACATGATTGACTTGGATAATTGCATGAATGAGCAGGTGTACAGATGTAACTAAAATAAAGTGGATGGTGAGTGTACATATACTGAATGTATATACTTTGCATATACACATATTTTAATTTTTGTCTCTTCTATTTAATATACAGTCCCCTCTGAAAGTATTGGAAAGGACAATTCTTTTGTTTTTGCTATGTAATGAAGACATTCTGGTTTGAGATCAAAAGATGGATATGAGACGATAGATCAGAATTTCAGCTTTCATTTCCTGATATTTACATCTAGATGTGTTACACAACTTAGAACATATGGATTTTTGAGTTTTGAAGTTTTGAAGTTTTGAAAGTGATCAAAAGTACTGGAACATGTGACTGACAGGTGTTTCTTGTTGCCCAGGTGTGCAGTGTTAGATTGATTGTTGAAACAATTAATAGCCCTGAATCTCTGCTGTTGGTTTCACCTCTGAACACTGCAATTGTTGTTAAAAAAGATAAATCAGTTTATGAAGATGTGAGAGCTGTCTATTGGAGAAAAGCAAGCCATTTTGAAGCTGAGAAAAGAGGGAAAATCAATCAGAGCCTTTTCACAAGCATTGGGCATAGCCAATACAACAATTTAGAATGTCCTGCAAAAGAAAGAAACCACTGGTGTACTAACAACCATACAAGGAACAGGTCAGCAAAGGAAAACAACAGCAGTTGATATAAACATTGTGAGAGATGTGAAGAAAAATCCAAAATCAACAGTCAGTGACCTCACCAACAACCTCCACAGGGCAGGGGTGAATGTATCACAATCCACAGTTTGAAGACGACTTCAACCATACCATAAGATGGCCATAAGATGCAAACCACTCATCAGCAGTAAGAATCGGAAGACCAGATTGAAATTCCAAAGAAATACAGAGATGAGCCACAAACATTATAGAACCAAGATTAACGGTTACCAAAATGATGAAAAGACCAATGTGTGGAGAAAGAATGGATCTGCTCATGATCCAAAACATACAAGTTCATAAGTCAAGCATGGTGGAGGTAGTATCATGGCTTGCGCTTGCATGGCTGCTTCTGGAACAGACTCACTAATTTTTATTGATGATGTATCTCATGATGGTAGCAGCAGAATGATTTCAGAAGTCTACAGAAACAATCTGTCTACCAGTTTACAAAGAAATGCATCCAGTCTAATTGGGATGAACTTCAAAATGCAGCAAGACAATGAATCAAAACATACTGACAACACAACAAAGGACTTCATCAGGGGGAAAAAGTGAAAGGTTTTAGACTGGCCAAGTCAATCACCAGACCTTAATGCAATTCAGCATGCATTTCACCTCCTCAGGAGGAGACTGAATCTGTTCCAATAATTTTGCTCACCTAAAAATTGGGTGGTATGAGACCAAAGGTGACATGTTCTAATTTGCTTAACACATCTACATGTAAATTTCAGGAAATGAAAGCTGAAATTCTGTTCTATCGTCTTTTGATCTCGAACCCAAATGTCTTCAATGTATAGCAAACACAAAAGAACTGACCTTGCCGTTCCAATACTTTCAGAGGGGATTGTATGTAACAGGTTGAATACTGAATCTCCTTTCATGTGTACAATGACAATAAAAGGTTCCATACTCTTATTTGAATTCAAGATTTAGCATTTATCTATAGCAGTCTTGGCATTGTTATTTGTCTGGAAACAAGGTTGAAATCTGTCAAAACAAAACAGCCATTAAAATTTAAGAAGTTGTTGAACTGGTAGTAAAATTTCTTTCTAATAATATTAATCTTGAGCATCCAGTTTTTTAACTGGAGTTTAACAACGTAAAATGTATAAAGCATGCTTATCGTGATTACTATTCTTTACAGAATATTGTAAAGTGGGCATATTAGACTAAGGGTGAAGATTATACTTTGTCCTTAGTCTAAGTTTATCAGCTTTGCTAGTATTATTTTAGAAATAATGAATTGTGAAAGTTTGCCTGATTTTAATACTGCTATGTTAGAAATTCATCACATGTCACTTTCTAAACATTACAATATATTTTGCAATGATAGTTTTGACTTTGGAATTAGTTACTGGGTCTGGTTTTAGGATTTGGAAATGGCCCGGTTTTATTGATCACTGGGCTGGAATTTTATGCTAGTTCAAATGATCATTGGATTGTTATCCTGCAGGTAAGTGTTGCTGCATCACAGAATGCACACACATCAGAATGCAATGCCACTGCACCTCATGCATATTAAACATTTCAATGATAGTTAGGCAAGAAGCTGAGGCTTCTAACATCAAATCCATGGAGGTTACCAACATCAGATCCATGGAGGTTACCAACATCGAATACATGGAGGTTACCAACTGTAACGAATCCGGCCTCTGTGGTTCCCCCTGATCGTCACCAGAGGTCACCATCACCCGAGTATTGACTTCCCCCTCTAAACTCCATTTCCAATCATCCCTTGCATGGCACTGATTACGAGCTCACCTGCAGCTCGTTACCGGAACTATTTAAGCCTCAGCGTCACTCTCATTCTCTGCGAAGTCTTGTTTTGCCCCGGCTAACATTTCTGAGCGCTATTCTCTTTGTTATTGGATTACTGTGTTTGACTCCGGACTGTTCTCTCTCGCTTTGTGTTTGTTTGCTGCCTGTCCCGACCATTCGCCTGTCTTATTACTCTGCCTTTTGTCTCGCCCCTGATTGCCCTGTTTGCTGTCGCTCGACTACGCCTGTTCTACTGTGTCTTCCTTTATTAAAAAGCTGCAAATGGATCCCCGCTCCGGGGACTCTCCATTACAGAAGACTCTCCACCGAGGTCTCCGCCCAGGCGAACATGCTAGCGGTTCACCAACAGCAGCTAGCGCGCCTCACGTCACTCACTGAGGATTTAGTAAAAACTTTACAAGTGCTACGGCTACCCCCAACTGAGTCTGCTTCGCCACCATTAGACCCAGCACCCCAAGCACCTCCTCCGAGTCACGCTACGGCTAGCCCTCGCTTAGCTTATCCGGAGAAGTTCGACGGGACACCAGCTAAATGTAAGGGGTTTTTGCTTCAATGCTCTCTGTTTGTATCACAACAACCGGCGCTATACCCCACAGAGGAGAGTCGCATCGCTTTCGTGTGCTCTCTTCTAACCGGCAAGGCACTAGACTGGGCCACCGCCGTGTGGAGTTTTAATCGACCGGCTTTTCCCTCGTTTGAGGCTTTTCTGCAGCGCTTCCGGGAGGTGTTTGCTCTCCCTAGGGGAGATGAAGGAGCAGGTGAACAGATTCTCACGCTGCGGCAGGGAGAGAAAACGGCAGCTGAGTTTGCCCTGTCGTTTCGCACACTGGCTGCACAAACTGGATTGTCTGATGATCCCTTAAAACTGCTCTTTCGCAAGGGTCTGAATCTGGAGCTACAGGCTGAGCTCGCTTGACGTGATGAGGGTAAGACCTTGGATCAGCTCATCAATCAGCGTTCCGTCCACCGAGCCCTCCGCCTGTACCTGAACAAGAGGCTATGCAAGTGGGACATACTTGATTCTCTCCAGAGGAGAGAGATCGTCGTTATCGCAGGAACCTCTGTCTCTACTGCGGCCAACCCAGCCATATGAAAGTCTCCTGCCCAACAAGACCCAAGCAACCCGCTCCCTCTGCGGTGAGTCAATCGTCTCATGCTACTAAGCGTATCAAAGTACAAGTTAAACTAGCCACTAGTGGCGGTGTGATTGGGACAATGGCTCTGATTGATTCTGGAGCGGCTGGACATTTTATTGATGCTGACTTCGTGAAAGTTCATGACCTTCCTCTCATACCCTGTAAATCTCCTTTGGCAGTGGCGGCGTTAGATGGGAGACCTCTGGGCGCTGTCACCACCAGTGACATCTGCCTGACGACTGGCGCCATGTACTCTGAATCCAACTGTTTCTACGTCATACAAGCTCCCAATAGCCCGGTTATTCTTGGACTTCCCTGGCTTCAGCTACACGAGCCGCAGATCTCATGGACCGAGGGGCAAATCACTCACTGGTCAGCCAAGTGTTTTGCGCAATGTCTTCAGACCCTGGAGCCGACGTTACTTGAAACGGCTACTGTCGAGATGGACCCCTTACACTTGGCTAATCTACCCTCAGAGTATGCCGACTTAGCTGAGGCATTCAGCAGGTCCAGCGCCACCCAGCTACCTACACATCGACCCAGCGACTGCGCCATCGAGCTGCTCCCTGGCGCCACACCGCCCAAGGGCAGAATCTTTCCTCTTTCACAGACAGAGACGGAATCCATGAAGGCCTACATTGAGGAGGACCTAGCCAAGGGCTTCATTGTACCGTCCATGTCTCCTGTGTCTGCTGGTTTCTTCTTTGTTAAAAAAAACGACGGGAGTCTTCGACCTTGTATCGATTATAGAGGTCTAAACGAAGCTACTGTCAAGTTCCAGTACCCTCTACCTCTAGTCCCACCAGCTCTTGAGCAGCTTCGCTCTGCCAAGTACTTCACCAAACTTGACCTACGCAACACTTATAATTTGATCCGCATAAAGGAGGGGGATGAGTGGAAGACGGCCTTCTCAACCACATCCGGCCACTACGAGTACCGGGTCATGCCGTTAAATAGTCCCTCGGTCTTCCAGGCATTCATTAACGATGTATTCCGTGACATGCTCAGTAGATGGGTCATCGTGTACATGGACAACATTCTCATCTACTCTGACTCCCTCATAACACACATTAGCCATGTCCGAGCCGTTCTACAACGCTTGATCTCTCACCAATTATACGCTAAAGCAGAGAAATGTGAGTTTCACTGGACTTCTACCACGTTTCTGGGATATGTGGTCAGTCCTGACGGAGTGGCGATGGCTGATCGTAAAGCAGCAGCAGTAGTATCTCACTCGTCACTTCCTCGTCAGTCGTCACTTCCTGTTTTCGAATTGTTTTGCCGGGAGTTTCTTGCCGAGCGGAGGCCATCCACACCGTCTACAATATCAACAAATCTCCGACTAAATCTTGTCTTCACCTTCGGGACCATCAATTCCCAGAACGCCAAACCTTTTTCCACCACTAATACGGTACGTGAGTATGTCTAGCC
>CM040988.1:9732732-9749894 GCA_022985145.1 Pangasius djambal | reverse complement strand
TCAGCCGGTTTCTTACAGTTCTGTCGCAGACACTGACTCCTGTTTCCACCCATTGGTTTTTCATTTGTTTTGTTGTGCATTTTCTATTTTCAAGGCATATTGCTTTGAGTTTTCTATCCTGATGCTTTGACGTCTTCCTTAGTCTGCCTGTATGTTTTCTTTTTATAATCTTCCCATTAAGTTTATATTTGCCCCAAATGTTAGACACAGCTGACTGGGAGCAACCAACTTCTTTGGCCACACTCCGTGTTGAAATTCCATGTTGAAGGAGTTTCATAATCCTTTCCAATGTTTCAACTGACAACTCTCTCGTTGGAGCCATGTTTCCTTTCAATTAGTCAAGTCCAACAGCTCGTTAAGGTGTGTAAGCACTCCCTTTTAACTGATGACTAATTAGCATGTTTAAACGTGTCCCGGTATTTGTTTTAAAAATGGAAATTAAAACATTGAGTGATTCCATAATTATTTCCTCTACTTGATTTGGAAAATGACATGCCATTAATAAAAAAAAAAATGTCAGTGAATTTTTTTGATGCATGTTTCACAAACCAGAATGTTAAGCTATTGAACAAAACCTTTTTTGTGTCATATCTAAAGTAAAAAAGCTGGGTGAACATCCTCTAAGTGTGGTGATTCCATAATTTTTGCCAGGGGTTGTATTCTCCACCAAAATATATTGCAGATTAGCAGATCAGCTCAGAAAGGGAAATTTTGTAAACTTAATATTTTAATAGCTGATCAACTATTTGTCCAGCGATAAGTTGAAATGAGTGTATTTATTAATTGTGTATGCTATATTACCTCCGTTGCCACCGGCAATAATATCCTAAATATAGTGAAACACTATACTAAGAGCAAAAGTAACAAGATCAGCAGTTGAAGGCAGTAAATTATAAGCACAGAGACTCAAGACTCAAGACACAAGACAATGGCCTTTAAAAATCAGATGAGACTTTATTACTATAACTATTTATTACAAATATTACTGTTTATTACTATGGGTTCTGTGGAAGGGTGGTGAACTTTGTGTTCCTGGGGAGACCGAAGGTCTCATTCCATGAGGGTCCTTGGGTGAGTCATCTGGTCTTGGCCAACGACCTAGATCAATAAGTTTGACAGAGGTTCTGGTCAGAGATGTTCTATCAGTTGCCGATTGTTCACAGGACAGTTGAAATCCAGCAGTCAGTAAACGAGCGGTAATTAACTTGGCTCTACAAAGTCTGGGAGCAGGATTCCTAGTTTTATGGCTTCTTTGTTTTCCCTGCCTGTTCGCTTCAGATCCTACAGTTTTGTAGCATTTGGCTGAATGTGAGCAGAGAGTATAGCCCTATACATCTCAGAATTCAGACTTCTGTCAGCAGTCACATCATCAATAAACACCAGTGAGCCCGTTCCATTGGCAGCCATACATGCCCATGCCATAACACTAACTCCACCATGTTTGACACATGATGTGGTATACTTTGGATCATGAGCTGTTTCTTTCTTTCACCATACTTTTCTCTTCCCATCATTCCGGTACAAGTTAATCTTGGTTTCATCAGTCCAAAGAATCTTATTCCAGAACATCGGCGGCTTTTTTAGATGTTTTCTGGCAAAGTCTAATCTGGCTTTCCTGTTCTTGAATGTTTCCAGTGGTTTGCGCCTTGTTGTAAACCCTCTGTATTTATATTCATGAAAGCGTCTCTTGATTGTAGATTTTGACAATGATACGCCTACTTTCTCCAGAGTATTCTTGACTTCTGTAGATGTTGTGAAGGACTTTTTCTTCACCAAGGAAAGGATTCTGTGATCATTCACTTTAGTTGTCTTCCATGGTCTTCCAGGCCTTTCCATGTTGTTGAGCTCACCAGTGCTTTCTTTCTTTTTAAGAATGTACCCAACTGTTGATTTGGCCACACCTAAGGTTTTTGCTATCTCTCTTATAGATTTATGTTGTTTTTCAGCCTAATGATGGCTTGCTTCACTTGCACTGAGATCTCCTTGGACTTCATATTGGTAGCTCCAGTCGAACTGCTGCCAAATGCCAACTCAGTACCTGATATCAAGTCCAGACCTTTTATCTGCTTCATTTGTCTTGAAGTAACGAGGGAATGGACCACAACTGGTCAATTAACTTCTTGTCAGTCAATTGTCCAAATACCTTTGAGCCCCTGAAAATGGAAGTACTTTGCTGAAAATGGCTGTAATTCCTAAATGGTAAATGCCATATTTTTGTGGAACCTCTTAAACCTCTTAAGCTGAAAGTCTACACTTCAATCACATCTTGATTGTTTTATTTCAAGTCCATTGTGGTGGTGTGTAAAGGTAAAATCACAAAAACTCTGTCATTGTCCAGACCTAACTGTAATTTGCACAGATTACTGCACTTTTACATATAGGGGTCCCTGGTGGTCTAGTGGCTAAGGATCCTGCTCTCTCACCGCCATGTTCAGTTCTGGGAGTATACCCTCAGTGCCAGTCCCAAGCCCAGATAAAATGGGAGGGTTGCATCAGGAAGGGCATCCAGCATTTAAAAAAAAACTTGTGCCAAATAAAACACACGGGCCTGTGATCTGCTGTGGCTGACAGAATTTAGCTGACACAATTGTCCAGAGTGCCTTTGGAGTCTCCATTAAAAACTTATTCTAATGCTAGTTCAGTAGGACAGAGATTAAGAGTACCATCAAGAAAATTTTGAAAGCCACTTGTTTTATATTATTGGGATTATTAAAAGAATATGAAATATAAAGAAACAAACAAACCCATAAATTTAGAAAAATAAAACTAATCTTACAATTATGACTAAAGAAATGCTGCTGTATAATTGGAGGACTGGCTAGTCTGTCTGTGCATAGCCATAAATCATAAACAAATGCCTCAGATGATGAAAAATTTATACAACAATATACTATATAAATGATCACAAATTTAAGTGGGCAGAGCGAAAGGATACAGCCATGATGTTTATAAATGTAATCATATTTTTGATAATCATTGAGTTTCACACTCTCCCAAACAGTTTGATAAATATTGTGAAGATTGGCTAAAAATCTTAGGACTAGTTTGCAAATATATGCAAATTATCATATATTTGAGTGGGTGTGGCTAAATGGTCCAAAAGGCAATTTTCTATAGTTTCAGCATTGGAATCAAGCTAAAAAAAAAAAAAAGAAGTAGAAATTTCTTTCTACATCCTATTTTCCAAGAGATATGCTTGTTTTTGTGTGCAAAAATATGAAAGCACCCCCCAGTAGCCAATTTGAGGGAGATTGCATTAGTTATTAGTGGGTCACTACCTGAACCTACCATTTTCCTGACAATAGCTCAATGTTAACCCTGTAAAATGCCTGCTGAAAGCTGATTGGTGAAATGTGGATTTTTGATGGTGACCCAATTAATTAAAAAACATGGCCACCATCAAAAATCCACATTACAGATTAGCACATAGATGCAGCATACCAAATCTCAACTCAGTCAGATTTACGGTTCCTGAGAAACAGTTACCTGATCTTAGCTCCACCCCTATATATGACCATGCCCCAAACATCACCTCAGAATCTCCTCCTGCATATGTTTTTCAAGTTTCATGCGAATCCATGCAAGCACACATGAGCTACAACTGTTTGAGTAAACAAGCTCCGCCTCCTTAGAATTGATTTACATGTGGTGGCCATATTGTTTATAAACATCAACATAGTTTTGAACATTATTGAATTTGACACCAAATTTGTGAAGATAGGCCAAAAATCTTAGCACTAGTTTGCAAAAGTAGGTTTTGAATATTATGCAAATTAGCAAAAAAATCTAAGTGAGTGGATGGTTCTTGAGGTTTTTTTATTTGGAGAACTCAAGGAATCAGTGGCAATAAGAATTTTGCTCATAGTTCATGAGATATGGACCAAAACATATACACTTGTGCTCTAGTGCCACCATTCCCATCTTTCTTGCCTGAGTAGCAAGTAGGGAGTGCTATGTGTTTCATGTCTCTATGACTTGCAGTTTAGTCTGTACAATTTGTTTTATGGAAAAAGAAGTAGTAGTTTCTAACAATTACAAGAGGGTTCCAGCACCTTCAGTGTTTGGACCCCTAATAATAATAATAAGAGAAAAATCCTAACAAAAACAATAGGGTTACAAGAACTTCGTGCTTGAACCCCTAATAATAATAGTAATAAGAAGAAGAAGAAGAAAAAAGATGACGACATCCTTATTGTACATTGTTAGTGATTTAATAAATATTCTATAAACAAATCTTCTATAAATAGGTTTATATTGAGTGAACAAAAGTAACAGCACGTATCCAATTTTTACACAGAGACTTACGTTACCTGTACAATCGTTACTGTGTAATGCGTTACTGTATTCTAATTACTTTTCCTGATAACGCAGTAATGTAACGCATTACAGTTACCAATGTCAATAACATTATGTTACTAGTGTTACAAATGTAGTGTTTAAAAATTAATTCAAATGCATTTAAAAATTTTGCGTGGCAGCATCAGTTAACGAGTATGCGCTTTAATCAATCATCGGAGAACGCGAGCTAAAATGGATGCAGAGTGTGGTGGTTGTTTCTTCAACTGGAAATACAGACATTATTTTGATTTCATTAAATAAAAACAAAAATATTACTGTTAAATGCAAACTGTATGCAGTTCCTAAAGAACTTTCTAGCGCTCTTAACTCGATGAGCAGTTTAAGCAAGCACTTAAGCAGAAAGCATTCCATGACAAAACTCGTCGCCAAGGAGGATGCCCGTGCCCAAGAAGAGAGCGGCCCAACCAAGCCTAAACAGGTTAAATTGAATTTTTCTTCAGGATCTGGAGGGAAAGTAACTTCAGAACAAGTGAAGAGGGGCGTAGCAGCGTACGTCGTGGAGGAAATGCTGCCTTTGTCCACTGTGGAATCGCAGTCATTCAGAGACATACTTGCGATGATGCCCGTGACGGACAGGTCTACCTTGCAGGACCGAAAGACATTTGCAAGGTACTTAGATAAACGTTATGCTGAGATGGAGCATGAACTTAGAAAAACATTCGAGCGTCTAGAGCATGTCTCCACAAACGCAGACATTTGGACTAGTAATAATAAAAGCTTCCTTGGGATGACGCCCATTGGATTAATCCTGTGTCTTTTAGCCGTGAAAAAGCTGCCATAGCCTGTAAAAGAATTAAAGGAAGGCATACATATTGACAATTTATTCTTCCCCCTCACCTGAGCTGTGCTGTGATTTAATATCACGTAATGATGTAGAAAAATGTCTAACAACCAAACATGAATCCAAAACTATATACAGAAGTGTTCTCGTGAAGTGCTTGGGTTTGTGGACTAAAGCAAGTCGCTCAACAGTGGCCTCGGAGCTAGTTGAGGATGTAATCAAAAGAAAACTCATTGTTGCCACAGCAACGAGACTGAATTCATTCCATGATGCACTGTCATGTATCTCTCAAATCGCACTTACAGATTTAAACACCCTTCGCAATCAAATGGGGATAAAATGCATCACAGAATAGGAGTATCTTTTCCTGAAGGAATATTGCACAGTGTAACACGCGTAGTTTCTATATGCGAGCTTCACAGTTCTTACCGCGCGCTGGCTCGTGGGTTCTTGGCTTTGTTGCAAGGAGGACACTGACAGAGAGCTCGGGAGATCATAACACTTGATTTATTAAACATAAAGAGGTGAACATCGTGAATTAGCCACATCCAATTACACATCTCTCTCTCTCTCTACACTCTCACCACAGCGCGCAAACCATTCTCTCCTGCGATCCTAATCGCGGGTGTCTGTTCTCGCGATATTACCTCTAGATCTTATTTAAAGTTATAGAATATTAATTTTAACCTTAAATTTCACTCTCTACATAATACTTCCTTACCCAACAAGAAATGTCCTCATTTCTATAACAGAATCCATATACTTATATAGCACAAAACAACATGTATACATCTATAACATTCAAAACAATGTTATCCCAAAATCAGTATCAAAAGGGCCAACACTAACAAAAACATGTTTAGCAATAATGAAACATAAATCAGATAGGCCTATAAGGAATCAGTATATAAAAAAAACTCTGCATCAAGATTCCTATTGTTACATGTATTAACCCTGTACATAAACAAAGAAATAAGTACAAATAAGTACAAGTAAAAAGAACACTTAGTAAATCAGTAAAGTGCAAAATCCTTCAAATGATAAGGCAATCGACGTGTCCTGGGAAGGACATCCTGAGTGGACACTGGAGTATCAGGTGATTCAGAAACACCTGTTGACAGTCCAGCTTCAGGTGTGCTCAGTGCTGGAAGCAACAGTCCAGAGTCCGAGCCCTGCACATTTTCCATAGGGCAGGAAGGTTGTAGGGTTCCAGGCAGTTGCAATTGGGGGTGAGGTTGCAACTGAGTCAACGGTGGTGTTTCCAATGGAACCTGAGGTGTGGGGAGTCCCGGTGGCACAGATGTAATGTGGGGTGGGAGGAGTCCAGACAAAGTGTTCAGAGTGTTTGGCTGAACAGGGGAGGAAGGGAAGGTAAAGGTATGGGTGTTCTTTGGGTCAGTGATGTACGGATTCATGCGATTGTAATGAATGATTTTTGCTTTCGCATGAGGTCTAGATACATCCCGAACTTCAAAATTAACAGGGGTGGAACTACCAAAGGGGCATATTGGTTGCAAAACCTCGTATGGGCCCACCCAACATGTTTACAGTTTGTTGTGGCGGTGGGCAGGATCATTCACTAACACCAAGTCACCACTGTTATAAGGAGTGTACTTCAAATGACGATCATAGTTCAGGCGTTATTGGTCTTGAGCCCTGTCTCGGAAAGCAGTCGCAGAACGATAAGCACAGGTGAGTCTCTTGCCAATTTGTTAGCATATGCCGCTGGTGTGCCCGCTGTTGCTGAACTGGAATCATTATTGTCCTGGAGTAGTGTGTCCAAGGGAACGCAGGCTTCCCGGCCATGAGCCAGAAAGAAGGGTGTCAGTCCTCTGCTAGTGTGCTTAGTGGTGTTATAAGCCAATGCAACCTGCGGGAGGTGCTCATCCCACTCCGTACCTGAGTCAAAAAGATGTTTGGAAAGTTTTTAGAGTGCGATTAAAGCGCTCAACAGCTCCGTCACACTGAGCATGATAAGGGGACGTACGGAGCTTCTTGACTGACAAGTTACAAAGGTGCTTTATGAGGTCAGATTCAAACTGTCTGCCTTGATCCGAGTGTAGGGCCTCAGGGACACCATGTTGTGGAATGTAGTGGTCAAAGATGCAACCTGCCACTGAGACAGCTGTCTGATCTTTTAACGGATAGAGATTGACAAACTTGGTGTACAGGTCCATCATTACTAGTACACAGCGGTTACTCTTGGTTGAAATAGGCAACTCTTATGTCTGCGGCCACTATTTGGAATGGACGGTCAGGAGAGATAGGAATGAGTGGTGCCTGCGGTCAGGGCACAGGAGAACACCGTGACCGGCAAGCCGTACATTGGGAGCAATGTTTGGCAATGTCTGAAGACATATAAAGCCAGTAAAAGGACCGCATAGCTCTGTCCAACGTTTTTGCCAGACCATAATGACCCACTGATGGGTGTCCATGGATATGACTGAGTATTTCAAGAATCAACAATGTAGGAATGACCACTTGCAGGGCATTATCACCAAAAGAGTTGTGTAAGTGGCTGCATAACACCCCATTGTGAATGGTGAGGCGACTAAACTGTGTTTACAGTTTTCTGAGTTATGGGGAAGCATCACGTAGCCTCCATAAGGGTGGTCTACGCCCTGTTTCTATCCAAGAGAAAACAACAACTAAATCTGGATCTGACCTTTGTTTGTCCATCACATCCCAATCACTTTGGATTAGAACAAGATTTGATGTTGTGTGACTTGGAACAGGTGTGGGCAAAAGAACATTTTTGTTCATGGACAATGTTTGGATGTGTGCTGACACCAGTTTCGCTTGCAAAGGTATTGATGTAGTCTGATTTGCTACTGAAATGGTGGACACATCACCCCGAGAGCAACTATCAGATTCCACAGGATTAGTGTCTGGCCGCCTAGACATGGCGTCTGCATTAAGGTGTTTAGCTCCATCACGATGAATGACATGCCAATCATAAAGGTCCAATTCTATGGCCCAAAGAGCTCGTCTACCCGTAGGGTCATGATCTAAAGGAAGTTTCTTAAGACCAACCAGACGCTAATGATCTGTAATTATAGTGAACGGGTAACAAGCAAGATAGTGTCGGAAGTGGTGAACCAACCACACGATAGCATACAATTCTCGATTGAAAGTAGACCATTTTCTTTCTGAAGCAGACAGCACATGACTGGCGTATGCAATGACATGCTCTTTTCCTTCCACCTGTTGTGAAAGAACAGAGCCCATAGAATGAAGGGAAGCATCTGTGTAAAGGAGGAAAGGAGCTGAAAGATTTGGAAAAGCCATAATTGGCGATGAAGTCAGCGCCTGTTTCAGGACACTGAAAGCTTCATTTGCTTCTACTGACCAAGAGAATGATACTCCCTTGTGTGTAAGATGGTACAAGGGTTCAGCCGTGCGTGCAAAGTGTCTAATGAATTGACGATAATAAGAACACAGACCCAGAAAAGCCCTGACCTGTGTGGCTGATGTTGGGATTGGCCATGTCTTAACTTTATCTATGTTAGACGGGTCTGGCTCAACAAATGCACTGGAAACACGGTGACCCAGAAAAGTAACAGAGGAGCGTGCTAGATGGCACTTGGATGGCTTAAATTTTAGATCAGCCATACGAAATCGCTGGAAAACTTCACGTAAGTGCTGTAGGTGCTGTGGGAAATCGGCACTGTAGATGATATCATCTAAGTAGATCAAACAAACGCTTAAGTGCAGACCCCGAAGCACAAGTTCCATTAAGCGCTGGAAACTGGGCGGTGCGTTGGAGATGCCCATTGGCATTATATGGAATTGAAATAGCCCAGTACCAGTAGAGAAAGCAGTCTTTTCTTTGTCATTCGGGTTGAGTGGTATTTGCCAGTAACCAGCTGTCAAATCAATAGTGCTAAACACTCTGGCTCCAGAAAGCCTATCAAGGGTATCATCCACCCAAGGAAGAGGGTGTGAATCTTTAATTGTAATATCATTGAGGCGTCTGTAATCGACACAGAATCGGTGTGTGCCATCCTTTTTGTATATTGGATCATGTGTATTGCCAGTGACTGAGAAAAGCTGAACTAATGGGCATCCAGCATCAAGAGAGACTTGTTTGTTAGTCGGGTTAACAACTCGAACCATGCCCCTCCCTTTTTGAACTGAGGTCAGTGTTCGAGTGACACCTAAGGTCACAACTGGAGGAGGCTGTGGTTCCAGTATACCCACATATGTGTCAGTGAAAGGATTCACTATGCCATTATCTCTGACAGAATTTGGGATTACCATCTCTGACATAGGTGGAACAGTCACCTGAGCAACACTGACTGCCAAACTTTGTACTGGAATCAGTGACTGGGGTGGCGAAAGCGGCACTAAAGTGTTATATAGTTGTAAACGTGCATGCGGTATGTCAACGGTAACGTTGTGCTCAATTAGGAAATCCCATCCTATGAGAACAGGATGTGTAGCGGTGCGGTACATGGGAAAATGTGACATCTCCATTATGTATGGGAGCTGTCACAGAGCCAAGTATGTCCAATAGCTGTCCAGTAACTGACGACGCTAACACAAACGCCTTGCTGATAGAATGAGTGGACAAAGCTGGAATAGATCTACGACAGTCATCTGTAATGAGAGATAGGCCTGACCCTGTATCCACCAGTAGAGTTCAGTACCGGCCAGTGCAATTTGAATAAAAGGTGTGGGTGGAATAGAGTTAAAACCAACTGTATCAGAGTGGACCATTATTGGGGATGAAGCTGGCATTTGGTCCCCAATGACAGCTTCTACTCGTTTCCCTGATGTGGCCTTCCCCTTGACTGAGAGAAGTGTACATGTCGTGTGGGGGAGGTGTAATACCTTGGTGAACTATAGGAATGAGGAGGTGGCGACAGAGAGCTATGTCTGCGATAACTGGAATGTCTGTACTGTGGACTGGGTGAGCGAGCATAATGGGCTCTATGTTCACGGTAGAGATCAGGCCGGCGCTCCCGTGAAGGCGAGCGGCCAGACCTGGAGTTTCCATAATGATGTCTGTGGGGGGTGTATTGGTCAGATTGTGTGGTGTGAGGAGTGTGTGACTCACGACTACAGGAAGAATTAGAGTAACTACAATGTCTTTGGCAGGAGGAGTCATCATTTGGGGGTGGTTGATCATGTTCGGAGTGGCCATGGTGGTGTCGTGGAGAACAACTGTTGTCCCGAGGGTGTTGTCGTCGACCTCTGTGTGTGTTGTGCGGTACAGCAGCAGTCTCGATGGTGATGATGATCATCCCAGCCAGGCTGGCGATGGCGTGCTGCGATGTCGTAGTCCACGGCTGCACAGGTCTGACATGGAGAATGTGTGGAAGATGTCACCTCATCCTGAAGACTGGAAATCCGCTGCGGAAGCTGGTCCACACGTTCATCCGTCATAGATGAGACTGGCGTAAGGCATGCAAGTCAGTTCGGAGTTCAGCTATGGCTGATGCCAGTTCAGTGATGTGGGTTGCTGTCACTGTGTTAGCCGATGGTTGTTGATTCACCATCACAGGCATAACAGCTGAAGGGTTAGCAACACTGATGGCCAACTGAGCACGTTCACATTGAGTGGCCACTTTCAAAGCATTGTCCAAAGTCACAGCGCCATGCTCATGGATTTTCAGTTGAAGCGATGGGTCTAAACCAGTCACAAATCTACGAAACATTTCGCAGTATGGTGCTGCTGCATCATATTGGGGAAATGCTTCAGTCACTAAATTCGTGAGCTCAGCAGCATAGACTTCAAGAGGTTCCTGTGGTTTACGTGGACGTGCATTCACAAATGTCTGAAATGTGGCCAAAAATGTTGTACGGCCAAAAACGTGAGAAAAAAAACAATACAAAAACAGTATCAACGTCTCTGCAGGTTAAACTGCGATATCCACATCTTTCAATACGGAAAAAAAAAAACAAGTGTCCCAACAAAAACAAGCCAACCAGCGCTGCCACCAATGTAACGCGCGTAGTTTCTATATGCGAGCTTCACAGTTCTTACCGCTCGCTGGCTCGTGGGTTCTTGGCTTTGTTGCAAGGAGAACACCGACAGAGAGTTCGGGAGATTATAACACTTGATTTATTAAACATAAGGAGGTGAACATCGTGAATTAGCCACATCCGATTACACAGTGCGCGTCATCTCTCTCTCTACACTCTCACCACAGCGCGCATTCTCTGCTGCGATCCTAATCGCGGGTGTCTGTTCTCGCGATATTACCTCTAGATCTTATTTAAAGTTATAGAACATTAATTTTAACCTTAAATTTCACTCCCTACAGCAGTACTGAAGCCCCTCGCCACTGCCCTGGATATCTTAAAAGGTGAAGATCACTGCTATTACGGCACCATCCTACCAACACTGGAAGGTCTCATGTCCAAAACCTTGGCACTTCAGAGTGGGCTTTCCGCGATGACATCTGGTCTGCCAGAAGCGATTGTACAGGTAACGTAAGTCTCTGTGTAAAAAGTGGATACGTGCTGTTATTTTTGTTCACTCAATATAAACCTATTTATAATATATTCGTTTATAGAATATTCATTAAATCACTAACAATGTACAATGTAACAATGCAAGGCTTTATTTGTTAACATTATTCAGAATGTATGCATTAATTAATCATATGTTTATTTAAACAATTAATAAAACAACTTTATATATAATTTTTTCCATGCGTTTTTTTATATATAGAATGTTTAATGAGAAATGTTAACCATGTGTAACTTACTATAAAAGCAACGAATATTGAACTGCATCATTATTATATGAACAATAATTAGGAGGGGGCAGATCGCACCTCTGTAACTTAATGTACTCAGGTTGATTCAGTCATATTAAAAATTTGACTTGACTTGTATAAAACCAGTTAACTCAGATTTTGAAATGGTACAAATAAGGAAAGAATTCAAATTTAATTATAATGCACACATTGCTGTGTTTTATCTTTCATACTGAAAAATTCTTTGGATTGATTGATTACCTTCTGTATTTTATTCTTACAGGCCATAAAAGCGCGATTCAGCTCTGTCTTGGACAATAATAATGCACTTTTGGCGGCTGCCACTTTACCCCGGTTCAAGACACGCTGGATTAAAGATGAGGAGAGAAGAAACCCTGTGAAGTCACTGCTGACTGCAGAATGTCAAGCTCAACGGTTTGAGGGCCCCACTGTGGAGCAGAAACCTTCTACCTCCAATGACAATGATTTTTTTGTGTTTGAAGATTAGGTTACGTCTTATTCTTCCGAGACAGAAGTCATGGAGTACCTCAAGTCTTCTGGATTAGAGCTAGACATTCTTAACAAATTTCCAAACATTAAAGGCATCTCCCTCAAATACAACACTGCAACACCATCGAGTGCTCCAGTGGAAAGACTTTTTAGTTTAGGGAGTCTTGTGCTGACCCCAAAGAGAAACAGACTTTCCAGCAAGCTATTTGAGAAACTACTTCTGATGAGATACAACTGCTCCTTTACTGACAAGTAAAAATGAATTTGTACCGTGGAGAAGTGGAGAAAAGCTTTCACACTGCAGTACATGTACACTGAAAAACAGCTTTAAGCATTCACATATGCACTGTATTTTAATCATTACTCTTTTTGAATGTTGAATCAGAAACATTTTCATATTAAGTTTTTTTTCTGTCTTTAATGTTCACAGAAAGTAAAGATATATAGCATACTCATACATCCTAGCAAGTAATGTATGAATATAATACATTGTACAGACACATTTAAAGACACAATTTTCATTGTTAGGCAGGTTTCTATGAAGAATGTTTAGTTTTATTTCTAGAGATTGATTACATCTTTAAGTCAAGTTGCAGTTTTTATACTTCTGTAATATTTTTCAGTCAAAATTAAATTACTGAAAGAACTGAATTTCACTTTGTAGTTTTTTACGTTTGATGTGTTCAAAGTAACTTGAAAGTAAAGTAATTAGTAATCTGATTACTTTTGACATGTAGTAATCAGTAATGTAATCAAATTGTGATTTTAAAGTAGTAATTAGTAATTTGTAGTGGATTACTTTTTTTGAGTAACTTACCCAACACTGAATATTACATACGTCTGTACTGGGTTACTTTGTTACTTTGAGCACATGATGTGGAGATAGTAAGTGAAACAATATTCATGTGGCAAAACCAATATTTACTAATGTTGTTGTGTCAGATGGTTTGCTCTGTAGGCTCATGCATTGTTTAATGCTACAAATTAGCCTCTGAGTCAAACCCATTGTAGATTATTATTATTTTAAGCTGTTTGATGTTAACATGGGTATATTATTTAATATCATTTGTTTTCCAGATACTCGGTATTTAAATAAGGCAGTGTATTGTAAATTATGTCCAGCTTTGTCCCAGGGAACAAAGTATAAAATGTTAAAAATGTTTGATGCCAAATTTAAATTTTAAATTAAATAGTTTGCATAAGGGGAAAAGACGGACGTATGATGAGATACTGCTCAGAAATCCAGCTGAACTCACTGATCAGACCAAGCTAAGAACTATCGGAACATGGCCTGATATTTTAGTGAGCACACTTGATTGGCATCTCACAGGACCTCCAGCCTGCTAAACCCATAAATACAGGGAACCTAAATGCAGCATTAGCTGCCGATATTAGCTACTATGATATTTAAACTCCCTGTGAAATTATTTACTCGTAATCCAGTGCAAATCTACAGATAGGTGTGGGTCTAACATAATAAAATTATCTTTAATTTGCTTTATGTATTTATTGTTACAAAATTTTTGTTACAGAAATCACACATTTCTGCATATGATGTGGTGATATAAATGTAAAGGGTAAAAGTACATACTGTATATAGTACTGTAAATGACAAATCTATGAAAACATACAATTAGCACTACTGGTGTATCATACTATTGTATGGTTGAGGTTACTGTGTAAAAACACGTTTGCATAAAATGAATTTCAGGGGAGAAGGGCCTTAGTCAGGGAAGTTCAATTCAATTCAATTCAATTCAATTCTATTTTATTTGTATAGCACTTTTAACAATGGACAGTGTCACAAAGCAGCTTTACAGAAATATATAATTTCTGGATATAATTTAATGAACAACTGTGTTAATTAACAGGCCAGTACAATGCTCGGGTGGGAAGCATTGCTGCTTCACAGCTCCAGTGTCCATGGTTCAGTCCTGAGCTGTGTGTAGTTTCACATATTCTCCTTGTGTGTGCATGGGTTTCCTCCAAGTTACCTACAGAGTGGCAGTGGTAGCTCAGTGGTTAAGATGTTGGCCTAGTGATCAGAAGGTCATGAGTTCAAACCCCAGCACGTCCAAGCTGCTGTTGCCACTGCTGAGCCCTTGAGCAAGGTCCTCAGCTTTATAAATTAGATAAATGTAAGTTGCTCTGGATAAGGTCATCTGCCAAATTCTGTAGGGGTGTGTACATGCTGACCTGCTCACTATTTTCCTTTTGCTCAGCTTTCTCCTGCCTAGTTTACATGAGGTGTAACACTATGACTGAATGGATTCTGAATGGATTGTTTATAATAATAAGTATTGTTTACAATTTTACAGGTCTTCTTGAGCTGGTTACTAGACTAATTCGTGAGGGATTTATTATGGGTTTTGCAGTTACATGAACATCAATACTGTGTGGATGAGTTTGGCCAGGGGAATCCAATCTTATTCATAAAGGATTAGTGTGGCTGAAGGTTTTCATTCCAAACCAACAGGAGCACACCTGCTATAAAAACCATTGCCACACCCACCCTTTGCTGAAAACTTGGGAATATTTTAGGTTGAGTTTCGCACAATCATGGATGGGAAATTTAATGTAGCCATTTACTGGCATGTTTTTAGTGGGAGGGATTCGTAGAACCCAGAAGAAACCCACATGGACACAGGAAGAACATGCAACACTATGTACAGATAGTCCGAGGTCATTTTCAAACTGAGGAACCGTGGATCTGTGAGGCATCAATGCTACCCACTGCAGCACCATACAGCACCTGACCAATTCCTTGGCCCAAAGTAAAAGAATAAATTTCCTTTTTCTTTAAGACAGGGGTTCCCAGACTTTGGTAGCCAGATGGAGGAAAAAAAATTCACGGGCCACAGACTGACTGTAATGATACAATTTATCATCACTAATGCTGCATTTTTGTTCACCTCAGTAGGTGGGTTTTACGCACTTCATGCTGAATGCTTGATTGAGTTGTGTAAAAGATTTCATTCACAAATTAATAAATTAAATGGGAGCAGTGATGTTCCTGGGGGTGAAGAATTGCTGTCAAGTCAGCTGTAACTCTTGTTGTGGAGACTCAAAGCATGGCGCAAAAGTGACTGACAGTTACAGTGCATCCAGAAAGTATTCACAGCGCTTCACTTTTTCCACATTTTATGTTACAGCCTTATTCCAAAATGGATTAAATTCATTATTTTCCTCAAAATTCTACAAACAATACCCCATAATGACAATGTGAAAGAAATTTGTTTGAAATCTTTGCAAATTTATTAAAAATAAAAAATGAAAAAAAATCACATGTACATAAGTATTCACAGCCTTTGCCATGACACTCAAAATTGAGCTCAGGAGCATCCTGTTTCACTGATCATCCTTGAGATGTTTCTACAACTTGATTGGAGTCCACCTGTGGTAAATTCAGATGATTGGAAAGGCACACACCTGTCTATATAAGGTCCCACAGTTAATAGCGCATGTCAGAGCACAAACCAAGCCATGAAGTCCAAGGAATTGTCTGTAGACCTCTGAGACAGGATTGTATCAAGGCACAGATCTATGGAAGGGTACAGAAAAATTTCTGCAGCATTGAAGGTCCCAATGAGCACAGTGGCCTCCACTTCCATAAATGGAAGAAGTTTGGAACCACCAGGACTCTTCCTAGAGCGGGCCGCCCAGCCAAACTGAGCGATCAGGGGAGAAGGGCCTTAGTCAGGGAAGTTCAATTCAATTCAATTCAATTTTATTTTTATAGTGCTTTTAACAATGGACATTGTCACAAAGCAGCTTTACAGAAATAAATGGATTCACAAAAAAATATATTGTAAATATTTGAATTTATCACTGTGAATTTATCCCTAATGAGCAAACCAGTGGCGACGGTGGCAAGGAAAAACTCCCTGAGATGATAAGAGGAAGAAACCTCGAGAGGAACCAGGCTCAAAAGGGAACCCATCCTCATCTGGGTGCAACGGATAGTGCAATTATAAATAAATCCCTGCTATTATTGTGCGCTATAAGGACAAGTAGTGCAATTGTGCAACCAATAAATTCATCACAGTTTCCGCAAGAAGTCTGGTTGGTTAAAATCTATCCACTGTCCACTGATGGAGTCCTGAGTACGAAGCTGCTCGTGGCAACCGCAGCCCCAAATCCACTACAGCAATCGCAGTCCCAAGCCATTACAGTACAGCTCCCCATATGTGATCCTCAAGCCATCTCCACAGGCCCCAGGTGGCACAATCCCTAGCAATCCAAACAGTTCTTCAGGCTGTCCATATGGGGCCACCCCCAGCAGCAGCGAGCGAACTCAACCGATGAGAACTCCAACCAGAAGTAGGGCATCAGGATGGGTCAAGCAGCGAGGAGGAGCAGAAGGGGCATCAGGATGGGTCAGGCAGTGAGGAGGAGCAGAAGGGGTCAGCATCACTGGCATCTCAGAAGTAGCATGTGTAGCTCGCCAGGGAGCGAGGGAGAGAGAGAGATGGAGAGAGAGGAAGAGATTGTTAGGTAAGCTTTGTCCTCTAATGGTTAAGTACAATGTACTTTGTGTGCAGAGTGCAAGCAGGGACTCCGGCAAGACTAGCTATGACAGCATAACTAAAAGAGAGTGCCAGAAGCAAACACAGACATGAGGGCACCCTGGGACATAAGGCAGCCAGCCACTCCACCGTCGACAAACCTGAGTGAACGTGTGAGAGTGGGGGGGCGACAGCATCCAAACATCCCAGTTCACCACAACACTCTATGCCTGTGAACCCTCCAGACCTGCCCCTGTACCTAAGAAAAAACTATTCACAAAAGGCTTGACTAAACAAATA
>CM040988.1:9697458-9727532 GCA_022985145.1 Pangasius djambal | reverse complement strand
GAATCATCTTTGGGCAATCCTCCAGGAGGCTTGGAGTAATATATCAAGTCAAATGTTTGAACAAACTGACTGCTCGGATGCCTAGTGTTGTCCCTTATTATCAATGCAAAATGGTCACTAACTAAAGAGGATTTATGCTGATATTGCCCAAAAACCCTATTTTGTTCAGGCGTTTCCAAACTTTTGGAGGGCAGTGTATATGCTTAAAACAATTGCAGCAGAAATACAAATAGCACAGCTTAATAACATGCTTTGTATGAAATATTGATTCAAAAAAGTACAAGAGTGTTTTCACAGTAATTTATTCAATTGTTTATATAGTCATCTATTACAGAAAAAGTAGCTGCTAACAGAGCCACCCCGATTCTTCCTCCATATTTAATGTCCCTGAAATGATTTTCTTTAGCTAGAGCAGTGACACTGAAGTGATTCTCTTGGTGCATAAAATTATATTATATGTAATTCTTATCATGGAACATGCATCATCCACACATAAGCATTTATAAGTATGTGCAATATTAATTGGTCAATAATACGCTAAAACATAACTGATAATATGCCTCTTGTTGAAATAGTACACATTTTCACAACTCTTCCACACTTGGGTGTTACTAATAGATAATTGTCCAAATATCTGTACATATGAAAGGGGTTTTTAGAATTTCTTTAAATTATATGGACTTTGCCTTTTAAAGTGGTTGTCCTTTAACTGTATGGATTGAATGACAACATGTCAACAATATGATAGAGATTTTTTGTTCAATTGCATTCAACGTGCAAAAGTTCAAAGTTGTGCCCTTGCTGTCTTTCGTCATACACTGTTTACTTACAGTAAACGTATGGTCACTAACCCATTTCAGATATTTCACTTCAAACAAATCTCTTCAAACAAATATCGCCCACACAGGTAATAGGCTTTTGGTAATTTACATCAAGAGAAAACACCCAAGTAATCATTTTCTTAAGAGTTTGCACAAATACAACAGCGTAGTCGCATTTATTAAAGCAAGGACCTATTGCAAGAGATGAAATTATTTCCAACTGTATATCACATTTCATATTAATAATTGAATTTAAGCCTCAGTGTCCATCAAAATCCATCTGTATTAATAAATTAGAGAAACACTTGAAGTTTGCGTATTGCTTTTGATGTTTTTTTGGTCAATATTCTTACAAATCTGTAAGATTTGATGTGATGTGATCCTGAGCTGAAGTGAGGTGATTTCAGAGTTAAATGATATCATAACCACAGGCAGACTAGGGTCAGCATTTTAAATCCTGTTATATACAATTACTTGCATAAATATTCATCTCCCTTGAAATTCTCCACATATTGTAGTGTTAAAACCCTTGAACTGAAATGGACTGAACTGAGATTATATGTCAGGAATCTAGATGAAACAGTTTGCAAAATTAGAAATAAATTACAAATAAAAATAAAACAAAAAGTTGCGATTGCATAAGTGTGAAACCCCAAATTTGTTCTGGTGCAACTGGTTGCCATCAGAAGTTGATTGGAGTCCAGGGTTTATTAAAGAACATACCGAAACAAACATGGGGAAGACCAGGAATCTGTCAAAGCAAGTAGCAATTCAAGTTGCTGAAAAGAGTATCAGTCAGGGTTTAGTTATATGAAATATCCCAAACTTTGAACATCCTGTGGATCACCACTATATCCATTATTAAAAAAAATGGAAAGAAGATGGGACAACCTCGAATCTGCTTGGAGGAAGCCATCCAGCAAAGTGACTGGGTAAGAAGGGCATTAGAGAAGCAACCAAGAAGGGTAACTGTGAAGGTGCTGGAGAGATGGGATAAGCTGTTCACAGGACAACCATAGAGTTTTGAGAGGAAACAAAATCCATGTAAGTTGCCAAAAGGCATGTTGGAGACTCAGCAAATGTGGAAAAAGGTTCTCTGATCAGATGGGACCAAAACTGAAATTTCTGGCTCAGGCACAATGCACTACATTTGGCAGAAACCAAAAATAATGAAATAATAAATGTAATGTAAAATTTATTTGCATGTCGAAAATAAATGTAATAAAACTTGAGACTAGAACAGGACAATGACCATAAGCACACTACCAAAACTACACTGGAGTGAGTCAAAACCAAAAATCTGAATGTGTTAAAATGAACCAGACATCTCCAAGAAGAGTTGCAGCTGTAAGTGCAGCCAAAAGTGCTACTATGTGTTAGTAGCAATATAGTTACACAACTCATGGGGACTCATGGGGGCCTATGGGGAAAAGTTTGAATATGTCTGGGTTCATGCCACATTTATACAGGGTTTATATACAAAAAAGCTGTCACCCTTTCGCTCAAACCAGAATCACTAAGCTTATGGTTCTGTGGACTGTCCTTTTGTGTAATTTATACTTTGATTGGTCAATGTGTGCTTAGTTTAATTTTTTGTTTTAAAAAAAATCTAACTTTTTTGTTTCTCCTCCTAACTAATTTTGGGAAAAATGACATAGTAAATAATCCACATGGTTCATGTTTGTTATAATGTATATGTGACTGAGTCCATAACATAACATCTGTTGACGTATGACAGATCAGCCCTGTTATACATCAAATCTAGGGGGTGTATAACTGTAATCACCTGACATGACTGTCACCGACAGGCTGTGATTCTACTGTGCTGGGCTCATTAAGGCTGATTAGATTGAACCCCTTAGGGTTGTGAGATATGTATTGCAAAAATAAAAAAAAAATAAAAAAACGCATTAAAACTTGAATGCAGCAGCAACACAATATGTATGTGAACTCCATATTTATTTCTCAGGCATAAGATATAACCAACACACCAAAGACATGCAGACCTTTTTGTATCTTTAATGCAGATCTGGAAGCTTACACACAGGGGGAGTTGTACTCCGTCTCAGACTGGTCACCTGAATGAAAGAATCAGTAAGTGGAAGCAATACAGTCACAGTAACCGAGTATAAATCCCACAACCCAGGAAAATCTTACTTGTTTGGTAGTAATCATAAACTTTGATCACCGCCGGCTTGAGATTCTTGACGGGAAGCACCTGTTGAATGTGTAGCTTAAAGCTCATTGGAATATACCGTGGGAGCTGTTGGAATAAATAAAGCATACATGTTTTTTTTTTTTTTTTTTTTAGAGTGGATGTACAGCAGATGTGTGTAATAGAGGTGGTAATTAATGTTATGTAAAGATTTCTAAACTGTGTTCTCTTCTTACCTCTTTTATATATATGATAATATGGTCATCTTTGGAATCAACTCGTTCCACCAAAAAAATATTCTTCAGCTTAGAAAACACAGTATTTACTCCTCATTAGTAAATTAATAATTGAACAGCGTACATAAATGCATTGGCATGTCTATTTAGGTACAGACACACTGATTTTTTTTTAGCAACAGAATATTTGCTTCTCCTTACTTCACCAGCATCTGCTGTGAACCCTGATAAGAGTTTTATGTCCACTATGACCATGTTAGTGCTGTTTAGTGTCCCATTATATCTGAAATTTTAAACAAACAAACAAACAACAAAGTTAGTTAATAACAATGAAAGGATATTTACTCATTAATTGTAAGACATCTGGTAATTAATTTACTGCTTTTTTTGCCCAGTTGGTACACCAGGAGCCTATCTCACCAAGCAGATTTAACCTAGCCTGGGTTCCTGACTCAGTTCTCACTTGTCAAAACCTAAAGCCTAGTGCACACTACACAGATTTAGCCCAGATTATCCAGCCACTCACTCATTTTTGTGCTAGGCAACTACATCTTCCAGCTTGGCATCTACTCGCACAGCAACTGGCCATGTAGTGCACACTGTCCAGCAAAGGAATTTTCTCAGTCTGAAGGGATCACTAAGGCTCTGATATTTTCAAGCATCTTTGATTTTCTAAGTGATGAATCGCATAGTGTGAACCACTCTGTGATTAGTGCAAATACAACAATAATAAACAGCCAATGAGAGCCTGAAGAGGAAATCAAATTTATCTGCTCTCCATCGCAGCAGATCTCTGAATCCAGTTTATCATCCATCTATGTATTTGTGTATTTTGGCATAACATACCAAATGGTTGTCAGGAACAGCAAAAATAATAACAAATACATCATCATTCCTGATGGTGCACAGTATAAAAATAGCTACTCTTCTTTTCTCTGTACACTGCCTGCAAATCCCCAAATTATATTTTCTCCACATTTTCTCATATTTAATATTTTTCTTGTTTCTGTACAAAAGGGTGACAGTCACATGATAAACATGAAAGTCACATTTACTTTCAGGAGAGAACAGGATTTGTGGATCAGGTGTGCTTTGGCAGAGATCTCACCAGGTAAAAGATTGTATAGTGTGTGAGTCTTGTCTGTAAGTGATCACGTAGTGTACACACGCTACAACACCAACACACAAACAATTCAAGTCATGTAGTATGACTGGGGGCAGCGATGTTTACCACAAGGTTAAAGCAGTGCTATGTCATCAAGACACTATTTAAGAGCTAGCCCGTTCTGCATGTTTCTAAATCCAGCATTTATCTAAATCAAAAAAATTATTTTGCCTTTGGTCGTCCTTTGAAAAAGATGTGAGAAAACATGTGTCATAATGAGGGCTTATCTTATTGAAAAGGTCAGAATAAACTGGGTCAAAGTTGAATTTGAGTGAGCAAAGTTGTGTGAATAGCGGCAATGCTGCCTTCATCAGGAAACAATGACTTCGCTGACAGAAAATGGTTTTGCCACTGACCCTCTGTAGGTGGCGTAAGAAACCGCAGTTAACTCATCTCATGATGCTTATGAACAACTTTACCATCCCGCTTTAGATGATCAGGATTTATGAAGCACAGTGGGATGTGACTTTTGCATCAAAAGCTAATCACATGAGACTTTTCTGCTGCAGAACAACAAATTCTACAACTACAATAAATGTCAAGCCTATAAAGTATTGATCCCAACAAAAAAGTTTTATGTTTTATCTGTACGGACGCCTCCTAATACCCAATTTAGCAGTATGCAATTAGAAATAAACTATGGCACAAGATCTCCTGTGCAATTGTCAACAATGCTATACTATGCTACAGTAAACATTATTTCATTCATTCAGCTTTAGTAACCACATTTATTCTGATCAGGGTCATGGTGGATCCGGAGTCTATCCCGGAAACACTGGGTACAAGGCAAGAACATGCTGGAGGGAATGCCAGTCCATCGCAGGGCACCACCATGCTGCCCATTAGTAAACTATTACCCTTCCTGACAACCCTCCCCAGTTTTATCCGGACTGCAGCAGTGAGAGTGCTGTGGCCTAACCACTAGTCCTCCAGGGACAGAAGTTACCATGGTGATACAACCTGGTAAAAAGTACCTACAGGGAGTCCAGGATAAGAGAAAACGTCTCTAGGTTACGTATGTAACTATGGTTCCCCGAGGGAACGAGACGCTGCGTCGAAATGCTATGGGAACGCCATCAGCGTGACCGCGCCCTGAATCAGGTGTGTAATCAGTCCAAAGGATGGGCGGGACGTCACAGGCGGGGTGACGTAACGACCCGGAAGCTTTAAAGGCACGAGCGGCGGGTGCCAGGCCAGCTTCTGAGAAATGAAGCAAGCGCTGCAGGGATGCCGGAAGTGTGGCACTGACACGCAGCGTCTCGTTCCCTCGGGGAACCATGGTTACATACGTAACCTAGAGACGTTCCCCTTCAGGAACTCGAGCTGCATCGAAACGCTATGGGAACGAGCATGCCCACGCCGCCAGACTTACAAATCCCTGCCTAGTGTGGAAAGGCACAGCTAGGGCAAGAGAACAGAAGAGCCGGGAGTGGCTCGCATATCCAGGCCATAAAACCTGGCGAACATCAGGGGCGTGGACCTTAGAGGTCGCCAGGCTTCTAGTGATATGAGCCTTGACCCCCAAGGGCGAGGGGAGACCAGAGGACTCATAGGCCAAACAGATGGCATCCACGATCCACCGACTGAGAGTCTGCTTAGTAGCAGGAAAACCTCTCCTAGGGGGACCAAAGCACACAAACAATTGGTCCGCCCTTCTCCACAGGGCAGCTCTGTGGACGTGCGCATCCATTGCTCGCACTGGGCACATACAATTAAGCCTCCGATGGTCGGACTCCCGAAAGGGAGGAGGACAAAAGGCCTGCAGTACGACCGGCCGTGGTGTCGAGGAGGGAACTTTTGGTACATAACCCGCTTGAGGGTATAGAAATGCTTTGGCCAGACCGGGCGCAAAGTCTAAATAAGAAGGGGCCACTGAGAGGGCCTGGAGATCCCCAACTCTCTTAAGAGAGGAAATAGCCAAAAGAAAGGCGGTCTTTAAGGTTAAAAGACGGTCAGAAATCTCCTCTATAGGCTCGAAGGAGGGGTTACAGAGAGCCTCTAACACCATGGCCAGGTCCCAAGGAGGGACACGGGATCGCACCGGAGGCCTGAGCCTCAGTGCACCGCGGAGAAAACATGTAACCAGGGGGTGTCTGCCCACGGACTGACCATTGAGAGGGGCGTGGTAGGCTGCAATGGCCGCCACGTTAACCTTCAGGGTGGAGTGGGTCAACCCTGCGGAGAGACAGGCCTGCAGGAACTCCAGCACTGTACCAACTGGGCAGTTAACTGGGTCGAGCCGGCGTTCTCCGCACCAGGAAGTGAAAAGTTTCCACTTCAAGGCATACAGTTTCCTCGTTGAGGGAGTTCTGGATTGGAGAATGGTCTCAACAACCTTGGCTGAGAGACCGGAAGCTATGAGTTGTGCCCCCTGAGAGGCCACACCCACAGCTTCCACAACTCGGGGCGGGGGTGAAAGATGGCGCCCCCCGCCTGTGAGAGGAGATCCCTCCTGACGGGAATCTCCCATAGAGAGCCATCGAGAAAGGAAATCAAGTCCGAGAACGATACTCTGCCCGGCCAGAACGGGGGCTACTAGCAACAGATGGACCCCGTCCCGGCGCACTCTCTCCAGAACGGCCTCGGCCACGTCTGTACCATAGCATCCAGGCCAAGAGGAGCTGGATGAGTCAGAGAGAACCAGAGGGGACAGTGCGATGTCTCCTGAGTCGCAAACAGATCCACCTGAACCCGGCCGAACACTCTCCATATCTGCTCCGCCACCTCGGAGTGGAGCCTCCATTCCCCGGGCATCGGCCCCTGCCTCAACAGGGCGTCTGCTCCCATATTGAGACGGCCAGGGATGTAAACTGCTCTCAGAGAGAGGAGTTTCCCCTGGGACCACACAAGGATCTGGAGCGCCAGCCTGTAAAGGGGGCGCGAACGCAGACCTCCCTGGTGGTTGATATAAGAGACCACTGCTGTGTTGTCGGTGCGCACCAACACGTGGCGATCTCTTAGGTCCAGGAGAAAGTGTTTCAATGCTAGAAACACAGCCAGCATCTCCAGGCAGTTGATGTGCCAAGTGAGATGGCGGCCGCTCCACAGACCGCGGGCTGAGCGGCCACTCATGACCGCTCCCCATCCGGTGAGGGATGCATCCGTCGCTAGCGTTACGCGGCGACAAGGAGCTCCCAACACCGGGCCCTGGGACAAGAACCAAGGTTCCCTCCACATGTCTAAGGCACGTAGGCATCGCCGTGCAACCTTGATCATGCGAAGCGGGTTTCCCCTCAGGGAGGACCCCCTGCAGTTTCTGGAACTGATTTATAGTGAGTGACCAGCCTTCTCTCACTCTCGCAACTACTGTGAGGATCGACTCGATCGGAGCAGGAGACAGACATGCCTGCATCGTGGTCGAATACCACACCACGCCCTGATAGGTGATTCTCTGTACTGGAGAAAGCACACTTTTCTCGGCGTTCAGTCTTAACCCCAGCTCTTTCATGTGGGCGAGAACGACATCTCGATGCCGAACCGCCACCTGCTCCGATCGAGCTAATATCAACCAATCGTCGATATAGTTCAGTATGCGGATGTCCTGGAGTCGCATAGGAGCCAGAGCAGCATCCACACACTTCGTGAAAGTGCGGGGTGAGAGTGCCAGGCCGAATGGAAGAACCCGATATTGTTAAGCTTCACCCCCGAAAGCAAACCTCAGGAACTTCCTGTGTCGGGGAAGGATGGAGATATGGAAATACGCGTCTTTTAGATCAATCGTGACAAACCAGTCCTTGGAGCTGATCTGAGACACGACCTGTTTGATCGTGAGCATCTTGAACTTCAGTCACACGACTGAGCGGTTCAAATGACGCAGATCCAAAATGAGACGCAGCCCTCCACCCTTCTTCGGAACGATGAAGTACCGGCTGTAGAACCTGGACTCTCTGTCAGGAGGAGGGACCACCTCGATGGCCTCCTTCCTCAGGAGAGTGTGCACTTCTTGTTCCATTACCATAGCCTGCTCAGGGCCCACCAGAGTGGGAAGAACCCCGAATTGGATTCAGTAGCCTCTTTCTACAGTATGCAGGACCCACTGAGACACATTCGGCAGAAGTTCCACGCTGCCAAATAGTCTACTAAGGGAATCAGTCTCTCAAGACTGACCTCTGGTGTAATGAGAGCGGTTAGCTCGGTGCCCTGAAGCGACGGACCGGCAAGGGACGGCCGAACTATCTGCTCTGGAAACCTCCGAAGAGGTAGCGAGCCTCCCAGTACTGCTACGTTCCTGGGCGGAAACTGAGAGAAGCGCTCGCCGGAGACCACTGCGCCCTGAAGCACCATGGGTGGCAGGGTTAGCAGATCTCCGGAGTCTAGAAAGGCCTCCACCACAACCTCGACACCTCGGTGTGGAGGTCGGGGGATAAAAGGTAGGCTCCTGTTTTCGCCTCATGTTTCGTCTTTTCGCAAGCTTTAGGAATGCCGTGGCGAAAGCGAAAGCGAAAGTGAAACCACATAAAAGGATCAGTGGATCTGGCGGATGAGGAAGAAGAAAGGGACTCGCCCGTCTCCATTCCCTCCACCAAATCCAATGAGGAGGCAAATTATCATCGGCGCCCTCCACGTCAACCTCCTCGGAGGAATACCGGCGGAGCGCCGAGCCCACTCCCCGGGGAGAAGAAACCCCAAAGCGGGCTTCCAATCCCAGAGAGCGGGCAGTTGATCTGGTGGGTGAGGAAGGAGAAAGGGACTCGCCCGTCTCCATTTCCTCCACGTAATCCATCTGTGAACCCCACGAGTGTAACTGAGGAACGCGAGTGGAGGCTCCCTCCTCGAAGAGAGCCCTCTGGTAGCGAAGGGCACGCAGCGGCAAATGCTCGCAATGCGAGCAGCCGGCTCCCTCGAGAGCCGACTCTGCGTGCTCCGCTCCCAAGCAGACAACGCACAGGCTGTGTGTATCCCCACCCGTAATATAATGCAGGCAGGGAGGAACACACAGCCTAAAACGCTGCCCGCTCTTGCCCTTATGTTTTGTTTTGTCTTTTGCTTTAGGACAGACAATACAAAATAGACAGACAATACACACAGAGCGCTTGCTGAATGACAGAAAGCTGGCACGGCACCCACCGCTCGTGCCTTTAAAGCTTCCGGGTCGTTACGTCACCCCGCCTGTGACGTCCCGCCCATCCTTTGGACTGATTACACACCTGATTCAGGGCGCGGTCACGCTGATGGCGTTCCCATAGCGTTTCGACGCAGCTCGAGTTAGTGAAGGGGAACTAAACTCAAAGATAGCTAGCTAACCAATAAATGCTGCTTCATGAGACAGGCCCCAGTAGCTAGTCCTATAATGGAAATAGCATGCAGTGTTTGATTCAGCTGTAATAAGTCATTAGTTGGTTGTGTTGTACTTGCATAATATTAATGATTTTATAATATTTGAGAATTTTAGTTTCAGATGATTTGCATCAATTGAATGTAATGAGGGACTACTTATAATTTGTTTACAAATCATCTGTCAAAATCAGCCACAAGTTTTCTCATATTAGGTCAAGGTTTCATGACACATTCATTCTTACGTGATGGTGAACTTGAGGGACAAAGTTGCTCCAAATGATTTTGTGCAGTTTCCATCAGTTGTAGCTGTGATGCTCAGTGTACTGGTTTCAGTAGGTGTGGGGACATTGTAGAAAAGTGCTGTCTGCAAGTGGGATAAAAGGTGCCAAACCAGTCAATAAACAGAAAATGTGTCTCTTAAAGCTGCATTGGGTACATCAGTCTCCTCTATCAGTTTTAATAAGAGGAGTGGAACCTGATGTGGTCTTCTGTTGTTCCTGTCATCTTGAATGAGTCTGAACATTCTCCTCTGACCTGCAGAACTGGCACTTAATGGATGTTTTTTTATTTTTCACACAAAAATCTAGCGAGTGTTGTGTGTGAAAATCCCAGGAGAACAAGAGTACGTGTGACGCTTTTAACACGTATTTGTATGATTTTATGTGTTGGGCTTCTGCCACATGATTGACTTGGATAATTGCATGAATGAGCAGGTGTACAGACGTAACTAAAATAAAGTGGATGGTGAGTGTACATATACTGAATGTATATACTTTGCATATACACATATTTTAATTTTTGTCTCTTCTATTTAATATACAGTCCCCTCTGAAAGTATTGGAAAGGACAATTCTTTTGTTTTTGCTATGTAATGAAGACATTCTGGTTTGAGATCAAAAGATGGATATGAGACGATAGATCAGAATTTCTGACAGGTGTTTCTTGTTGCCCAGGTGTGCAGTGTTAGATTGATTGTTGAAACAATTAATAGCTCTGAATCTCTGCTGTTGGTTTCACCTCTGAACACTGCAATTGTTGTTAAAAAAGATAAATCAGTTTATGAAGATGTGAGAGCTGTCTATTGGAGAAAAGCAAGCCATTTTGAAGCTGAGAAAAGAGGGAAAATCAATCAGAGCCTTTTCACAAGCATTGGGCATAGCCAATACAACAATTTAGAATGTCCTGCAAAAGAAAGAAACCACTGGTGTACTAACAACCATACAAGGAATAGGTCGGCAAAGGAAAACAACAGCAGTTGATATAAACATTGTGAGAGATGTGAAGAAAAATCCAAAATCAACAGTCAGTGACCTCACCAACAACCTCCACAGGGCAGGGGTGAATGTATCACAATCCACAGTTTGAAGACGACTTCAACCATACCATAAGATGGCCGTAAGATGCAAACCACTCATCAGCAGTAAGAATCGGAAGACCAGATTGAAATTCCAAAGAAATACAGAGATGAGCCACAAACATTATAGAACCAAGATTAACGGTTACCAAAATGATGAAAAGACCAATGTGTGGAGAAAGAATGGATCTGCTCATGATCCAAAACATACAAGCTCATCAGTCAAGCATGGTGGAGGTAGTATCATGGCTTGCGCTTGCATGGCTGCTTCTGGAACAGACTCACTAATTTTTATTGATGATGAATCTCATGATGGTAGCAGCAGAATAATTTCAGAAGTCTACAGAAACAATCTGTCTACCAGTTTACAAAGAAATGCATCCAATTTAATTGGGATGAGCTTAAAAATGCAGCAAGACAATGAATCAAAACATACTGACAACACAACAAAGGACTTCATCAGGGGGAAAAAGTGAAAGGTTTTAGACTGGCCAAGTCAATCACCAGACCTTAATGCAATTCAGCATGCATTTCACCTCCTCAGGAGGAGACTGAATCTGTTCCAATAATTTTGCTCACCTAAAAATTGGGTGGTATGAGACCAAAGGTGACTTGTTCTAATTTGCTTAACACATCTACATGTAAATTTCAGGAAATGAAAGCTGAAATTCTGATCTATCGTCTTTTGATCTCGAACCCAAATGTCTTCAATGTATAGCAAACACAAAAGAACTGATCTTGCTGTTCCAATACTTTCAGAGGGGACTGTATGTAGCATAGGTTGATGTGGAACTGCATACTGAATCTCCTTTCATTCGTGTACAATGAAAATAAAAGGTTCCATACTCTTATTTGAATTCAACATTTAGCATTTATCTATAGCAGTCTTGGCATTGTCATTTGCCTGGAAACAAGGTTGAAATCTGTCAAAACAAAACAGCCATTAAAATTTAAGAAGTTGTTGAACCGGTTGTAAAATTACTTTCTAATAATATTAATCTTGAGCATCCATTTTTTTTGGATGTAAACTGGAGTTTAACAACGTAAAATGTATAAAGCATGCTTATCGTGATTACTATTCTTTACAGAATATTTTATTTAAGTGGGCATATTAGACTAAGGGTGAAGATTATACTTTGTCCTTAGTCTAAGTTTATCAGCTTTGCTAGTATTATTTTAGAAATAAGGTTGTGAAAGTTTGCCTGATTTTAATACTGCTATGTTAGAAATTCATTGCATGTTACTTTCTAAATATTACAATATATTTTGCAATGATAGTTTTGACTTTGGAATTAGTTACTGGGTCTGGTTTTAGGATTTGGAAATGGCCCGGTTTTATTGATCACTGGGCTGGAATTTTATGCTAGTTCAAATGATCATTGGATTGTTATCCTGCAAGTAAGTGTTGCTGCATCACAGAATGCACACACATCAGAATGCAATGCCACTGCACCTCATGCATATTAAACATTTCAATGATAGTTAGGCAAGAAGCTGAGGTTTCTAACATCAAATCCATGGAGGTTACCAACATCAGATCCATGGAGCCACATCTAGATGTGGATCTGCAGCACTCATCTCACTTTATCAACTTTTTGACAGAAGATTGATAAAGCTCTTATCAAGAGTGTGTGTTCACTACTGTGTGTGTGCACTTGGATGGGTTAAATGCAGAGCCCAAATTCCGAGTATGGGTCGCCATACTTGACCACAAGTCACTTCACTTTTTTTTTTACTTTAAGATGTAAAGATTTACTGACCTGCACTGACACACAGGTGGAGCCCTTCACTTCAATGCTGTATTTGCCAGGAACATCTTGCAATGATTTTTCTTGGTACAATAACTTGTTGTTTTGGTTCACATCAAAGTTGTGACTGTGTCCATCTGCTGACTTTACAGTTACTGTGCTAGAGCCGTCTGAGCTGAACACTTTAGTGGAGTACAGAGCCAGAGCCTGGAGGGCCACAACTGTGTCCTGAATAAAAGAGAAGGAAAAGTTGTTTTTCTCTTAATGTTTGTACATATATGATAATACTAACACCCCTAACCCTGTAACTTGTGTTAATTTTTTAAATTGTAGTATGGTTTAGAAATCTCAACTTGACTAGTAATCACAGACTTTTTGAGTACCTGGGTGGAGGAAAACCCTCCATAGGGATTTTGCTGCTGCACCAGCCAGCCGACTATCCTATTAGCGGAGCCCAAATCAGCAGCAGTGAGTTGAGCTGCAGTGAGAACAGCTAGCAGCACATAGGAACTGATTTCCACTGACAAGGCACTGGAGTCATGTGACGCTGACTGAGCCCAGTGAAGCCGACCATCTAAAATCAACGAGACACAAATAAGATAATTTGCTTAAGACACTTAAGGGTTGATTGAGATATGCATGGCCAGAGGAAAAGGCTATTAACCGACTACTATCAGAAGACGAAAGACGATAAATTTGATAGTGTAATACTTTACTGTACCATCAAATGATATTTTCATTTAAATGCCAGAACTGACAAAGAGGAAAAGTTAAAACTTTTAGGTCTGACCAGCCAAGGTCACAGTAAATATGGAGCCCCTCCCAGGAACACTGAGTGCAAAGCTGGAGAACAGCCTCTGGGATGCCAGTCTCTCACAGGGCACCACACATTCATTCACACCTAGGAGCAATTTAGTGTAGCCAATCTCCTGGCAGGAATGTAACCCATACAGACACAGGAAGAACAGGCAAACTATGATATGCCCATGAAGGTATATTTTAATTAAAATTCAATACCTCCTGAAATAGCAACACGATCCAATTCTTTCAGCAGTTGTCCTCGAATTTCAGTCTCTCCGGCCAGACTGAAAGTATAGGCCAACAGTGCAGTGGTGTAGGTGTTTGTCTTGTTACCAATAGAAGACTTCAGGCACAACAACCCTTTATTCACAACAGGATCCTACAATCAAAGCATAAGTAATGGTAAATGAGAAAATTTTGAAAAATTTTGCAAAAGTTTGAAAAGTTTTAGTTACAAATAGAAATTTATTATGAATTTGCAGAGCCTCCTTATAGAATCTGAAAACAAAATTTTAAACTGTATCATGTTCTTGCCTTGACTGTAATGCCCAATTCTAGGAATGATGCAGTGATGTAGGCAGTAATGGTCACATCATCATTTACACCACCCTGTAATACATGAAAATGATGCACACAAAATAGAAATTAAGTAAATTTATTCAGAAATGTGTTCTCTAGTATGGAGAGCATTAGAACCATACACACCTTCATTCTGTTATTGAACAGACTTCCCTGTTGTATAAAACAGCCATCTGATCTCTGCATACTTATGAGCCATTGCTTTGCACTGTTAATGATTTCTGGATCAATAAAGATGTAACGTTGTGCTTTGCCGAAAGTCCTCAAGACAAAAGCAGTTAACCTGGTGGTGGAGATTTATTTGTGTCTATAATTAAAATATATTTGTGCAACAGTTCTCAGAGTAAATTCACAATGACTGAAAGTGTTAGATAAAAATAGTTTTGTGTTTTTAAACATTTGCATCGTTACTGCTACCTATAAAATTCTTACCATGTGTTCTCCTCTCCCCTGCCAAATGTGCTATATGCACCACTATAATGTTTATAGTTGAGCTGCCTCTGGTATCCTGTGTAAAGACAAATGATTGTTTCTGATTGTATCAGCAAGTATATGTTCTCCATGGCTAGTGTTGTCCTGTAAAATTAAACAGAGGAATATAATCTCACTGACCACTCTTAAGGAAACCAGTAGCCCTCTCACGGATAGCTGTGGTGAGCTGCTCAGTGTTCTCTAGATACTGAAGAATATAGATATTGGGGGCGAGGAGTGCAATGTTTTGTTCTCCACAGCCATACGGCATCCTTAGAAGTCCATCCAGATTTTTTAATGCACGGCCAAGTATGTCTCCTACAAAAAAAAAGGAGCAATAATATTCTTTTCTTTAACTTAGCAAAAATACATTGCTTTATTTGACAAAAAAAAAAAAAAAAAAAATTTGTAAAGAGTTCACAATTGTCTACTAGATATCACTTCCTGTGTTTTAATGTTCTCCTTTTTTTATTTTCTGGACTGCCTGGGCAGTTTCTTTTGAGACTAGTAGTCTTGGAGAAGCTTACTACAGCTGTCTCTCATATAGAGATAGACCCTGTTCTCCCAGTGGCATCTTCTTATTTTCTAAACTTGATCAATAAACTCAGTCTAACGGAGAATGGCTGACAGCTTGCCATCAGAGCATTCTGATGATCAGCATGTAATGCAGGAGAGGGGCTCAGCAGCAGCAATGAATGCACTGCATGCTGGTATTACAGCTGCCTTACTGAAACTAAATGAAACTAAGTGGATCTTCCACTCAGCTGATGCCACTTTACTAAGTCTTGTCATTTAAAGGATTCAAATGATTTAATCAGTTACATGTTTTGCCCAAATATGCAAATTGATCATGCAGCCTAATACTACCAGTTCACACTCTGAAATACTGCATAGCAGTGACCAATACCAAGTCTTTCAGAGAAGGTCCCTGGAGGACTAGTGGTTATGCCACAGCACGCTCGCCACTGTGGCCCACATTTGATTCCGGGCCAGGGAACCAACCCCGGTGTGCAACAGTGTGCTCTCAGTGCCAGTTCCAAGCCTGTCAGAAAGGGCATCCAGCGTAAAAAATTGCAACAAATCAAATATGCGGACCAATAATCCACTGTGGTGACCCCAACAGGAGCAGGCGAAAGAGGAACAACAACTTCAACCACTGAGAGCAACTTTTAAGATGATCACTCAAAAGATTTCCAGTTTTATCTAAAGTGCAGTCAACTCCAGAATTATTGCAAACCTTCCTGAAAATAAATGAAAATAACGTAATGATTGGCAACTCCAAAATTACACATACAAAGCAGAATGCATATACAGGATATAAAAACTAATACATGCAATCAGGAATATTTCATCTTAGTCAAATGCAGATGCTGTGTAATTCTTTCACGCATTCTTTTCAACATCTCACTATGGGACGCTACCCTTCATGCTGTTCCCCAGAAGCATTATTCCATTACACCAGCCAGTAGAAGTGACGTTTGTGTCACGGAGGTTGAACTTCCTCCTGGTGGGATAGCTAAACTGTTCACAGAGGGAGCCAACCCTCAATCACTGAAGGCTGCCTGCTTAGGCATCACCTCATCTTACAAGACAATATCATACGCCGTTCTTGGCCCAGTGATGGCCACCATACAAAAGCAGTGTGAGGAGAAGAAAAGGCAAGGTGAAGCACTCCACTTATGTCTCCGCGGAAAGAAACAGCCCCCATGCCACCACCCAGGGTCAAAACAAACCTTCGGATCCTAGGGCTATATGGGCTAAGAATTCCTTCACCCCCTTCACAAAGACATCACCCTTTCTCTCCTGCCTTTTTTCTCTTTGTGTGACATAGCATGCCGCACCTGGAGGAGGGGCAGGCCAAGCCTGACACCAGTCACTCTGTTCCTAAAAAAGTTGTGTTCCTGAGCCAGTTCTAAAGGGCACATTCCCTGCCCTACAAATGCCTATGGATAAGATTTAGGAGTGTGCAGAATTAAAGTTCTTGATAGAGATTTATCAGTGCCCTTTATTCTATTCCTGGAATGGTCAGGATGCTCTGATAAGGGGGAATGCACTAGTGCATCTGTTTTACATGCGCTTCCACCATTGGATGCGATTGCCCCAACTCTAACCAGTGTGCGAGTGGGGAGGACCTCGCTCATTCTGATAGTCCCCTGCTGGCAGAAAAACAACGGCTAGCTGATATAATCCAACCAATCTATGGCTGACCATGGCCCCTGATCATAGGCGCCACTTGAGTTAAACAATGGGGGACAAAAAAATTATACAATAATTAAATCCAGTCTGGCCTTATTCAACATCATACCATCAGCAAGGCTATCAAAGTGAAATGCAGTAGTATATTACACTGTAGGATCACTATAAAACAAAGCCATTTAAACACTTTAACAGGCGCAAAATGAAGTATGTGTGCAAAAAATAATTTTTATGTTAATTCTTATTAACTGTCTAATCACATTCAACAGAGTTTCATTGATTTTTTTCAAATTCACCCTTTAGATTAGAGTTATGGACTTCTACCTGCTGGTTGATTTGCCAGTTTAAGGTAACAGTATTTACCGTACTATTACATCTATTGAGCACCAGTATGAATGAACCAGCAGTATGGTTTTACTTTTACAGATACAAATGTAATGAATTTTGATTGTAAACCTTCCTAAGTGCTTACATATAAAATTAAAATCCAATGTTTTTTAGGTATCTAGTCTCCCACATATACTCGAAAGGGCAAGACCACGACTGTCACCTTCTATAAAACTAGAACTTTCTATAAGAGTATCATCTTCACAAACAACAAATAAATACAACAAAATAAAATATTCTACATATTCTACATATCCTACACACATAGTTGGAAACTTTATTCCACATAATTTAGTAAAATGCTCACAGAAGTTTGACCCCTAGGTGCTGTTTGTGAGCTTGCCTAGGCTGTTCCTTTTTTATTTTTGTTAAATATGGGAAATAAACCCTGAAAACTGTGGTTAATGAGTCTCATTTATTGAAACATCTTTGATGTATCATCATTTTGGTAATCGTTATATCATTATATCTTTTATCTTGATAAAACGTTATGCTCATGAAATATAGCTCACAAATGTAAGACAAAATAGCAGACAAATGTGTCTGAATATGTGGTTGAGCCGCTGTTAAAGGTTATAAACACTCACCTAAATACCACAGTTGTTGTTTTGAGTTCGTATGAATGATAATAACAAAGCATCTGGAGCAGAGTAGGTCTTAAATTATATTAACCATAGCTAAAGGCTGCTTTTGGGAATTTTACATTGAATGAGATCTGTTTCTGAAAGAAAAGGGATCACTTGAGAGTGACCAGTCACATGAGTGGGAACATGCGTTTTATTTTCGCCCCCATAGTCTCAAATTTGAATTGCCAGCAGAGTGTAGACCTGTCAGTGAGCAACAGAAAAGCGCAAGAGTGTATCACTGCTGAGTACGCACAAAATGGAGGTGTTTTTGGATTGTTTTGGCATGTGCAGCTTTTCTTTAATTTGCTTGGGACTGTGGGAGTGTTGCCCCCAGCTGTAGTTTTGGGGGGTGGCATGGGGGGTTGTAAATGACCCAGTGACCCCTATAGATTGCACCTATGCCCCTGCCGATCCACAGAGATATCCTATCTCAGACTGACAGGGAAAAATGTGAAAAATCCTGAATGCGGTGTACTTTAGTCCTGGCCTGTGAGAGGTTAAATTTGACCACAGTGGTGCTATCTGATAATGTTCTTGCATCCATTCTGAATGCCAGAGCATCATCTACATCTCTCAGTGATTTCAAGTGGTGCATGTTTGAGGATTGGTGTTCGGCTTTAGGTTCATGTGCCTTCCAATGTTATTTTATCTAATAAAATATCTTATCTACAGAAACTACTAGATACAATAGAGGCAAAGCCTCCTCCACCACACCAAGTATCCCTGGCTGCCATGTAGGTTTTGAGAACATGACCAACACCCCTTTATTTGTCTATACATGAAAGAGGCTCCTCAGCTCTGACCTATGAACGCTCCATGGAATTTAGCTATGGTGCTGGAGGTATTATCACGACCTCCATCAAACCATCTCATGATCAAATACATCTCAAGACAAAAAGCACTAAACTCAGCATTAGTGACAATCACACTCACTAAACCCATTATGTATGCCATTTTGTGGGGTGAAGCAAAGGTTTTACTGAAACCGAATCCTGCATTCATCCCTTATTAAGTTATTGATACATCATCTGATTTATTTGCCTTTTATCCTCTTCCCTTCAACTCCAAACAGCAGGAGAGATTGAACACACTCTGTCCAGTATGTGCGCTGCGATCTTATGTTGATCAGCTGTTTGTGTCATGGGCTGTGCCTTGCTTGGGTAAACCAATCAAAAAACAGGACTTTTCACACTAGATTGTTGATTGAAGTTATTCCCACAAGGGGCTACAGCGTCCCATAGGCTTGCATGCCCATTTCACACTGGGACTGGCCACCTCCTGGGCCTTATGTTGCCAAATATCGATTAAGTATATTTGCACTGCATCCAGTTGGTCGTCACCACACATCTCTATGAGGTTTTATAGGAATGAAGTGACTAAGCCTACATTGGCATCTGTCTTCAAGATAACGTTCTCTGGCAATTCAAGAGTCACTATATCCTATAGCGAGTTAAAGAAAGAATTTTAGATTAAAAACATAACCCTAGCTCTCTGATAGTATGAGTGAGGTATCTCACTGGACCACCCTCCATGTGTATAGCAAAGAAAAGGTATGTTTATCTAGACTGACTAGAATGTCAGACTGATGTTGCGCTGAGGACTATAAGATATAATGTCCGCCAGCCAATCTTGGCTATAGTAATGGACTATAGTTTCTGTGGGGGAAGGGGGAGGGGGATGCAAAGGGGTATGTACAGTGAGATGCCTTACCTGTGCTATCAGAGAACTGGTATTACTGTTATAACCTAAAGTTTTATTTAATACAGTATTTTTAAAATATGAAAGGGGTTGCTCTCACAAGAACTGCTTTTATTGTTATGAAAGTTGTGTTTAATCAATTTTGAATTATAACAAGTTCAACAATCAGTTAAAGTATGCAATTCTGAAACTGTAATCTTTGGGGTTTTCTTTTCTTTGTTTTTACCCCACTGATAAATGATGCTGTCTGAAATCTCATATTTAGACCCAAAGCAAGAAATAATCAAAAGATAATAAAATGTGTACCAAATGCTATTATTTAAAAATAGGTTCTTACATGGCCACAAGTATGTGGACACCTGACTGTTTTATGGTGCAATCGATGTTGTGCTTGCTGAACATCTATTCCAGAATTGGTCTTCCCTTTGCTGCTATAACAGCCTTCACTCATCTAGGAAGTCTTTCCAATAGATTTTGGAACGTGGCTGTGGGGATTTGTACCCATTCAGCCACAAAAGCACTAGTGAGGCTGGGCACTGATGTCGGCAGATTGCATTCCAGTTCACCCCAACGGTGTTCAGTGGGGCTGAGGTACAATTATTTGAGTGGAAATTTTTAATTATCATGTGTAAAGTTATGTATGTATGTATATAAAGCATGCTATTCAGTACTGTTTGCATGTTCTTTTGAAGGGTGGTAATTATTCCTGTGTTGACTTTCACCACTTCTATCATTTTATATAATTTTCCACCTACTTGTTTACTTGTTGCCAATAGTGCATTTTTCACCTCAAAACCATGACATATGAGAAACTTACTTTATTTACTTTATACTTTACTTGATAGTCCTAATGTTTTCTGTCTTACCAAGTACTGAAACAGAAGCTCGTGCTGATCCCTCTATTACATCCTCAGGAAGAGTCAGCTCCAACTGCTCTGAAATGCTGTTGCCTGTAAGTGAAAGTAATTTACTAAGTATCTGCACTGAGTGGCACAGTATTGGGGGCACCAGTTTATATGTGTAAGTCTAACCTTGTGGGCATAATAACCAGCTTTGACTCTTTGTCTTTTCAGTTCCTTCAGCCTACATAGGGGAAAGGTTATTAAAACATAGTAATAATTAGCCCAAGCTTAAATTTTCGAAATTTTAAACTATTTTCAATACACCAACCTGTACAATCAGGCTTCGTGTAACTGTGTCAATGCGGCCTCTCTCTGGAACACTCACAATCTCATTGTCACACACAGTCTGGGATTGTTCTGCCTCTGCACTCACCGTCACTTTCAAGACTCCTGTAGCATCATAACAAACTCCTCAATTCTCCACAATATAATGCAATAGACATATGAGGTTCTGTCTCAGCTGAAGAGGTGTGAAGTCTCACCAAGCACAGTGGGAATCAGCGTCCATTTGAAGGTTTTTCTGCCATTTGCACACAGGCAGGATGAGTACTCGCCATCCGAAGAGGGTTCCAGAGTGTAGTCTGAGGAAGCCTCTGGAGTCACTTTAACCTGTCGATGAGGCACAGGTGATTAATTTTCTGTGCATCTCATATGTTCCAATATTTGTGAAGATATAATCTCAGCCTTATAGTACCATAATGCATTTGGAAAGATAATTGAAGATAGTAGCCTTCAGCTCAAAAACCTCTCCCCGGATAATGGAGTAGGGCAACGAGAGCTCCAGGAAGAAGGGCTGAAATACAGTGAGCTGAACAGGAGGAGCCAGTCCCAGACCCCTAGAGGACACGCAGAAAGCCTCTGTCTCCCAAGCGGTGATGGTGTCAGGAACAGTGACAGGAAGCTGTACTGATCCAGAGTCTCTGTGAAAAATTGTCAATCAAATTTCTAAATTTTTAAAGGGAATTATGCATTATTTAGTATATTGTAACTATATTTATTGTAAATTAATACAGTACCTGAGTATATGCAAAAAAAAAAAAAAAAAAAAAAAAAAAAAAAAAAAAAAAAAAAAAAAAAAAAAAAAAAAAAAAAAAAAAAAAAAAAAAAAAAAAAAAAAAAAAAAAAAAAAAAAAAGTCCTACAAAAGGTGTCCAAAAAATAATAGCTAAAATCACCATACACCATATTTCTGTTTAAATTTTTTAAAAAAAAATACAATTTAAAAGATCAAATACGTCAAATAAAAATAAAATGGTGATCCACTAACCCCACTTCAACAAGTTGCCATATCCAAGTTTCTGGGAAGAATTTGCGAGCTGTTATGATGGGTTCGTTATATCCTGAAAATGCTGAGCCTTGTGAGAGGCTATATGCAATTTCTGGCCTGTATTGCACTGCAAATCAGCAAAATCATAAATAATTAACATAACTTATACAAGCTTAGAATGACTATCTTAACGGTACCCATTGGGGACATATCAGCTCCATTAAAAAATACATAATATTCTGATACACAATTTAGTGTACATACACCATATGGCCAAAAGTTATATGTGCTTCTTGAACATCCCATTTCAGATTTAGTCCCCCTTTACTGTTATAATAATCTCCACTCTTCTGTGAAGGCTTTCCACTAGATTTTGGAGAGTGACTGAGAGGATTTGTGCTCATTCAGCCATAAGAGCAATAGTGAGGCCAGGCACTGATGTCAGGTGAGGAGGCCTGGGGTGCAGTCGGCATGTCAGTTCACCCAAAAGGTGTTCAGTGGGGTTTGAGGTCAGGGCTCAGTGCAGTCCACTCAAATTATTTCACTCCAACTTTGGTAATCCATGTCTTTATGCACATCACTTGTGCACAGGGGCATTGCCATGCTGGAACAGGTTTGGGCCCCTTAGTTCAAGTGAAGGAAAACCGTAATGTTACAGTATAATCAGACGTCCTATACAATTGTGCACTTACAACTTTGTGGCAACAGTTTGGGGAAGAACTACATATGGGTATGATGGTCAGGTGTAAACAAACTTTTGGCCATATAGTGTATCTTATTTGTAAGAACAAGAAACTCCACATTTATTGAACAATATGAGAAAAAGGCCTGTATGTACCATAATCACGATAGATATGACCACGATGATACTCCACACCTTTGTATATCAAACAGTGAGGGTGTCTAATAGCCAAATTTGTTGCCATCTTCAGCCCCACTCCCTGTCAGATGATAAGTCATACATGTCAGTGTAGTACATCACTGAACAGTGAGCCAGGAACCAGGCAGTTTCAAATTAAAATTCAGTCTTCTATTTATGTATTTTGGTCTTTTCATTCTCGATTTGTTTTTAGATTAATAACTCTCACAAACATATATAATTAGTAATTACACAATCAGTTATGCTACATTTTACAACCAGTCAATCTGTTACCTTTAATGTATTGTAAACATGGTCAAGCCACGCATCGCGTCGGGGTCTAACATGCATGCACCCCAGGTCTTCTTCAACCATACTGGGATAATCTGATACTGATGTTACTGGTAACAATTCATATATCTATGGAATTATACAATAATAACAGCAAATTAACAATGAAGATACATTCAAATGATATGAAGTTAACACACATGTGCACAGTAGACTTTCTGACCTGTGTATGGAAGCTTTTGCATATAAGATTTTATTTAAATTGAGTGACATGAGATGTACCAGACCAACCAATAGATGTTTCATTGTCTCGTAATCCAATCTCTTGACATGAAAATTAAGTATATGCACGCAGTAAGGGCCAAACCCCCAGGCATCACAGCTGGTGAACACCTCAGCATTCCTATCCTAGAGAGATAGTTCCCCAGTTCTCCCAAGTCAACTAAGCCAAACGTTTTGTAAAAAAAAATTAGACATCGCAACCACAAGATATACCTCAGTTGTACCATATGTGCAACTTACTAAATTCCACTGGCATAAAGCTGCTTATCAACTTTTTTTTTTTTTTTAAATAACTTTTTTCCTACATGATCTCTAGATCTCAATTTTATGAAATTGAGATCTACAACATAGGAGGGGGTTGAAAAAGTATGCTGCGAAGAACATTCAAAATGGCTGACAATCAGTTTTAGGATTGATTATGCATCAAACACAATAGTCCAACAGTAAAACTGAAACAAGAGCTATATATTCAACCATAGTAACTTATAGTAAACTCATGAAAAGAGAGAAATCTGTAACATAGAAGGCTGTAGAAATATAACTTGCAGCATTTCAAACCATGGCATGTATACTGTCATCTAAGAAGTAGATTAAAAAAAAAAACATTAAAAATGATTAGAAGATAATAATGGTTAAAACAAGCAAACGAACAAACATAGCACTAATATATAGTGAATGTTCAGTATCTTAATCTTAATTTCACCTTGTCAGTGTTTAGGCGTTCTCCAGACTCCAAGATGAAGACACTCTGATCCACAACACCGAGGCCGCAAAGTGAACCAGGATGAGCTGTGATCCCGAGTGTGTTCTTCTCACCAGGAACTGCTTTGGAGGGAGAGAACTGTAGCGAAACCTGGAGTCCATGATGAAAACAGTTTTGACAGGTTTATTATTCTTTTGGCAAAAAAATTGAGCAATCAGACTAATTGCTTGAATGAAAAAAGTTAATAATGATGGTGCTAGCTATACCTTATTTCTGAAGCATTTTTCCACATCAAAATTCTTATTAGCAGCGATGACGTTCTCACTGGGAAGGACAGAGTACACCACCACCTGCACTACAGGAGCCAGCTCAGCAACAACAGATAGTTTGAATGAGATTTTTCCTTTTCTGACATCTGCAGAGTCTTCCACTTCAACTTTCTCATGCCCATGATGGAGTATGGCTCCTTTAGATATGACCTGAATCAGAGAGTCAAAATATATGATAATCACTGTCCATTTAGAGCTGCTGGAATGAAGGTAATACAGGTGGCTTGCATTTCCTGTCTCATTAAACATACTATTTTACTGCATGTACTTACCGTGTATATAAGATCAATACTGTAACTTTCAGTAGTTTCCCCAACAATATAGTAGTTAATGGTTATGGGAATTTCAGCACCACACTTAAAGGGTTCCTCTGAGCTCTCTATTGACAGTTCACTGAACACTGGATTATAAGGTGTGGCAGGTTGGAGCAGCTGTATACGTGTATCAGCAGTTGTAAAGAATGGTGTATTGTATGCATGATATTTTTCCTCTGGATAGACACTTGCCTAGAAAACAGTGAGACACAGGAACAATAATAACAGTAAAATTGTTTATGGAAGAAATTATACTTAATATGTATTTGTTCTTTGTTTTTTGGGGAAGTGATTGACTCATCATATCATACCATCAATCTTATCTCCGTTGCAGGATGTTCAGGTGAAGCGATTGAGAATTTTGCCAATCCATTACTATCTGTAGTAAGATTAAGTAGTAACTTTTGAGTCCACCGTTCACCTTCTGAAAGGTACACCTTCTTGTTAGGAATTGGTCTTCCACTGAAGGTAGTAACTTTAATCTGTTGATCAGGGAAAGAAGAATTGCTGCCAAGATACTATCAAATATAAAACCAAAAATCTAAAAATCCAAAAATACTAAAAAAAAAAAAAAAAAAAAAACATAAAATAAGTACCTTTCCTTCTATAACTTTTCCCCGTTCAAAGTTTGTTGGTGAATCAAGGATTTCCACTTTACCAATTTGGAAAGAGAGGTTTATTGTTTTGGATTTCACCATGGCAATGTCTAAACAAAGGGAAACAAATCACAATATGTTATTATGAAATATAAAATAAAATTATGTTAATGTATAATATTAAGCATACAATTTAAATTTAGCAGTCAGATTGCTATTGAGAAATCTGTTACTGATTCACCTGTTCCTTCCTCCGTGAGTGTAATAGTAACATGAAGCTGATTCCTAAAATTATGTTCAAATTCAGTGTTCATGAAAGTTGTCACATTGATGAAACAAAATGCACAGCCAGTCTGACTCATCTATGGGAACAAATACAACTAGTGAGACTCATTTCATTAGAGAGAGAGAGAGAGAGAGAGAGAGAGAGAGAGAGAGAGAGAGAGAGAAATATTTGTCTGTGAAGTGTGTTACATACATACCTCCACAGTTTCACTCAGACAGGGTGAAATCATTGGGGCCTCATGATAGCTCTGCCAAAATGTCCGGCAAACCTGCACCACTGCTTGACCAGGTACTGGTTGTCCATAAGTGTACCTTCATTTCATACAGTTTCAATACAATATACGTAAATCCTAGCATGTATAATATGTAAGAGATAAATATCATATAAACATGTGCTAGACATTCAGTTGTGTCAACAATATGCAATCCATTTACTGTAATAAAACTGAATTTTTAAGAGATTTCTTTGCTCAATTTTTGAGAAAGAAACTTGAAAATTACTTTCCACAAACTTCTAGCTTCAGTTCCTCCTCACCGACACTGTGTTCTTCTGGTGCATTTACTGTAACCTCGAACTTGGGTAAAACTAAAAGTCAAATGCAGTTTATTACTACAGTACGTTATGTTTGATACATCTGCAAAAAAAACACTCCAGTGTCACTAATAATGTCATTTACCATGCTTTTCCACCTTAAATTGGTGTTTGATCAACCTATTTCCAGTATCAGCAATTAACTGATAACGTCCCTGTAGAGCTTCAGCATTTAGCTCGTGAGAAAGCTGCAGTATCAGACCTCTCGAGGACACATTTGTCCACTGACCAATCCTGTTCTGACGATTATCCTGTTTGGTTCCACAAAAGATATCTACAATTAGCTCAGTGTTTGAATACACTGAGGAAGCATTGCATTATAGATATTACAAATGAACAAGAGTGTCATAAAATATGCAATGTTGTGTATGATTTTACTTTACCTGAAGACTCACTGTGCTGTACTGTGGAGTATAAGACAAAACATCAAATAGAAAATATAAAATATAAAATAATTGAAACACCATAAATATTATCCAACACATTATAACAAAAAAAAAATTATGTTTTATTCAATGGAAATTGAATATAAAAAAATACACATTGACAGGAGCTACATTGGTCTGTGATAATGTAAATGACAATGGCGCACCCTGTTTGACTGTTAAATAGGAATCCTTTATATATTAACATAAAACTCTTCTCTTACCTTCTGTTCAAATGGGATGAAATTAGAATCCATAGAGACAATTCTGAAATTCACTGTGGAAAACAATAATAGTGACAAGTTTTGAGTTGCACCTTCAGTAGAAATTAAACTTTCATTAAATAGTTTAAACTGAAAACTGAAAAATAGTGAGGCATATTGCAGGAATGAATCACCTGTTTGGCCTGGATTGTAGATGGGTTTATCAGTCTGAATAAATGCCAATGTGTTGTAGGATTTAAACATCACTTTCCTTTTCTCTGTCATCTTAAAACTTTCACCTTTGACCTCTACTTTGATCTCCTGCACTGACTCACCCTCAACCTGTGGAGCCTGTAGAGATATATTCATATTAAACCACGTGAAACCTAACTAAAATTACTATTAATAATAATTAAATTAAACATAAATTACCTAGTTGAATAACCTAATAATATACTAACTAACTAAACAAACAAACAAACAAATACATTTCTGGGATTTCTTACCTCAAAATGAGAGCAGTGGTGAATCTCCTTTTCCACTGTCTCTTGTAAAAGAGTTCTGCTCTGATTGTCGTGAACCAGATAAATGTTCATTTGCAGAGTCTCATTAGGCTTCAGAAGACTCACACAGAACTTTGCATCAGAGCCAGACTCTATTACTGCAGGAAATGTCACCATGAAATATCTAAAGACAAAAATGAAAGTTTAAGATTTTCAACTGAATAATATGTAATCAGTGAAAAATGGAGAAAGGTTATTTAAGTAAACTATTGTAGCCAGATCTTAACTAAACAGAACAGAGCTCAACAATCAATAGTATTGCAAAAGTGTATACAGAGGGCCTTAACTTATACTGACCTAAATACCTATCTGCAGTTTTAATCATTTACAAGATCTGTTTAAGATGTTTGTAACATTACAAATTAATTTCTCATTTCATGCATCTAAATTTACTGCTATTTATGGGGAAAAAAAGTTTAACACAGCATGGCTATCTAAAACATTTTGCAATTTATAAACCACATCTTAAGTGCCCATGTGCAATGGTTTTCTGTAAGATCATGAGCCAATTTCTTCACTTCGATGCACCTAAACTGTTGTTTATTGAATGCGATGGTATCATACAGCATGTCAACTGAGGGGAAGAAAAAATGTTATTCACAATTAGAGATAAGAAACACTCTCATAGTATTATGATAGTATTTTAGCATATTAGTAGTGTTTTTGGTTATTCCTTTTCTATAGACATTCATTCAATCAGCTGCTAGGGCTTAACTGTGCGTGTTACATATGCAGAACTGCACTGCAGAGGTAATTATTCTAAAAGCCTCTAGAATTTAAACGCCGTTTAGTCTTCTAGGTTGAAAAACAAAGAACTTTTTGAATACATTTATGAAAACAAATTTTATGTATAAATATTAGTATATTCTTACACAGTGAGGATCTGTAATTGTTTTTGACAAATATGATTAATTTTTTTTTTTATCTAAAATTATATGATACTTACGGTCCTGAGGTTTGTCCATAGACAGAGAGAAAGAGGAAGCTGGCTAACAGTAGCCTTATCCTCACGTGGACCCGACCGACCACCATGATGAAGTCCATCACCAGTACAAAGCTGTAAAGTTCAAATGCCTTTTTAAAGACTGTCAGCCCTTCTGCACTCATCCTCTCATTAATGATTAACCACTTTGAGCAATCTAGCTACATTGCAAGCTTCTGCCATAAGCAAATATGTGTTAACATTTAATAGGTTTCGCAATAGTATGTGATATCTGTGATATCTACAAAATGGGAATAAGAAAAGGCAGTTGGAGTGCAAATACTTTCTGCCACCTGGCTAATCAGTGCAAGTAACCCTAATGACAATATATTGCACAGTCATAAAACAAAACAGCATAAGAAATATAATGACTTTCCTCAATTAAAATTATTAAAATAATCCTGCAGGCAGTAATTGGCATCTATATTTGATTACTTATACAGGCACAGATTGTGCTTTATTTTAATTATTAATTAGATATATTTAAATAGTATTCTTGTGACAAACTTCTCAGTTTTTGAGAAAGTTACTGTAAGAAAATACCAAGTGACATCACAGTGCCAAACCTGCACCTATTTGCTCAAAGGTATTGTAGAAATACAAACGTCACCTCTTAAAAACACGCCTGATATTTTTGTGTAAAAGAGCACAAAAGTGAGCACAATTTCCTCTTCCTCTTCGTCACACATTGTTGATTTATAGTAAACCTACAGTCACTAAGCTATTTCACCCAACTTAAAAAAACAAAACAAAACAGCAACTCGCCAACAAAGGTAAGGGCCTTGTGTCACGGTTCATGGGTTCACCGGCCTCTTCTGGCCATTCTGTGTACTACCGCTGATTAGTTCACTAGTTTCAGCTGCTACTCATTTACTATTTGCTCTATTTAAGCCTCAGTGTTTGTCCTGTCTTTGTCAGATCGTTGTTTCATGTCTGTGTTCTGTACAGCACCTGTGGTTAGCGCTGTTTCCCGGTTCAATGCTGGATTACTGTCGTCATTTCTGAATTATTGGAATGTGACCGAGCGTTCGTACAGGGTCCGCCTAAACACTTATGGATAAGAAAACAATAAACGAGAACGCATGAACACTTCTTAACTTTTTATTCTCCGACACAGACCGCCAAAAACCCGCGACACTCTAGAGTGGACAAGTGCGCATGCCCATTGCCTATCTACGGCAAGCCCCGATGGGAAAATGCATTACACACACACACACCCCATATAATGAGCGCCAGTACATCCAGAATTAGTGCACCATAACAGAATCGAATAAAGTCAGTTACAGACTGTTTATCAGCCGAGCGCTACCGAGGAAGCCTGCCATCACTGCACCCACGACTTTCTGTCCATGTGATATATTGAACATAAGTTATGCTCTTGGTTGTACAATTTCCCTTTAAATTCATTATAAAATTGTTTAAATGTTATTTTTCTAATATTGTTAAGAATGTTTAATTGCTTATTTGTGCATCATATGGAGAAAAAAAGTGTCATGTGCATTTTGAAAATTAGTTATGTTTGTTTGGCTTACCTGCGTCATGACGTCATTGCACGTCTCGATAGGTGGCGCGCCTGTGATGTGCTTCATTAGTGCTAAGTACAGAGTCAAGGAAGCCATCATTGCAGCGCTCGTCTTTAATTCATCATTAATCTTCTTTATTATACCTCTTTCAGGTATCTGGAGAACAAAATGCACAAAACACACTTCCTGGTTTAGTATAAATTCTGTTCAGTGTGATGATAATGAGTTGTATGTGTTAAAAGTAGTTCGCCTGACTCAATTAATAGTGTGTCATGAGTTTAGTGTGCAAAAGCACATGGTTAGCAGGGGTGCTTCGCGGTTAGCGCGATAGCCCGCTATTCATGATAAATAGTTAATATGTCGATGTTATATGAGAATTTATGATGTTTCAGAGTTAAGAGTCATCTTAAAATTACATTTGGGTTATTTAACCTCTTTTCCCCCC
>CM040988.1:9676570-9692344 GCA_022985145.1 Pangasius djambal | reverse complement strand
TAGTGTTCATAGCCAGCCATTACTGTGAAAAAGAAATGATACCTGCGTTGATGATGTAATGTGCTGAACTTTTGTTATATGCATATTGCTTTTCTTATTGATTAGTGCTAAATACAGAGTCAAGGAAGCCATCATTGCAGCGCTCGTCTTTAATTCATCATTAATCTTCTTTATTATACCCCTTTCAGGAGTATTACATCCACAGTACTGTTTTTGTTCACTCTACAGCTCTAATTAAAGGATCACTTGAATTCACGCTTGAATCCATCTCGTATTCCCTGACAGAACTATCTGACCATAACTATGGATTCAGTGAGTGCCTCTGACATCAGCGGATTCCTGTCTAACACAGCCGCATGTTTAGACGGACAAGATGACTCTGCCTCGCCTTTCTAACCAGGTCCTCCCCCCCCCTCCCTTGATTTGTGCTGTGCTGGTGCAATCAGTTGCCAACAGAAGTCATATAATTAAAGTGGTATAATACACCCCCAAACTAGAACCCATCTGTGACAGGTATTCAGTAGCCCCAGCCGATCTCATTCACATGTTCTGGTCCTGCCCAAAACTTAAAACATTAAAACATACTGTTCCACCTGTAAAACACCTGGTGTGTTGTGTGTGGGGGTGTTTTTTTTTTTGTTTTTTTTTGAGAGCTATGATTCTTTAGGGATTCACCTAGACCCAGTCCCTTGGGAGCTTTATTCAGTGTTGCATCAATACATTTGAATTTACCTTCTAATAAATTCAGTCTTTTATCTTTTGCATCTTTGATGGCTCAGAGGTGCTTACTGTAAGTCTCTCTCCACCTTCAGATTTGAATTTAATGTCCTTCCTCAAATTAGAAAAATGAAATTCACACAGGTTCTATATATTTTATATCATTTATTACTTGTATTACATAGTGGAACTGAGGTTCAACTATTATTTAATATACTGTGTGCCTATAGTCCTTTATTTTGTTTATGTAATGTCTCATGTAATTAATAATTTTTTTTTCTGGCATTCTTTTGTTTGTCTTTTTACTCCTGGCCTTTGTCCTCAGAGTCCTCAAATTTGTCCTTTTGTTGAGATCCTCAGAGTTCTTGAAATGCTTTTGTGTTCATATATCGATGATGTACTAATCTACTCTGCAGCAGAGGAGAAGCATGTTCATCAGGTGAGGATGGTTTTTAAAAAGCTCTTGGGAAAACAACTGGTTCATAAAATTTGGAAAAGTGAGTTTCAACAAATTTGTCAAGATCCTAGGCTACAACCTCAATGAAAGAAGTGTAGAGATGGACCAAACCCAAGTTCAGGCTGTCACCAAATCGATAAAGAACTCCAAAGATTTCTAGAATTTGCAAATTTCTATCTATCGGTTATTCAAGCATTCATTTCACAACAGTGCCTACACTCCACTTACATGGACTTCATTATTTACCTTCCCATCTCTCAAGGTAACACCACCATCCTAATTATAATTGATCATTTTTGTAAAATTGTCATCTGGTGCCTTTACCCAAACTTCCCACAGCCATGGAGACTGCTAAGGTGGTATTTAAGGAGGTATTCAGGTACTATGTTCTTGTTGAAGATATTGTATATGATTGAGGTATTCACTTCACAAGTCTGGTATGCCTTTTGCATGACTAACTTTAATGTAATTCTGTCCTCAAGTTACCATGCCCAATCCAGTGGTCAAACAGATCGTCTTAATCAGGTGATTCTTAAAGGCTTGCTCTGCCAACAACCAACTCGACTGGACTCACTACCTATCATGGGCAGAATACACACAGAACTCCCTGATTCACTCATCCACAGGCCTTACAACCTTCTAATGCATGCTTGGGTATCAGCCACCACTCTTCTCTTGGTCTGGAGAACCTTTGAATGTCCTAGCCTTGATGAGTGGATCAGGCAGAGTGAGTAAACCTGGAAAGCCACCCACATGAGATGGCAAAGAGCCATTCACAGAAGTGGCAACAGACTGTCACTGCTATCCTCACTTGCAACTGCACCCCAGACAGATGGTCTGGCTCTCGACAAGGGACCTGAGGTTAAAGCTTCTATCATGAATGTTAAGTACTCGATTCACTGGTCCTTTCAAAACAATTAGACAAATAAACCTAGTCACGTACAGATTAGAGCTACCACCCTCATACCGACTTGCACCCACATTCCATGTATCTTTATTGAAAACGTCTGTCTCATCTGCCCAACACCACGTACCAAGAGCTGAACTGCCATTTTTGATTTTGGACATTGATGATAAACTTCTTGCTAACAGATCCCTCTAAATCTCCATTGTTACAAATACTGACATTCAGATTATATATAGAAAATATACTCGCACTACCCAGACTGAAGCTATCAGAGATTACTACCTCATTCTATTTAAATGTACCTTTTTACTGAAAATCTCCTGGATAGATCGACATTGATTGGTTCACCCTCTGACCCCACAGACCTAAGTCAAGTGACTGAATGCTTAGTTGACTTTCTGTTACACTCTAGATAATGTAGCCCCGAGTAAAGTAAATCTTTAGAGAAATGTAGCCCCGAGTAAAGTAAATCTTTAGAGAAAGATCTAGTATCCTGGTATAACAATTACAATTGCACCTTAAAACAAACCAATGAAAGTTAGAACACAATGGCATCAAACTAAACCCATAGTATTCCAAATTGCATGGAAGTACAGGCTTCTTTACTATAGAAAGGCTCTAATTTCTGCTAGATCAGCATATGTCTTCACCCTAATAGATAACAAAAACTAATCCTAGATTAGGATTAGATAAACTGTATGTAGTAGCAATGAGTTAATGAGGGGTTTTTTTTCATGGCAAAATTAATCTTTCAGACAGACTAGAAAATGTTTTTAAAGTTAAGGAAACAGCTCTTTCTTGGATCAGGTCTTATTTGACTAATCTGTTTGTAACGTAAATGGTGACTTCTCTTTGCTTACAAAATTAATGTTTGGATCTGTTCTAGGCCCAATGCTCTTTTCTCTATATATGGGTACAGTTATTTGTAAACAAGGCATTAGCTTCCACTGCTATACTGATGACACATCTATAAGTTTCAGCAAAGGCAGATTGACAGACAACAGCTTAATAAATTTGAGGAATATGTAAAGGACATGTTTAAAGGCTGAGTAACTTCCTCCTATTTCATTTTGACAAGACAGAAGTACTAGGGCCAGAGGCAGCTAGGAGTAAGCTTTCTGATGTAGCAACTCTGGATGGCCTTTCAATTACACCACATGCAGCAGTAAAAGACCTTGCTGTGATTATTGTCTCCACTCTCTGATATATAAGTTTAAAAATTTTAAAAGTGGTAACATTATATATATGAACTCAATATTTCTACAATGAAAATGTCTCTTGCAAAAGAAAAAAAAACACCACACAGAAGATATCCAAAGCTTTTCTGTCTTTAATGCAGATCTGGACGCTTACACACAGGGGGAGTTGTACTCCGTCTCAGACTGGTCACCTAAATGAAAGAATCAGTAAGTGGAAGCAATACAGTCACAATAACAGAGTTTAAATCCCACAACCCAGGAAAATCTTACTTGTTTGGTAGTAATCATAAACTTTGATCACCGCTGGCTTGAGATTCTTGACGGGAAGCACTTGTTTAATGTGTAGCTTATAGTTGATAGGAATAGTCCTTTGGAGCTGTTGGAGATACACCAGACATCATATTGTAAGCACACTACATCATAACTGTTTTGTGCGCATAGAAAGGTACAAGAAATATAGGTAATATAGGTAAAGGTTAATGTTGTACGCAGATTCAGACAGCGTTTTCCTCTTACCTCTTTTATATACATGATAATATGGTCATCTTTGGAATCAACTCGTTCTACCGAAATCTGGTTTTTCAGCTAAGAAACCAAAACAGTAATTATTCTGCATTAGTAAATTAAATTTGAACCAAATATACAAAGGCAATGGCAAACACACACACACACCAGAAATTTTAGCTTTTATTCATTTATTTATTTATTTTTATCACATTGCTAGTCCTTACTTCACCAGGATCTGCTGTGAACCCTGATAAGAGTTTTATGTCCACTATGATCATGTTAGTGTTGTTTAGTGCCCCATTATATCTGAAAATTGAAAACAAACAATAACAAAAACTAAGTATCAATGACTATAACAAATAACAATAACTATAGCAACAATAATCATACCGAATATCGTCACTACAGTCATCGTCACTACAGCGTAAAATATCAAAAACAGTATTTATATATGTTATTGTAAGGAGACTGATGGCAGTGAATTTAGTGATTTTTGCTGAGTTTGTAGCCTAAAGGCCTATCTCACGATAGCTTTAGCATGAAGGATTTAGCATGAGTTTATTCTTACATGACAGAGAAATTGATGGTCAAAGTTTGTCCGAATGATTTTGTGCAGTTTGCCTCCGTCATAGTTGCAATGCTCAGTGTACTAATTTCAGTAGGTGTAGGAATATTGTAGAGAAGTGCAGTCTGCAAGTGGGGATAAAAGAAGTCAAAGCATAAAGCAGGCAATAAACAGAAAATGTGTCCGCATTGTGTACATCAGTATTTGTGTGTGTGTGTGTGTATATATATATATATATATATATATATATATATATATATATATATATATATATATATATATATATATATATATATATATAATTGTTTTTAAGAATGAATGAACGAGGAAAACTTTCTTGAAAAATCTGAGTTAGGATTGATAATGTAACAGATAAACATGTTTGTCAGGTCAGCAAGATTGATAAAGCTCTTATCATGACTTAAAGATACCTGCACTGACACACAGGTGGAGCCCTTCACTTCAATGCTGTATTTGCCAGGAACATCCTGCAATGATCTTTCTTGGTACAGTAACTTGTTGTTCTGGTTCACATCAAAGTTGTGACTGTGTCCATCTGCTGACTTTACAGTTACTGTGCTAGAGCCGTCTGAGCTGAACACTTTAGTGGAGTACAGAGCCAGAGCCTGGAGGGCCACAACTGTGTCCTGATTAAAAGAGGAGGAAAACAATTATAACAATTCTAACATAATTCAAAACTATAACTATAGCTAATATTTAGTGGGAACTTTTAGAAATTGGTTGTTTTTGGTCAACATTTTAACTGTTGTTTGGTGTTTTGTGTGGGGTTTGGAGGTGTTGTATTGTCTGTGCTTTTTGAGCTGGTTGTTCAGGCCACTTGTTGCAAGTTAAATTTGGAGACAGTGGAGTTGGAATTGAAATTAAATAAAGGAATGCAAATTAACTAAGTACCTGGGTGGAGGAAAAGCCTCCATAGGGATTTTGCTGCTTCACCAGCCAACTGACTATCCTATTAGCATATCCCAAATCAGCAGCAGTGAGTCTGTCTGCAGTGAGAACAGCTAGCAGCACATAAGAACTGATTTCCACTGACAGTGCGCCGGAGTCATCTGATGCTGACTGAGACCAGTGAAGCCGACCATCTAAAATTAAAGAGACACAAAAAAATTAAGACTGACCTTTTGGCTCTGCATGCTTATAGCTGGGACTCCTCTTGTGCCGCTAATTTTCACAATCATCATCACAATCAGCACTCAAAATTATTCAGCCCCCTCAAAATGCAAGGTATTACTGTGATGTGAGTAACATTTAGTGAATATATATTAACCAAAGATTTAAAACAGTCATAGAAAGTTTATTGATACATAATGTACTACTTAAGCACAGATTTGTATCTCAACTGAAAAGCATTTTTTTTTTAAAGGTTTTTTTTTTTTTTTAAGTTTTTAGCTTACTTATCTGCTGTCTTTGGTCACAGTGGCACTAAATGTGCTGCAGGTGACCATGTCACAATATGCACACAAGTCCACTGATCTCATATAAGTCCACTGATTTCAACTCCCAATGAAAGAATATATCCTTCTACTGAGAAATATTACATCATATATTTTAATTGATCAATTTTAATATGCCACTCAACTTGACACAGAGGTAATTTTAAAATATTTTAGGTCTTCAGAAAAGCATGAATTTGTAAGCTCTTACAGTCTTGTGGGGGTTGAATAATTTTGAGTGCAACTGTATGTACATGTTCAATCTTTCCTTATGTTTTATAGTATAACAAATTACTAAATAAATTAGGTAATGATGCCTCAACCATTAAGTATCTTATTATGTTAGGTTTGTCCTGCTATGCCACTATTTGAATTTATGTGTTACAAATTATTCTAACCATCCCATACCTCCTTCAATAGAATCACTATTCAACTTTTTTAGTAGGTGCTCTCGAGTTTCATTCTCTTCAGCCAGACTGAAAGTGTAGGCCAACAGTGCAGTGGTATAGGTGTTTGTCAGGTTACCAATAGAAGACTTTAGGCACAACAGTCCTTTTTTCACAATGGGATCCTACATGATAATGGTAAATAAGAAAACGCAATAGTTTTGAAAGTTTCAGTTTGAGTTAGATACTTATTATGACTTTTGCAGAGTCTCCCTAAGAATCATGTGTCATTTGAAAGCAAAAATTAAACACTTTCATGCTCTTACCTGGACTGTATTTCCAAGTTCAAGGAATGATGCAGTGATGTAGGCAGTAATAGTCACATCATCATTTACACCACCCTGAAATACATGAAAATGATGCACACATAAAATAGAAATTAAGTAAATTTATTCAGAAATGGGTTCTCTAGAATGGACTGCCTTAGAACCATACGCACCTTCATTCTGTTATTGAACAGACTTCCCTGTTGTATAAAACAGCCGTCTGATCTCTGCATACTTATGAGCCATTGCTTTGCACTGTTAATGATTTCTGGATCAATAAAGATGTAACGTTGTGCTTTGCCGAAAGTCCTCAAGACAAAAGCAGTTAACCTGGTGGTGGAGATTTATTTGTGTCCATAATTAAAATATCTCTGTGGAACACTTCCCAGTATATATTAACACATTATTAGAAAAAAAAAGGTTTGGGATTTTTAAACATTTGCATTAATGCTATCTGTGTGCCACATGAAATTCTTACCATGTGTTCTCCTCTCCCCTGCCAAATGTGCTATATGCACCACTATAATGCTTATAGTTGAGCTGCCTCTGGTATCCTGTGTAAAGACAAATGATTGATTCTGATTACTTCAGCAAGAATATATTCAGGATGGCTAGGGTTGACCTGTAAAATTAAAAAAAGAAATATAATCTCACTGACCACTCTTAAGGAAACCAGTAGCCCTCTCACGGATAGCTGTGGTGAGCTGCTCAGTGTTCTCTAGATACTGAAGAATGTAGATATTGGGGGCGAGGAGTGCAATGTTTTGTTCTCCACAGCCATACGGCATCCTTAGCAGTCCATCCAGATTTTTTAATGCACGGCCTAGTATGTCTCCTACAAAAGAACACAATAATATTCTTTCCTTTACTTAGAAAAATACATTGCTTTATCTGTCAAAACACTTTAACTTATAATCAATTTAAACCAAAAACAAGTATACCAGAAAAAAGTCAAACAAAAATTAATCTACTAGATATTGCTTCATGTGTTTTAATGTTCTGCTGTCTTATGTTCTGTACTACCAGACCAGTTAATAGTAGTCTTGTAGGAGCTTAGTACAGTCTTGAATATAGAGATAGACCCTTTTCTCTCAGTGGCAGCTTCTCATTGTCTAAACATAATTAATGAGCTCACTCTAGTGGAGAGTGCTGATAGCTTGCCTTCTGAGCTTTCTGAAGATCTGTGTGTAATGCAGGAGAGGGGTAGCAGCAGCGATATATGAACTGTGGGATGATATTCAGGCTGCTTTACAGAAACTGTAGCCGGATGTTCCACTCAGCTGATTGAACACAGCTGATTGAATGATTAACTCATTTCATGGCATAGTTACACTGCAAGTGACACACTGTAATTAAAGAGCTCTTATGTATGATAAAGAATGCACTATGGCTCTTGCATAATTAAAGGTCATGCATTCTGGCTTCACTGGCAGATGCAAATGCACTTATTTTGTGATCAAAGCCTCTGGTAGAGACACAAACAGCCTCACTATTGGTACAACTTGATGAAGTTCTGCAAATAAATCCATGCATCATGCAGCCGAATATAAAATAGATGACATGCTGGTTTGCAAACTGTATGTTGTTATGGGGAATGTTGGCTGTATCCATAACATGGTATACAGTTTCTCCTGGACCTTAATATGATAATACCAATAACTGCAGATGCAAGAGGCATTAGGAGAAGAGGCACTTCTCCTTCAACTTCCTTCTGTCCACTACATGAATTGGAGATTTTGATTTCATTTAAATGGTTAATTCGGTTGCATGATTTGCCCAAATAAGCAAACTGATCATACAGTCCAACACTACCATTGCAAACACTGAAACACCGGAAATCTGTAGCTTAGAACAAATGGATCTGGATCTGGGATTCACTGAATTCAGTGGATAGCAGTAACCAATACTAAGCCATTTCTGTGAATCCCTCAGAGATGTTCACAAACCATCCACATGAGTGCATTAAGAATTGGTATGTTATTAAGTAGTCAAATATAATACACAGTCAAAACTATCTCTTGTAGAAAAATGTTATTGCAAGAAACTCTCGGAGAAACATTTTGTAATTTAATACATTTCGTGTATGGGTGAAGATTAGCAGTAGTGGAGGATTTAACATTCATTAATATAATTAGTTAAGATGTTTTAAAATGTTTTATTGTGCTTTTTTTTACATTATATATTTTCTTCACATATTCATTTATAATTCATATTATTTTATTGGCACTGTGGCATGTGCCATGTGGTTGTAATAGCTCACCAATGGGTGTGGACCTGGGCTTTAGCCCTGGCAGGACAATTGTTTTCACATTTGTTAGTCTCGATCATTTTGGTTCATTTGAAATCGATCATTTTGGTTCATTTGCTATTTGGTTTGGTTTGGTTTCACACAAATGTTGGCTGTGGGGTGTGTGGAACAAACATGTACTTATACAACTCTTTCATTCATTGGTCTGAAGTATGGCGATGGAAAAATGTAGACTAATTTTTGCCAAGTGCATGCAGAAATTGCAAAAATCACCTGAGCATGGAGTCTACACTAAGTAAATGATTAGCTAATTATATAAATTCCTAGTTTAAAATGTTTTGGATACTCTTTTTGTTCATTGATCCAAATATCTAGAATACATGGCAGAGCATGCACATGGAAAAAAAAAAGTACAGGTCCCAGGATGGAACCCTGGGGAACCCCAGAAGTGACAGTCATGCCTGAGGAAAAGTGGTTGCCCATGCTGACATGAAATGTTCTATGTGTAAGATAAGAAACAAATCAACTGTAATAAGGGAGATTTAGGAAGGTATATCCTTCTACTATTTTATATACTTTTCCATTGTTCTTGTTAGCTTGTTTTTATTTCTTACTTGTATTTTCACTGCAGACAATAATACATTCTAACCCCAACAATCATGATATATTAGAAATGTACTCTTAATCTGCACATTTTTAGCCCTAATGTTTTCTCTCTTACCAAGCACTGAAACAGAAGCTCGTGCTGATCCCTCTATTACATCCTCAGGAAGAGTCAGCTCCAACTCCTCTGAAACACTGTTGCCTGTAAGTGAAAGAAAAGACATCTCTACCTTTACAGTACTGTTGGTACCAGTTTTACATGAGCATTGTGTAAACAATTTGAAATAAATCAGCAGTTTATATGTGTATGTCTAACCTTGTGGGCATAATAACCAGCTTTGGCTCTTTGTCTTTTCAGTTCCTTCAGCCTACATGGGAATAAAGTGTTATTAAATCATAGTAATAATTAGCCTATGCATAAATCTTCTGATTAGACTATTTTCAAGACACCAACCTGTACAATCAGGCTTCGTGTAACTGTGTCAATGCGGCCTCTCTCTGGAACACTCACAATCTCATTGTCACACACAGTCTGGGATTGTTCTGCCTCTGCACTCACTGTCACTTTCAAGACTCCTGTAGCATAATAACAAGCTCCTCAATCCTCCATGCAATATAATGCAATAGACATATCAGACATATCAGACATATGTCTCATCTACAGACGTTTTAAGTCTCACCAAGCACAGTGGGAATCAGGGTCCATTTGAACGTCTTTCTGCCATTTGCACACAGGCAGGATGAGTACTCGCCACCATTAGAGGGTTTCAGAGTGTAGTCTGAGGAAGCCGCTGGAGTCACTTTAACCTATCGATAAGGCACAGGTGAGTAATTTATTGTGTTTATCTCAAATGTTACAATATTTGTAAAGATATAATCTTGGCAGTACAGTACCATAATGCATTTGGAAAGATAATTGAAGACAGTGGCCTTCAGCTCAAAAACCTCTCCCCGGATAATGGAGTAGGGCAACGAGAGCTCCAGGAAGAAGGGCTGAAATACAGTGAGCTGCACAGGAGGAGCCAGTCCCAGACCCCTAGAGGACACGCAGAAAGCCTCTGTCTCCCAAGCGGTGATGGTGTCAGGAACAGTGACAGGAAGCTGTGCTGATCCGGACTCCCTGTAGAAAAGAGTAATTGACACTAATGAAATGGAAGCATTATTCATTATATTATAGTTAATTTGATTACAAAGCGGTACAGCACAAGAGGGTACATGCTAAGAATAAAATAAAATAAAAAGTGATGTGCTGATTCACTAACCCAACTTCAAGAAGTTGCCATATCCATGTTTCTGGAAAGAATTTTCGAACTGTCTCAATATGTTCATGTTTTGTTTTATAATCTTGAAAAGCCATTGGGGCTGCTATCCTGTGAACATTTGTCCTGTATCGAACTGCAAATCAGCAAAAACATAAACAATTAACAGAACTCATACACTAGCTGTTATATCTGTGAGAACTACGTATGTACATGAAAGTTTATTATGTGTGTCTTATCAGTACCCACTGGACATTGGATTTAATTGTACTGCAGTTGTTCAGGATCCTTCCCATAATGCATAAACATATCTACATATGTTTATCTAACATATATCAATAAACTCCATAGAAGAAACGCTATATATTTTATAACTTAATTATAACTTATATAATAGTTATTATTATTATTTTTATTATTATTATTATTATTATTATTATTATTATTATGAGCATGCGAAATTTCACTATTTATTGAACAATAATATATGAATAAGGGCCTGGATGTACCATAAATATGATCACGATGATACTGCATGCCTTTGTACGTCAAACAGTGAGGGTGTCTAATAGCCAAATTTGTTGCCATCTTCAGCCCCACTCCCTGTCAGATGATGATAAGTCATAGTGTCATCAGTGTAGTACATCACTGAACAGTGTACCAGGTAGTTTCAAATTAAAATTCATTCTTCAAGTATTAAATAAAATGTATTTCGGTATTTTCATTCTCAATTTGTTTTCCTAATTTAATAACATTCAAACATAACATAAAACATATGTAACTAATTATGCTACATTTTACACCCAGTCAGTCTGTTACCTTTATTGTTTTGTAAACACGGTCAAACTGTACATCCCGTCGGGGTCTAACATGCAAGCATTCCAGATCATCTTCAACTTCAAAGGTATAATCTGATACTGATGTCACTGGCAACAATTTAAATATCTACAGAACATATAATCAAAACAATTTTAATTAATTTAATCATTTCCTGTATGTCTTATAACATACACATGGACAGTAAATTCTGTGGCCTATATATGTATGCATGTAAGATTTTATTAACATGAGAGACGAGACATCTGTTTTATTCTCACATTGAATATCAAATGACCACTGGAGGTCTCACTCTCCAATGATCTCTTGGAATGGAAATTAAGTATGTGCAGCCTAACCCTTAGACATCACAACTGATGAGCCCCACAACATTTCTATCCTAGGGAAATAGTTCCTGAAGTCTCCTAACACTAGAAAACATTGCTAAAATTTTGGTTAAAATTATGCATTAGAATCACAAGTTCAGTACATCATAATTTCACCTTGTCACTGTTTAGGCGTTCTCCAGACTCCAAGATGAACACACTCTGATCCACAACACTGAGGCCACACAGTGAACCAGGATGAGCTGTGAGCTCAAGAGTGTTCTTCTCACCAGGAACTGCTTTAGAGGGAGAGAACTGTAGCGAAACCTGGAGTCCATGATGAAAACAAGTGTGGACAGGTTTAGCAGATTGATTGCTAAAAATAGAGCAGTCGGACTAACTGATTGCAAGAAAAACATTAACAGTGATGGTGCTAGCATTACCTTGTTTCTGAAGCATTTTTCCACATTAAAATTCTTGTTAGCAGCGATGACGTTCTCACTTGGAAGGACAGAGTACACCAAAACCTGCACTACAGGAGCCAGCTCAGCAATAACAGATAGTTTGAATGAAATTTTTCCTTTTCTGCCATCTGCAGAGTCTTCCACTTCAACTTTCTCATGCCCATGATGGACTATGGCTCCTTTAGATATAACCTGAACCAGAGAGTCAAAATATGTGATAATTGTTCAGTGCTTTATATTTAGAGCTACTGCTAATGTAGGTAATGCAGGTGGCAGGTGGTAATGCAGCTGTCTGGTGGTAAACAGTTTCAGTGCATGTACTTACCGTGTATATAAGATCAATGCTGTAACTTTCAGTAGTTTCCCCAACAATATAGTAGTTAATGGTTATGGGAATTTCAGCACCACACTTAAATGGTTCCTCTGAGCTCTCTATTGACAGTTCACTGAACACTGGACTGTAAGTTGTGGCAGGTTGGAGCAGCTGTATACGTGATTGAGCACTCAAAAAGAATGGCGTTTTGTGTGTATGGTATTTTTCCTCTGGATAAACACTTGCCTAGATAACAGTGACATAGGAACAATACACTTTAAAATGTAAAGTGCTTTATAAATAAAATGTATTATTAATAATAACAATAAAAATATGCTTTACAGCATGATGGTGTACTGAAAATAGATTTTTTTGTTCTTTCTTTTCTTTTTTTTGAGTTATGTTGTCATAACATACCAGCAATCTTATCTCTGTTGCAGGATGTTCCGGTGAAGCGATTGAGAATTTTGCTAATCCATTACTATCTGTAGTAAGATTAAGTAGTAACTTTTGAGACCACTGTTGACCTTCTGAAAGATACACCTTCTTGTTAGGAATTGGTCTTCCGCTGAAGGTAGTAACTTTAATCTGTTGATCAGGGAAAAAATGAATTATTGTCACAGTACTGTCAAACATCATAAACATAAAAGAAATAGCAATAGGCAAGCAACGAATGGAGCAAAAAAAAAAAAACAAAAAAAAAAACAACAACAAACAGAAAACCTACTCTTCCTTCTATAACTTTTTCCCGTTCAAAGTTTTTTGGTGAATCAAGGATTTCCACTTTACCAATTTGGAAAGAAAGTTTTATCTTATCAGATTTCACCATGGAAATATCTAAGCAAAAAGAAACAAATTACATTATGTTATTATGAAATATAAATGAAAATTGTGTTAAAGTATAATAATAAAGTATAACATTAGGAGTCAGTGCTGGCTTCTTTCTTATCTTTGTTTTAAGGGATCTGTTACTGACTCACCTGTTCCTTCCTCTGTGAGTGTAACAGTAGCATCAAGATAATCATCTAATTTATTTTCAAATTCAGTGTTCATGAAAGTTGTCACATTGATGAAACAAAATGCACAGCCAGTCTGACTCATCTATGGGAACATCCAAAAACAACTGGTGAGACTCATTTCATTAGTGTGAGAGAGAGAAAAATATTTGTTTGTGAAATGTGCTACAAATATACCTCCACAGTTTCACTCAGACAGGGTGAAATTATAGGTGCCTCATGATAGCGTTGCCTAAATTTCCGACACACCTGCACCACTGCTTGACCAGGTACTGGTTGTCCATAAGTGTACCTTCATTTCATAAAGTTTCAATACAATACACATAAATCCTAGTATGTATGATATATAACATGAGAGATAAATATAATATAAAAATGTGCTAGATATTCAGTTGTGTCAACTCTACACTATGTGTTTAATAAAACTAAAATTTTAAGACATTTTTTCTCAGTTTTTGAGAAAAAACTTGAAACCTACTTTCCACAAATTTCTAGCTTCAATTTCTCTTCACCAACGCTGTGTTCTTCTGGTGCTTTTAATGTAACCTCAAACTTGGGTAAAACTAAAAGTGAAAGTTAGTTATTAATTATTCCAGTTAATTATTAGAATGAGAAGTTTGTTTGCTTACATTTCTATAAGCAGAAAAAGTACTCCAGTGTTACTAGTAATGTCATTTACCATGCTTTTCCACCTTAAATTGGTGTCTGATCAACCTATTTCCAGTATCAGCGATTAACTGATAACCTCCCTGTGGAGCTTCAGCATTTAGCTCGTGAGAAAGCTGCAGTATCAGACCTCTCGAGGACACATTTGTCCACTGACCAATCCTGTTCTGACGATTATCCTGTTTGGTTCCACAAAAGATATCTACAATTAGCTCAGTGTTGTGAAGACATTGAAGAAGCATTACACACTGGTTATAGACAAAAGCATACAAATGAACAAGGGTGTCATAAAATATGCAATGTTGTGTATGATTCCACCTTACCTGAAGACTCACTGTGCTGTACTGTGGAGTATAAGACAATGCTTTAAAATTTTGTAATTTCCATTATGAAATAATCGAACCACGATATATTGATCCAACACATTATAAGCAAGAAGACTATGGTTTATTCAATGGAATTTGTACAACTGAAAAAGTTACACATAGATGGGAGCAACATTGGTCTGTACTTATGTAAATGACAATGCAGTGCCCTGGTGTGTAGTTAAATAGGAGTCATTTATATATTAACATAAAATTCTTCTCTTACCTTTTGTTCAAATGGGATAAAATTAGAATCCATAGAGACAATTCTAAAATTCACTGGGGAAAAACAAGAGTAGTGTGATGTTTTGATCTGCACCATCAGTAACAAATAAACTTTCATATATTAAAATGAAAATAGTGAGGCATGTTTCAGGAATGAATCACCTGTTTGGCCTGGATTGTAGATGGGTCTGTCAGTCTGAATAAATACCAATGTTTCGTAGGATTTAAACATCACTTTCCTTTTCTCTGTCATCTTAAAACTTTCACCTTTGACTTCTACTTTGATCTCCTGCACTGACATACCCTCAACCTTTGGAGCCTGTAGAGATATATTCATATTAAACCACCTAAATCATTAATAATATCTAACTCGCGCACACACACACACACACACACACACACACACTCACAAATATATATATAAATATATATATATATATATATATATATATATATATATATATATATATATATATATATATATATATTTGATTGAAGTGTAGACTTTCAGCTTTATTTTAAAAGGTTCCACAAAAATATGGCATTTACCATTTAGATATTACAGCCATTTTCAGCAAAGTACCTCCATTTTCAGGGGCAAAGTGACATAATTGTAAATATAACCATAATTCTAATACTCGGATGAAAATCCTTTGCAGTCAATGACTGCCTGAAGTCTGGAGCTCATGTTCTCAAAACTCAAATTCTGAGTTTCCTCCCTGGAGATGCTTTGCCAGGCCTTCACTGCAACCACCTTCAGTTGCTGCTTGTTTGTGGGTCTTTCTGCCTTCAGTCTTGTCTTCAGTAAGTGAAAAGCATGCTCTATTGGGTTGAGATCAGGCGACTGACTTGGCCATTGAAGAATGTTCCATTTCTTTGCCTTCAAAAAGTCTTGATTTGCTTTCGCAGTATGTTTAGGGTCATTATCCACCTGCACTGTGAAGTGGCATCCTAA
>CM040988.1:9634822-9667875 GCA_022985145.1 Pangasius djambal | reverse complement strand
TTTTGATCAGCTGATGACCAGCCTGTTTGAGTTTAAATGCAGTTTTCAATAAATTGCCTACTCTCTATTTTTTGTCTCTTGCTCTTGTTTCTTCTTTTGGCATTTTGAAGAAGTACTTACAACCTGGTTACAATCCACCAGTGCGAAGTGTGAATACTTGTAATATTTTCCCTGGTCTTAAGATTTTGTTCAGGAGTGTATATGGCATTGTAACCATCCACAGACAGTGCCATATCAATTTGGTGACAGCACATCCGTTGGTCAAAAGTTGGGCCTATATGAAATTATAATACACCTCAAGTGTTTCTCCTTATGGTTTATAAATTATTTTGCATAAATCATCAATACTGTCACTACAATCACATCACTGCAATAATCATTACTGTTTTAACTCAACTTGTCTTTGGCACTTATGCCCTGAAGATGTCTGAGAAATCTGCGGCAAGCATCAGAGCAAATGTTGCCGCTGTCGTGCTTGGCCCCGTAATTGCTGCTTGCAGCTATAGTAGGTCGGCAACCAGATTGACGCGGAGACCGTTGGCGCCGCTGCATGCACAAATTTACCTCTGAAGCTTGTTCGCAAAATCACCAGGTGGTAAATAATTTTTACATTACAAACAGTATTGATATCAGCGGTTATCAGTGTTTTTATCATACTGTAAGTATAATTTGTGCTGGCAGATTTTTTCACCAAGACCAAGAAGTGTCAGAAACCCCTCTCCGTGTTAATATTTTTTTTTATAAGATCATCAAGATACCATTCACAGAACCTTACTTTTAGGTTTTCAAATGTTTCTTATGAACAGCCTATATAAACATTATAAATGAAAAGTTTGAGTCAGAGCAATAATCTTCAATTTTAAGACATTCCAACCTTTAATGGCCATTTGACCTTATGGCCCACTTTACCTAACATAAGCCTGCACAAAGGTGTGAATTATGGTAGAATGCATTCGAAATACGGCAAAATGCATTAGTCACATTGTAATGAACATGACAACAAAATTATTATTAATTTATTATTGTGCCTTAACCCATGATAAAAGTTTTTGGTCATTCAACTCCATGAACTCCATTCAACTAATCTGCCAAATAAATCTGCGCCCCTGGTCTGTGGACCACCTCGAACTTGAAGGTCTGAAGTGCCATATACCAATGACTGATCCACGCATTGGCATCGTTCATGCAGTGGAGCCACTCAGGTGGGACGTGATGGAACAGAGGGTGAAAGGGTGACCCAGCAGGTAGTACTGAAGGGTGAGGACCACCCACTCGATGGCCAGAAACTCACCTGTTACCATCACCATCACCTGTTACAAAACATCCCCCAGCCCTCTGTCCAACGCTTCAGTCTGCAGAACAGAAGGGAGAGATTTATTATAATAAATGATTATGCCATCTAAGTAAGCAGTGGCATATGCATTGTATGGGAAGAGGATTTTGCCCATGAATTGTTGTCAAAACATCACTGGGGCTCCAAACAACCCAAAAGGAAGTGTGACGAACTAGTGTAACCCAAACAGTGTGGAAAAGGCAGTTTTTTCACGAGGTATTGGAGTCAAGGGCATCTGCCAATACCCCTTGGTTAAGTCCAGTATCCGATAAAAGTGAGCTGCGCATAACCAATCAAGTAGTTCATCAATGTAAGGCATTTGATAGGTGTAAAATTTAGACACCGCGTTGACTTCTCTAAAGTCCACATAAAAACGGACCAACCCATCGACCTTGGGCACCAAGACCACCTGGCTGCTCCAATCACTGTGGAACTCCTTGATTACCCCCTTGCCGAGCATAGCCTTGAGCTCCTCCCAAACCATTTTTTTGTGTTCAGGTAACCAGTATGGGCGGCTGCGTACAACTACACCTGGAGGAGTCTCAGTGTGGTGTTCTATGAGATCTGTGCAACCAGGTAGGGGCGAAAATACTTTGGAAAATTCCTCCTGCAACCTGTGCTCTCTGGGACGGTGAAAGGTGGTATCCACAGAATTGGGCAATACTTTTTAAACGTATCTCCAGTCCCAGCTTCTCCCTCTTGGGAACCACCATAGTCTGTATGAGGGACCTCATAGTATACTCCCCTGACTCGCTTTGTGACCTCAACTGCCACTTCGCAAGTAATTTAGAGCTTGACGTGAGTAGCAAAATGAACACTTTATCATCTGGTGCAAATTCCCACAACCGAGTACCCCTGTTATACAGCCAAGATTGACGTTCTTGCGCCTGTAGCAAATTCTCCTGTGTTAATTGTCCCAAGGTGTGGAGTTATGCTCTCAGGTCAAGAATGTATTGAATTTCATTTTTGCTATTAGAAGGTCCCTCCTCCCAATTTTCTTTAATGACGTCTAAGACGCGACGAGTCTAGCGCCTGTACAATAATTCAAACAGGGAAAACCCTGTGGAGGCTTGCAGGACCTCTTGTACTGCAAATAACAGGGGTTCGAGCCACTTATTCCAATTCCGTGCATCATCATGAATGAACTTACAAATCATATTTTGAAGCATTTGATTAAGGCAATTGACCAGCCCATCCATCTGCAGATGGTAAACGCTGGTGCAAATCGATTTAATCCTCAACTATTCGTAAAAAGCTTATGTAATGTCCGTGACATAAACGTAGTGCCCTGATCAGTCAGAATCTTTTATGGGATCCTGACTTGGGAGATAACCTGAGGGCAGGGAGGTACCTGCTGGTTGGACCAGGCTCTTGACCACCTGCTCCAGTTAGATGCAACAGCACCCTCTGCAAACACATGCCCACACACATGGCTCTGTGCTGCTCAGCTCTCTCTCTTTCTCTCCTTTGTTACAGGGCTCCTGAAGGCAGACAAAGGCACACATAAGTAACTTGGGCTAATACAACACAGGTGAGAATCACCACGTTACCTGCCGGTTTGACCTGCCATAGATCCTTGAACATGGAGGACATAATCAAGAATTTTGCTGAAGCCAGTTCCAGGATGTTACAGTTCTGACTGCAAGGTAGGTTAAGATTGTATTTGGCATTTACGTCTTTGATTGGGGCCCCCAAAAATGCTAAATCTGCCCCTGTCTGTATAGTATATAATTAGAATTAGAATTCTGTAAATTCTGATCTGATCTGGTTTGGTCTGGTCTGGTCTAGTCTCTAAAACTCACAGCTTAAATACAAACATCTTCCGGACAAGTCCACATGTTATCACCCCCTAATGTCAGGAAAACCATTTTGTAAGCATAGGAGGAGAGCTTGAAGGACAATAAGATGGGAGGGTGCTCAACAAGGACATAATACATATTCTCAGAATAACATGTTTACATGTCACAGAGTTACAATGTGCAAGTCATCATGAACATATTGATTTGGGTAAAGCTAAAATGAACATTATCAAATAAACAAGGAAATAAGGAAAGTAAATAAACATAATCAAATAAACAAGGAAAACATACACACTGAATATTGAAAATCAAACCGAATCATGAGGCTATGAATACAAATCTGTCAGAAAAGACATAATTACTTTCTTTGAAAGTGAAGGCATCCAACATATCTGTGACACAAGTCTGTAATTTTTAGTGTAACAGGGCTATTTAAGTTTATTTAAATTGGGGACATTGTATATCATTTACAAAGAGACAATGGGGCTAGATAACATAAATCTAATAATTTTATCGCTTAAAAACAAGGAGTATACTTGCCAGTTTTGACACCTTTCATAAACAAGCAGAAGAGACCACAGTTGGTGTCAAATTTTGTGTCCCAATCCATTATAAAAAACAATCTTTGATTAAAACGTATATACATGATACTATTTAGTAGATATTTAAAGAATGTGTGTACTTTAAAATTAAGTTTGCATCTACACTAAGAAGCCACCTATCTAGACATAACTAGATTATGGACTGAAACAACAGCTGTAGAAATGAAATGTCATGGAATCACACCTACATTAGGCCTTTAGGGTCTTGGGTTCAGTGGCTTCTATTTTTAACTGTCCGGTATTCACACTTACAGCCATCATTGCAGGAATTAGGCCACTGTAAACATTCATTGACTGAAGACCTATTTAGATTAAACTCTTTTGTGATCTGCAGTTTGAGCCCAGGCTAGGACTTAGGAACATATAAAAGAAAAATATCTTTTCAGGCATGTCAGGTAGTTTGTTTAAAAAAAAAGGGGGGAAAAGCCCTGCAGCATATTCAGATGTCCAGTGGTTATCACAAACTTTACATATAAATAGGTGATGGGAATAAACAGCGTAATACAGTGCAGTAGTATGCTACAGTGCAGTAATTCCCAAGTCGCCCTTCTTCAAATTATAGCAATACAGTGCTGCATATTGCGCTATATAATGAGTGTGACTTTATTGAGAAAACTGATTTTGAACAGTTACCTGTCAAAAGGCCTGAATAATAGCAGATAGGTTGGAAATCATAAAGGACATGGCACAGAAGATGTGAATGCATTGAATAAATATTATCTCTCAGACTTGACTTTGTACCGTAGCACCAGGTATGTAGCCAGCCTAAGGATGACAAAAAAAATGCCCAGTATGATGAAGTCCATGTAGAGCTTGGCATCCTCTACATTCAACAACTGCAGTACTTCTTCAGGTTTCTGGAACTTGCAGACTTTCCCTGGGCAGTCTAACTCAGAGCGATTCATTCCATAGATGGATAGAATGACCCCTTCAAAACCATACCTGCCCAAGGCAAATAAACAATTGGCCTCCAGTGGAAAAGATGATTACATTATTGTCTAAGATAAAAGCAATAAGATATACCTGACATAAGAGACATAAGAACTCCATTGAAGATACTTTGGAATGGTGTCAAAATTGACAAAGAACCCAGAGAAGAGAAGGACTGGAACAGCTGTTACAGGGCCAACAAATGTGGCCACCTGTGAGGAAGATTCATAAATAAACACAAACGCAGGATACAGCATGATACTTTAGATTCTAAAACAATGATGATAAATCATGAAAAAAATATAAATTTCTTGTCAAAAGTATCTGCAAAAAAGCCAGATACAAGTCATAGTTTAAATATTAGACTATTTTCAGGAAGTACCTGAAGAGAGGTGGAAGTGGCACCAACGAGGAGGCCCAGGGACTGAGCTACTAAGGCAGTGCAGATGGACAACGCCATAAAAAGTAAGTAGCGACTTGCTTCAGGGGGCTGCTCAGTCATCCAGTACACAATACTACAGTACATGATAGGACAGATGATCTGGGAAAGAGCAGAACCCAGCAGCCTATATGATCAAAGCAGACAACTAGAGCCTAAAGTCCATTATTTTCATTTTAGCATGCATTATGTGATTAGGCTATGCTAGAATGCCAGCATTTTGCTCAAAAAGATTTCCATTACCAGCTCATACACAAATATGGATGACTCAATATAATCAGCTACTCACCTGAAATGGAATGTCAGCCATTGTCTTGGCAAGATAGTAGGCTTTCAGACTGTACCAGTAATTCAGATGTTCCCTTAGAAATACAGCCATCTCCAGAGGAACTGGAAGCAAACAAAAATGAATTTGGCCATCTATATATCCCTTATAAAACTAAAGCCACATTTCAACAGTATAACTAATCTACTGTATATGAATAATATATAGTTTTTATCTTCCTGTTAGAGAGTGACTGACATTGCACATACTGCTAGTTGTTCCCTACTTACAAGTGAGCACTGTAGGCATAAGGGCTCCAAACATGAGGAATAGCATGGAGAAGAAGAGGAATCCTGTGTTGTTGAACACTTTACTGGCATCATTGCCGATATTGAGGTAGAGCAGACCTATCAACACTCCAATGAAGATGTGTGACATTAACCGCAAGTGTGTCAACACCTAACAGAGGAATAATAAGAATTACTTAAGAATATGTACAGGCAGAGCTACATTAATGGTTAAGGGCTGAAACACTGGTGACCCTAAGGTACCTGAGACACTGAGATGTGTGCTGATGATGCAGAAGTGTTCCAAACAATGCTCACAGGCTGGTAATTACTACTCCAGCAGAAAGTCATTCAAAGAACATCAGAGGAAGAACAAGGGAGAATAAGGACACCTGCATTGTGACAATGGGGAAAGGCCCATTAACAGTGGGAAAAAGCCAATGACATCTATGAAAGAATGAATGGCAGCCTAGAAAGACAGCATGCAAAAGTGTTAGGGCTGGCATCCCGAAACACTGCACAAGCAAGCTAGGAGTCCAACACAGAGAGAATATCCCCAAGCAGACCAAGGACGGGGTCCTAATTTGCCATCTAGGAAAGCTCACATGGACATTGGCCCAGATAATGGAGAAAGGAGTACGAGAATGGCTTTGACGAGGTAGGAAGATGAAAGCAGAAGGAGTCAATGCTTCAAGAACTCTGCAAAGAGCAGCTTCAGCAATGCAAAACATCCCATAATACCTCGAGTAATCTCAGAGTTTATTAGTGTAGCTTGCAAGCCCCAGCACTGCCAAGCTGCCACTGTTGGGCCCTTAACCCTCTCTGCTCCAGGGGTGCTGTATCATGGCTGACCCTGTGCTCAGACTCCAGATTCCTAACAAGCTGAGATATGCGAACAAAAGAATTTCAATGTGCTGTAATGTATATGTGACAAATAAAAGGCTTCTTCTTCTTCTTCTTCTTCTTCTTCTTCTTCTTCAGTCAGTGGAGGATCTGGGCCAAAGAGGCAAATCACAGTGTCCAATACCTCACTGCTTGATCTACTCAGAGCAGAGGGGGTGAACCCACAAGAGTAGAGGAGTTTGAGAGGAAACCACGGATGAAACTACCACCGGCATCAGATTGTAGATGGCCACAACTGGATCTCAGCATCATCCTTGGTAACACCCTTAAAGGGGATGTGAACAAGAGGATGAAAATGATTGCTGAAGGTGTGTACCAGGTGTTTCAAGATACCTTTGGTGTGAAAGAGGTCGAGGATGGCAGGCCACCATCTGACCCCAACAGATCACAGCACTGTGGAAGGAACAATGGATTCACTGCTAAGAAAAGATAGTAGAAAGCTGATGAGGAGGAAGAAGCATCCCTGATGTGAAGGAGACGGATTTACCTTTGCAGAGCAGAGGCAATCTGGGAAAAACAAAGATAGAAAAGGTGGCAAAGGAAGGCGTTCTTTAACAACACATTCAAATTCTCATCTGATCTCCTCAGGAAACTCAAAATTAGAAGACTACGGAAGGCAGTGTGGAGGCAGCACATGGTGACCCAACAGAGACAGTCCCTTAGGGGACTGCCCCTTCCAGCCCACACCATATAAAACACACACACCCTTTGACATATTTCACCGTTGAGGAGGTCAGGTCAATGGTGCAGAGAACTCAGGATCTGTACCAGGACCTTCGGCCACAGCCAAAGCTTACCCAAGCTTACCACATCAGTTCATTCAGAAGGCAATATAACACTACCAAGTTTTCCAAGAAGTAGTGAATCTGATGATGTCACGCATGGGGCAGCCAAAAATATGTTTCACTGTTGGAAGCTTTACCACTAAGTGGTAAAGGCTGGAGAAGGGTATCATGGCAGGGTGTAGTGCATCTGTAGTCCTGATTGTAGCTGCTATGAACCTTTTCCTGAAGGCAGGGGAGATGTTGTGCTGAGGTGCAAAGGCAGAAGACAGCACGAGGCACCACCCTTGCAGGGCATTCATGGATGACATTTCATTGATGACTTCGTCAATCACAGGCACAAGATACTGTAGATCCTGGGTGCCCTGAGAAAGATGGCCATTTGGGCAAGGATGCAGTTAAGCCAGGGAAATCTTGGAGCTTAAGCATTCATAAAGGAAAGCTGACTGAACACATCTTCAGCATCCAAGGAGTCCAGATTCCAACCATTCAAGATCAAGGAATATATAGCCTTGGGAAGAACTATGAAGGCACCCTGAAACACAATATCAACATCCAAGACACCAAAGTTCAACTCAGTTGTTGGCTAAAGGCAACAGACAACTGACAACTGGTAGAGAGTTCAAGGTGTGGTGTTTCCAGTATGGCAACATACTCAGACTACAATGGCGATTCCTGCTGTACAGTATGACTTTCCTATGATTCCTATGACACAGTTGGGGAGATGGAGAAACTGTGCAGCAAGTATTTGAGAAGATGGCTGGGGGTTCCCCCAACATTCAGATCAGTGAATGTGTATAGCAAAACATCCAAGCTTAGTCTGCTAGTGTCATATGTGGTGGAAGAGCTTAAAGCTACTAAGGTAAAAGCAGTACTGTAAGTACACTACTGCTTTTGGAAGATAGCAAAACCACAGCAGCAAATACATCAAATGTGGGAGGTAAGTTAAGTCTCAGGAAGCATTTATGGAAGCAGAGGTGTACTGGAAACATCAGGAAATCACTGGAATAGTTTGTCAAAGATGCCTGGGTCTAGGCAACTTACCATAAGAATGGACCAAGGCCAGTGCAAAAGCAAAGAGGGGGCTGGTGCAGAAATGGTGGTCCAGAAAGTCAGGGTGGTAGCAGAAGTAGACCGCTGCTTACAAGCAAAAGGGCTCTCAGGCCGTTTGATGCAGTGGGAACAGGCACTTGAAAGACCACTGTCTTGGATGGAAGTCTAGAGCACTGACTAGGGCAAGTTGGCCTTCCTCTTGTGAGCAGTAGAGAGTGGTGACCACACCAAACAACCTCAAGTGCTCAGGCAAAGAAGATGATGCATCCTATAAGCAGTGTGGAGCACTGTGTGGTCGATGTGTGATCGATGATGCCCTTCCCAACAGCTGGCATACTCTGCTTTTCCTAGTTGAATTAGGGTGCGGAGGATTTCCCGCAACATCAATGCACTACAACATCAGTGCACTACTTCCTGCAGAAAGTAGGCTTGACACCCAAAGAAGTGAAGAAAGCTACCAAGGAGATTGGTGCAGCCGCAGAGACATGCTCAACGTGGTCTGTCTCACAAGATCCTGCAGTTGGAACCCTTCTACAGGTGAAGACTAATGGTTCCAAAAGAAACTGACCCTGAGATATCTGCTGATGGTGCATAAGGTTTTCTTACAATTTTCACTGGCTGGCAATTACTATACCAGCAGAAAGCCACTCAAAGTACACCAGAGGAACAACACCGGAGAAGAACACCTTAAGTAGTCCTACCAGTGCCTGCTTGTAAAGAAGCATCTTGATGTTTAATTCATCATATACAGTAAATGTATCCTGCTGTTAAAATATAAAAGCATGACAAACACTTTTTAAGAGCTTATAACTGTGTTGAGCCATGCAATGGACTGGCATACTTTCCATTTTCATGCCCACTGTTCCTGGGATAGGCTACAGATCCACCATGATCATGCCCAGGATAAAGTGATTACTAAAGATAGTTTAACATATGAACAAACAAGTAAATGAGTGAATGAAGAAACATATGAACAAATGAATGAATGAATGAACAAATGAATGTTCTAATAACATTAAGAAATTGTGCAGTGTAAATGAAAAATGTCACATACTTGGTCTCTGCATACTGTTATGAATGTTCTTTTGAAGAGGATACAGAACTGAGTCAAACTGCTTGTTGCAAATGTATGGCTTTCAAGGTAAGCTGAGTCCTGTGAGGACAAACAGAGCAAATAAACAAACATCAAACAAACATCAGAGCCCATAGGTCAGGTTGAATAATGTGTAACTTACAGATTTTCATGTCATACATACTGTAAAACAATGTAAAGATCACAAGTCAGGTTAGACAGACTTAAAGAATGATATACAGTATGTTTGACAGACTTCTCACTTACTCTGGCATATTCTGCAATGCAGGAGCGTGAAGGATTGCTTTTTTCAGAATACTTCTTTTCCTCCAGAGGACAGAGTCCACCTTGCACAGCTTCAAACAACACCGGACTCAAATCCCCATATTCTCCTGATGCTACCTCAATGACTAAACATAAGTGAGAGAACATGCCAAAGACATTACTTTTTCTTGATGACGGGCCACCATAAGCCATCTGAACATCTTAAATGTGCCTTAGCAAGATTCGACAAGTCTCTGGATCTGTATGAACACCATTTTTTCAAAGGATTTTCCACATTGTGGTCTCTTCCAAAATGACAATACACCCACAGGACACAAGGGCTCACTGAATGTTAATTAGTATGAAACTTATGCAAATCATTAAAACCACCATTTGAAGAATTTTCTTTTGAAAGAATCCCTTGAGTACACAGAGAGTTGTAGACTCTATGCCAAGGTCACTGAAGCTGTTCTGGTGGCTTGTAGTGGCCTACCACCTTGTTTAGAATCTTTATTTAGTTATTTTTTCTTTATTACCCATATCTAGATTAATATGAAGTACATTTAAAGGAGTTTAATTAACTATTTCCTCTCTTGGAAAAAATGCACTATTTCCTCTCTTGGAAAAAAGCCAGAGGTTGAATACTCACTGAAATCTGCAGGGTTGTGATATGTGGGGCAGTGTAGTCCAAGTGTTCTAAGATAAGGGATAAGGTATGGCACAGTGCCCTTATATATACACTCCCCCTGACTCAGGATATAGAGCTAAAAGGATCAAGAGAACTGGAGTTAGATACTGCTCTGTCAAATATGCATACTGTATTCACATAAAACCTAAAGAGATCCAACACCTTATCAAACATTTCAAAGAGTTTGGCACTGGGTTGGTGAATGGTGCAAATCACAGTGTGCCCCCCCTGGGCCAGAGACTTCATTAATGAGACTACATGGAAACTTGAGGCACTGTCCAAACCACTGTCACAGCCAGAAACAAAAAAAAAGAGAGAAGGGCAGCTTAATATCAAACTACATAAATATTCAATTTACACATTCTATCAACAGTGTGATCATTTTACCTGGTGGGCTCATCAAAGAACATGACTGGAGGATTGTTCACAAGCTCAAGGGCAATTGCCAGCCTCTTACACTGTCCACCAGATAGAGAGACAGTGCGAGTATGGGCACATGCATGAAGTCCCAGGGCTGTCAGAATCTCTTTAACCTTTCACACAAAGAAAGCAGCAAGAGAGGAACGGATAGTGAATAAATTGGAAATAGAGTTAGACTATGAAGCTTATTGGGCATACTCACCAGTTCTTTCTTCACCTCAACAGTATTATTAACTTTCAGGTTGGCAGACACCTGAAAAAGCAGAAATTCAATGCAAAACGATTAATCTACATTTACAGTGCAAACTGGCTCAGTGCTCTGGGCCAAAAATGCTATTTTAGCAAGTGAAGATATCTTGAATAAAGGAAAACTTATCTAAAATTTCTCATTAGGAGACCATTAACCCTATTTCTGGACATAAAATTGATTTATTCTATTGGCAGATAATTTTGCTTATTTCTAGAAATAAACAAAATGATCTGCCAATACAATAACATAATTTCAAGCTTGAAATAAAGAAAAATATCTATAAATAGGCATAATAATCTTATATTTGTTTAAAAACAATCTAATAAGGAGAAATATTAGTTGAATTTTCTTATAGTCAATATATTTGTAATTGCTAAGATATAATTTTTTGTTGTGTAGGGGGAATTTTACTACAGTCACAGTGTCTCACCATCATGGCCTCCTGAGCTGTAAGATGGGGCAGCAGTTTATCTTCCTGCATGATGTAACATGACATTTTGCGAAAGGTTTGAAGATCTCTGGGCTTTCCATTTACCAGGATTCGTCCTGTCATCCCTGTTTCTCTACCACACATTTGCATGCCACCACAGAAAGGTTAGTTTTACATCTCAATCCATTTGGCTCTAACAGTTTTAATATAAAGATTTGCATTAATAAATGCCTGACACAGGCCTCTTCCTCACTTGTAGCCAGCCAGGATGTTCATCAGAGTGGACTTTCCAGCCCCTGAGGGGCCCATGATCCCAATCAACTCCCGGCTCCAGAATCTTCCAGAGAGGCACTTGAGTAAAGCCCTGTAACCTGAAATGAAACAGAGTAGAAGCCCAACATCAAAACTGTTCTCCTTTCGCTTATATGGAATATTTCCAACTAATCCCATCAAATACAAGAAAGGAAAAGCGGCATAGCTTAATCCACGAACCCCATGACTACACTACATATCTTCTGTAAAGGTGAGAAAGAGCAAATTTGTATGTTTTAAAAAGAGAGCTGGAGATCAGTGAGATCAGTGAGATTATATGAAAATTATATTTAAAAAAAGTACCTAACAACCTACACTGTACTTAACATGAGGCAATTGACATAGTCTTCTCTTTGTCCTTTCTATATGCCCTTTCTGTATGACAGTTAATGCAAACAGAATATTACGTTGCTCATCTTCAAATTATGTTAGGGAATTATAAATCCTCCAATCACGTAGTCAATCTCAACAAGAATCTTATCATACAGTTGTCAGAATTTAAACCTGTGGACTATTTAGCTCTCTTGCAGTGCCTTGTGCTTTAGAACTGGTTCATATGTATGACTTCATATGTATGAGTTTTCTTTCTCTCTCACAATTTTAATGTCTGTCCATTTCAAAAGCATAAGCATTTCAAAAATTACAAGATGGCAACTGCTATGAATGTCTTAATAGAGTAAACTAATTTCATCAGTATAAATGAAATGAAATAAAATGTCTAAACACCCTGTTAAAATTACAGGTTTTGCGATGTAAAATGATTTTGTGATGTAAAAAAATTATTTATCTTGAAAACAAGATAAATCATGTCAGACCTTTTCCACCTTTAATGTTATACAGCAGCCAACAAAATTCAGGTGGAAAATGAATAGAAATGTTTTAGAAAAAAATGAAAAAGAAAAAACTTACAATATCCTGGTTGCATAAGTGTGCACACCAGTACTGTGCTCACAAACTCATGTTCAAAAGTACTTATCATACAACTGTCATCAAAGAAGTCAAGCCCACGGTGAAGCATGGTGGTGGCAGCTCATGCTATAGGGCTGCTTTTTTACAGCTGAGATTGGGGCTCTAGTGAAGATAGAGGGAATCATAGATAGCTCCAAATACCAATCTATTCTGGCACAAAACCTGCAGGTGTCTATTAGACAGCTAAAGATTAAGAAAAATTTCAACTTCCAGGATGATAACAACACAAATCCAAGTCAAAAAAGGAATGGATTCAGAAGAAGATCAATGTTTCGAAATGGGCCAGTCAGAGCCCAGATCTAAATCCTATCGAAAACCTGTGAAATGACTTGAAGAGGGCTGTGCACAGGAGATCCCCTACCCAGATAGCAAAATTGGTTGTGGGCCTTATCTGGTTGAATTTAGGCCCACATACCACCACACTCCCCTCGAATGGGGGCTGCAAACTCATGCCAGAGCTCAGCCTAATGCTGTTTCACACAAGACTGCGAAAAAAAACTGTGCCAGAATTAAACCAGAAGGGCCTAAAGTAAACCAGATCTCGCCCAGATTTTGTTGCTATCTGGGTAGGAATTTGATAGATATGGAACAATTTTGCAAGGAAGCGTGGAATGTAATTGCTAAAATGTGCTAAGCTGGTAGACTCTTACCCAAAAAGACTGAGTGCTATATTACAAGTAAACAGTGCTTTAACAAAGTATTAGTTAAGAGGTGTGCACACTTATGCAACCAGGTTATTGTAGGTTTTTTTCTTTTTTCCCCTTAAAATTTTTCTATTTGTTTTTCAATTGCATTTTGTTGGTTGCTATATCACATTATATCACTATAATCACAAGGTAGAAAAAGATCTGCCATGATTTATCTTAGTTTCATATTTTACATCACAAAAACCTGCAATTTTAACAGGGGTGTGTAGACATTTTATATCCACTGCATTTTTTAAACATTAAAATATGTAAGTAATACTTGTGTCAATGTAAATGCTCTAGAGCTAAGATATCTATGATATCTTAAGCAGTTCCAGTGTAATTGTCCTGACAGAAGAAAAACCTTTAGTGAAATAAAAGTTGCTAACCGTTTTTCTTCCAGCATGGCCCCTCGTTGATTGTGTAGGACAGGTTAGAGAACTCCAGGTTCACAGCAGAACGTTTGGGGAGGTGAGAAAAGCACGGTGCTTCAGTTATCTGGTTCTTTACCTTTTTGAGGTGGGTCAGTAATGGCTGTGTTTGTGTGCCTCCATTACACAGGCCGTCTTCCATCGCAATAATAACAGATCCCAGATCAGGGGATTTCTCTGCCATACCAAGAATCTTAACAAAACAAAAAGACTTACAGTCTAATAGAATTTACACATCAGTCCAAAAGAATTATGAAATTATTTATTTAAACCCTTAAACTATTGACTTATTTTTCAGTTGTTCATGCTGTTCAGTAAATGTAACTGATTATTACATATAGGTGACTACTGTGACCATAAGTACAAAGGAGGTAAATAGTTACAAGGGGGATGATGTCTGTGCCACCCAAATGATTCTGGAAGTTTAACGAGTTAATGAATTATAAAATGAAGCAAGTGTGGTTGTCATATTTCAGGAAATTACATTTATGTCAGCTAATTGCACAATACAAACGTTGTCAGCAAATTTATTGACTATTACAATATATATCTTTTTTTGGTTGTAAGTCCCCTTCTGGATGCAGACTGTATCTCCCTGTACACACAAAAGGGGTTTCAGTGCCATTTTTTGTATTATTTAGATTACAGTTTCAAAACTTTTCAAAAGGACCAGGGTCTGATTTCTACAGAGAACTAGCATTGTGCTGATGCTTTAAAATGTCCCATTGCAGCAAATCCCTGGAGCCTAAGTGAAAGGAGCACCACTATCAGAATCACTGGGGAAATATGATTTAGTCAGAAAATTGAAAATTGATTCAGTTCTACAGAGGACACCAGCCATAGGGGAATTTTCAAGACATTAAATGAGAATTGTTTATGCCTGAACCCTGTAGAAATCTGGCTGAAATTGGTTTAAAATAAAATGAAAATAGCACACCTTAGTGTGATTCAAGTTATATACAGTACATAGAATTTAAAGTACATGGAAAGGTAACCCAGTGGCAAACAAAACAACAACAACAACAAAAAAGACTGCAGACTTCTTGAAAGGCATACAGTGTCACTGTAAATGGCTACACACATCACATCTGTACCAATCACATAACTGTACAAAGGAGTCTTCTATTTCCATTTTTATTTGGTATTCTTGCGTTACATCTTTCTATCAATATAAAATATTGATGAGGGGTTAGTGTTTTACCAGATGATGCCTTTCTTGTAGGGTAAGGGCCTCACATCCAAGTTATTTGACTGGAAGTATAAGAGTTAATTCTTTGTGAAGACAGATACACCCTCAACATAAAGCTAATATGCAATTACTTGAACAGGTTTCTAAATTTCATAATTTCCTACACCTATGTTATTCTACATTGGGTTGTATCATTTTAAAATTTAGGACAATCAAGAACAACAGCCATAATAAGATTGGATGTTTGCATTGGCAATAGTATCCATTCGAACGCCTTTATTTTCTGAGGAGACTGAAAAAGGCCCACCTCTGCTCCAAGATTCTCCTGAACTTTTACTGCTGTGCCATTGAGAGCATCATCACCAACTGCATCTGAGTCTGGTATGGCAACTGCACCGCAACAGCCCTTCAGCAGGTGGTGAAAACCGCCCAACGCATCACTGGCATTCAGCTACCCACCATCGAGAGCATTTACAAAATACGCTGCTTGCAGAGGGCGAACAGCATTATCAATGACGCCTCTCACCCGAATCACGGGCTATTTACCCTCCTCCCATCTGGAAGGCGCTACTGGTGCCTTAGCGCCCGCACAAACAGACTGAGAAATAGCTTCTTTCCTGTGGCTGTTTCCACACTGAAAAGCTGATCACACTGTACACTGTAATATCTGTCTCAGTTACTTACTTCACTGTTTATTCACCTTGCTTCTTTACACTGCATAAATTATAATGTGTTTTTTTGCACTACTGTACTTACATACAGGCATATATGTGTGTGCATATATATATAATATGTATGTATGTATGTATGTATATGTTCATTTGTATATCCTGTTCATATATTCTTAACATGTCTTCACCACTGTACACTGTACATACATATAAAGATCACATTTTTCCCTATTTATAATACCTACTGTACCTCCTGTACATAAGTCATCCATTCCCCTGTACATATCACCCTCATAGCTATATATCCTTATTTGTAATTTATTGTAAATATGCCACTTATGCACTTCTGGTTAGATGCTAACTGCATTTCATTGGCTTTGTATATGTACTTTGAACAATGACAATAACGTTGTTGAATTTGTCGAAATTGTTGAATCTAATCTAATCTAATCTAAAAATATAGAAGAAACAATATATAGAAACAAACTTAAAAGCTTGTGTGTGAGTTTACCAACATAATCAGCTGGAAATCCTAAAAGCCTACCTAACGCAGTCTTATTTAACATGTGTATATAAAGTCAGGAGAACTTACCTGAATGCACACTGTAGCAGGAATGTTCTTCTCAAGACCTGAATACTGCCTGAAGTTAATCCACTGCATGGTTCTGGATATAGATTACCAGTGCCTTGAGGTGCAAATAACTATAAAAACTTCATAGTGCAGTCTCTTGGTGATGAACAGCCTCGTTCTATAAACCCTTAAAGCTCCTGTGTAGAGCCTAAGGACATAGCATTTCCCTAACAGAAAGGGTTCCAAGCAGAAAATCTTCTATCTAATCTTGATATAATCTTCCATCTACAAAGTAGGTTTACCTAATAAACTAGGAATTCTGTGCATACTGTCTATTTACTGTTCATCCCTCTTTTAATTTTATTAAATGCTGTCAACATAACATCTCATTGCTCTTTTACTATTAGACCTTGTGATGTGAGTGTTTGGGGAAAAGATCATGGCAACATGCCAGGGCTTGCTGATCCAAATATGCATTACAGTACACCAGCTGCTGGTCTACAGTTTGGCAAGTCTGAGCCTGACCTGATACAGATGCATTCACTGTAACATACGTGTGCTCTTTTTGATGAGTGTTAGTAATGTGACCAAAACCTAATATGAAATATAGGGTTTATATAGGATATATAAGGTTTCCAGGTTTCAGCAAAGTTTCCACCATAACTACAACTCAAATACCACACAAAAACACATACAAATAGCCTAAAATATTCTGGCATAATAAAAGGTAAATAGCTAACACATTTTTCTTTTTTCAGCCAGAAAAAAAGTTAGCATTGGTGCACATTTTTGATGTGCAGTGTATATACTATATCGTCAAAGGTTTGTGGACACCTGACACTCATATGTGGTTCTTCCCCAAACTGTTGCTAGAAAGTTGAAAACACAATTGTATTCTACACCTATTTCAACATGACAATACCCCTGTGCACAAAGTGAGGTCCAGGAAGACATGGCTTGCCAGTGTTGGAGTGGAAGAACTGGAACCCTGACCTCAACCCCACTGATCACCTTTGGGATGAACTGGAAAGCTGGCTGCGCCCCAGGCCTCCTCACCCGACATTGGTGCCTGACCTCACTAATGCTCTTGGGGCTGTCAACTGTAGATTAATAAACAATTTCTTGATTTGGGAAAGACACCACTGCTTTGAAATAGTTAGCTTGTTTACTCAGTCAAATTAGATAGAAGATAGATAGCAAGCCAGAAAGTTCCATTGTGTTTCCAGTGCATAGAGGTAGGGTTAACATGAAAAACCTATGAGAATAGAAAATGCCCACTTCATATTCTAAATCTGAATATGAAAACAGTTACAAATATTTTTAGCACTAAACAGCTACAAATATAATGCCATTGTGTTACACCCCTAATATGTAGTATGTGGACTAATCCACAAGCAATTTCTGTTTTATTTGCACTGTTTTGCAAGGCATATTGCATATTTTTTATTATTTGTTATTATGATATCCTTTTGGCACACCTTTACTTCAGTGTAATATATTGATAAGTGGTTAGTGTTATTCAACGTGATGCCTTTCTTGAAGGGTAACAACCTCACATCCAAGTTTTGACTGGAACTATAAGAAGAAGCATGTAGCTAACATGCAATTACTTAAACAGGTTTAGTGCTTTTACATTTCTTATAACATTTCATAATTTCATTCACCTACTATATTCTATATAGGGTTCTGGGTTTGATGAGTCAAGTCAAGCCCAGTAGGCTTTATTTTCATTCATCTCATCACATACAGATGTAACATCAGGAACAAACTAAGGTTCCCCAGAATCACAGACCTACAATTAATATGGGACAAGATGAGAGATCAGACAAAAAGATAAGCCATTTCTCAACAAGACAGTACAGGTTTCTGTGACAGACCTGTAGAAACAGTTAAGGATGGGTGTGCACATACCAGCCTTTTTCAGTCTTCTTAGGTAGTAGAGGTGCTGTTGTGCCTTCTTTACTAAGGATGAGGTGTTGAGGGACAGGAAGTGATGTGCATTCCCGAGAACTTGAAATAGCTCACAGTTTCTACTGCTGCACCACCAATGTGTAGAGGGTTGTGAGATACTCAGGTCCTTCTGAAGTCAACAATTATCGCTATAGTTTTTCTGACATTTAGAGAGACATTGTTGCGCTTGCACCAGACCTCAAGCTGTCTCACTTCCTCTCTGTAGGCTGTCTCATTATTGTTGGTGAAGAGCCCCACAACAATTGTGTCATCAGCAATAATAGTGACGTGGTTGCTGTGATATTGGTGACACAGTTGTGGGTGAGCAGTGTGTACAGCAGAGGACTCAGTACACAGCCCTGGGAGTTTCCAGTGTTCAGGGTGTTGGAGCAGGTTGATCTATGGTGGATCCTGAATGTCTGAGCGCTTTTGGTCAGGAAGGCCAGAATCCAGTTGCACATCAAAGAGGTAAGTCAGTATGTGTGGAGCTTGTGGTCCAGTGACTGGGATATGATGCTGTTGAATGCTGAGTTGAAGTTGATGAACAGCATTCTAAAATAAGTGTATTTGAATTCCATGTGGGATAAGATCAGCCTGATGGCCAAAGATATAGCAACTGTGGTGGAGCAATTTGATCATGATCCAGTATAGCTAGTATGGAGGCCTGAATGCAGACCATGAACAGCCACCTGAAGGACATCATAATAACTGGAGTGAGTGCAATAGGGTATGCATTAAAGGGAAATTCCAGCATAAAACTAGAATTTAATAAAAATATTTGTCATGGTATGCAGTATTCTGCCAAGGACTGTATTGCTTACCATCTGCATTTTAGCAGAATTCATGATATTATGTCGTTTTCCTGTTTTCACCTCTACTCAACAAAACCCAGCATGCAATATGCCGGAACGTAATTCAATCTCTGAGAATCCCAACAGTGATTGACCAAACCAGACATTTTAGTGAGACACGTGACTCAAGGTCTTCTTCATTGCTTTAAATGGAACAAGTCTGCAACAAAGGTGTCATTAAATTAAAAGTCAATGAAGGAGGCCTATGGGGCAAGCAATACATGGTATCAGATCTTTGAGTTCTAAATTGCACACTAAAAAAAAAGTGTCATTTTAGTTTCCATGCAACAGAGGTCAGTATTGAAGGAAGCAAATACCATGCATTCACAAGTCTTCTTTATAATCATACCTTTCTTTTTTTTTTTTTTTTTTTAAGTAAAAACACTATTTTAGTGCCATGTTCAAACTAATTTTACATACATTTGGTGATTGAGCTGCTTTTACAGTTAGGAGATGCACAGGTATCTAAAGTAAATCCTTAACATGGAAATAGGCAAACACAGACTGCCAGATGCAAACATTTATGTTCCAAAGTATTTATTTCAAATACATATGTATAGTGAGCTGTATCTTGCACATAACCAGAAAAAAATACCATTATTCTGTTGTCTTAGTAATTGCAGTGAAAAAGTATGAAACATGCAAGATTAATCTTTGCCATCAGTATTGTTTCAGAGTGATGTACAAGAAAGGTTTTCATGCTTCCACTCAACTTTTACCAGTACATAAAAGAAATGCATCATTAGATCAAGTAAAAAATGTGTTGTACAAAACAAATATATACATGATAAAGTAAGATTCATTAAAAGTAAATGTACGTAACTGACTGAGAAATCCTGCATTAAGCATTGTCCATGATTGCTGCTGTGACCTCAAAACCAGTTTTATGCCTGGAAACTTATTTTAGCATCTCGATTTGCATTATTTGATTTTAGCATTCATAATGAACCTTCCACAATGGGTCACAACCAGCATTTAAACAACAGCTCCCATCACTCTTCACTGCGGTTCTGCACTTGCTGCTGCTACAATGCCATGCTGCCTGAGCTGGCTCCTCAAAATCTGATTTTTTGATTTCCAGTCCTCCACCTGGGGCAAAAAAAAAAAAGTTTCATTTTTATTTACAAAATGCTACTATTGAACTTGGATTTCTGCCTAACACAGGGCTATTTTACAGTATGACTCATATCACACTAATTTACTTTTGTGAACACTGTGTTTTTTGTTTTTAACAATTTTTTACAGTTTTCAATAACTTGTCACACGGTTACTGATTGGTCAGAGGTAATAACAGCTGGCTTTGTTCTACATTAAATAACCGTAATCTGAAAGAAATGAAAGAAATATCAAATAAATGGGTTTACTTCTTGCCGTAAAAGCTGGTTATCCATCCTCAACCTCTCCAGTGTGTTGAGCTCCTCTGCTAAGCGATTATTACTTTGTCGCAGCTCCTGAATGTAATCACAGGCCTTTGAGAGGATCCCTCCTTTACTCTGTAGCAAACGACAATGCGATTTTTCAAACGAAAAATGAAAAAGTCAAGAGAGAAAAGAGAAAATTGCCTGTGACCTGTAGTGAACTACCAGATAAACTGAAACCAACCTGTCCTGTCTTGGTGGAGTCCAACGTGCAGTCTGGAATGGTCTTGGAAAGCTGAACAATCCAGTTGTTAATCTTATCTCTGCGCCTTCGTTCAACTATAAAATCAGCAAACAAAAGTATTGCTCTGCTGTGAAGAGATTCCTTTTGTCTGATTCTTCAATACAGCAAACAGGCAATAGATTGCTTTAAAACTGAGGTCACTGCTCACCTTCGTTGTGTTGTGCTCGCCGTTTCTCATCTCTAGACGTCCTTGGTGCCTCTGACTTACTGTCAGTATAAAATTTTACCACAATAAAATGTACCTTCTCAAAACTCAAGGCATTTCACACACATCTAATAATTCATACTAAATATAAACAGCTATTACAGTCTATTGTAACATTTTAAATGAGAGGATTAGATTACGTGTTGCAAGTTTGTGTGCGAGGTGCAATAGATCTCTGAGTTGTTCCTGTCAGAACCTCCTGGGGTGACATCATCACATATAACTGACCTTTACCAAAGATGAAGGAAAAGTACAGTTAAATTTGTATATAAGCAATTCCATATACAAAATATACACAAGGAACATGTAACATATAAAACATTACAAGGCCTCTATCATAATTGTATAAGTCACTAATAGTGTGACACATACAAGACAGACTGTGTCCAAACTACAAATGACAAGATGGTGCAAAATGTGACATAGTGCGTGCACTAACTATACACAGCAATAGGGATCTATTATTATGCTCTTCACTGCAACTATTTTGCAGTAGACCCTGTTCACACTTCCAAGTTGAATGAGGATTCATATTCTACAAATCAATTACATGATCAGCATTTATATGAAAGTGGAGCAATGGAAGAAGGTGGCCTGATCTGATCAATCTCGTTTTCTTTTACATCATGTGGACAGCTGGGTGTGTGTGCGTCAGTTACCTGGAGCAGAGATGGCACCAGGATGCACTATGGGAAGAAGGCAAGCCTGTGAAAGCAGTGTAGTGCTCTGGGCAATGTTCTGCTAGGAAACCTTGGGTCCTGGCATTCATGTGGCTGCTACTTTGACACATACCACCTACCTAAACATTGTTGCAGACCAAGTACACCCCTTCATGGCAATGGTATTCCCTAATGGCAGTGGCCTCATTCAGCTGGATAATGCGCCCTGCCACACTGCAAAAAATTGTTCAGGAATGGTTTGAGGAACATGACAAAGAGTTCAAAGTGCTGACTTGGCTTCCAAATTCTCCAGATTTCAATCCAGTTGTGCATCTGTGGGATGTGCTGGACAAACAAGTCCGATCCAACCTACAGGACTTAATGGATCTGCTGCTAATGTCTTGGTGCCAGATACCAGCAATGTAGGTCAACATCAGTATTCCCTCTCTCTGTACTGAATAACTGAAACAAAGGACCAGCCTACACTACATGCACAATCTAATGACAGTGAAAGCAATCACTGCATCTACCAAATTGAAGTGAGCATGGTAGTGTCACATTTTATTTACTTATTTATCAAATTAAACCTTTAACTAACACTCTTTTGGAAAGTGAATATTTAATGTTTTTGTCATATTTGCAAGAAAAAAATCTCTTAAAATTTAAGTAAAAAATGCTGGAAAAAGTGAGAAACTGTTTACAACTCAATACAAATCACAACAGTAACAAGGGTGTTGGTGGTGTGTTTCCCATAATATGACAACTTCTATTCAGTAAAACCTGGAAGCGTGAAAAGGGTCTATTATGAAATCGTACTATTATGCCATTCCAGCTTAGTGTATGCTAAAGACCTTTTCACATTACCTGTAGGTGTGCCCTGGCTGAGGATTGTGTCAGAGGCCTGGACCCCAGTGACCATAGTGCCTGTTCCAGCATCCGAAATAGTGGCAGGGTAATAGGTGTAATGGGTTTCTGTGCCATCTCCCTCTAAGGCTTCAGACTGAGAGAACACAGCCTATTTACACGGACCAGCAGAGATATTAGTTACATTGCAGAATGATAATCAGTTATGAAGAATGTAGCATACATCACCATACACTTGCCTGTGTAACAGGCTGTGCTGTAGCAGGAAACCCAGCAACAACACTGACAGCTGTGGTGCCATCTGTTTGAGCCTCCAACTGTCCATCTGCAACCTGAATTACCCGATAGGTCACCTGCAAAAAAGTGACGATCACTAACGTCTAGTACAACACATCACTTAACATTCTATAGTTTGTTAGACATGCTAATACAAAACATATCCACTCCAACCACTTGAATTGAGACATGCTCATAGAGCAGTGTAATACTACTTCATCACTTCTACTCCTGTCCTACCTGCCCGATGGGAGGGTACAGTTCCCCTACCTGCCCCCCAGCTCCCTCTGTCTTGAACAGGTATTTTATTGGCTGCTCGGAGGAAAACGTGGCAGCTGACTGAATAGTTGTAATTGCCGATGGATCCTCAGCAGTAGCCACTACCCCTGACGGAACAACAGAAATTCAGCGCTTTACTCAGTGGCATACCAATAAGATTTCTGTTAGTGCTGAGATATGTAAGGAATAAAACATGATAGAGCATGCCACTATGGGAAAATAATCCAGAACAGTTAATTATTTTTCTATAACAGCACATCCCAAAGAGCTGTTTTTTCCTCTTAGACCACAGAAATGTATGTCAACGATTTTCATATTAATGAATGACACATCATGTTTTTACCATTTATAGTTACATTTAATGTGGTGAAACATCTGCAAGACATTAGCTATAAACAGTTGTTTCTTCAGCAGTCTTTCTTTTTTCTCCAAGTTATTGATATATATATATATATTTATATATATTTATAGGTGCGTGTGTGTGTGTGTATATATATATATATATATTTTTTTTTTTTTTTTTTTTTTTTTTTTTTTACAGTATATATATATATTTTATACACCACCGCAATTGATGTGAAATAAAACAATCAAGATGTGATTGAAATGTAGACTTTCAGCTTTATTTTAACAGGTTCCACAAAAATATGGCATTTACTATTTAGGAATTACAGCCATTTTAAGCAAAGTACCTCCATTTTCAGGGGCTCAAAGGTATTTGGACAAAGTGACATAATTGTAAATATATCCATAGTTTTAATACTTGGATGAAAATCCTTTGCACTCAATGACTGCCTGAAGTCTGGGGCCCATGTTCTCAAAACTCAAATTCTGAGTTTCCTCCCTGGAGATGCTTTGCCAGGCCTTCACTGCAGCCACCTTCAGTTGCTGCTTGTTTGTGGGTCTTTCTGCCTTCAGTCTTGTCTTCAGTAAGTGAAAAGCAGCTCTATTGGGTTGAGATCAGGCGAGTGACTTGGCCATTGAAGAATATTCCATTTCTTTGCCTTCAAAAAGTCTTGAGTTGCTTTCGCAGTATGTTTAGGGTCATTAACCTGTACTGTGAAGCAGCGTCCTATCAGTTTTGTAGCATTTGGCTGAATGTGAGCAGAGAGTATAGCCCTATACACTTCAGAATTCATCTTGCTACTTCTGTCAGCAGTCACATCATCATTAAACACCAGTGAGCCTGTTCCAAGTTACATTCTTGGTTTCATGAGTCCAAAGAATCTTATTCCAGAACATGGAAGGCTTTTTTAGATGTCTTCTGGCAAAGTCTAATCTGGCTTTCCTGTTCTCGAATGTTACCAGTGGTTTGCACCTTGTTGTAAACCCTCTGTATTTACATTCATAAAGGCTTCTCTTGATTGTAGATGTTGACAATGATACGCCTACCTTCTCCAGAGTATTCTTGATTTCTGTTGATGTTCTGAAGGGGTTTTTCTTCACCAAGGAAAGGATTCTGCGATCATCCACTTTAGCTGTCTTCCGTGGTCTTCCAGGCCTTTTGGTGTTGCTGAGCTCGCCAGTGCATTCTTTCTTTTTAAGAATGTATCAAATTGTTGATTTGGCCACTCTTAAAGTTTTTTCTATCTCCCTGATAGATCGCTTTTGTTTTTTGATCCTAATGATGGCCTCCTTCACTTGCATTGAGATCTCCTTGGACTTCATATTGGTAGCTCCAGTCAAACAGCTGCCAAATGCCAACTCAATACCTGATATCAGGTCCAGGAATTCACAGGTTACAATATGTAGCAATTTTTTCCCAAAATGTAAACAAATATTCAGAAACCAGGTTGGAAAAAATAAGCAAACACTTCCTACTTCCACAATCATTAAGGGAGTAATTAGCAGCCAGGTGTACTAAAGAAATGTACAAGATTAGTTAATCATCAAGATGTGTGACCACCTTTATAAAAGCAGAACTTCTGGCAGTTTGGTGTTCTGGAGTAGAAAGGACATCAGCCATGACCTCAGAGAAGCAATTAGTGCTGCACATAAATCTTTGAAGGGTTAGTAGGCCATCTCCAAACCATTTAAAATTCACCATTCTACAGCGAGAAGGACAGTTTACAAATGGAGAGCCTTCAAGAGGGTTGCCAATCTTCCCAGGAGTGGGAGTAACACAAATTCCAAGGACAGACTGTTTAATGCTCAGAGACATAAATAAAAACGGAACAGCGACATCATGTGACAGGCCTCTGTGAGCACATTAAATGTTAAATGTGCTTATGACAGCACAATCTGATAAATGGCTTTCAGGGAAGGGTGGCTAGGAAAAAGTCCCTTCTCTCCAAAAACAATATGGAGCATGACTTAGGTTTGCAAAATTGCATCTCAACAAACCACAAAAGTTCTGGAACAATATCTTTTGGACTGATGAGACCAAGGTGGTGATGTCTGGTCATCATGCTCATGGCGAAAACCGAACGCAGTGTATAGCCACAAACACCCCATATCAACTGTCAATCATGGTGGTGGAAGGGTGATGATTTGGGGTGGGACAACAATGAACTCCACTTTATACCAGAATATTCTTGAGACAAATGTGAGGCCATCTGTCAAACAGCTTAAGCTGGGCTGAAATTGGGTCATGCAACAGGACAATCATCCGAAGCACACCAGCAAATCAACATCTGAATGGCTAAAGAAGAAAAAAATGAAGGTATTGGAATGGCCAAGTCAAAGGGCAGACCTCAACCCCACTGAGAGAACTGTGCATAAACAAATGCCCTCAAACATCAATGAACTGAAGCAATGTTGTAAAGAAGAGTGGGCCAAAATTTCTCCAAACCCATGTGAGAGACTGATAAACTCCTACAGAAAACATTTACTTAAAGTTATTGTTGCTACATGCTACTGACTTATAGGGTGTACTTATTTTTTCCCCACCTGGTTTCTGAATGTTGGTTTACTTTTTGGAAAAAAATGACTACATGAAATTAATCAACTGAGGTTATTTGTTAGAAGTTGGTGAAGATCTCACAATTGTTCTTTAGGCCTTGATAGCTAAAAACCTAGAATTGAAGGAGGGTGTACTTTCTTTTTCCTATGACTGTACTACTATACTTAAATTATGTGAGCCACCATACAAATCCCTGTGAATGACTTATTACTATAAAATCAATAACATATTAGGACTGTATCAAAATAAACCTGTGATTTGAAATACAGCTGGAACTACTGTTAGAGCTGCTGTTAAACAAATTATTGCATTTTTCTGCCCCATCAACGAAGCCACACCTAGATAGAGTGTCACGTGCTGCCGTGTAACATACAGACTGACAGCCGGTAGTAAATGTAGTAACAATGTAACAAACTATTAGTTTCAATGTAATGATCTATTGCTAGACTTGACAATTTAAATAGTGAACACAGACAAGAGGAGTGAGACCAACAGTGAAATGCACCAGTGCAGTTATATGGAATATCAGCATTCTTGGAACATCATTCGACAATCAAATTAGTGGATCGGAACTAACTGTTGTATAATTGACATAAACATATAAACATGATATAAACATCTATGGGTCTCTGGAGGACTAGTGGTTACGCCTCGGTGCTCTCACTGCCGCGCTTGGGTTCGATTCCCGGCCAGGGAACCAACCTCAGCCACTGGGGTTGCACATGACAGTGCACTTCCAGTGCGGGTCCCAAGCCTGAATAAAATCGGGGAGGGTTGCGCCAGGAAGGGCATCCAGCATAAAAACTGTGCCAAATCTAATAGGCAGACCAACGATTTGCCATGGCGACCCCTAATGGGAGCAGCCGGGGGGAAAAAAATGATATAAACACCAAAATTATATTATCATCATCGAAATTTTTACCCAGTATTTTGGGTTTCATCAGGTGTCAGTGCTTTCATAAGTCCAAAGCTAACTGCTGCAATAAGTAACTGTTTGGCTGATAATATCTTTTATGCACCAGCACAAAATCTATACCAACTGTATATGTTTAAACTTTGTTTTTTTAAATAGATTTCCATAATACGGCTCCTAACTCGGCATGCTGTTAACAAAACGTCAGTGAAGCTACACATCATGATACATTTTGTGTACCTGTGTGAAAGACTAAGTATTGTGAGAAGATATTTGTCACACCACCCAGCCCTTTTTTTTTTTTTTTTAATAATTAACGTAGGATAATTATAGGTTAATTATACCTTCTTCAATTACAGGAACATTGCAATCAGGGTCCGGACTTTTCTGCTGCCTAAAAAATGAAGTGTTCAGGGGAAAAATATCAGAAGCATGTACAAATAATAAAATCAATAACATTTAACTGAGTGTAGAAGGCAAGCATCCAGCTATCGCACAAATATATTGGAAGCAGTGACCCTTTCATTTCCACCGGCATGTGAAACAGCAAGTCCTGCTTAATCCACCCTTCTGCAAAATAAAAACAGAAAAATCAAACTCAGCCCAGATGCAAAGACGAACATTAAGTGCGCTCGAATAATAAAAAAAAAAAGTTGCATACGTAAAAAAAAAAAATGCGTGATCGTCTTTTGTTTTTTTTTTTCAACCAAGCTAATAGCTTGTGAGACGTTTTAGCTAGTTAGCTAACGAGTGAGACGTTTTTGCACCGTAGGCCGTACTACACAAAAAGACTACACACTCCGCGTTCAGACACTCAGACAGTATTTAAAGTTGCGCACAATTTATGGTTTGTACATAAAAGCAAAACAAGCCAAACAAGCTACCTATTTAGCCGGGTGAACTAGGCATCCACATAGGTAGCTAACGCTAACTGCGCTGCTAAAACTTGCCATATTTCGCCAACTGGTAACGCAAGTGAAGCGATTTAAGGATTAATTCTATAGGCTTAACACACGGTTTTAGATAACACATATATACAAATCTTTAACTATTTAAAAAACAAGAAAACCCATAATTTCACCACACAGCTTACCGCTTAATATCCCTGTATTGTTTACTTGCGCCGGTATGATCCGGGTTGCCAGATCAGTGTGATTTAATTTTTTTTTTAATCAAACCAGCCCTGCTTTACTTTAAACAAATGCATTCTTTACAAGGTAATAACATACATATTGGTAACAAAACAAGATTAAAACATACATAAAGATATATTCTTTCTGAAAACTGAAAAATCCAGCTTAGTCTGACCAGCTAGCAGCTGTGATAGCAGGCCGAGCTGCTCCCACTGGCAGAGCATCTTTACCAGCTCATTCCTCATTACTTCACTTAAATAATTAGAAATTGGTTGAGATTTGTTGTGTTATTTTCTTTAAAATAATTTGCCTACGATGTAGAATTATCAGCTGTAATTCAGAAACTGATTCCTTTTGTCCAGGAACCTTATGACAACCAGCCAGTTTAGTGGATGTATAATAACAGGTCTTTATTTTATTATTATTATTATTTTAAATAGTTCAGAGACTGTTCTTCTTACATTAGGCCACTGTCCTTAACTGATTTCGTACTATAACAAATAGGTTCATAACGGTATAGCATAAAGGTATAGCGTACTATAATATATAGATTATAACTATAAAAGTAGTTATCTACATTTACTTATACACCATTTCAGCTCTTCACATAACCACACTGCATAGCATACAGTGTTTTAATTTGTGTACGCAATTCTAAAAATGTAGGATACCCACGGATCTGGCAACACTGTGTGTGTGTGTGTGTGTGTGTGTGTGTGTGTGTGTGTGTGTGTGTGTGTGTGTGTGTGTGTGTGTGTGTGTTATTGCGTCATTATTCATCGACGAAGGTTGCCCTCACAAAAAATAAGGTGAAAATAAAATATGGTGTAGAGCGCAATATTTAAATGACAGTTTCACACTTGCCAACCTTATCACATTTTGCGTAGGAGTTTCGCATTTTAAAATATGCCAAAAGAAGAGTCCCCCCCCCCAGGTGGTTTGAGCTCTAATGGGGGGTTGCCAGGTGTTTCAAATAAAATACTACAAATCTACAAGCAAAATATTAACAATTAAAATGTTAAAAACATATTACATACATTTATAACTTCATACTTTTTGTTGTTGGTGGTGGGTCGTCAATTAAAGTTGTACCCCAGGAAAAATGCACTGATCTGCATTTTGTATTGAAAGAGCCTTTCAGTGGATTTCAATCGACACCAGGCCCACACCTTTGTGATCTGTGGGGCCAGAGAAGGCTGCAATCTGGCATTTTAGCCCATTTTGGACATGTGAGAGGGTACGAGCAGGGTATTTGCAGGGTAAGAGAGAGTATGAACAGGGTATTTGCAGGGTATGAGCAGGGTATTTGCAGGGTATGAGAGGGTATTTGCAGGGTATGAGAGGGTATGAGCAGGGTATTTGCAGGGTATGAGAGGGTATGAGCAGGGTATGAGAGGGTATTTGCAGGGTATGAGAGGGTATGAGCAGGGTATTTGCAGGGTATGAGCAGGGTATTTGCAGGGTATGAGAGGGTATTTGCAGGGTATGAGAGGGTATGAGCAGGGTATTTGCAGGGTATGAGAGAGTATGAACAGAGGAGGCTTACCTTAGAGAAATTGTTTTGTATTTCAGCAAAGTTTAGATGAAATATAAATAAAGACATACAACCCTGAATAAAATGTAGGTTATCCATGCCGTATAAACAAAACCTACCTTAAAACATGTGTATTTGTATTTTATGTTTTTTTTTTTTTTTTCATTCTTTCTGTTGTTAATTTTAGACAGTTCAAGCATTAAGGTTGATGTTAGTCATGCAAGACAGCAGTTTTCCACAGGTGGTCTACATTTAAAACCAGGTTACTGGTAAATATGTCAGTTATGTGGACTGTGGAAGGAAGAACAAGAATTTTTTCATCTAATATGTAGGCAATTGTACCGTTTCAGCCTTATTAAAGGAAATAAATTGATTGATGTCCTTGTAACATTGTCCTTGCTAAACATAGGCAATCAGCTTTTAAAGGCTTAAAAGGCTTAAATTGCTATACTAGAGAATAGCCAAAGTGTCATGTTTAGACAACATGGCTTTTATGTACTCAGAACAAGAGTTGACCACTTATATGTTTCCTCATTTTGTTATCAAGTATTATTGGTTTGTCTTACCATTATTTTTGTTTATTTTAGGCAGATCAATCAGTGAGGCTGATGGCAGGCAGGGCAGCAGTTTTCAGTTTCAGTTTTCAGTTTTAAACCAGGTTATTAGACTACACAGGAAGCCCAGTCTATATTATTCATCAATCTTGGTGGAATTCAATATTTTAGCAACTCAAATGTTCAAATACTTCACTGCAGTATTGCATTGTTTATTCATTTAACTCAAACTCTTTCCCGTGAACAGCACAGTTTGCATGAAAATCTCCTTTAAAGCTTCTGATACAAAACTAACAGACACGCATTGAAGTCTGTGCGTCCAGTGATTTAGACTACCTGGTACAAGCAGTGAGTGTAGATATAAAGTAGGTATTACCTAATAAACTGGCAGTTGAATGCATTTGAGTTCATTGAAAAAGTATCCTTTGATCTCTCTGAATGAATATGATGGGCTCTATTTTATATTGTGAAAGTAGACGTAGTGTAATAATGCATTTTTAGTATTATTAGTCATATTATTATTATTATTATCTATATATTTGGTGATCGCCAGCTGTCAGTGTGCGGTTTCAATAGTTCCAGTAGCGTCAGAATGACAGGGATGTCATTCCTGTCATTCTGACACTACTATGGCAATGCTACTACTAACAATGCTATGTGCACTACAGCCGTGATAGGTGGTTCTGATAGGGACTGTCATATTTACTGTCGTTTCAGTTTGATTTTCAGAGTTCATAGAAGCCTGGTCTTACAAAGATTCTCCAAATCAGTGTCAATAAGGACAGGAATTGGTATAAACTCTATTTTGGAGGAAATTATTAAATAAAAAAATTACATCTGCTACTATTATTTGAACACTAATAATGCTACTGTACAAATTAATGCTACTGTACAAAAAGATGGAGTATATTACCTAATTTACACTAGACATTAAAGAATATCTACATAATCATGCCCCGTGGAGTCACATTCCAGACTTCCCCTGCCCTTAAATGGATTTTTCAGTATGTTGTAATTACAGTATTCATTTTACTAGTTTGTTGATTCTATGCCTATTTTTGGATTATGAATTAGAATTTACTGTGAATCTTTAAATAACTCCTCACATTGGTGTCCTGAGCATCAGTGTTTTGTGACACATAGGGTTAATTTGTAACATGTTATGTACTACAGAAGAAAATACAAATATATCCAAACATCTAAACATCAATTAAATAGAACCTTTCCAGCAATGTGAACTAAAAGGTCTCAGCAAGCAGTACACTATGTTATGATCAAAAGAAATTTCATAAGAGATGAATAGGAAAGTTATTAAAATATATATAAGTCTGGAAAGGCACACAAAGCCATTTCTAATGCTCTGGGACTAAGCAAACCACTGTGAAAGCCATTATCTACAAATGGAGAAAAAAAAAAAATCCAAGAGCCCAGACAAACATCTAAAGGCACTGCAGGCCTCTCTCACCTCAGTGTTCATGATTCTACTGTTAAAAAGAGATTAGTAACAATTGGAGACTTGCAAAGCAAAAACCACTGCTAACTAAGAGGAATATAAAGGGTCACCTCACATTTGCCAGAAAACACCTTGATGGCCCCCAAGTCTTTTGGGATAATGTTCTGTGGTCAGATTAGTCAAAAGTGGAACTTTATTGAAGACATAAATCCCGTTACATCTTGCATAAAGCTACCACTGCATTCCACAGTAAGAACATTATACCAACAACTAAACATGGCAGTGGTAATGTGATGGCGTGGGTATGATTTGTTGCTTCAGGGCCTGGGCAAATTGCCAAATTGCTCTCTACCCAAAAATCCTGAATAGAATGTCCAGTTATGAGTCCATGATCTGAAGCATAAGTGCAGTTGGGTTACACAGCATGACAACAATATAAAACACAAGTCCACCGCTGACTGGCTCAAAAGAATCAAAATAAAGGTTTTGGAGTGGTCTAGTCAAAGTCCTGACTACAACCCCATTGAGAAGCTACAGCAGGACATTAAACCTGCAGTTCATTCCAGAAAGGCTTCCAATGTGGCTAAATTAAAGCAGTTCCGCAAATAAGAGTGGGCCAAAATTCCTACACAATAGTGTGAGTGACTGGTCTCCAGTTATTGAAAGAGTTTGGTTGTAGTTGTTGCTGTTAAAGGCATCACAACCGCTATTAATTTTAAGGGGGCAATTACTTTTTTCACCTGGGTAATAGGCGTTGCACAGACTACTTTTCTCAATAAATGAAATGATCATTTAAAAGCTGTGTTTTGTCTTATCCATATCTTAAAATAAAGAAAATCAGGAGCAAAAACTTTTTCTTGGCACTGTATAATGTTAGGCATGCTAACCGCAATGTGAAAAAAACATAATCCTGTTTTTTCAGTTTCAGTATATTTGGCTGACTGCTTAGATTTTTATTTAATCATCAGCTCATTGATCCAGTTAAAAGTCCAACATGTACATCTATGTACTAAGTGAAAACTGTGGAAACTGTCAGCTTCAGTTAGAATGATGAATTCTTGTTAACTTTACCAAGTAAAAATGCAACTAAAATGATGATTAATAAATCAAGGATTGCTATTATTTGGTTGTAATATATACCTAAAATGGGACATCAATGTTTTGACATTCCAGCTAGCAAGACTTTACATTTACAGCTCAACAAGGCCTATGCATTAAGGTTAGAAAAATAGAAAGTAAAAACACACACAAACACACACACACACACACACACACATATATATATATATACACTGCCCTCCAAAAGTTTGGAAACGCCTGAACAAAATAGGGTTTTTGGGCAATATCAGCATAAATCCTCTTTAGTTAGTGACCATTTTGCATTGATAATAAGGGACAACACTAGGCATCCGAGCAGTCAGTTTATTCAAACATTGACTTGATATATTACTCCAAGCCTCCTGGAGGATTGC
>CM040988.1:9622873-9634722 GCA_022985145.1 Pangasius djambal | reverse complement strand
TTCATGTTTATGTTCATAAACTTTTTATTTAATAAAATATGTTTTCATAGTTTGTGTTGTCCCTTATTATCAATGCAAAATGGTCACTAACTAAAGAGGATTTATGCTGATATTGCCCAAAAACCCTATTTTGTTCAGGCGTTTCCAAACTTTTGGAGGGCAGTGTATATATATATATATACAATCTTTATGAAAACATGTTTAATATTAAATATATGATAAATAATAAAATAAAAATTTCATTGTAAGTTTTTAATGTATTTTTTAAAATAATAAAATACAATAGAATACACTATAAATGTTTCTGTGCACCCACACATATGTAGTACATCAACGGCTAAACATTACTTTCTCCTCTGGCTTGTCATACTGAAGAGTCACATGTTCTTTTCTGTAAGTGTGTAAACAGAACATTGATATTGATTTCCCCAGGCCACCTATGCCTTATCCTATTTTCATTCTGGATGATTATATCTTGGCAGATAGAACCTTATGAAAGATAGTTTATCTGTTTATCTGAGATTTTCAAGTTTTAAGATTCTTAGTTTTTCAAATATCACAGCAAAATCATACAAAAAATAACACCACGGAAAAATAACCTATTTAAGTATTAGTTTATGTGCTTAACTCATTTTTATAATTAACTGTATTAAAAAGTAAATTATAAATAAAAATTTTTTTTTTTACTTTTGCCATATATCTTAAACGCTAGGCCCCTTATTTAATATTTGCAAGTATTTTTTTTTTTTACCTTTTTGTATTTTCTTTTGACCTCTAACAATGTTTGATATTTACATAGCAGGTTTTTGCTTAAGTAAATTACCCAAAGATCAAAATGCTGTATGTGGGCGAGATGTTTGTACAAGAGAAACAGGTTACACAATGTGGCCAAGGTTTCCTGTAAGTAAACAGTGTATAGTACACTGACTAATGAAAAATTTCTGAAGATATTTTAAACCAAAATCTGAGTTTCACACTGCTGATATGTTTTCGTTCAACCCACAGTTTACATTTCCATCTGGTTTATATTAATACACTTTAAAAGGCGATGTCTTTTAAACTGTTTCATACATGCATATATTCAGACTTACGTATTAGTTTAGTTTTAGTACTGCTATAATACTGCTATATGTCACACTCATTTTATTTAGGCACTCTTTCATGAGTGTGAAATTTGTCATATTTTTTGTCACATTGCTTTCTAATAAAATACCTATTTCCTAATGTCTGCTACACAAATATATTTCATTATACTTATTGTATAGAGACAGCTATGAATATTTTATTATATTTCAGTAACTGCAGAAATAACAGTGTACAGTGGTTAGTATTTTTCTTAATCGCATGATGAACATTCAGACAATACTACTACTTAGTCATGACCCACTGCCTACTTTGCTGTTTGTATCTTATTGACTATAGACAAATGACATTTTACTTATTTTCATAGATATCACACAGTAAAAGTTACTACATGGCACTGTACTTTGACATAAGCATTTGCAATGTAGCTAGAATACTGGTTAATCATTAGTGACAGGATAACAGCAGATAGACATCTTCTGGGCTAAGCATCTTTAAAAAGGTCCTCAAACATGTCAGAACCTGCCATTTGCAATGGACTTCATCATGGTGGTCAGGCAGGTCCACATAAGGATAAGGCTTCTGTTAGCCTGCTTCCTCTTTCTTTCTGTTTATGGACAAACCTCAGGACCGTAAGTAATCATAAAGGATTTCTGGTGAAGAAAATACAGTGGTCTATTCTGTGTCATACTGTAATACATTGTTTATATGCATACATATACATATATGTATAACCTTATTTGTATTTATAAAGATTTTTGTTTTGAAGTCCTCATTCCATTTCAAATAATGTGTGTGTGTGGGTGTGTACTGTATGTGAAAGCAGAAAAGTGACAAAGATTTAAATTTTAAAAATGATTTGAATTTAACTGGATTTAAATGGCATTAAATTATTATTAATGGAAATGTTTAAATATAATATTTAATTATAATGTTTAAATATATTAGGTTGGAAACCACACATCTGTATTTATTTATTTATTTTGAATGAACCTCCTTGAAATATGAGGTTATAGTAAATGTTTTTTTTTTTTTCAATGTTCTGAGATTCACATTTTAAAATTCACATTTAAAAAAAATCAAGTATCTATATTCAATATATTTTTCTCAGTGTTCACAAATTATGATTCAATAATTCAGATATTCAAAAAGCTATATTTGGGTTGCTCTGATTCAAGCAGTCAAAGTCAGGTTGCAAAATTCAATATGAAACATTTAACAAACAGGCTATTCAGGAGTAGCCAAGCAAACCTTTTTTGAGAAATCAATCAAACCTTTTGAAAGGAAATCAATCAAACATTTTTTGATCGTCATTTTGCATCCCCTGCCGTCAAATGCCTCCTTCTTTCTGGAGAATGCATGCCTAAATCACCATATCAACAGAATTCCATGAATTTGTGAACATTATACATTTGAAATAAAATGCATTTGAATGTAGAATGTTTTTTTTTTTTTTTGAAAACCTGAATTTTTAAAATCTGAATCTCTGAATACTAAAAAAACTAATCTGATTTTCCACTGAAATTAATTAAAAATAAATAATTACAGATGTGTGGTTTTCAATGTAATATACAGTCAGGTCCATAAGTATTTGGACAATGATGGAGTTTTTGTGATTTTGCCTTTATACACCACCACAATGGATTTGAAATAAAGCAATCAAGATGTGATCGAAGTGTACACTTTCAGCTTTATTTTAAGAGGTTCCACAAAATATAGCATTTACCATTTAGGAATTACAGCCATTTTCAGCGAAGTACTTCCATTTTCAGGGGCTCAAAGGTATTTGGACAATTGACTGACAAGAAGTTAATTGACCAGTTGTGGTCCATTCCCTCATTACTTCAAGACAAATGAAGCAGATAAAAGGTCTGGACCTTGGAACATTCTTCAATATCCAAGTCAGTCACCTGATCTCAACCCAATAGAGCTGCTTTTCACTTACTGAAGACAAGACTAAAGGCAGAAAGACCCACAAACAAGCAGCAACTGAAGATGGCTGCAGTGAAGGCCTGGCAAAGCATCTCCAGGGAGGAAACTCCGAATTTGAGTTTTGAGAGCATGGGCTCCAGACTTCAGGCAGTCATTGACTGCAAAGGATTTTCATCCAAGTATTAAAATGATGGTTATATTTACAATTATGTTACTTTGTCCAAATACCTTTGGGCCCCTGAAAATGGAGGTACTTTGTAGAAAATGGCTGTAATTCCTGAATGGTAAATGCCTAATGAAAGTCTACACTTCAATCACATCTTGATTGTTTTATGTCAAATCCACTGTGTGGTGTATAAAGGCAAAATCACAAAAACTCTGTCATTGTCCAAATACTTCCAGACCTGACTGTATTTCAGTAGCATGAACTCAGTTGTCTTTAATTTTTATTGTTAAGAATTCAATGGCTTTTACAATTCAAATATTTATGTCATGTTTTTTGCTTCCATGACTGTAAGTCTATTTTTTGGTAAATTGAATTGAAACTATAACTAATGTCTACTTTTCAATTCATAAAAAGTTTCATGCCATTACATATACTTTTCAGATAACCCTTTAATTTTACAGGGGTTTACCACTAACATACATACGCTTAATGGTCTATATTTTTGTGCTGATGCTTGTCATTCCATTTAAATACATTAATACACTTCTTTACCCGAGTACTAAATAATACAACTGACTTAATTAACCATAACAAATTAAAATAAACAGCAAAGGTGCAATTGTTATTCAGCAAAACGCTATTTCTTAAGCATCAGTCATCTGTCTCACTGCACACCTATACAGATGAGGGAATGCCCTTGCATAGAGGCAGCTGTCCCTTTGCCCCTTGGTTTCAACAGTGCCCTTTATGAAGAGAATGTTTGATTAATGATAATTTAACCATAAAATAAAGCATGAGTTCATAAATGTCACCCACTGCACCACCATGCCACCTCACAGCTCCAGGGTCTCCAATTCAATCCTGAACTCAGTTCATTTTCTCTGTATGTTCTCCCGGTGTGTGTTTCCTAAGGGTTCTGCAATGTCCACCCAATTGCCCCTAGGTGTAAATTTGCGTATTTACTCCCTCCATGTTACCCTTTGTCTTCACAAATTCTTGGTGTGTTTTGTATGAGGTTTGAGCCTTGTCCTTTTTGATTCCTGTTTTGTAGGTATGTGTTTCCTGATTTAGATCATTCCTTGTTTGCACCAGTTATGCTCATGATACACACTTGAATGCTGCCTCATCACAATGCATGTTACACCTGCTACCTCTGAAGCAATTCTGCATGTGTAGCCCACATAATTACATGCAAACAGTTGAGACATAAGATGAGTGATTATTTAAAAAATGTTTTAAAAACTTATTTCTAAACATAAAAAAGCAGCACCAGTAACTATAGACTTTACTGACATGCTGTGTAACACCAATTTGTCTCTTAAACATTATTTTATTATATTTAACTTAAGGCATTCTGTATACACTTTTGCGATAGTATCGATTGTTGAGTTTAGGAGATTACTGTCACCTAGATACAACATTATATCTTATATATCCCTCTATACTTTTTCATCTCTTAACTGTTAATCACTTGAACAAATAATCATTTTAAAATATCACTTTTTTTGTCTTTAGATATTTCATGGTGACATTTCCTGCAGTAATAGAGTCTGGCTCTGATGCAAAGTTCTGTGTGAGTCTTCTGAAGCCTAATGAGACTCTGCAAATGAACATTTATCTGGTTCACGACAACCAGAGCAGAACTCTTTTACAAGAGACAGTGGAAAAGGAGATTCACCACTGCTCTCATTTTGAGGTAAGAAATCCCAGAAATAATAATAATATTAATTATTATTATTATTATTATTATTATTATTATTATTATTATATTTTTAAGTATTGTTAGTGATTGATGTGGTTCAACATGGACGGCATCTTCACAGGCTCCACAGGTTGAGGGTGAATCAGTGCAGGAGATCAAAGTAGAAGTCAAAGGTGAAAGCTTTACGATGACAGAGAAAAGGAAAGTGATGTTTAAATCCTACAACACATTGGCATTTATTCAGACTGATAAACCCATCTACAATCCAGGCCAAACAGGTGATTCATTCCTGCAATGCCTAATATCCAATTGAACTATTTAATATAGATTTATTTGTTCCTGATTGTGCGGCTCAAAATTCACATTTCTCTACCATTGTATTTCAACAGTGAATTTCAGAATTGTCTCTATGGATTCTAATTTTATTCCCATTGAACAAAAGGTAAGAGTCTAAGTCTCTATGTCTACGTATTGTGCAATAATTTAACTATACAAGAAGATTCTCCAATGTCATTTTTGTTTCATTTTTCTATGAACAAATTAATATAGCACCTATCTTTGTATCATAGTGATATTCCAATAAATTAATGTAGAGCATTAATGTACAGGATGATAATAGAAGTAGTCTGATAGTTTCTTAATCAGAGTTATGCATTATCCTGTTCTCCTTTACAGTACAGCACAGTAATTCTTGAGGTAAGTAAACAAAACTATACATAATTTTTTTTTTTTTTTTAATTTTGTGACACTGTTGTTCACTTTTAATATTTGTACACATTGGTCAGTCAATCTTTAATATTTTTATGAACCAATCAGGATAATAATCATAACAGGATTGGTCAGTGGACGAATGTGTCCTCGACAGGCCTGATACTGCAGCTTTCTCACGAGCTAAATGCTGAGGCTCCACAGGGACATTATTCATTATCTGCTAAAACTGAAAATAGGTTGATCTCACACCAATTTAAGGTGCAAAAGTATGGTAAGTTACACTACTAGTAGAGTGTTCTTTTCTTTTGATACAGAATTAACTGACATAAGTTACTGTAATAAAAAAAAAAATACATTTGACTTTTAGTTTTACCCAAGTTTGAGATTACAGTAAAAGCACCAGAAGAACACAGTGTTGGTGACGAGGAACTGAAGCTGGAGGTTTGTGGAAAGTGAGTGAAAGTTTCATTAGAAAACCACTAATATAGAGTTTTAAACTTTTAAATTTGTTTTATTCCTTTACTTATTTTAATTTACTTTTTTGTTTTTATTAAAAGACAATTAAGAACAACATAGCATTGACAGCCATTTGAATATCCAGGATACACAATATAGCCTATAAAAAAAATAAAACAATAAAAAAATAAAACAACAACAATAACAACAAAAAGCAAAGCTCAAATCAACATTCACTACTTGTGCATTTTTAAGGTACACTTACGGACAGCCAGTACCTGGTGCAGCAGTGGTGCAAGTATGTCGTAAATTTAAGCAGAATTACTTTCATCGTGAGGAAGCCCCAATGATTTCACCATGCCTGGTTGAAACAGTGGAGGTGCGTAAGTAACACTATATTAAAGGATAGAATATTTTTTGTATTTTTTATATCACCCTGTATTTGATACTTGGTTTTCCTTATAGATGAGTCAGACGGGTTGTGCCTTACTTACACTGAATGTTTCAACTTTCATTAATTCTGAAATTGAAGATCATTTTGAGAACCAACTTAACGCTACTGTTACACTCACAGAGGAAGGAACAGGTGAGTCAGTAACAGAGCTGAACAAAGCCAACTCTAAAATGTTTTTTAAACTTAAAGACTAAAATAATTAAAAGTATAAAAATACTTTTATAACACTGATTCATATTTAATAATAACTTCCATATTGCGTTTTGTTTCTTTTGTTTAGAATTTTCCATGGTAAACTCTGTAATCATACAGCTCACTTTCCAAATTGGTAAAGTGGAATTCGTGGCTTTACCAAAAACCTTTGAAAGGGACAGTGTTATAGAAGGAAAAGTAAGATTTTCTTGCTTTTAAATTTACATTGGTCCACTGATATTGCTTTTATATTTGTGATGTTTTTGACAATTTTGTGCAATTGACAGCATTTTGATTTTACCTGTTTAACAGATTAGAGTTACATCCTTCAGTGGAACACCAATTCCTAACAGGAAAGTTTATCTTTTGGAAGGTAGCTGGTGGCCTAAGAAGATACTATTCAATCTCACTACAGATAGTAATGGATTGGCAGACTTCTCAGTCACTTCACCTGAACATCCTACAACAGAGATAACATTGCATGTATGGTATGATGACCTAAGCACACAAAATTTTAAAGTCATTTCAATAGATATTAAAAACAAATGTTCCTGTGTCTCTGTTATCTAGGCAAGTGTCTATCCAGAGGAAACATACCGTGAATACAATACACCATTCTTTACAGATGCTTATGCACGTATAGAGCTGCTCCAACCTGCCACACCTTATAATCCAGTATTCAGTGAACTGTCAATAGAGAGCTCAGAGGAACCCTTTAAGTGTGGTGCTGAAATTCCCATAACCATTAACTACTATATTGTCGGGGAAACTACTGAAAGTTACAGTATTGATATTGTATACATGGTAAGTACATGCAGTAAAATTGTAGATACAGTAAAACCTGCATTACCTAGATTCCAGCAACTGAAATGCACCTGATAGTGATCATATATTTGGCCTCTCGAATCCAGGTCATATCTAAAGGAGTCATAGTCCATCATGGGCATGAGAAAGTTGAAGTGGAAGACTCTACAGATCTCAGAAAAGGAAAAATCTCATTCAAACTATCTGTTGTTGCTGAGCTAGCTCCTGTAGTGCAGGTGGTGGTGTACTCTGTCCTTCCCAGTGAGAACATCATCGCTGCTAACAAGAATTTTGATGTGGAAAAATGTTTCAGAAATAAGGTAAAGCTAGCACCATCATTATTAACATTTTACATTCAATCGGTTAGTCTGATTGCTCAATTTATTTGCCAAATAACCCTAAACCTGCCTAAACTTTTTTTCATCATGGACTCCAGGTTTCGCTGCAGTTCTCTCCTTCCAAAGCAGTTCCTGGTGAGAAAAACACTCTTGAGCTCACAGCTCATCCTGGTTCACTGTGTGGCCTCAGTGTTGTGGATCAGAGTGTCTTCATCTTGGAGTCTGGAGATCGTCTAAACACTGACAAGGTGAAATTAAGATTTACTGAATATTTTGCACATACGAGTGGGTTTTGAGCCTATTTTAAATGTAATGCCCTCTAAGTGTGCTGAAACTAAGTATTAAATGAATTACATTAATTGTATTTTTTATTCCTGTCTAATCCTAAAATTTGATCATAACAAATATGTAGGTTTCAAAATTTTTAAAATAACATTTACATTTTATATTGTAAAATTGTCAGTAGTGCTGTATATGTTCTAATAAACCCTGACCAGGATAAAGCAGTTACTGAAGATATAAGAATAGAAAAAATATGTTTCAAGAATAAAATTAGAAAACTGTTATTGCACATAATTTTATAACAAAACCATCATGGCACATAACATTTTCTCTTTTTTAACTGATTTTTGGAGTAATTGTTGCTGAAACTAAGGCCCATTAGTTTTTAATTAACTGGACAGACCAGATATTGCATTGCTGCTGTTTAATGTTGGTGGCCTTTTGGACCTTTGGCAGTCTAATATTAAATCCAGGTACTGGTGCCAGTGCGAGCAGCAGGGGTCAAAAACCAGGCAGGAAAAGCAGTCCTAGGCTAACCACTAATCAGACATACAAGGAAACCACAGTTCCAAAATAAGGGCATAAAACATGCAACACTTTATCAAAACAGTAGACAAGGAGCCAAAGAGAACCAAACATTCTGGACAAATGAGCCCAAATGGCTTTGACCATCCTACATTTTTTTATTCCATATTTAGGGCTACTGTTACATTTAAACATATACACATTTTATCAAGTCAGTAACATATATATAACATAAGTGACTAAAAAAACCAAAGAAATATTACTTGCATTTCTTTCTGCTGTCATATACAGTTCTGAATGTTACATAAGGAATAAAACATGACAGGAGGTGTTGTTAGCCAAATAATCCATGCTGGGATGGTGTGATACAGCTCAGTGTGAAGCGCAGTGGTGTTGAGAGACTTGAGAGAAAAGTCAGGATCATTATATTATAGAACTTACAGTAGCAACTATATTAATGTGTTTTATTGCCATTTATTGCAGGTTAAAGCAAGTTCTTTTTAAATCTCTCTTATGATAATGTAATCATGCATGCAAAAGTCATCTTTGTGTGTTTTGAGAGATAATGTTTATCATCTTATAATAATGACAAACTATGTCTCCCATAGATATTTAGTTTGTTGCCAGTGACAACGGTATCAGATTACCCCTATAAGGTTGAAGATGTTCAGGAGTGTTTGTATGTTAGACCTCGACGGGATGCACAGATTTACCATGCTTACGACATATTAAAGGTAAAAGATTGATTGGTTGTAAAATGTTGCATAACTGATTACTGAAATGTATATGTGTATTTTACATATCTACAATGTAAAATCAATCATAGCAGAAAACAGTGTTTACGAAATATACCTTTAGATTTTGTTTTTATGGGGCCTGATCTATGCCTGATGTGATATAACTGGGTGATCAGGGGGTACCTGCTGATCATTTTATGGGCTTATCTAATCCTGGGTGACAGTGATGTATCCAAGAATTAATTTCAAGGGGGGAAGAAAATATTCTAAATAAAAATCACTGTGTGATCTGTACAATTAAAAGTGCAAGACGCATGACACACTCATGCTTTTTAATAGCTTTAGGAAATAAAATAGTTTCATGACACTTTCACTAAAAATATTATTAAAATAACTTACTTATAATATAATGAACATTATTATACATAGTGCAGTTACTGCACAAAACAGTGTTATCTGACATGGGCATAAAAGCTTAAATGTTCTGGGCAAAGACACTATATCTTCTGTTCTATTGTGTAGCATCTTTAGCTTATATCTTTGTTCATTCATTGGTTTTGCAAGTGCATTTTACATTTTACATATAGAGTCCGGTCCAAATTTTTTTTTTTTAAATATATGGACAATATTGTTATTTAAGTTGTCTACCACAGTGAATTAGAGTTTAAATTAAATAATGATTATGAGCTCAACATTCAGCCTTTTCAGCTTTAATTTGAAGGTATTTACATCCAAATCGGGTAAGCAGTGTAGGAATTACACTTTTTATATGTGGTACCTCCCTTTTTAAGAGACCAAAAGTAAATGGACAATTGGCTGATCAGCTGTTTCATGGCTAGGTATGTGTTATTGCCTCATTATTTCACTTACAAGTAAGCAGACAAATAGTCTAGAGTCAATTTCAAGTATGGCATTTGCATTTGGAGGCTCTTGAGTTTCTGTTATCTCTCAATATGAAGTCAGAGCTGTCACTGCCAGTGAAGCAAGCCATAATTAGGCCAAAAAATCTAAATAAACTAGAGAAACAGCGAAAACATTAGGTGTGGCCAAATCAAGTATATGATACATTCATAAAAAAAGAGCACACTGGTCCGAGAAGAGTATGAAGAAAAGGAAGGAAATGCACATGATCCGAAGTGTACCACCTCATATTATGGAGTGCCATGTATAGCTGCCAATGGAACTGATTCCCTTGTATTTATTGATGATGTGACAAAATGCTGCAGGATGAATTCTGAAGTATTTAGGGCTATATTATCTATACTGAGGACGATATATACAAAGTGTTGTAATTCCTACCACATTCACCAAATTTGGATGTACATGCCCTCAAATTAAACCTGAAAGTCTATAATTTTGATTAAAATGAACACTGTGAGCTCAGATTTATGATTTATTTTCAACTTCAGTATACTGTGGTAAACAGCTAAAATAACAATAACTTTGTCCAAATGTTTATGGACCTGACTGTATACACACTCACTATCCACTTTATTTGGAACACCTGTACCCCTGCACATTTATGGAATTAAATATCCAATTAGCCAATCATGTGGCAGCAGTGCAATCATACAGATACATGTCAAGATCTTCAGTTAATGTTCACATCAAGCATCAGATTCAGGGGAAAAATGTAATCTCCGTGACCTTCACCATGGCATGGTTGATGCCAGATGGTCTGGTTTGAGTAGTTCAGAAATTGCTGATCATCTGGGAATTTTGCACACAACACAGCAGTAGTCGTCAGCCTGTCGATTGTGATCTACCAGTCAATCACCGAGGCATTTTTAATAGATCACAACCATCTGTACTGTTAATGATCGCAACATATTTTAAAAAGTGCAGTGGTAAAATGTCTGCTGGTTGGCTAGATTTGACAACTGCTACTTATTTAATTGGTGGTGTGCAACTGTATGAGTAGCCCAAGAAAAACATTAATTCTGGCCAATTACAGTTATGAAATTAGGTTACCTTTGCAGATAACTGTTTCCGGCTGTGTCAATGTGCTGTTAAGATACGTAGCTAGCTAAAGGTAACTTCCTATGTTTACATCAATGAGCGAATGAAAGAAGGTGAGAATATATCATTTACATGCCTAATGGGAAAAGGAATTTGCTTTAATAGTGGTTAAAGAAAAGACTGTCTGCATGGTATGCCACCAGGCTTTAGCAATGTCCAGAAGTTGTAATTTGGAACACCATCACACCATTTAACATCCAAAATTCAAAGACTCATTCCCACCCAAATGCAAAATACAAGAGAAAACAATTTAAGAGTTTAAACTGGTTTTAAAAGCCCAGCAATCACTTTTCATAAAATCCACAGAGAGAGCTAAAGCTGCTACCGAGGCTTCAATCAGGGTTAACCGTCTCCTAGTCAAGTACAAGAAGCCCCATCACTGACAGTGAGATATATATATATATATATATATATATATATATATATATATATATATATATATATATAT